>CM077087.1:182710921-183910921 GCA_039513925.1 Platanthera zijinensis
AAAGAAAGAAAGAGAGAGAGAGTTTTGAGCATACAAGGGCAAGAAATTAAGGCTAACACATACTAGTATCAATACAAAAATTTCTTGGATCGCTAAAGGGTCACGCCCCTAACTAGTCACGCTCTCAGGGAGTTGGTCGTGCCCTGGGTCACGCTCTTAGTGCTCAGGGGGCATGACATGCACGGAGTTCACCTCGGGCTCTTGATTCTGGCGGGAATGATGATTGCTTCTGTACATCGGTGGACACGTCCTGGGCCATGCCCATTTAGGAGGGCAATGTAAGGCACGCCATGTCTCAATCATTGGTCGGAAATCCGTCAGTCGTCGAAATAGGTGGAACACGCCTGGTGACATGCCCGTGTAGGGGGGCGTATCAGTACTGTTGACGTGCAGCAATGAGAAATCTTTAAATGTGGCAACAGGCTTCGGGATGAGGGTGACACGCCCAGAGACACGCCCAGGAGGGCCGTGTCAAGGGGGAGTGAAAGTGTTTTTCTCATTATGTAGTGCTCTCTGGCAGCAGACTTCCTCGGGATCGAGTCACACGCCCTGTGACATGCCCAGCCCAGGGAGGGCGTGTCAGGGGGGGTTGTCAGGTCATTTTTGGTCGAAATCTCTGGAAATCTACAAAAAGAGAAGAAAACATTAGCGATAATAATATATACATAGGGAAATCAATATATAAGCTTACATGACAACATTTGCACATTCCCCAAGCAAAAAATAATAGTTTAGACTACAAAACATACTATCAAATTTCCCTAAACTTAAGCTTTGCTTGTCCCCAAACAAAGATATAAAACTAAGCTAACATAAAAAGTGACTAATCAAAAAGTTCTAATTATGCTTACACAAGTACTATGCGAAATTCTAAGTAGGGAGAAGGTGAAATATAAACCAAAAACAATTATTTAAACATGATTTAACATTTATAAACTTTGCTTAAGAAAAACAATTCATCCAAGATTTTACAGAATTATTTAAATAAGCTAAAGCAAGACAACAAATGAAATAGAGCATTAAGCTGTTACTAGATTCTAAGAGCCACTTTATACCCAAATCAATCAAAAAACAAAAGTCTAAATTCAAATCCGACACTTAACTAATTTATTTTTCTTCTTCACTTTGCTTAAAAGAAAACTTAGGGCATGAATCAACATGACTTATTAGGACTAAAATGTTTGGTTTAGGCATATAATTAGGAATGGAATTCAAAGATAAACATGAAGGTTTAAGATCACAATGAAACAAAATAAATAGTTTCAAAATTTTCATAAATAACATATTTCTTTTCTTTTCTTTTTCTTTTTTCTTTTAATTTTTCTAGACAAAGGGCATAAATGATTTGTTTTTTTCATTTGAATTTGGTTGGCCCACAAAATTAAACATTTCCCCTTTTTTTAGCACTTTTTCTTTAATTTCCCAAAAATCATAAAACAACCTTATCACAAAATGAAATTTATGAAACTCAAAAAGTTAATGTGATACGATAGGTTGGAAAGTTTGGCCTTGGTGAAAAATGAAATGATTAGTGGAGCTATCAAATGAAATCGGAAAAAGGCTCAAACACGGCCAACTAAGGAATAAATTTTTTGGTTGGTGAGAAGGCTCAAACGAAAACAAAGACGACCTAAATCATTTTCATTCTCCTAAAATTTTTCCTAAAGCATTTGTTTTTAAAAATTTCAAGAAGTAGGTCCTAGATATTTAAATAGAGACTAATGAACTTATTTTGAAAATAAGAATAAAATGAGTCTAGAATCATTCACATCTTACTACATACTCAAAGTTGACATTACAATTTTTTCAAAAATAAAAAGTAAAATAGAGGATAAAAGGTTTAGGAAGTAAAAAAGATAAAGAGCAAGAAACTATAATAGAAATACGAGTTTTAGAAAAAATGTTTCAAGTTAACATGCAATCGTGAATTAAAACACATAATGACTAAATTTTACTTGTGAACTAATTAAAAAAGGGACGGATTAGAAATACTATTTAGTTATCTAAGTTGTTTATATGGGATTTTGAGAAAAAACAAAACAAAAAGCAAGGGGTACTATTGAAATACCAAAATCCGTTTAAACAATTAAAAAACAAAAATATATATATATATAATATATATATATATATATATATATATATATATTGACATATTTTCTATTTTTTTTAGATTTTTAAGATATTCTCTTTTTTTGTATTTTTAAGATATACATAAATCAAAATTTTTATTTTGATTTTGAATTTTTTTAAAGGAAATAAAATAAAGACAAGTGAAAGAGGAAATCCTCTCCCAAGCTTAAAATAGACATTGTCCTCAATGGAGAAAGAAAAGGATTGAGAGAGAGAGATTAAAATAAAAATGAAAGTACAGAATTAAAAAACAGGTACTTCCCCTGATTTATGCGTTGCGAATGTTGATTGATGCCGCTCCCCCATGCTAGCGCTTTGGATCTTCATGAAATGTCTTCTTTGGACATCATGATGGATTCGACAGCGTTGGAGAAGGCGATCGCAGAAGCTTCAGCTTGTCAGAGCCGTGCGGGGAAAAAGTGGAAAATAAAGAAAACAGAAAAGATACTTGGGTTGCCTCCCAAGAGCGCCCTTTGTTTAAAACGTCATTTAAGCTCGACACAACAAAATAATATTGTCCAAAAGATTATTGTCCAAAAATAATATTAATATCCAAAATAATATTTGAAGTTTTTAACAAATAAAAAGTCTTAAATTATCCAAAATTCAGATCATGCAGAATAACATTAATACAGTTCAGACTGACATCACCATAGAAATATAGTTTAAGATGCTGAAAATTTGTTTTGAAATCGCCCTTATCAGGGTGTGAAATTAAAACAGTACCATATGGAAAAACATGCTTAATAGAAAACGGCCAAGATCAACGAGACTTTAACTTTCCAGGAAATAAACGTAAATGAGAATTATATAGAAGAACTTGGTCACCCGATTTGAAGGTTTTTAGGTGCCTTAAGTGCTTATCGTGAAAACGTTTTGCCCGCTCTTTATAAAATTTGTTATTCTCGTAAGCATAAGAGTGCAACTCGTCGAGTTCGTTAAGTTGATATTTTCGAAAATCGCCGACAGAGTGGGGATCGAAATTTAAAAATTGCAAAGCCCAAAAAGCGCGGTGTTCTAATTCTACGGGTAAATGACATGATTTTCCATAGACCAACCGATACGACGTACATCCGATGACGGTTTTGTATGCTGTTAGGTAGGCCCATAGAGCATCGTCTAATTTGGTTGACCAATCTTTTCTAGAAGTTGAAACAGTTTTTTCTAATATTCTTTTTATTTCTCTGTTCACTACTTTGACTTGTCCATTAGTTGTGGGTGGTAGGCAGTTGAAAGCTTATGTGTAACGCCGTATTTAATAAGGATTTTTGAAAACTGCGCGTTACAAAAGTGTGAACCCCTATCGCTAACGATGGCTCGCGATATATCGAATCGAGAAAATAGTTTTTTTTTAAGAAAGTAATTACGACTCGGGCGTCGTTAGTAGGAAGAGCTTGGGCTTCAGCCCATCGTGAAATATAATTGACGACAACTAAAATGTATTTGTTTCCGAAGCTAGAAGAAAGGGGGCCAACACAATCAATTCCCAGAGGTCGAAAATTTCGCACTTGAGGAAATAATTTTGCGGCATTTCATTTTTATTTTAAATGTTGTCTGACCTTTGGCAACTTTCACACCTACTCACAAAGGCTTGCGCGTCTTTAAAAAGGCTAGGCCAGTAAAACCCTGCGCAAAGCACCTTGTGAGCGGTGCGAGCAACTTGATAGTGACAACCAGTCGGGCCTTCATGCAAATGTTTTAAAATATCTAATCCTTCTTCAAAAGATACATCTCCTTATCACTTGGTCCGCATAGACTCGAAAAAGATGCGGGTCCTCCCAAAAATAGTTCTTCAACTCAGAAAAGAATTTCTTCTTATGCTGAGAGGAGAACTCTTCGGAAGGGCACGAGCCACTAAATAGTTGGCTATGTGTGCAAACCAAGGAGAAAGGGGGTGGTAATTGAAAGCAGCTTTTCATTAGGAAAATAATCATTAAAAGATTTTTCATCTAAATTTTCAATATAAGGATTACTAATTGTGAGAGATGGTCAGCGACCAAATTCTCGGCTCCTCGCTTATCATAGATTTCTAAGTCAAACTCCTGTAGGAGTAAGACCTAGCGAATCAGACGCAGCTTGGCATCCTTCTGAGCAAGAAGATATTTGAGGGCCGAGTGGTCCGTAAAAATGATATTTTTTTGAAAGTGTAATTCAAGGGCGGAATTTATCAAAAGCGAACACTACAACTAGGAGCTCCTTCTCGGTTGTGGTGTAATTCTCTTGTGTTGCTGTAAGCGTTTTACTTGCATAATAGATGGGGTGGAAGTTTTTATAAATTCGTTGTCCTAGTACGACTCCCACCGCGAAACTACTTGCATCGCACATTATATCAAAGGGAAGGTACCACACCGGAGCTATCATAATGGGGGCGTTAATTAATTTATCTTTTATTAATTCAAAGGCAGACAGACAAAGGTCATCAAAAATAAATGGGGCATCTTTTTCTAAGAGCTGAGTAAGAGGTTTGGTGAACTTGGAGAAGTCTTTTATGAAGCGGCGGTAGAAACCAGCGTGTCCTAGGAAACTTCTTATAGCTTTGACGTTCGTAGGCGATGGCAGCTTCTCGATAACTTCTATCTTAGCAATATCTACTTCAATTCCTCTCGCAGAGATCTTATGACCCAAAACTAACCCTTCCCTCACTATAAAATGACATTTTTTACCAATTTAGGGCAAAGTTAGTTTCTTTGCATCTTTCTAAGATTTTTTCGAGCTCTTCTAAACAACTATCAAAGGCATCACCGAACACGGAGAAAATCATCCATAAATACCTCCTTAATGCTTTCTACGTACTTGTCGAAGATAGTGAGCATACATCGCTGGAATGTAGCTGGCGCATTGCATAATCCAAACGGTATTCTTTGGTAGGCAAAGGTGCCGAAGGATAAGTAAACATAGTTTTTCCTGGTCCTCGGGAGAGATGGGGATTTGAAAATACCCTGAGGGGCCATCAAGAAGACAATAAAAGCTATGGCCGGATAATCGTTCTAAAATTTGATCGATGAGCAGCAAGGGAAAGTGTTCCTTGCGGGTGGCCTCGTTTAACTTACGATAATCAATACACATTCGCCACCCCGTCACCGTCCGTGTCAGGATTAAATAATTATTTTCATTTACAACTACAGTTATCCCTCCCTTTTTTGGCACTACCTGAATAGGGCTAACCCACTTACTATCAGATATAGGGTAGATGTTGGGTATTGTATCCACAATGTACCTGATTTGAAGAAGTCCCTGAACAAGCTTAGGTGAATAGATAATGTATTTGATGATTTTCTTCAAGTTGTGCTTGCAGTTATTCCACGCTAAGTACACACCAATGTTAGGGTGCAGTGGGTCAATATACACAGGTATGCGCAACGTAATCCCTCGTTGAGCAGATCAGTGTGTTTGGCTCACGTGTACTCTCTTTATTGGAGTGTACTTATTTTCAAGTACAGGGTTGAGATTGATCGAGAGCTGAAGAGGAGCAAGGATGGGTCAAAGACCAACTCATGGGAAGAAAGACGAAGATTCGTCTAAGTTAAATTCGATGGGAATCACTAAGTGATTCTCGCCGATTTGACAGGAATTACTAGTGATTCTCGCCGAATCGTCGAGAATCACTCGCCGATTCCCGCCGACTGCATCCGGCTAACTCAATACCTTCAAGAATTCTGTTAAGTCAGAATCGTCGATAATCAATAAGTGATTCTCGCCGAATCGTCGAGAATGACTCTTCATTCTCGCCGATTCGTCGATAATGGTTTTGATTCTCGCCGATTCACTCCGGATGGCAAGCTTTTCAGCTAAAATTCTACCAAGGATAATTCGACGGGAATCTTAAGTGATTCTTACCGATTCGACGAGAATCACCAATGATTCCCGCCGAATTTGCCTTAAGCGATTTCTACCTACTCGCTGGACCGAACCAAGATATCAGGCGCTGTTTGGACCGGGCTTAGGGTTCCTCCTTGTGGGACCCACAACGGTCTTTTAGGGTTGATCTACAGTATAAAATACTCGCGTTTTCTCAGACTCCAACAGGAATCAATCACGAAAAATCAAAGCCGCCGAGCGTAACCTAGTCGATCGCGAAACTCGTTCTGTCGCCGTCGCCGCTCGCAAGATAGGCCCCGCCGCTGATCTTAGAGGTCATCTTTGATCGTCCGGCGACAGGACCGAGGCTAAGCTTAGCATCTCACGTTTCTATCTTGAGATCCTTTGTCTCCTGATTTGTTGAGCGGGAATATTTTCTTCCCCTCCGAATCGATTGAGACGATCGATCCAAGTAAGATCGTTGGTAGACCTTGCTAGCTTCGTCAAGAAGTTTGGATCTACAAAGCATCGCCGCCACAATCCTTTGCCGCCGCAGATCTCGAGAAGATCCTCTCCAAGAGAGTGCTCCGATCGTAGACTCTTCGTCTTCATCAAGAAAGCTTCATTGAACGAAGAGGTACATCGGGTTCTCCAAACGTAGTTTGTATTTCTTGTACATTCTATTTTAACTTTGTTGTAAAGGAACTTTGATTCCTCATTGTAGGGTTGGGTGCAACCCGTGGTGGAGGAGTAGTGACTCCTTCGGGTGGAAGTTTTTCTTCAATAGTGTGAGGATTGGATTTTAATCCGTTTGGTGAAGTGACCGAGTCGTCCCTTGTTGGGAGATAGGTCGAAGGGGGAGAGTGGACGTACCCAAATCGGGGAACCACTATAACTGCTTGTGTGTTTCTGTGTTTGTGGTTGTTTTTGTTTTCTTGTGCAGGTTAATTATTAATTCCGCAAAAGACTGCAGATCACCTATTCCCCCCATAGGTGAAGATAGTTGACACTAGATAACTTTCAAGTGGTATCAGAGGGAGGTTACTCATCAATAAGGTTAACACCTTGAGTAAGTTCCCGCATCGAGTGTCAAGAAGAAAGAAGATCTCTAAAATGGAAGGGCTCAAGTATTCAGGGAAGATCCCAGAGTGCACCAAGTTGAAATTTCCTATCTGGAAGGAAAGGATGAGGTACTACATGGAAGCAGTCGACCCACGACTCTTCATTATAGTGGAGGAGGGACCTTATATCCCCACTAAGGCCTCCACCATTGATCCTACCAAGAAAGTGCCCAAGAAACTTTCTGAAATGGGTAAGGATGAGATGGTGCTTGTCAGACTTGACAAGAAAGCTCAGAACATTCTGGTAAGCGCCGTCGATGATTCCATGATACAGGTTTTCTGTAACTGCAAGACTGCCAAGGACATTTGGCACTGCCTGATCATCTTGATGGAAGGCACTGATGAAGTAAGGGATGATCGAAGATCCCTTCTGAACCAGAAGTACGAGGACTTCAAGTAAGGTCCCAAGGAAGAAATCGGAGTGACATTCGAGAACTTCCTAAAGATTGTCAATTCCCTGAAGGGCTATGGCAGAGTGTTCACCTATGGTGAACAAAATGACAAGTTCCTTAGATCCCTTACTAAGGAATGGGACACCAAGATCTGCGCCATCAGAGAATTTGGCAGGCTGGCAGAAACATATCCCCAGATTCTGTTTGGGAAACTTCTGTCCTATGAGCTTTAGCTGAACACCAGAAAAGCGGAAGAAGAAGCCGATAAAGTCGCTGCCAGAGAGAAGACTGTGGCCCTAAAAGCCAATCACTCAAGGAAAGGCAAGGATGTAGCCTGATCCCGCTCTCGGAAAATGGATGAGGAAGAAGAATCTGAGCCATGCTCTTCTGGCTCAGAGCTATCTGAAGAAGACTTCTCCCTCATCACTCGGGAGTTCAAGAAGTTCCTCAATTTGAGGAATCAAAGAAAGAGAGACGGCTCCTCCTCCAGACATCAGAAGAAGAATTATTCTTCTGACAGGTATGAATCCAAACAGAACAAACATCACTCTAATGACATTATTTGCTTTGGATGCAATAAGCCAGGTCACATCATCGCTGACTGCCACCAAGGCAAGAGAGATAAGGGGAAGGGAGAGGAGCACAAGTCCTCTAGAGATAAGAAGAAGGAGTGGAGCTATATTGCCAAAAAGCTTAAGACACTGAGTGAGTCTGATTCCTTAGACTCCAGTGATGATGAGGAAGCCTACTTCGGGCTAGTGGGTCGCTCTGACTCAGAAGGAGACTGCCCTCCATTTACTAGGAAGGTAAAAGCTCGTACCCCCCTCTCTGACTCTGACTATGAGTCTCCTGATGATGATCTCAAGGACAGCCCATCTGCCCGTTAAGCTGAGCTCCTCGAAAAGTATGAGCTTCTGCTCAATACCTTTGAGGAATGTCGTAAGAGGTTGAGGGCTCAGAAAAAGGAAGTCAAATTCCTTAAGGCTGAGGGTGTGTCTCTAAGAGAAGAGATCACTAGCTTGATCTCTCTCCGAGAGGAACACCTGGGCCTGACTTCTGAGCACTCAGAGTCTCTAAGGCTCCTTTACCTTAAACAGGAAGAAGTCAACAAGTTGGAAGAACAACTTTCGGCAGAAAGGAAGATTGTCAAAAGCTTCTCTATGCCAAAGACTGTTCTTCCACTAGTTGATACCTTCTCTGCTCAGACTAAGGGTGATGGTTTGGGGCATGTAGGTGTGCCTGGTAAATCATCCAGGAGAAACAGAAAGCAGAGGAAAAATAAGGCTACTAAGAAGGCCTTTGCTGCAGAAAAGGGAAAGGCCCCACTCAACCCTGTTGAATTCAGGAAGCCTGGCTTTCCCTGCAATGAACAGGACTTTGAGTCAACCTATGACCACTAATTCCGGCCCTCGGTTGAAAAGCCCAAGAGCCGGTATGATGGTTAGGAATTCCCCCGCAACTACGGCGAGAGTGTCTTCAAGGCACCTTATGAGGAAATCCAAGTGGAAAATTATGGCCACTTCTCTAGCGGCCATAATAGGAAGCAGGTAACAAAATCCAAGCCTGTTATACTGAAGGAACAGGAAGTGAAGAAATCATGTGATTGTTGTCATCATGATGCCTCCACCTCCAGATCCAAGGCCCCAGCTAGACCCACCATTCCCAGGGTGAAGCTGGAGCCTAGGAAGCGGTACAACAGGTTCGACTATTGGTGCTGTGGCAAAGTTGGTCACTTTGCCATGGATTGCTGGTTTAATCCAAGATTCAACAAGACTCCTCATGTTAATAATGTGAGGCCGGCCACTCGTAGGGTTAACCACCCAAGGGGGAGTATGCTAACAAGGAATCTAGGACCCAAGTTCGATTGGGTTCCTAAGGGAAACTTATTCTGTTTTGCAGGTATGTCCAAAGGCCACCAAAACGCCTATCTGGTACTTGGACAGTGGATGTTCCCGGCATATGACTGGGACAAGAAGCCTGCTGCGTGATTACTCTCCAGTCGAAAATGGACCCAAAGTCATCTTTGGAGGATCAGATCGAGGAGTCACTAGAGGTTACGATATGATTTACAACGGTATAATCTCTATCACCTACATGGCCTATATTGAAGGGTTAAATCATAATCTGATCAGTGTAAGTCAGTTGTGTGATAAAGGTTATGACGTTAAGTTCTTTAAGGATAAGTGCTTGATAATATCGTGTGCCTTTTCGGAGATGGCATTAACTGGCATTAGGAGCAGAAATATATTTTGTTTAGATTTTCTTAGCATAGATTCTTCTACCCCCGTGTGCCTAGTAGCAAAAGGCAGTGCATCTCTTTGTGAACAATGGCACAAGAGATTAGTACATATTAATTTCAAGACAATTAATATGTTGTTTTCTAAGAACTTAATAAGGGATGCCCCTACTATTAAGTTCATCAAAGATAGCCCATGTCCTGCATGCCAGAAGGGCAAACAGACTTGGGCTACCTTTAAGGGCATTGCAGACAAAAACTCCTCCAGATGTCTTTATCTTCTGCATATGGACTTTTTCAGTCCAGTGCAAGTTCATAGCTTAGGAGGCAAATCGTATACGCTAGTGATTGTTGATGATCACTCTCGATTTACTTGGGTGTTCTTTTTGAAATGAAAGTCAAATACATTTGATATCTTCACAAGTTTTGTCAAGCAGATTCAGAACGAACTTAACTGCTCAGTGGTCAAAATCAGAAGTGACCATGGAACAGAATTCGAGTTTGGTGCTATGACAGAATTTTGTGAAGAACTTAGTATCTTTCATGAGTTTTCCTCCTCGCGTACTACTCAGCAAAACGGAGTTGCGGAAAGGAGAAATAGAACGCTCATTGAAGCATGTACGACAATGTTGAATGACGCCTGTCTTCCAGAGTACTTCTGGGCAGAGGCTGTCAATACGGCTTTTCATGTGCAGAACCGAGCGTTGATCAACAAGAATCATCGTAAGACGCCTTATGAGCTATTGAAAGGCAGGAAACTGACCATGTACTATTTGAGGATTTTTGGCTGCAGATGCTATGTACTCAATAATGGGAAGTACCCGCGTACTAAATTTGGTGAAAAATTCTTCGAAGGCATATTCATGGGTTATAGTAGCCATAGTCGGGCATATAGGGTCTTCAATAAGGAAACCCTAGTGGTAGAGGAGTCCATTAATATTGTTTTTGATGAAGGAAGCTTGCTTCATAGCAATTCTTCTAGTGGCATTCTTGAAGATGCAGGTGCAAGACTTGAACAGCTAAGTCTCGATGAGACCGCTAAAGATATAACTCCCAAGTACCTCAAGGTTTCCACCTCAATGCCAATTGGAGAAGTTGATGATCAGGATGGAGAAAATCTCCTAGAAGAAGGAGATGCCCGAGAAGATGTCAGAGCTCCTGATGCCAGACTCCTAGAGCTCCGACACGTGAGGGATCATCCCAGAGATCAGATCATCGGAGATCCTCGTGATGGTGTCAGAACTCGGAGAGGTACAATTAACGAGATTTTTCACCTTAGTTTCCTGTCATAGGTTGAGCTAAAGAAGTTCGACGAAGCAAACAAAGATGTAGCATGGATACTGGCCATGCAAGATGAACTGCATCAATTTGAACGATGCAACGTCTGGACGCTTATTCCCATACCAAAGAACCAGAATGTAATCAGCACTAAGTGGATCTTCAGAAACAAACTGGATGAACACGGTGTCATCATAAAGAACAAGGCCAGTCTAGTGGCTCAAGGTTACAGACAGGAGGAGGGGATTGACTTCGACCAGACCTTTGCACCAGTTGCAAGGCTCGAGGCGATCAGATTGTTCCTGGCATATGCTTCACACAAAGGATTAACTGTCTATCAGATGGACGTGAAATCTGCATTCCTTAATGGAAAATTGAAAGAGGAAGTATATGTCGCGCAACCCCCAGGTTTTGTTAATCCTACATTCCCTAATCATGTTTATTTTCTTAATAAAGCGTTATATGGCTTGAAACAAGCTCCTCGAGCTTGGTATGAGACTCTGTCTAGTTTTCTTCTTGAGAACAATTTCTCGAGAGGAAAAATAGATAAGACATTGTTTCTTAGGGAAGTCAAAGGCAAGATATTTCTGGTGCAAATCTATGTTGATGACATAATTTTCGGCTCTACGGACAACAATCTTTGAAAAAAGTTTTCTAAACTTATGCAAGGAAAGTTTGAAATAAGCAGCATGGGAGAGCTAATGTATTTCTTGGGACTTCAAGTGAAATAGTCTGAGGATGGAATTTTCATTTCTCAAACGAAGTTCACAAATGAACTCCTCAAGAAATTCGGAATGGAGAATGCAACCTCTATGAGGGCTCCAATGGGATCCACTGTGTCTCTGGACAAGGATGAGAAAGGGAAAACTTTTGATGAAACCAAATACAGAAGCATAATTGGATCCCTGCTCTACCTTACTGCTAGTAGACCAGATATTATGTTTTCCACATGCATATCTGCCAGATATCAGGTGAACACTAAGGAATCTCATTATGTCACTGCAAAGTGAATTCTTAGATACCTTAAAGGTACACCAAATCTTGGCTTGTGGTACCCAAGAAACAATGATGTCGAGCTGATAGGCTTTTCAGATGCTGACTTTGCAGGAAGCAGGGATTATAGGAAAAGCACTTCCGGGACGTGCCAATTCCTCGGAAGAAGGATTATTTCATGGAACAGTAAAAAGCAGAATTGTGTCGCAACCTCTACGGCTGAATATGAGTACATCTCAGCAGGCAGCTATTGCGCACAACTTCCATGGATCAGAAATCAGCTCAAAGATTATGACTTGCAGTTCAGAGAAGTTCTGATGTATTGCGACTCCTCGAGCGCAATAGCAATTGCGAACAATCCTGTGTCGCACAGCAGAACGAAGCATATTGAAGTGCGCTATCACTTCATTCGGGAGCATGTGAAAAACAAAGATATATCTCTCTGCTATGTCCCCACGGATAAGCAGGTTGCAGATATCTTCACAAAGCCCCTAGACGTGGCCAAGTTCAGTCTCTTCAAAACTGAACTCGGCATGCTGAACTACTAAGAGTGAAAACTGTTCGGCTTAAGGCTCTTGGATCAAGGGGGAGCATAAGCAAGGAACTCAAGCTCGAGCATGGATGTAAGATCTGAGGGGGAGCATGTGGATCCAAGTGAAGTCCTAGATTTGCAGAAGCCGAAAAGGGTGAGATTACCCTCTCGGCTAAGGCTAAGGTGGCTGCCAACGTTAAGTATGCTCTCAGGAAAATGGTAATGAATCTCACTCTAAACTGAATTCTTAGGTTATGATTTTCATTCCCATATGTTCTATTCACCTTAGCTTGTAGGGTTTAGGCTTCTTCAAATAGGGGGAGATTGTTGGGTATTGTATCCACAATGTACCTGATTTGAAGAAGTCCCTGAACAAGCTTAGGTGAATAGATAATGTATTTGATGATTTTCTTCAAGTTGTGCTTGCAGTTATTCCACGCTAAGTACACACCAATGTCAGGGTGTAGTTGGTCAATATACACGGGTCTGCCCAACGTAATCCCTTGTTGAGTAGATCAGTGTGTTGGCTCACGTGTACTCTCTCTATTAGAGTGTACTTATTTTCAAGTACAGGGTTGAGATTGATTGAGAGCTGAAGAGGATCAAGGATGGGTCAAAGACCAACTCATGGGAAGAAAGACGAAGATTCATCTAAGTAAAATTCGACGGGAATCACTAAGTGATTCTCGCCGATTCGACGGGAATCACTAATGATTCTCGCCGAATCGTCGAGAATCACTCGCCGATTCCCGCCGACTGCATCCGGTTGACTCAACGCCTTCAAGAATTTTGTTATGTCAGAATCGTCGATAATCAATAAGTGATTCTCGCCGATTCACTCCGGATGGCAAGATTTTCAGCTAAAATTCTACCAAGGATAATTCGACGGGAATCATAAGTGATTCTCTTTGATTCGACGAGAATCACCAATGATTCCCGCCAAATTTGCCTTAGGCGATTTCTACCTGCTCGCTGGACCGAACCAAGATATCAGGCGCTGTTTGGATCGGGCTTTGGGTTTCTCCTTGTGGGACCCACAACGGTCTTTTAGGGTTGATCTACAGTATAAATACTCGCATTTTCTCAGACTCCAACTGGAATCAATCACGAAAAATCAAAGCCGCCGAGCGTAACCTAGCCGATCGCGAAACTCGTTCAGTCGCCGTCGCCGCTCGCAAGATAGTCGCCGCCGCTGATCTTAGA
Source organism: Platanthera zijinensis (assembly GCA_039513925.1). NCBI lineage: Eukaryota > Viridiplantae > Streptophyta > Magnoliopsida > Asparagales > Orchidaceae > Platanthera > Platanthera zijinensis. Next base: position 182,724,605 of record CM077087.1, read on the forward strand.
GGTCATCTTTGATCTTCCGGCGACAGGACCGAGGCTAAGCTTAGCGTCTCACGTTTCTATCTTGAGATCCTTTGTCTCTTTATTTGTTGAGCGGGAATATTTCTCCCCTCCGAATCAATTGAGACGATCGATCCAAGTAAGATCGTTGGTAGACCTTGCTAGCTTCGTCAAGAAGTTTGGATCTACAAAGCATCGTCGCCGCAATCCTTTGCCGCCGCCGATCTCGGGAAGATCCTCTCCAAGAGAGTGCTCCGATTGTGGACTCTTCGTCTTCATCAAGAAAGCTTCATTGAACGAAGAGGGACATCGGGTTCTCCAAACGCAGTTTGTATTTCTTGTACATTCTATTTTAACTTTGTTGTAAAGGAACTTTGATTCCTCGTTGTAGGGTTGGGTGCAACCCGCGGTGGAGGAGTAGTGACTCCTTCGGGTGGAAGGGTTTCTTCCATAGTGTGAGGATTGGATTTCAATCCGTTTGGTGAAGTGACCGAGTCGTCCCTTGTTGGGAGATAGGTCAAAGGGGGAGAGTGGACGTACCCAAATCGGGGAACCACTATAACTTCTTGTGTGTTTCTGTGTTGTGGTTGTTTTTGTTTTCTTGTGCAGGTTAATTTTTAATTCCGCAAAAGACTGCAGATCACCTATTCCCCCCCCCCATAGGTGAAGATAGTTTACACTAGATAACTTTCAGTAGATAATTCCTGCGTCTAAGAGTTTCATAATCTCGCCCTTTACGACTTCTTTCATGTTCGGTTTTATACGACGCTGAGTTTATATGGAGTTACGCGAATTATCTTCCATTAAGATTTTGTGAGTGTAGAAGGATGGGCTTATGCCCTTGATATCGGAAATCTGCCATGCAATAGCTCGGCGATTCTTACGTAAAACTAGAAGGAGTTTGTCATTTTGGACTTTAGATAAGTAGGCCGAAACTATCACTGGCAGTTTGGAATTTTTTTATAAGAAGGCATACTTGAGATGTTCAGGAAGTTCTTTTAATTCAAGGGTAGGGGGTTCTTCATAAGATGTTTTGGAAATTCTTTCTTTTTCAAAAACTATGTCTTTGTAGACTTTTTTAAATGAAAAATTAAAAGGGGTGGGGCTTGTGGCCATGACAGCTTCTTATAGATATTTCATTGGAGGAGTAGAGGGAGGACAAAAATCAGAAAATTTATTTTCACTATCTGAAGGGCAGTAGGAAGATTCATCACTTAAGGTTTCTAAGAAGAAACAAGAGTTGTCATTCTCTAGGGTATTTTCATCGAAGGGGTGATAGAGAAAGTCACTTCATCGTCGCCTACTCGAAGGAAGAGCTTGCCATTGCTTACGTCAATGATAGCTCGGGAGGTGGCAAGAAAGGGTCGGCCAAGGATCAAGGAAACCTCGGCATCTTCTTCGATGTCCATTATGACGAAATCCACCGAGAAGTTGAATTTGTTGAATTTTACTAAGACATCCTCCACATTCTTCGATGTCCAATATGACAAAATCCACCGGCAAGGGAAAGTGGTCCTTGCTTGCCTCGGGCTCTTCGCTAACCATACCGGAAACTTGCTTCCCACTCCGAAGAGTTATAGCTTTCGCTTTCTCTCTCGGGTTGGGCTCGGTGTTGGAAGGAAAAGACCCTGCGGGTCGCTCATAAATAAATTTTGCGAGTTATCCTATTTTATTTTCTAGATTTTTAACGTTTCCGGTTAAGGTCTTGTAGTAGCGTCATTTGTGGTTATATATTTAGAAAGTAACTCCTCCAAGCTTGGAGGTTTTGGAAAATTTTGAGGAGGTGGTGGTGGTGTAGAAAAATCATTGTGTGGTGGCAGGCGCATTGCGTTCGAGGGATTACTCCACGAAAAATTCGGGTGGTTCCGTAAAGCGGGATTATAACTATTCGGAAGAGCGAAACCCGGAGCAGGAAAATTAGCAGAAAAAAGATTATGAAAAGCGTTTCTAGGCATATTATTAACATAATCTAATTGTTCGGGAGCAGGAGTTATAGATTCCCATACTTGAGGGGCGGAAGAAGTAGTCTTCTCGTTTATCTTTTATTTAATACTTCCACTTGTAGAGCTAGCTAGGAGACGTTGTCCACTTCAAATATACCTGCAGGTTTGTTTGGGCGGGACCTAGGCACATTCCACTGATATGTGTTCATGGCCATGTCCTCGAAAAGCTCAAGAGCTGCTTCCGGGGTTTTGCTGTTTAAAATACCACTGGAAGCTGCGTCTATCATTTGCTTTGTGTTTTGATTTAGCCCGTTATAAAACATCTGCACTTGTTACCATGCAGGCAGCGCGTTATAGGGGCATCATCTTAAGAGTTCTTTAAATCTTTCTCAAGTTTCATACAAAGTTTCAGAATCAATTTGAAAAAAAGGTAGAAATATCGTTTCTAAGTTTTACAGTTTTGGCTGACGGAAAATACTTCGCCATAAATTTTTCAGTTAGTTGATTCCAGGTGGTAATGTTGTTTTTTGGTAGTGTTCAACCACAATTTTGCTTTAGTTCTAAGGGAGAAAAGAAATAATCTTAGCCTAATAACATCATTTGAAACACCATTGATCTTGAAGGTGTCACAAATCTCAAGAAAGCTTGCTATATGCGCGTTCGGATCTTCATTTTGAAGTCAGTCATATTGTACATACTGCTGCACCATTTGAATTATGCTAGGCTTAAGTTCAATATTATTATTAGCTATAGCAGGGCGAACTATACTTGATTCTGTACCCTCTAGATTCGGTCGTGCATAATAGGACATAGGTTTATGCACAACTTCCTCTACGACGGGTTCTTCCATTCTAAGTGCAGGGGGTTCTTCCATTCTTAGGGGAGAAAATGACTCGGAGTCCTCAATCGGTATTTGGAGAGCAGGGACTTGAAATTGCAATCTTCTACAAAGAGTACGCTCAATTTCGTGGTCCAAGTCCAAAATAACCGACGGATTTCCGCGGGTCATGTACTAGCAGAAGAGAAGATGAAGAAAGAGAAATAAATAAACTAGAAAAAGAGATACTAATTTTCTTTTTTTTTTGAAATAGATTTTTTTTATGTTTTAACTCACGAACTTCTCAAGGGCTACCCAATGAAGGGTTCGCAAGGTACTAGACAATATAGTGACATTTAAAGCCACTTTGCCCTTTTCGAGAGAGTTAGGTGGTGTAGAAAAATTGTGATGTGGGTTTATATTAAGAACGTTAATACTTTTTTGATTTTTAATTTTTTTCGAAAGAGGATGAGAAAGAAAAATGATAAAAGTAATAGGTTCGTGTTTTCAAATTATCAACAAAAGTTGCTCCCCGACAACGACACCAAAAACTTGGTTTCTACTAATCGTGAAGAGAATAAAAATCGAACTATCAATCCAACTAGGCAAATATACCTATCGAACTGTAGCTAGGAGACACAAGTGTCGTATTGAAATCCGGGAACTGTTGAGTAAACCTACTCACACAAAAACTATTATCTTATCGAAGGATGGTTTTAGGGTTAAAGAAAAATCTAAATGCGATTAAGAAAAGAGATATAACGCTAAAACGAAAACTACTTGCAGTTAAATAAAGAGCTATTAAGAACGATTGCAACGAAGGGTTGGAACGATGAAATGGAAAAGCACTCGATCGAGAATCACCTCGACAAAAGTCGATTAAAAATGCGATAATAAACCTAAGCTTAATAGGGTAAAGGACCTTGATCGTGGAGGTTCCCAAACCTTGAACACGCTTCTCTCAAAGTTGTGCCTAACTGAGTTTAGGAAGGTTCGACCGAACACTCGTCCAAATCGGAGACCTAAAGCTCGCTTTACGCGGTAAACCCCACTATTGGATTTCACTCCAATCCGGGAGATTTGGACGTTTGCCTCTCTCGAGGGGTGCGTGCAACTCTCTTTACTCTTGAGTGTTCACTTCAAACTACGATCCTCTCGGCTAGTTAAGAGTGAAAACAGAAATGGAAATTATATATCGATGCTATAACTCCAAACATGAAAAATCAAGAGTAATTCGAAGGCCTAAACCCTAAAAAGAAAAAGTAAATTCAAAGAATCATAACCTAATCAACTCGAACCTCGGATCATCAAGATTTAGTACAAGGAGAATTAGTTAATCATAATGAAGTGGAGGGGGAGGGATGAGTAGAAGAGCATTAAGAACACAAAGATAAAAAAGGGGCACTTTATATTAATATTGAAAGAGAGCTACAACATGAAAGGAAAGATTACACTTGCCTGAATTAAAAACCTAAACTAACATTACATTAAGCTACTAAAGCTATTACAAAAGCTAATACAAAAGGACTAAACTAAGCTAGGATTAGAAAGGAACTAAAATGAGAGAGAGAGAGAGAGAGGAGAAAGAATGAAAAATACTAAGAAATAAAAGGGCAGCACCTCCCCTCTCAACCCAAAACTGTTCTGGACACAAGGGGGTACCACTATATTTATAGGCAAAATTCTCGGGTTGGTCACTCCCTCTGTCACGCCCAAGGAGGGCATGTCAAGGGGGCATGACATGCACGAAGTTAACCTATGGCTCTGGATTCTGGCAGGAATGATGATTGCTTCTGTACGTCGGTGGACATGCACTGGGCCACGCCCGTGTAGGAGGGGTGTGTAAGGCTCGTCATGTCTCAATCAGTGGTCGAAAATCCGTCAGTCGTCGAAAAAGGTGGAACACGCCTGGTGACACGCCCGTGTAGGTGGGCGTGTCAGTACTGTTGACGTGCAACAACGAGAAATCTTTAAATTTGGCAGCAGGCTTCGGGATGAGTGTGACACGCCTAGATACATGCCCTGAGAGGGCGTGTAAAGGGGGGCGTGACAGCGATTTTTCTCGTTATATTAACTCTGGAAGAAGACTTCCTTGGGATCGAGTCACACGCCCTGTGACATGCCCATGGAGGGTGTGTCAGGGGGGGCATGTCAGGTCATTTTTGGCCGAAATCTTTGGAAACCTGCAAAAAGAGAAAAAAACATTAGCGACAATAATATATACATAGGGAAATCAATATATAAGCTTACAAGACAAGATTTGCACATTAAAAGCCATAAAATACCCTAATAGTTTAGAATTCAAAACGTACTATCACCTATCTCGACCTCAAAACTGATTTTCCTTCCGATTTCAACCTCTTCACCTTTTGGTTGGAAATCAGTAATGACACTGCCCCCTACACCCCAAATAAATCGAAGGGTAGCCACCTCATTTCCCCCGCTTTGCGCATTCTCCATAACCTCCTCACCTTTACTCTTACCGGTCGCGACGATAGCCATGGTGTGGTATCTCGGGCAGATTTACTATATTTATATAGTATGTTTTACCGGGTCCCACTCAACCTTGGTTATTTGCTCGCAATTTTCTTCCGTCATCAAGCTGAAAATGTGAGGTTGGGAGCAGTTCATGGAGGCAATTTTTTTACTTTCCACGCTAAGAAGACCGGCCTTTGGGATGCCCTTCCGCGTCTCACCTGCATGCATATGCCGCAGGTCCTCCAGTTCCCGACCCTTCAGGCCCTCGGCCTAGCGTGCAGACGTGATGACGAGTTTAAGGCTATTCCCCCATCAGTCGGTGGAGGGTATCTTGATCTTGATCTTTGTGCTGGTCCCAACAGTACTCATCGCTCTCCCCAGATTCCGCCACAACCACTGCACTCTACCCCAATGCCCGATCTTCCAAATTATTGGGATCATCAATTTGGGTTGATTCACACTCGCCTAGACCAGATGCAGACTCATTTTGACGACCGTTTCACTCATTTTGATGCGCACATTGTTGCTCTGGAGCAGAGTCACGCTTCTTCCGTGGAGCATATTACCCGCGAGTTCGCGGCCATGCGGACTTTCTATCAACAGCTCGGGGACGCTCCCGACCAGGAGTAGCTTTCTTTTCTTTTCTTTGGACTTATAGTGGGTCGTCTATCTCTGTATCTGATCTCTGCTTTTATTTTCATGTATTTTTTTTATTATTATGAAAAATCTATAAAAAAATTATGTTTTGCTTTGCTAATGTCTTATATGTACTTTTTGGTCCTACTTTGACATCTTCAGGGAAGTCTCCTTTTCTTTCATTTATTCATTTATACATTGGGGACAATGTATTGCTTTATGATGATGGCAACCCCCAACGTGTTAAAGTTGAAGACGGCAATTTCCTACATATTGAAGATGACGACGGCGACCCCAACATGATGGAGATGGTGACCTTATGAAGATACATGATGAAGATGAAGACTACCAAATAATATTTAGTTATTTCTATTTGCATTTTATTTTTTATCATGTAATGTTTAAACATTTGAGTATTGTTTTATTTTTATTTAGGTGGGCTGCAAATAGCCAATGCATGATGTAAAGCCTATATAAGGCTAACCTTGTTTCATTTTTAAGTAGAGAATGAATGAGAAAATTAAACCCTAATCTTATCTTGAGATTTCCCTCTTCCTCCTCTAGATTTCGGCCCTAGCCCTCCTCCCTCTCTTTGGCCGCCCTCTCCTCTCCTTCCTCTCCTTGCCTTGGCCACCGGCCAACCTCCTCCTCCCCTCTCTTCCTTGTCTCCCTTTGCTACCCGAGCCCTCCTCTTCCTCTACAAAGAAAACCGAACACTTATAACCACCCAAGCCACCGGCCTCCTCCTCCCCTCACAAACCCGACCACCACCTCTTCTTCACAACCCCAGCCCCTCCCTCTTCCACAAAGCCCTAGCCTCCACCCATCAACACCAACAAACCCGACCCCCCTCCTCATCTCCTAACCCGAGCCTTCCCTTTCCTCCACAAAACCGACCACCCCCTTTTCTAGAAAGATTTCGACCAAGGTGCAAGGTCTTCTCCTTGTGAGTTTTCCACTCCGGTGTGAAGCGAAGGAAGCTGACAAGTTTCTCTCCCTCCGACGAAACTCCGGCGGAGCCGCAGAAGAATGATCCTTGAAATTGAACTGGAATCATCTATTCCGGTTGGGTAACGAGATCTTCAACCATTTGTGTGATTCTTATTCTAGATTTTCATTTGGTGGATTTCTATTGTGTTATCTTGGAATCGTTTTCTTGTTCGTGGTTTTTCTCTCCGACCACATTTGTTGTTTTCTCTAGTTGTTTAATTTTCTGAGAGGTTTTGGTGAGCCTCGCTTTCGTTTTGTTGGGGGAGATCTACCATTTGCGAACCGAACTTTTCGGTAGATCTCTTTTGGTGCAACCACCGTTCGTTCGGACTGGGTGGGTTCTTTTAGCTTGAGAGAACATCGGCCTATAGCCTATTGTTCGATCTTAAAACGGCGTGGCTACCGTACGTTAGCATTAGTTTGATAAAGTTGTTCAACGAGTGTACTGCATTTACATTTTGTGCGAGTGTAGTAGTGGGATTAGAGAGGCATTTATGCTTAAACCGTAGAATCTATCGTGACCACATAGTAGCCTACATCACTTCAGTATGGGGGAGGGATATTTCTCAAGCAAAACATACACAAAAAATTCTATTTTTCAAAACTTAAAATTTTTAAAATATATATATATCAAAAATTTCAAGAATTCTATTTTGTTTTGTATTTTGTTTTTCAAAAATTAAAAACGAAAAAAAAACATAGAAAATTTAAAATTAAATTTCTTAGAAAGGGACGTTTGGAATATCACCCCATCTTTTGTCCTAGTACCGGTGAGAGCCCTTCACAGGGTATATATTGGGAAGTTTAAGAAGTAACAAAAAAAATAGGTTTAATTTTTAATTAGAGAAGTCGTTATTTCTATATTTATTCACATGCAAAATTCCTAGTAATTTAAATTTTATATAGTGTTTAGAGAATTTTGATGTTTTTATTGAATTGTGAATTTTTGAGTAAAACTGTTGGCCATGCTGTGTTTCTAGTTAAGTGCACGTGTAAGTAGAATTTTATGTAGATCTAAATATTCAGCATATAATTAGATTTTCATTTTTCTAAATGCGTGGAAATGTTTTATTTTACTTTCATTTTGAAAACCGGTAAAATCTAAAACAATTTAGGTGAGTAAGTAGAAGTTTACTAGAACGATATTTCGCGGATCAAGAAAGAGGTATTCTTTCTCGATGTCTAGAACTTTCCCTTAAGCTATTCTCAAAACTTTGCATAAGTTAAACTCATTAGCATAAATATGATTTAGACACTTCTTTTGGCCAGTTTGAGACTTTGCAACCGTACCTAAAATTTTATCTTTGTTAAGCCATTTTGAGCTTATTACCCTATCTTTTTGTTTTAGCTCTACCAAGCATTTTACCAAAGCCTAAAAAAAAACTTAATTGCACACCTAAGACCAAACATGAACATAGATATACAAACACGGTTTGTGAGTGATTAGGAGCCTTTTTATTTTTGATGGCACTTTTCTTATAAAAAAAGGAGTTGATTTATTGTTCTTTCCTCTTCAAAATAAAGATAAATATGAAAAATATTGTGAAAAAAAATGAAGAGGCAGAAGAAAATTTTCAACATGTTAAGAGAGTTGAAAAAAAAAGAAAAAATACAAAAGGATTAGGAATTTGGCTAAGTTCTTAAAGCTATAGCAAATTATTGTGCGCAAGCTCTCTCTAAATTTTGGTGTGACTAGACATCGCTTTTATCTTTGACCACCCTCACCAAAAACCTAAGCCTACGTTTCAACCTAATTAAGTTATATTGATTTATGTTTATAAGTTGAACTAGTGTCGTTGCGAGAGTGTGAAAGGGCAAGCCTATGACCATCAACATTGATGGATTTCTTTGGAGGGTATCTCGATCTTCGTTCGTGTAATGTTATCTTAGTACACACACTACATTCTCCCTAAATATAATTTTATGATTTACCGGATTTTCATTTTAAAAGTAAAAATAATAGTGGAAACACATTTTAAGAAAAATAAAAATCTAATTTGTATGCTGAGTAAGTTTTTCTACCAAAATAGCTACAAGCATAGACATAAGACTTCACATTTTATTCCTTAGGTTCAATTTTCTTTTCTAGCATTTAAAATTTTTCTACTCCCTATAGGAAGTTGTTTGCTCGGGACTAGCAAACGAATAAGTATGAGGGTATTTGATAAGTCTAATTATTTCTATTTTCATTTACTATTTTATATTAATAGTTAGATATTATATATCAATTTTATAATCTAAAGTTTTTAATTAACTACTTTTTGCATTTTATATTTATTTGTTCTAACAAAATTATCTTCCATCTTGCAGGGCTAATCTATAGATTATTTGGAGCAGAACTGGAATTTTCCCCTTCTCGGCATAGACACGCCCCGTGACACGCCCTCCTTGGGCGTGTCCAAGGGCGTGATACCAAGGAGCTAAAAACATCAACGCAAATCGTCGACCTGTGAACGAAGAGCCTTGACACGCCCATGACACGCCCTGTGCTACGCCATCCTTGGGTGTGTCCCATAGGCGTGACACCAAGAACCAGCATCGTCGATCTACCATGTACACGCCCATGTCGCCCGTGACACACCCATGTCATCCTTGCACGGGGCGTGCCAGCCGTTGGAAGAACTATTATAACCCTGCCACGTTGGATTAAAATTACACGCCCAGGTCACGGGGGTGACCTAGGGCATGTCCGTAGCATTTTCCAGCCAATAAGTCAGTCGTTCCTGCCGTTGCTGCCAGATTACCGTTTATAGCTTGACACGCCCTGGTCACGGGCATGACCAGGGGGCGTGATGCCTCCATCAACAGCATTGTATTCCTACCATTTTTCAGCTTCCCGCCATTTTCCAGAAATAGATCTGACCCGCCTTAGGTCACGGGCGTGACCTAGGGGCCTGACCCATCATTTAACAGATTTTGGCAGTTTCTCCTCCACTGTTCCCTGGGTTTCAAGATGACGATTCAGAGCCTTACACGCCCTAGGTCACGGCCATGACCTAGGGGCGTTACCTACCAGCAATTTTTCCTATAAATTCCAGACAGCTTCAGATGCTCAGGGTTGAATTTTGGGATTGGAGTCCTGTATTTTGCTTCTTTTAATTACTGTATTTTCCATTTCTTGGTCTAGATTAATATTGTGTAAGCTTTTATTCTAGTTTTTTTTATTTCAAGCATGTCTTTCCCTACCTTATCTTGTAATTTCCTAATCATGATGAGTAGCTAATTTTTATTTAGCACGTGATCATGATGAACCTTGGAATAAAATAAACTTTTCATTTTTATCAAAATTGTCTTGTTCTTAATCTTGCTCACTAACGATTTATCTTTGAATTTTATTTTATCGAATTAATATTTCGTGAATATGATTTTCGATCTAAGATCCGTATCCTAAATGACCGAGAGGTTGCGGATACGAGGAGATCACTCAAAGATAAAATGAGTTGCATGTACCCCTCAAGAGAGGAAGACATAAATCTTCCGGATTGGAGTTAAATCCAATAGTGGGGTTCACCGCCTAAAGCAAGCTTAGGGGTTTCGACTGGACAAGAGGTCTTAATCGATCAACCTAAGGTTAGTCAAAAGCATGAGCTCGAGAGAGATGCTTTTGTACTTTAGGAACCTCAACGGTCGAGTGACTAAATTTAAGAACTCGCATTTCTTTTATTTTCAAGAAGGTTTATTTTAGCCCAAGGGGATTCTAGATCAAGTGCTAGCTTCCCCAACATCAAATTTATCTTTCTTTGTGTAACGCTTCCTTTTCCATTTTAAATAAAAACCAACTTTTCATCCGGTAAGATAATAGCTCTTTTTTGTGAGTACAAGCACTCGACAAGCCCTGAGTCAAAATTCGACACTTGATTCTATACTACGAACGATAGGTATACCTGCCTCATCGATTGGAAACACGCATTAGCGTGGATAAAATATTCATCAGTTAACAAGATGTTGGAGGACATGCTTCGCATGTGCGCCCTAGATTTCAGAAAGAGGTGGGAAGATCACCCATTTATGATTGAGTTTGCATACAACTACAGTTACCAGGTAAGCATTCAAATGGCGCCCTTCGAGGCCCTTTTTGGTAGGATGTGTCGTACTCCGCTGTCGTGGTTGGAGACGGGTGAGTCCAAGCTATATAATCGGAAGGAAGTTGAAGATGCGACTTCGATTGTGCGAACAATTCGAGAGCAGTTGCTGATTGCTCAGGATATGCAGGATAAATACTATAATACCAAGTACTGGAACGTCGAGTTCACCGTGGGTGATTGGGTGTATTTAAAGATCAAGCCTTTTAAGGGGTTTTCAAGGTTTCGACGCTTGAAAAAGCTGAGTCCAAGATACCTTGGACCGTTTGAGATCCTAGAGTGTATTTGCGAATCCGCCTATTAGTTGAAGTTATCAATGGAATTGAGTGGTCTACATGATGTATTCCACATATCGATGTTGCGGAAGGCGGTGCAAGAGCCTATACATGTGATTACTGCATATCAAGTACCGATTGATAGTGGCTTGAGAAAGAGGGTCAAGCCCATTCGCATTGAGGATGTAGTAGTCAAGCAACATTGCAATAAAGTGATCTGGATGGTCAAGGTACGTTGGGACAACTATGGCCGAGAGGAGCTTTCATGGGAGCAGGAGCAAACTATGATGTCGGAGTTCCCCGAGTTATTTGACTGAGGTACACAGTTTACTGTTGTTTAATTCTTTCGTTTACTGCATGACTTAATTTTGGGACGAAAATCTTTAAGTGGGGGAGATTTGTAATGCCCCAAGATTTCCGAAGCCAGAAAATGGTTTGTCTTGAAGTTACCTCCCGGCGGTAGGTCTAACGCCGACGGTAGTTCCAGGTTAGTTTGGTCGGAGGCATCGAGAGAGTTGAGTTGAATCAACTAGCGTCGAGTGCTATCGCGCGGCGATAGTGGATATCACACGGCGATAACACAGTCAATTAAATTGACAGAGCTCTCAGGAAGCTACTGCCTGACGATAGTGTTACCACTGACGGTAGCAGGTTGATTTAATTGGCAAGACTCTCTGGATCCTATCGCGCGGCTATAGCAGGTATCACGTGGCAATAACGTCAGAGTTCATGTCATAATCATTGTCAGTTATTGCATGGCGTATGTACCTATCGCGTGGCGATAGCGATTCTGTAACCATATGGTCACATGTCGACCTGTGATTGGAGAACCTGGGCAATTTTATGCAAATCAAGGCATTAATTAACAGTACCGCGTGGCGGTTGCCCTATTTATATTGATGGTTCGGCCGTTTCCTCTTCATTCTTTTGGAGTTGAGAAACTTTGTTTGGATTTTTGGAGGAGGAGCAACAACATCGGAAAGGAGAGTTATCGCCGCCATTTGAGATTCAAAGTTCGGATTCGCAAGGCAAGTTCAGATCTACAGAGGCAAAGTCGGAGCGGTCAATTCCAACCGTCTAGATTTATCCCATGACGCCAAAGCGTACTTCAAGGGTAACGATCCCATTCCTTGGACATGTGAAATCCTTCATTTTGGCATTTTAGGGTAGATTATCCACGAGCACGTGGAAGTGGTTCTACCGATGGGTAGATCCATATATCCCCGTAGTATTGCATTTAGATCCGGAAGCATAGTACGAAATATGCATGCTATGTGAAGCCCATCCGGACGGGTTGGTCTGGATTGGTGTTGTATATTGGTATGTCAGAGAAGACACCGTGTTAATCGCGTAGATTTTGGAGTTGCGGGGTGTGTAGATGGCTGCAGTGAGAGTACTGGAGGTATTCTCCAGGAAAACACCCGTAAGGGGAAGAAATGATAGTCTGTTCCCTACCGCGCGGCGGTAGTGTTACTGCCGGCGATAGCTTCCAGTGAGCAATGTATTGTTGAGAAGCCTTTCTCGTGGAGACCTGAGGGCTATTGTTGTGAGTCCTATCTCATGGAGACTCGAGGGTCGTGTGATGAAGCGTGAGCTTAATCTGCTCAGCTATGGTTGCCATGAGTGCCAGCCTTGGGCATAACAGAGTTATGTGTGTTGTGAATGGGAAAGGAGAGGCTGACCCACATCGTGGCTTGAGTGCCTGACAATTTGAGCAATGGACTATGGCTAAATTGTACCCACTCTATAGAGTACGACTTGGAGTGAGTCAGTGGCATGTATCCAGTGGAAGCGACTTGACTTTGTCCTAACATAGAGAGAGAGAGATTAGCTTCAACCCTGGGAAGTCTTTTAATGCTCAAAGTTGTCGTTATGAGAATGGTGGTGGGCCTGAAATATCTTTACCATTACAAGACATCTAAGGAGATGGTTCCATATTTCAGAATCTTTTCCACTACAAGACATCACAAGAGTGTAGACTTTTCTACCTAGACTATGAACTTACATAAGACCAAACAAGTCCATACGCAGGAAGTATAAACATCCACAGAATCCTTGGCTCCAAAGCTCTTGAAGGATGCCTTGGTCTACTTGCCCTTTTGACATGCATATCAAATGCCCTCCTTAGTGCATTTCATTTTGGGGCCATTTTTGACTAACTCTTCACTAAAGAGCTGACTAATAGTCTTATAGTTTAAATGAGCAAGTCTATTGTGCCATTTTACATAGCATGAGACTTTCTCATTTGCAACTAGGCATATATGAGAGTCTAAACTTAAACATGGAAAGTTTAAAAAATAAACATTTCCACTCCTAGTGCCTGTCAAGATGACCTCTTGGTCACTTGACCTCTTAATTTGACACTAATCCCTATGGAATACAATGACATAACCAAGATCATATAGTTCGCTTATGCTTATCAGGTTGTGTTGCAACCCTTCTACATAAGCCACTTTTGTGATTGTGACTATATCATTGGTGATCGTACTATAGCCCTTGGTGGCTCCTCTGTCCGAACCACCAAAGTTTACTCGGGGTCCATCCTTCATAGGAGTATAATATTTAATATTTCATCTTGTTCCAGTCATGTTCTTGGAACAATCACTGTCCATTCCCATATAGACGTATGAATACTTGGACAATCCTGCAAAACCTAATTTACTTTACCTTAGGACCCTAATAAGTATAGGTTCTTTGGTGCATGTTAATTTGAAACTAAACTTGTCTACCTGCAACTTTTCTAACAGGAAGACTAACTTTTTCCCTAGGCACATTTGGATTATGCCATCAATCTATGGCAATATGACCCACTTTACCAAAACACCAACACTCATGGATATTATATCTCCTTTTCTGAACTGTTCTTGAAGACTGTTGGCTGTCAGCAGCTATCTATTCATGAGGGAGAGAAGCAACATTGTTCTTGTTTCTTTCAGTAGCAATCTGACTGAAAGGCAGTTTGCCAGCAGATGGACTTGGCTTACTCAAAGTTCCTCCAAAAGCAGTCTTCTTTTCAGTAGACAAGCTGTTGATGGCTTCAGAGATAGCCAAATCAGGCTTATTGACTAACTTACTTTTAGTCTTAGCTTTTGCTGGAAGAACTTTAGAAATGGCCACTGACTTATCCTTGAGTATGGGGACTGGAGTACCAAATACAAATGGTCTATGATGGGCCATCTGAATTTTCTCATGGGGAGCCTTAAAGGCATTCACTCCCATGCCCTTTTTCCCTCCATTGGAAGATACAATTGCATTCTTCCAGGAAGAATTCCCATTCTTCTAGTGACCATACATGTAGTCCTGGTCATACCTATTGGAATGGAGGATTACCTTATGAAAGGTTTACTGATGCAATACAGGAGCCTTACCCTTCCCTTTGGAGTGGGAAACTCTTAGGTTCCCATTGAATCTCAAACCCTTCTTATCTTTCTGAGATGTGAAGGAGTCTATCATGGGCAACATAGACTTGGGCTTTGAGAATTCAGCAACAATCTTTTTCTCCTTAAGGAGTATTTCTTCAAGATCCAGAATGATCTTGTTCTTATGTATGATGGTCTTAATCTGGATGATTGAGATGGTATTCAGTGGACTGACTTCCTTCATCTTCTGATCCAGCAAAGATGTTGACTTATACTGTAGGGAAGCAGCTAGCTGTAGGGAGATAATCTCCTCAGCTTGTTTCTTGGCCAACCTATGACTTCTTTTCAAAGTATCCAAAAGGGCACCATACTTGTCAATCAGTTGATTGACATCTTCCTCAGATTCTGACCCATCTTCATCATAGGATGAGGATGCATTAGAATTTGTATTAGTCTCATAGTCAGTTATAGATGAGGAGCTTGACAGAGAATGTACCTTATCTAGACCAGGCTGATCCTAACTGGATTCTTCATCTGAAATGTCCATTAACCCATAGCAGCCACTATCATCTTAATTCTCCTCAGTATCACTGTCTGAAAGTGATAGTGGGTCCCTGATACCTATCCTTACAATATGATAGTCTTCAGCTTCATCAGCAATAATAGCAAAAAGCCCAATATGGGATTCTTCTTCTTCTTTTGAATCTGAAGAAGCTGAGTCAATTTGACTCCAGCTCTTTTCATTCTTGGCAATGAAGTTCTTTTCCTTCTTGCCCTTATGCTTGTGGTGATTTTTCACTTCAGATTTCTTTTGCTCTTTCCTCTTGACTGGGCAATCAGCAACGATATGACCAGTCTTGCTACATCAATATCAAACAACATTAGAGGAAAACTGTTTATGGGTTTTAAGTTATACATGTATCCCTTGGAGAACTTCTTGTCGGACGGGTGGTGATCCTTCTTGTGATGTGAAGAGGTGGAAGGTTTGTTCTTCCACAACTTTCTCTTCATCATCTTCTGGAACTGCTTGGAGAAGGCAACAAACTCTCCATCAGACATGTTGCTGTCTGATGTGCTTGTTTCAGTGCTGTCTGAATCAACATGCCTTCTTGTGGGGGAGGCAATCCGCTCCCTGATCTTCTTAGATCCCTCGGCTTTGAAGGCCACTTTTCTTCTTGGCTTGAGATTTGCTGATGGTCTCCTCCTTTTTTCTTGCAAATAGTTGCATCTTATAAGAGAGCAGCTTTCCAAACAGTGTATGAGGGGCAGTATCAGCTAGCTTTACCACCTCCCTGATTGTATAGATCTTGGTGTCCTAGCCTCTAGTTAGAGATGTGAGGAACTTCCCATTTAGCTCATAGTTGCTGAAGACCCTCCCATAGGTCCTTAACTCATTCACTATTCTGAAAAAATTCTTATAGCATTCAGCTATGCTATCTTTTTTGTTCTGCCTGAAGGCTTCATACTCTTGATTTAGTAGGGATTTCCTGTCATCCCTAACTTCCTCAGTGCCTTCCATGTAGAAGACCAAGGTGTCCCATATCTCCTTTGATGTCTTGTAGTAGAAAAGATTCTGAAATGTGGAATCATCTATGACACTCACAATTATGTTCTGTGCCATTATGTCCATAGTAGCAAGGATGACCTCATCCTTAATCATCTCAGAATATTTCTTGGGTGTCTGGATGTTGGCATCCAGAACTGAGATCAACATTGGGATGAAGGGTCCCTCTTGTACTGTAAAGAAAATCCCAAGATCATATGCCTCCATGAACTATTTGACCCTTTCTTTCCAGATTTCATCTCCTTCTTGCATATTGGAAGCTACATGGAACCCAACTCCTTACGATTCTCTCCTAAACTCATAAGTACAATCTCTTAACAACCCTTGGAGATCAACTTAGACTGTTAAGTCCTTTTTGAGCAACCTCCCTCTAATACTGTTGAAATCAAAAACTCGGTCTCTGTGGAGTTCACCCTTGGGAAAGGGGTGATCACACACTTACTACTCTCACACGAGCTAAATTGCCAAAGGTTTAGAATAGGGAAATTTCGTGCTCCCCGCCATACAGCTGGTAATGCAATACGTGTCCTTTTCTAGGCCGCCCTGAGCCGGGAAACCAAGAATAGGTGAAAAGACATCTTCCTTCCCCATATACCAAAGACAATGACCGGGAAGAGATTTCCACAACTATGGTAGCTCCCAACATTCCTGATATACCTGTGAAGCGTGTTCCTGTCCCAATAATCACTTCTCTCTCCAAAATGAAACCACCTCCTATTTCTACAAACCTCAACCTTGCCACCAAGATCAGTAAAGGCCTCACACCAGTCCTTGAAAATCTCTAAGGTGAGTCGTGAAACATGCTCCTGAAAGTAGACAAATAATCTCATAATCCTCATCATCCCGACAGGATTAAATTGGAGACAGGAACTCCACATAATTTTAAGATTTCCACAGCCTCCTCCAAGGAGCGAAGACAAAACCAAGACTTCAGGAAGCTCTCTAAGAGGGTCATGAACCAAGTCGATTGGATTCTATGCCCGTTCATCCTCATGAGGAATTTTCACCTCAAAACTTGGGGGAAATCTAAACTGCTTCCTCCACCAGTCAACTCGCCCCTTGTCAAGAGAGGAGTGAAGCAGCATTGGCCTTAAAAGATCTTAGAGCACTTCCCCTCCCTAGCCAAATGACGAGCAAAGGATACCTCAGAAAGTGCAAGAAGACCGGGGCACACAAGTAAGAATTCCTTCTAAGGTACCCCTTTGGGTCTATTTATAGTTTTTTAAAAATGGTCTGCCAAAAGCCAAACTCCGTTATTCCAAACAGCTATGTGCAGTCCAGGTTGTCCTGCCAATAACGTAACTCCGCTGTTCTGAATGGCTAAGTGCAGGCCTCTGAAGGCATCCAGGTAAATTTACCTCTTACCATACTAGGCGGAAACCCTCCCGCAGGTCGCCAGCGAGCTTTTCACTTGTCCTAGGCGTGAGCCTTCTCTCTTGCACCAACGAAAGGCCATTATCCCACGACATTGCCCACTCCTCTTTCCTGCTCTTATAAAAGACTCAGGCATAAGTCCTAAAGCGTTGAGAGAGTTGAATGGAAAGACATCACTCAATGTATAAAAAAGAAAGGAGCCGAGAGCATTGAGTGGAGAAGCATCACTCAATACCAGAAACAGAAAGGTGCGGAGAGCATTGAGTGGAGAACCATCACTCAATGCCAGAAACAGAAAGGCGCCGAGAGCATTGAGTTGAGAAGCATCACTCAATGACAAAAATAAAAAGGCGCCGAGAGTGTTGAGTGGAGAAGCGTCACTCAACGCGGAAGACAGAAAGGCATCGAGAGCGTTGAGTGGAGGAGTGTCACTCAACACAAGCTCTATAGGCTTCCCGCTCCTCCAGGCGCGACCCTTTGCGCATGCCTTGGGTGAGAACCCCTTCTGCCTATTTTCTTACTTGGCTCGATTAACCCAAATCTATCCCAAAGTTAGGGTCCCAGGCCCTTGAGTTCCACTCAGCGAATATGGGGTTGTTCACAATCTCTTCTCTTTGCAAGCTAGCCTTGTGCTCGGAAAGAAACGTCCAACCCCCAATATTTGATGAGTGCCTGCTAACCTGGAGGAGAATCTTTTGCGGGTCCCACCGTGGCCCTATATATATGTATTCAAGGGCATCCTCCAGACCTCATTCACACTACTATTTCCTGTCGCTTGAGTTTTCACGCCGCCCCAAAGATGTACGCTATACGTGCCGAGAAGCCGCTTTTGCAAGAATCCTAAGACCGTCTCGCCGTTACTCAGGCGAGAGCGTGTGTGAACTACACTGGGTTTTCCCCCTTGCTGTTGAGCAAAGCTGCGGACCCGTCCCCCTGACGAAAGAAGGACAAGTCAATTCGGTAAGACTGCTCTAGGAGAGAGCCAACTTCTCCTACCCCGATACCCAACCGCGTCTTTTAACTGAGGTATTTTTGTCCTTTTTGTGCTAACCCCCAAAAGGGGTTTCCCATACAAATATACTACCCTTCTCGCAGGGGCTGTTTCGGAAGACGTTGCGAATGAACTTCTAGCGAGTACCGAATCACCTCGGCTTCCTGATGAAAGCTTGTCGTTGGTCCCGGAGGCTCCCCCTCCGAATGACTGAGCCAAAAATTCAGTCGCTCCCGGTAACTTACTCCCTTGGCTTCCGCTTAACTTGGTTTGGATTTTCCTTTGCTTATTCTGGCCTCTCGCAGTGCTCACTCATGGCGCCTCAGATATCACCAGCACTAGGCCAAGAACACCAGTCCCCAAGGATCTCATCGATCCGACGACCGGCCTTCCCCTCTCGGCCTGTAGAAGTCCTGCCCAGTCACCTGTACCTGCATTGGGTTTTCGCATGCCAAAGGGGTAGTGTGCTGCCATCCCGCCACTGACTGAGAACCGCGCCCTTGAGGGCACGCCCTACCCTCCATGATGGGGGCAAACCGATCCATATGCTCATTAGAAGATCCTAGGAAGGGAGGCCCAACCCTTCTCGCCAATCGACAACCGAGAACCCTTCTTCGCTCCAGGTAATCGAGAACTTACCCTTCCTTTTTGCTATTTACCTTGTTCTAACTGACAACTTTTCGCCAGATCTTGAGACTGCGGAGGAGGGAGACAAATAAGAAATAGTCTCGCCCCCGCCTTTCCCCAGCAAAATGGAGGACTACCTCAATGCTTCCGGAAATGACAAAATATGGTGGAAGCGAATAGCGAAAGTCCCGTCGAAGCTTATTTGGATGAGATGAGCCGAATCTCTAGCATTGAACAGACTCGAGGCGACAGTCGAGTGACGGATGGCCTTGATAGAGAGAGATTACACACATCTCTTCGGCGAGACCGATCGCCAGGCCGGCGGGTGCGGGGAGACCTCTCCCGGAAGGCATCTTGTGCGAGCCCGGGATCAGCTGTGTTTGTGTCCACTAGGAGATCACTGTGGTGAAGGCCTATCACTATCCGTGAATCCCCTCAGGTCAGGGAGGCGAGGTTGAGGTCGCTAGTGATGGGAGCAGTACGGGGCCCCACTGGCTCATGCTACTACTTACCCCAACCTCTTTGTCTACCCTTCTTACCCTGCACCCCTTTCGCTTTCTGAACAGCCGAACATTTTCCGATATTACATTATTATGGCACTCGCCCCGCGAGACGCATTATGGTGTTTAACTGTATATATTACTATTTTTCTTTCATGCTGCTTTTAATACTTTTCTGAATGCTTAGTTCTCGTACCCTCTCACTATTTATACTTGCTTGTTGCTGTGTTCTTACCCGGGACCCCTCTCGGAGCCTCTCGCCATTTGCATGTGCGAGAGGCATTGGCGGGACGGGGAGGAATACTAAGCATTGGAATATTAAAATGTGCTAACCGCACTCTCGCCACTAGGAAAATGTGATGATTGCAGAATTTTTTATAAACAGGCCAGCTTACCAACCGCATTTACTTCTATCAGTTTTTAGAACTTTCAGCTTACTCCCTCGTTCTTGCTCTGGCCGTTCTCTGTAACCCCTAGCCTTCTCGCCCGCCAGCTTCTTCCCCCTTTCCTCCTTTACTCAAAATGCTAGGCGAGACCAAGGGTCGCACCAAGTGTGCGCAAAATTTCCTGGCCCACAATTTCCCTCCTTGCCGGCTGACTGAGAAGGAGTATCTCTCCATCGTTGAGGACTACATCCCAACGGGATTTGATGCGCGCAACCCTGAAAATGACGACAAGGTCAATTTCATGCCAGAAGGGGAACTTGCCATCCCGCTGGAGCATTTCAACGTAGGGTTCTGCCACCCCTCTGGCTGGAAGTGCGCTAGGCCCTTCGCTACTACGGAGTGGTGCCGACCCAGCTCAAACCCAACTCTGTAGCACTACTGGTAGCTTTCGCCAGTTATATGTGTACGGAAAGGATCGAGTTCAACCTTTCAATCTTTTGCAAATTTTTTAACTTCTGCGCGAAGGGTGGGGTGGTCTCCTTCTTGGGCCAGACAGGGAAGACCAGCGGTCTCGCCAACAAGAACCACGACTGGCCCCAGAAGTTTGTATTTGTATCATGGAACTTCGACAACGTTCTCCTCTTGCCAGTTCAGTATGACGAGGTGACTTACAAGCCTCCCCCACTTAGGGAGCACGAGGCCGCCCTCGTCGATTTCTTTGGGATAAAGACATTCGATGTCAAGTACCTACGGCGGGACCTGGACTCCCTTCTACCAGTTCCTCCCTGCGAGGGTACCATTCTGCCCCTATCTACTTTAGTCTTCTCGCCTTGAACTATAGGTTCTGATATTATTGCTTTCGCAGGTGAATGAGAGATTCTTCTTCACTAACCCTTCGACAAGGCCAGGGGTTCCGCCGCCACCCTAGCTCTTGCCAAGTCCGCAGCTCACTCCTACCGCAATGAGCCGGGCTCATCTTCCATGCAGGATTCCACCGCCCTTCGAAAGGCTCATGCGAATTCGTTACCACAAGGGTACCAAAACTTCGGAATGGGTGGGAAGCATCTGGATGAAGATAGCCAACCCCATCTTTAGTGGGATCCGAAGGCCAAACGTGTCTCGATCTCGTCGCTCCTTCCCACATGGTTGGAGCAAGACACAAACAACGACGAGGCCTTTGTGCTCGTCTTTGGAATCTACAGCCGAGAGGATGCAAGTGTCTATGATCAAGATTCCACCAAGTGTCTCTCCCATGAGGCCGTGCGAGCCCAGATGGGCGCGCTTGATCTCACGCACATGTGCGCGCAATGCGGCCTCAACATCGAGCGGAACCTGGTCGATATGCAAAAATCGAAGGATCTCGCCGTGCCCAAGGCAACCACCCTGAAGGCCAATTTGGCGGGCTCCCAGAAGCTTTTCTCCCTTCTACCAGAGGTATATGAAATGTTTTGGGCCTCCCGCCGTACGGTTTCCTTTCCGTTTACTTAAAGAATTTTCCTAAAGGATTCTGCCCAAGCTCAGCTATCGCGTGCGCGAGATGCGGGCCTTGAATGCGAGATCCAACTATTTAAAGCCACACTAAAACATGCGCAAGAGGCCAAGGACCTGACCACGCCGCCGCTGGATGAGAGGATCAAGCACCGCCGCTACTCAGAATACGAGATAAAGGTGATAATGCAAGAAAATGCCCAGGTTGCGACTGGGACCGTCATACAGGTGCTGCAGGAGTTGGGGTTCCTGAACGAAGGTAGCGAGACCCTTACTGCACGCGGGATCTTGCCCTGGCTATTCGATCCCATCTCGAAGCCCGCAGGAGAAGACGAATCCCCAGGCGAGGAGGATGCAGACATCTTCGAAAAGTGAGGCGAGCCCAGCAGAGAATCATCTAGAGAGACATCCGGCGAGACGTCCAGCGAGACCTCTAGCGATGCCTCTTAAGGCCCCCTTGCATTTCACTTTTTGTCTTGTAAACCTATTCTTCCTCTTCTATAATTTTCATGTAACGGCAAAATGCCTAAGAATATAAAAACTTTTGGGGATATATATAAATAATTTCTAAGTATTTTCTTCTGCTTTGTCGGAATGCTTCACAATTGTTTATCTTTGCGTTGCGCTTATTGTCGTCTGGGGGGTGTTTTCGCCCATTTGCGGGAACCTTAGGCTCTTAGGCAGTAACCGCAGTCTGCTTGCTAAAAATAGAGTAAGTAAAACTTTGTCAAGAGGGCCATGCCGACAGGGCATGCCGAGAGCCTGCTGTCGAGAGCCATATGCCGAGAGGGCTGCACTCGGATGGGTCGAGATATCCCATCCTTAGGACAGGTGTCGTCCATTTAGTTACCTATTGGCGAGGCATTTTGTGGTGCTCGTTATGAATCTACTTGCCCTGTCAGCTGGGTGAGAGCCTGACGACGAGTGTTGAGCATTAATCGGACTTAGCCCTAGGGCAATAACGATGTCCATCAAGGATCCAGGCCCTGCCAGCCAGGTGGAAGCCTGATAATGGGAGCTTCTTGAGACCTAACCCTTGAGAGATAGCACTTTACTTTGGCCAACAACCATGCGCTACCACCGACCCAATCAGCTAGGTGAGAGAGTGACGGCGGGTGTTGAGCATCAACCGGACTTAGCCCCAGGGTCATAACAATGTCCATTGATGATCCCGGCCCTACCAGTTAGATGGAATCCTTACAACGGGAACATCTCAATACCTAACCCTAGAGCGAGAACACTTTCCTTTGGCCAACCACCGGGCGCTACCACTGTCCCAATCAGCCAAGTGAGAGCCAGCCGATGGGTGTTAAGAATCAACCAGACTCAGCCCCAGGGACATAACGATGTCCATCAAGGATCAAGGCCCTGCTAGATAGGTTGAAGCCTGACAGCGGGAGCATCTCGAGACCTAACCCCAGAGTGATAACACTTTCCTTTGGCCAACAACCAGGAGCTACCACCGGCCCAATCAGTTAGGTGAGAGCCTGATGGTGGATGTTGAGCATAAATCAGACACATCCCCAGTGTCATAACGATGTCCATCGAGGATCCCGACCCTGCCAGCTAGGTGGAAGCCTGACAGCGGGAGCATCTCGAGACCTAACCCCTGAGCGAGAACACTTTCTTTGAGGATCCCGACCCTGTCAGCTAGATCGAAGCCTGATAGCGGGTGTAAACTCTGGATCAACATGTCACAGCCTCCTCTAAGAGGTCTACTTGCCCTGCCAGCTGGTGGGAGCCTAGTTAGCGGAACCATCTTGGAGCTAACATGTATAAGTCACGTCCAATAGGTCTACCTGCCCTGCCGGCTAGTGGGAGCCCGGTCAGCGGAACCATCTTGGGGTGAACCTTTTAAACTCCACTGAATGACTTCCATCCCTGCCAGCTTGTGAGAGCCTCGTTAGCGGGATCTGCTCAGGATCAACACATCATAGCCTCCTCTAAGAGGTCTACCTGTCCTGCCAACTAGTGAGAGCCCTGTCAGCAGAACCATCTTAGAGCTAACATGTATAAGTAACCTCCAAGAGGTTTACCTGCCCTGCCCACTAGTGGGAGCCCGGTCAGCGGAACCATCTCAGGGTGAAATTTAGGATGTCTCTATACCACTTACTATTTTCTTAGTGAAAAATTACTTAATAAAATATTACCTACCCTAACCTGTCAGGGACATCTTATTACAAAAATGGGCTTACCATAGCTATGTTCTTTCATGGTGCTCACCCATTTGCCCTTCTCTTTCCTGCCCGGGGTAGAGCATCCTCAACCTGAAAACGCTCTGGCTGTTATGTCAGGCCTCTTGCCCATTTCATATCTAAGAATTCGGGGCTGACCAACGCTGGGTGACCTTCCTCCCGATGGAGGTCACTGTAGGGGGATTCTCCCATACCCCCTCTCCTCCTGCATGAGAGGTTCCTTCTTTCTCTCCTCTTCTTGGACGTCGAGAACCTTGATGTGTAACTTTGATGCGGGTGCTCAAAACAATGGATTGAGCTGGAGGGGAGTTGATGGAACCAGCTGCTCGCTCTTCCCTTGAGAGTGTCAGCGAAGAGAAGACACTTGAACGCATCTGACACTTGTCAGATCGAGACCACATCCTCAAAAAACTGGAAGTGCTGGACCGGGTCATCCTTCCCAGTGTAGTAGGACATCTCCGGCTCCCGAAACCCCTCCAAAACTAGGGCAGAAGAAACCAACTCGCTGAAAGGGCTGCCTCCCACTACTGGGTGAGCCAGAGGATCTCGCACCCCATCTTGCCGAACCGACGTCTACCTGCCGAGCCGGGGAACAACACTCGCCCGAGGAGGTTTCACCCGCTCCCTTTCACCGCTACCTCCTTCCCGGCTCATGTAACACCCCTATCCGTCGCATAACATATAGCAGTAGGTCTGGATGGGGCTCGGCGCCATATATCACAGACAGACCAAGGAGTTACTAATTGAAACCATCATCCAATATAACGTATCCTAATACAGAGTACATTCTAGCGGAAGTTGTTTAAAGGTTAAAAATAGAACCCACAAAACATGAATGCCAACGACTCACAAGGTTCACTCAAAGGTTAATGTTTTACAAACATCGGAACGCAGGCCGACCACACATGAACTGTAAAGTAAACACTAGATATTTGCTTTGGTCTTCGAGGGCCGGCATAGCTATCTAGGGCTTCAGACTGCTATTTCCCACTTGCCTCAGCTGCATATGGAAGTAACATTCCACCACAACGGTGGCAAACAAAAGCAACGGTTAGCATTAGCTGACCAAATTAAATCGACCCCACCCCTTGTATGGGGTGGCGGTGCTCCTTCCCTGCAGGCATTAATGTTCATAACCATATGACAATAAGAATGTGCAAACTAAGCATCACTCTCCACAGACGTTTGCGTTACTAGCCACACGCCCCGTACACACAGGGCACATTATTGGTGTGCCGAGATTTCAAGACCTACTACTGTTCACAAGATGGCACCTTTGAGCATTAAAAGTCTTCCCAGGGCCGGTGCCAAAGTCTCTCTCTCTATGCTACGATAAATTCATGTCTCTCCCTACCGGATACATGCCAACGACTCACTCCAAGTCGAACGTTATAGAGTGGGTGTAGTTTAGCTGATGCTCGTTGCTCAAATCGTCATGCGCCAAAAGCTGAAACCTTCATGGACATTACATGACGCGGGTTTAACGTCCCCTTGCCCATTCACAATACGCATAACCAGTTTATGCCCAAGGCTGGCACACACGGCCACCAAAGCTGAGCAAATTAAGCTCATGTTCCAACAGACGGCCCCCACGTCTCCATAAGACAGGCCTCTTAACAATAGCGCTCAAGTCTCTGCAAGACAGGCTTCTCATCAATATATAGCTCACTGGGAGCTACCACCGGCGGTAGTACTACCACTGCGCAGTAGGGGTATGATTATCGTTTCTTCCCCTTTTTTAGGTTTTTTCCTAGAGACTTCCTCAAGTAATCTCAATGCAGTCATCTGCACACCCCGCGACTCCAAAATCTACACGATTAACATAGAGTCTTATCCGACACACAAAGCACATAAACATCACCAATCCAGACCAACCCGTCCGGATGGGCTTCACACAACATGCCTATTCCGTACTACGATTCCGGATCTAAATGCAAACTAACGGGGATACACGGATCTACCCGTCGGGAGAACACTTCCTACGTGTTTGTGGAGTGTCTACCCTCAAATGACAAACTAAGGACTTCACATGTCCAAGGAAGAGGATCGTTACCCTTGCTATATGCTTTGGCGCCATGGGAGAAATCAAGACGGTTGAAAACGGCCGCTCCGACTTTGCCTCCGCAAATCCAAACTCGCCTTGCAAATCCGAGACCCGAAACACGAACGACGACATGATCTCCCTTTTTTTAGCACTGCTACTCTTCCTTCAAAAAACCAGTCTCAACTCTTCAATTTTCGAATAATGAAGAGAAAACGGCCAAACCAGATATAAACCAAGCTACCACCACGTGGTAACTTGCTACCGCCGCGTAGTACCGCCTCATTTCGCGTGTAACTTCCCAGGCCTTCTAGTCACAGGCCGCTACGTGGCCATGCCGTTACGGTTTCACTATCGCCGCACGATAGGATGATAACGTCGTGCGATTGACGTCGTCTGTTACAACACGACACCTGCTGCTATCGCCGTGCGCTAACTGCCGCCGCCACATGGTAGGATCCCGAGAGCCTCATCAATTAAATTTACCTAGCTATCTCCAGCAGTATCACTATTACTAGGCGATAGCTTCCTGAGAGCTCTGCTAGATTAATTCCCCAGCTACCGCTACGCGGTCACGCTACTGCCGTGTAGTAAGTCCAACATCAAGTTGACTCAATGCTGTCGACGCTCTCAACGATGTCGACACTATCACTGGAGCTACTGCCGCGCGATAACTAGCTACCACCGGGAAATAACCTCCAGAGAACCTTTTCTTGCCTTAAGAAAATTGGGGGTTATAGCTTGCCTGCCGGGAGCGTCCTTGCAAAGGGTCGGGACCGTGGTGACTGGGATGACTGGCGTCGAGCACTGGGCACGTGCACCGAGTGCGAACTTTATAAGGTCGAGCACCTCTTGCGGGAAGTCTCTAAACATGCCAACAGTGGCGAGAGGGGGGGGGGGGGGCGGTGGCGAGTCGGCCTTATCTGAACCTTGTCCTTCTCCTCTATCCATCGAACTCGCAGAAGGTTTTTGGTGATGAACACTCTCTATGCTCACCGCACCAAAAATGTTAAAACCGAATACTCGGTATCTGTAGAGTTCACCCTTGGGGAAGGGGTGATCACACACTTACTTCTCTCATACGAGCTAAATATCCAAAGGTTTAGAACAGGGAAAAGACCCAAGGCTCTTTCACAGAGGTCCCACCACACACCCGGAAGATCTTAGAGAGCTTCCCCTCCATAGCCAAATGTCGAGCTAATGATTCCTCAGAAAGCACAAGAAGACCGGGGCACACAAGTAAGCATGCCTTCTAAGGTACCCCATTGGGTCTATTTATTGTTTTTTTCAAAATGGTCTGCCAAAAGCCAACCTTCGTTGTTACAAACAGCTATATGTTGTCCAGGTTGGCCTGCCAATAACATAACTCCGCTGTTCTGAATGGCTAAGTGCAGGACTCTGAAGGCATCCAGGTAAATTTACCTCTGGACCACACTGGTCAGAAACCCTCCCGCGGGTCGCCAACAAGCTTTCCGCTTGTCCTGGGCACGAGCCTTCTCTCATGCACCAGTGAAAGGCCATTATCCTGCGATATTGCTCACTTCTCTCGCCTGCTCTTATAAAAGACTCAGGCATAAGTCCTAAAGCATTGAGAGCGTTGAATGGAAAGACATCACTCAACGCCAAAAACAAAAAGGCGTCGAGAGTGTTGAGTGGAGAAGCATCACTCAACGCTAGAAACAGAAAGGTGCCTAGGGCATTGAGTGGAGAAGCGCCACTCAACTCCAGAAATAGAAAGGCGCTAAGAGCGTTGAGTGGAGAAGCGTCACTCAATGCCAGAAACAAAAAGGTGCCGAGAGAATTGAGTGGAGAAGCGTCACTTAACGCCAAAGACAGAAAGTCTTCGAGAGCGTTGAGTGGAGGAGCGTCACTCTACGCCAGCTCTATGGGCTTCCCACTCCTCCAGGCGCGACCCTTTGTGCATGCCTCTGGCGAGAACCCCTTCCGCCTATTCTTCTTACCTAGCTCGATTAACCCAAAGCCAACCCAAAGTTAGGGTCTCAGGCCCTTGTGTCCCACTCAGTGAATAGGGGGTTGTATAAAAAACACTTGAAAGCCTTTAGTTTCAAGGATAGCTAAACACCTAGAGGGGGGTGAATAGGTTTTTGAGTCTTTTGCACTTTCTCTTTAACTTTGGTGTATTGTGGTTTAGATTAGGCTATATTTCAAGAATACACAACCTGCACACAAATAATTTATAGTTGTTCCCCAGATTATAGGTACATCCACTGTCCCTCCCACCTTTCTAACATTATGTTAGACAAGGAAACTTCTCCGACTCAGCTCAAAAGAGCTTACAACATAGATCCCTCAGGATCTCTCAGACTCCTCCAAGTCTTACAACTCAGGCCCAAGGCCCTACAACTTAGAGCAAGCAAGGCTCCTATAGCTCAGTGATCCACATATCACCTACCTCAGACTTTAATAGAAGTTCTACAAATTAGGCTAGGAGGTTAGCCCTACAACTCAGAGAGAATGAATCTCCTACCTTAGACACACAGACCCTACAACTCAGACACAAGGCCCTACAACTCAGATCCACACAGTGATCCTACCTCAGGAACAAATGCCCGACAACTCAGGCATAACTGCCCTACACTCAGATCTATAAGTAGATCATACACTCAACCTTTATAAATTAGGCCTACACTCAGATCTGTTAAGATCCTATAGATGGAAAGATGTTGATGTTTAGACAACAGAAAATTACTCTGTGTCTTCCTCCTTTTGAACAGAGATAACTCTATCCTTTCTTCTTCACAACTCCAAGAATTGTTCTTCAGGAATATTCAGCTTGTGTTGTGAAGTAACTACAACTAGGGCTTGCCTTTGCTAATTCTTATACCTCAGAGCTTTCACTCTGAACTTGCTATTGAAGATCAAAATGTCAACAACTAACTACTTTCACTTTCAGAGCAGTAGGTTGAACAACTTCTGCAAGCTCTATAACAATATCGAGAGGGAAAAAAAATGAAGTTCTACTTTTCCAAAGTTGTTTTCTCTTTACTGATTTGTGCCTTTTCTATCCCGATGCCCAATGGTTGTTTGAGTAATGGGCCCACCTGGAGTTGGTAGCTGCAACCTTGCTTTTGTTGAATGCAGTACAACAAGCATGCGACACCATTTGTCGTGTACTATTCACTTCTCGCAACATTTGAATTTTTGCGGACGTCAACATCTGTGGACTTAGTCAAACTCAGACAATTCAGCATAGGCGTTGAGTGAAGTCTTATCACACAATGCCAAAACACTTAAGCAAATTTATGCATCACTCGGCATCGAGTGAACAATCATCACTTGATGAATATGGACATTTTCAGTATAACTGATTAGGCTTTGAGTGAACCTTCATGACTCAACACATTTGGACTTAGCCAATTTTCTCTGTATGAAGGCATCGAGTATTGCTTCTTCACTCGAAGCTTTCTGTCATAGCCTATTCTGTTGAAGAGGGTTTGAGTGAACAACCTTCACTCAACGCTTCTGTCCTTAGACTGCCCTCATATTGAATAGGCGTTGAGTGAACTGGCTTCACTCAATACTTTTGTCCTTAGACAGATTTCTGTGTTGAATAACACTGCTGCTCTGACTGAACATTGTTCTGTCGACACTTTCTTCTCTTAGCATTGAGTGAACTGGCTTCATACGATACTTTTGCACTTAGTTAAATTTCTGTTGAGTTGGCGTTGAGTGAACTTACTTCACTCAACGCATCTTGACTCAGGCTGATTTTTTGTCTACAACTTTTGAAGCTTTGACTATATGAGCTCCACTCAATGCTTTAGCTCTTATAGCATCGATTGAGCTGTCCTCACCCGTCACTTCTGGACTTAACCAGATTTATGTCTTGGCAATCCTTAGGCTTTGACTGTCTGAGCTTTACTCAATTCTTTTGTTCATCTGGCGTTGAGTGAACTACCTTAACTCAATGCTTGTGGACAGATAGATTTCTATCTTGCCACCATCCTTCCTTGTGTCCACCTGTCAATGTTACTTAGACAACTTGTCTAATCAATGTAATAAGAAACATCTTGCATACATAGAACTTATGGAAAACATTAGATACAAATATGTGTATACCATTATCCTTAGGCCTTCTTCACATCTAGGACATTGGGATCAATGGACCCAATAGACACATTTGGAGAATTTGGATGACTTCGTCCATGGACATGTCTAGCTCTGTGAAGGAGTCCTGAGTCATCATATTGAGGTTGGGTAGCTGGAGGAAAAGGCTGAGTGTACTACTACTGGTACACTAGCATAATCTAGGGAGAAAGAGCAAGTGGAACAGGCATGACTGCCAACGATTGTTTCTGATTTTGAAATTGATGATGGCCTTGAAAAGGCATGCGATGACGAAAGTTCCTTCCCCTTTGATTAGGGGGTTAGAAATCTGGGTGAGGAGGTCTCACCAACTGATGAGCTGCGGATGAAGAGCTTGCCACATCCCCCCGTGTTGGCTTTAGCAGTTAATAGAGAAAGGTCGGTTAGGTTGGCGTTCTCACCCTCAATAAACCTATTGAACATACTAATCAACTCTTGGTAAGTGGCGGGATCTTTGATAGTAGCCTTGAACTTCAAAGAGCCATCCCTGAGGCCATTGACCAAGGAAACCTTGTAGAAGTCGGGATCAACATTCTCTACACCCATGATTTCTTTCTGAAATCAATCCACAAAATTAGCTGCTAACTCATTATCTCTCTTCTTGATCTGGAAGAGGGCTGTAGGACCACTCTTCTTCTTCTTTGAGCTAGAAAACATCAGAAGAAGTTCAACAAATAAAGTGATGGACTGGGTATATAGTTCATAGAATCATTCCCTTACATGCCCATCAAAAGAGGTGACTAGTAGCTTGCACTTCATTGCATTTGAAAGGCACCTCAGATCAACTGCTGACTCGAATGATTGAAGACGAACTAGTAGATAAGTTTCTCCAATATAGATTGATAAACGAGGCTCTCTGAAGTTATTGGGGGCAGGATTCCAATGAATTCAATCAATGAAAATAGAAGGCTCCTCCACTTCAGTTGGGATGAGAGGAGATAGATGATGAGCTGCGACTGGAGCAGTGATAGTAGCAATTGGAGTAGGAGGGTATGGATAACTCTCCTAGAAGTTCAGCACTCTAGTTGGACTTCCTTGGGATGCTTATCGGAAGAATTCTTGGCTGGTAACAAATTCATAACCATAAGCTCGTAGAGGAGCTGCGGGCTATGCATGCGAATAGGGCTATGGAGGAGCCCCCACCATAGGAGCTGGAGCAGGAGTAGACGTGGACTGCATTGCAGGCTGAGGAGCTAACCACTGAGTGAACGCAACTATGGCATGACCTATAGATTCGATCTCCTGCACGGTTTCTCTACGCGACTGGTCTATTGCTTCCCAGAGAGCATCCTCGCTCGGACTGGAATTGCTGGGGTGCTGGGCGAACTCAGGGTTTGACATCTTAAACCACATATTTCACCGACGACTCGCGATTTGAAGCTCGTGATAATCCATGATTACTTAACCACCTAGAAGGGGGTAAAAAGGTGTTTGTGATTTTGGTCTCTTTTTAAGTTTACTTGAGATTTATAGATATTAAACAGCATCACACACAAGCACATAACAATATATAGTGGTTCCCTTGTTATGGGTACATCCACTTTCTCCCTCCACCTTTCTAGCAGTGTGCTAGCAAGGCCAACTCCTCCAAAACTCAGATCAAATGGATCCTACACTCAGAGCCAAAGGACACCTACAACTCAAGCCTCAATAGCCCTACACTTAGGTTTAAAGTAGATCCCAACCTCAGGAATAACAACATATTCCCTGCATCAGATCTAGCCATAGGATCCTATATTCTCAGGCTTCAACAAGCCCTACAAACTCAGGTTCATAGAGGAACCCTACACTCATGAATGATAGTATATTACCTACAGTTCAGGCTGTGGCAAGCCCTTCATCAACAAGATTTGAATAAATGATTACAACAAAATTTGACTCATAATTATTAAATCTTTGAAGCTCAAGTCCTCCTTGGCTGTGTTATAAAGAAATATTTGGGTCCGCCACCCGGACCTAAAGAAAGGTCCGAGTGAGATCTGACCATCCCTTTTTGATCAAACAATCAGTGAAATACATGGTTTTAAAAAAAATCCGACCGGATTTTAAAAAACAGGATATCCGGAAGGTTTTTTTTAAAACATTTTTTATAGAAAAATAAAATCTTAAATTAAAGATAAAAAAATCTAATTAAGATTTTATAATTTATTTTAGAAAAAAATATTTTTTTACAGGATTAAAATCATTTTTTTATCCGATTAGCGGACCTTCCTTTAGGTCTGCTCATTGGAC
This sequence comes from Platanthera zijinensis, assembly GCA_039513925.1. Lineage (NCBI taxonomy): Eukaryota > Viridiplantae > Streptophyta > Magnoliopsida > Asparagales > Orchidaceae > Platanthera > Platanthera zijinensis. The sequence goes on from CM077087.1 coordinate 182,756,687, forward strand.
CCAAAAAATTTTCGTGTTGATGGCAGCCTTCTTCTATGCAGCAGCAGATCCGGATTTCTCAAGCTTTCATTGGATATAACTCGGGCTTCTTAGTTCAGCACCAGACTACTGTCTTCAAAAAATGTAGAATATGTCTGGGTTGTACATAGCTATAGAACACCACTTGCTCAGAGTAAATATGAAGATGAAGGTTGAGCTTACTTTGAGAGCTAGTAGATCTGATTGAAAAATATGCTATCAATCTTCTTGAAGAAGATTCCTTCTTCTTCTACTTTTGTTCTTTGACGGCAGCCCTCCTTAGAGAAATTACTATTCTATTGAAAAATATTGAGGCATCGACTCTTTCTGAATATACATTCAGAAATCTTTGTTCTGAGAATTAGGGTTTGCAGCTGCCCCATCTTATCTATATATGTGATCAATCCAATTTAACCGTCGAATGTTTAAAACACACGAACCATTAATGTTTACAGGTATGATTGACGTGACATCGGCTTTCGGTGCAAACAACAAGTCAATTCCTCGGGAATTGAAATGTGTCATAGTTGGACTTGTAGAAAACTCTACTGTAAAATACGTCACAGGCGCCGTGTGCAGAATTTCAACAGGACGCCTACATCCTAAGCCTTCATTTCTGAATAGGATTTGCTTACACTACATTGGCGTTGGTGTCATGTCACACACGACGCCTGCTTGAACTACATTTACATAGTATTCTTCTATCAAACTGAAGCTTCAAACAGCTAAGCATCATGTCATGATTTATCCCGACCCCTACTACTTGGTTCTGCCTTTTACTCAGCACCAGTGTCATGTGCTGAGTGATTTACACGACGCATCACACTCTGAGCTTGATCCAATCCACTTGAGAGAGGCGTCGTCTGTACAAGCATAATCATGACGCATTGTCAGAATAAACTAAATGCCTGACATCAAACTTAGCAAATCATGTAGAATTTGATCCTACACATTGTAAAATAGATGACGATCAAATACACCATGACTTTATTTTTGACCTTGGGTTTTTGCCATCTCTTCTCCACCTCTTTAAATATGGAGCATTGTGCGCAAAGTTTCTATTATGAGTTATGAGTAATGTGTTATGAGTTATGAGTTATGAGTTATGATGGTGTTGTGCTGCGTATTATTATTTATCATTATGTAGGATCCTCTTGCCCCGAGCCTAATATTAGGTGTCATCATTAGTGTTTTGTCTTCTTATATGCTGTAGCCTATATAAAGACATGGGTATTCTATGTTTCGATATCTATGAAATGAAATCTAGTTCATGTCCCTTGTTGTGAGATCTTGGTGGCTCTCTCCACCAACGGGAAACCCCGCCTTAGCAGTCGTGGTTTCGGCTCCATGGTATCCTCTGCCACCGCCATATTCTCCACCTCCGATCACTATTCCTGCGAGTTACCACTGTTACGGCAGTAGGCCCGGAAAACCTTGATATCAGAGCCCTCAGGCCTCTTCTGTCGTATGCTATCCCTCTTTTCTGTCAACCCGAAGCTTTCTTTTTCTTCCTTTCTCAGTCAAGCCCATCACCACTGTCAACTTCTTCTCCCTTGCACCCTCAGCTCTAAAATCCGCAAGCCACAAACACCATTGAGAACACATATACTGTAATGCCCCGATTCATTCTAGAACCCTCACATGCGGTTTGAGTCAAGAGAGTTGACTCAAGCGTTGAGTGTGTTGACTGGTGGGCCAGCGTCGAGTCATACTCGACTCATAAGAAGGATTGGGCTAAGAATAATCTCAGCCAGTAGGAATTCATCGAGATTTGTCGAGTGATCACGACTCCATGACAAAGCATCGAGTGATACTCAATGCATGTGACAATTAGACCTGAATAGTTTCGGTGAGATGAGTGTTATTCGTTAGATATCGTCGAGTGATACTCGACGCATACGACGCTTTACTTGGAGGAATTTGGCGGGAAAGACTTAGGTAAATCTGGCTAAGTAAAATTTGTCGGATATCATCGAGGATATCCGACGAACCTGTCAAAAGTAACCTGGAACAATTCGGCGAGAGTTATGATGATTCGTCGAATATCGTCAGGCAAACTCGACGAATTCGTCGAGTTAGACTCGAAAAAATTATCAGAACAGCGTTGAAGGCCTTAGCCGATTTAAATATATATGACGAATTGTACTTATGAGATTTTCGGCGTGTGGAGTGGAGAAGGATTCGTCGGATAAGGTTGAGCCGATTTGCCGAAATGACACAGGTAATTCTGACGATTTGTTGATTATGTATAGAGATACACGACGAATTTGACTTAGATCATTTTTTGCCCAGACTGTATTTGCCGATTCGTATGTGCATGCTGAACCGGATTTCGGGATGAGTGCCAAATGATTCCTTTGAACCAGTCTTTTCAAACAAGACTTAATTAGGGTGATGATGGGCTATCCAATAAGGAGGCGACACGTGGAAAAGTAACATAACCCTAATACTTTATTATAAAAAGGAATGCACGAGAAACCCAAGCCATCCTCTTCGTTCTTTTTTACAGAGTCGATACCTGTGCCGAACTCGACGGACGCGAAGGAGTTGTCAGAATCGGATTTTCTGAAGGAAGAACGCTTCTTTTTCGTGAAGAACGATACTGACGAGGAAACTAAGCATGCTGCCAAGGAGGAAGATAAGGTCCATGACCGAAAATGAGGTGAGCTTCCTACCCGCTCCCTTGATGCTATATCCTTAGTTATGAAATAGGAGAGATGTCGACCTAAGAGGGCTTGACTTGGTGCCAAATGAAGATCTCCTAGGAAGAGACCATGCTAAGACTTTTGTTCTAGGGTTTGTTGTCTTAATCCTTTCCTCTCTTCATTGTGAAGAGGGTGGACTCAGTTTTGTGAAGAACGATGGTCTATTGAGGGTTAATAAGGGAGGATGAAGAGTTGTATGTATTTTGAAGAAATGGCTAGAGGAAGAAGATGAACCGATGTCATTCATTTGGCTTTAAGATGCGTGCATAAATCTTTTTTCTGTGCGCAGCAGACTTCAAGACTATTTTTTAGTAACCTTTCCGATGGATGGTTACACGTTTTAATAGGTGCTTCTTCGTAGCTCCGGGAATGTCCAGTCGAAGTAGCTGTATAGTAATAATTTAAGTGCATGTTGTTTTTTGGGTTAGTGTATAACCGGGTTTTGGAATCGGTAGGAAGAATCATAACAAATAATATTGTGGATTGGAAAGATCTAACGATAGGTAACCAGGAATGACATGTGTTTTGATGGAACTTTGACTAAACAAATGGTTGTTAGAACTTTGAATGAACAAATGATTTATTCGTGAAGACCGGTAAAGATGAACCTTAATTATAGTGCGATAAATGTTTTCGGTGTTTTAGAATAACTCGTGATGCGCGATACTTGAATGAGAATTTATATTGGGTTAAACATGTGGAAGCTTAAGTGGCTAATAAAATTTGATTTGGGAGAAAATGTATGATTTGTTATGCATGTGCCTGCTGGATCATAGAAATGGGGCTAGATGAGAAAACGCCCAGTGCCATGGGATATGATGAGTCTCAATGTTGAAGGGATGAATAGAGTCCACAACTTAGAGTTGTGTCTCCCTACGGGTAGCAGTGTGGGACTGGTATGTTGTAGAAGGTGACTTGCCACCTGTGATAATGATGAACCCTTAAATGCTTGGGAGCACGGGAATGTGAAAGGGTGTAAGTGCGTGAGTATTTGACTGTACTGGATCGATGTGATGATAATGTTGGAACCGACGGTTCACATATCCTTAGTTTGTTAATATCAATTCCCATATTGCATTTGATCACATCTTGTATTTGATAGAGTGTGCAAGTTTATAGGTTCAAACAAAGCGTACTGATCTCCTCTGACCCTTACCGCTGGGCGACAACAGTTACCGCCTGGTGGTAGCCTGTATTTTCTTGAAATGGCTCTCGAGAAACTATCGAAAAGTGCTAGTCTTATCGCCTGCGCTAACCTAAGAATTTATTCGACAAAGATCTCTGAAACCTACCGATCAGCGCTAGTCCTACCGATCGCGATAGCTAGAGGAATTAATTCAACCAGTCTCTCTAGAACCTACCGCAAGGTGTACCACTCTGCGTTATCCCACTCAACATGGCGTCGAGACAAAAGCATTCAGTGCATTGAGGCAGAGGTGTCGAGAGCATCGAGTGGGAGCAACAGCCAGGAGAGACCTTTATATAGCGTCACGACATCATAATAAAAAGGAAAATATTTGTTTTAAATATTTTTCCAAATTTACAAGACAGCTGTCAGCATCAAGCGCGTGAACCTACCGTCAGGCACTAGTCTTACCGTTGGTGGTAGTGTATTTTCAGAAAGGCATATTTAAGGCATCTCATTTTCTTTATTCCTTACCAAGACAAAAAGAGACAGAGTTCTATCATTCCTAGGGTTCGACCCCCTCTCTGCGGCCCGTTCCGCCGTCTCCGTCAATGGATAAGAAAACCGTCTCCCCCCGTTTGCAAACGAATAACTCTTGCAATAAACGAACGACAACGACTACGAAGAGTCAACCGGCTGTAAGCGCTCGAAGATTTCAAGCACTAGTTGCAGATCACTCAACGGAGAAAGACTTTTTGAGGGAGATTCGAATTTAGATTCTTTTACCTTTTGTTGTACTTTTTCTTCTCTCTTGGTATGCTTGTGGTGGGAAAATTTGACCGGTGAAGTTCATCGTAATCCGGGAAGGATTCCATTAGAAATCGTCCCGGGGTAGGGATGTCTAGATCGAGTGATCTAGAGGGGCTCTAAGACCCTTCCTTGCATGGAGGTGAAGAGCCTACTCAAAGACCTTTTTTGGAGGGAAAGGGAGAGAGTCAACCAGTCTGGTGTGTGGGTCGGTATAGAAAACAAAAAGTGTTTCTAACTTTACCGCCTCCGATCTCCAGCGTCATGGAGATCAATGTTTTGTAATTGTTATAAACATGTTTTTGATTTAGTCTTTTTAATAAAGTTAATTTCCTTTGTTTATTGTTCGTTTCTTTGATATTGGTTGACAGTAATTCTCCAAAGGCCGCATAGATCTCTGACTAGAGTCTGGCAAGGAAAACGGGCCAAGTAATCTACCGCGCGACAAGTGGTATCAGGGGCAGATTTCTTCAAAATGGCTTGAAATCCTGAATTAAGATGGCCGATGCTGTTCACAGGTTTCCTAAGGGATATGGTGTGAGTGGACCTCCATTGTTTATTGGGAGTGACTATAGTCACTGGAGAACACAAATGAAAATCTTTCTAATGACCCAAAACATGGACATGTGGGCCATGATCGAGATAAAATACACTGAACCCACTTCCACTATAGCTGATATCGTCTTGGTCAAACCACACGATAAATGGGATGATGCTGACAAGCTTAGATGCACGAACAACTCCAAAGCTATGAATTCTCTATTCTAAAACTGCGTATGATATATGATGCTTACTTGAACTTACTCACAAATGTACTTCACAAGTGAAGGACTCAAAGCTATTCTGACTTAAGTCTGAATATGAACAATTCCGGATGGAGATCGACGAGAAAGTAGACAACATGTACACAGCTTCACCAAGATTGTTAATGCCTCAAGATCCCTCGGGAATAACTTTTAAATGGAGATCTGGTGAGGAAGATCATGCAATCTTTGCCTCCTCGATTCAACCCAAAGGTGTCTGTCATTGCATAATCACATGATATCAGCACCCTGGAGAAAGAGAGCCTCTTTTGCAATTTGAATACACACGAACTTGAACTAAAGATTCAAGCTTAGGAGTATCCCAGGGAAATAAAGAAGAAGAGACTGGCACTGAAGGCCTCAAGGGAGAGGAAAGCTGCCGAAGAATCTAAGGAAAATGACGAGGAAAGCCTCTATGTCCGGGAATTCAAAAATTTCATGAAGAATCCCAAGCGGCAGGGAAAATTTAAGAAATTCCTGAAGAGTGGAGCTGAAGAAGGCAGAAGGTGGAACAAGCCGTCAAAGGAGATGGAGAGTGATGATGAGAAGTCCCAGCTTGAGTGCTATCACTGTCACAAGCTTGGGCACATAAAGAGGGAATGCCCAAGACTCCAGAAGGAGGAAAAGGAGAAGCAAAGCTATCACAAAGGGAAGAAGAAGGTGCTGAAGGCGCTAACGTGGGACGAGGATGGATCTGACGAGTCAAGCACCTCTGACTCGACCTGTGAAGACGAGGCAAATCTGTGCTTCATGGGGAGGAATCAAGATGAATCTGACAACGAGTCTAGTTTCTAGAGCGACACTGAGGTAACTCAACCATCCTATTGTGAACTTCTTTCGATTTATGAACATTTATGTGAGAAGTTAGATAGTGTTATACTTGAGAAGAAGTCCATTCAAAATGGAAACAAGAAAATCAAAAAGGACTTAGAAAATTTTAAAAATGAATTAATAAAATGTGGCAAAGAGAAGATCGAATGCCTAGAGTGTCCTCACTTGATGGCAATGATCGAAGAGCAAAAAACAAGTCTCTCCAAGTATCGTAGAAATCCAACAATCTCACCAACGAAAAAAATGTCTTGGAGAAAAGACTTCAAATATTTGTTGCCAAAATAGAGGAAGGCAAGCAACAGTTCGCCAATCGGTGTGTTATGTTAGTTACTGAAGACACCGCCCTAAAGGCGAGGATCCATGATCTCAACTATGCTATGCAAAAGTTTGTAATAGGCCAAAAATCGCTAAATATGTTGCTGGGAGCACAGTGTCATGGATCTGGAATGTTTGGACTAGGGTACGTGAGTCCAATGCTACCACTTAGTGGAATTAACTATCATGATAAGCCTAGGACTAACTCTAAAAATTTTCAAAATAAGGTCACAAGTTCTGAAAGGCTATCTCCATCCTCAAGCACGAGCTCTAGTAATACGATAAAGGAAGCATCCACTGCTTACACTCTGTGTGCAAACTATCACAGGTTTGGTCACACATCTGGCTCGTGTCTGAGGAATGGTGCCAAGAAAATATGCAAGTCTGTCTACCAAAATCTTCTACCTATCATATGGGTGGGACAACTTGGGTAACCAGATCTTTACCCTCATTCTCTTTTTAGGTGTGGTGGCAGGCTAAGGACAAGGAGAACATGTGGTACTTGGACTTTGGATGCTCCAAGAACATGACAGGAGATAAAGACAAGTTCATTAGCCTGGATAAGAAGAAGAAAGGGATTATGACATTTGGAGACAATAACAACAGACGTATACTTGGAATCGACACCATAGGTAATAAATGTTTTTCAATTTCTAATGTTTTGTTTGTAGATGGACTTAAGCATAATCTAATTTCTATTAGCCAACTGTGTGATAAGGGTCTAAATGTTATATTTGAATCCTTTACAAACACATGCAAAATTATAAATGCCAAATCTACTAGTGTTTTAATTGTTACTCATAGAACCCATAATGTTTATACTCTTAGCTTTGAGGATATATCTGCGTCTGATTTGAAATGCTTAGTTACCAAGGATGAGGAATTAGATCTTTGGCACAGGAGACTAGGAAAGTCAGGAACTAAGCTTATTATCAAACTATTGAAAAATAAACTCGTTTGAGGACTTCCAAACTTAAGTGGTAGTTTAATCTCTTTATGCACTCCATGTCAAAAAGGGAAATTTATCAAAACCTCATTCAAAAGATAAAATGACATTTCCACAACTAGACCGCTTGAACTCATTCACATCGATCTATTTGGTCCTCTTAGTACATATAGTCTAAGTGGAAAATGATACACTTTTGTTCTTTTTGATGACTACTCCCGTTATTGTTAGACGATCTTCCTTACGAACAAATCTGATAGGTTTCTTGAGTTCACTAACTTATGCACTAGACTCCAAAATGATAAGGAATTTAAAATAAAATGCATAAGGGGATTTGAGAATGAAAATTTCACAAAATATTGTAATAATTTAGGAATTAAGCACGAATTCTCTGCCTCACGCACTCCTCAACAAAATGGGGTAGTCGAGAGGAAGAACCGCACTCTTCAAGAGTTAGCACGCACAATGCTCGCTGAGTTCGGCTTGCCTCGATATTTCTAGGCTGAAGCAGATAACACATCTTATGTCATGAATCGAGTCATGCTTCGCCCAATTCTTAAGCTAACTCCATACGAGTTCTATTTCAATAGGAAGCCATCAGTTTCATATTTTATAGTCTTCGGTTGGCCGTGTTTTATTCTTAACACTAAGGATCAACGAGGAAAACTTGACGAAACATCAGACCATGGCATCTTGTTTGTATATTCTAGTACGAGTCATGCCGATAGGGTCTATAACCAGTGAACCTTAGTTGTTGAAGAATCGACACACATCCACTTTAACGAAAATTCACCAACCGTAGTCTTTGGGAAAAACATAGAGGAAATTGATGATGATGCACAGTTAGAAGCTAAGACTGAGGAGAAAGTAGTGTCGAATGAAGTTCCAACTCATGTGAATGAATATAGGCCTCCAAGTACTTTAAATGTCTTAAAAGAGCATCCACGAGAACTAGTAATTAGAGAGCCAACACATGGGGTTAGGACTCGATCGGCATTACATGAGTCCTTTTTGAGCCCCCTTGTTTTCTATCTGAAATTGAACCCGAAAATATCTCAGAATCTTTAAAGGATGAATCGTGGTTCTTGGCTATGACTAAAGAGTTAAACAATTTTGAGAGAAGTAAAGTCTGGGATTTAGTGGGAGCGTCCTGATAGCCATCCAGTTATAGGTTTGAAATGAGTTTACAAAAATAAACTTGATGGTGAGTCTAGGATAACTAGAAACAAAGCTAGGTTGGTGGCACATGGTTACTCACAGATAGAAGGTGTGGATTTTGAGGAATCATTTGCACCTGTTGCACGTCTTGAATCCATTCATATGCTTTTGGCATTTGCAAATTATAAACAAATTAAATTATATTAAATGAATGTTAAGAGTGCATTCTTGAGCGGATATATTAAGGAAGAGGTGTATGTCGAGCAACCACCCAGATTAAAGAATGCCAACTACCCAAACCATGTATACAATTAGTGAAAGCCTTATACAGACAGAAGTAGGCACCCCCATGATTTGTATGATAGGCTCACGACTTTTCTCCTAGTACATGGCTTTAAGATGGGTAGGGTGGACACAACTCTATTTGTGAAGCATAAAAATCTTGATTTTATTATCTCACAAATTTACGTGGATGATATTATATTTGGAGCTACCAATGAGAATTTGTGCAAAGAATTTTTCACTCTAATGCAATCTAAATTTGAAATGAGTTTAGTTGGAGATTTAACTTACTCTTTAGGATTTCAGGTTTATCAATGCAATGATGGAATTTTTATAAGTCAATCAAAATATATAAAAGATATGCTTGTGCGATTTGGATTTGAGAATCTGAAACAAGTCAAAACTCTAATGAGTGCCTCTCTAAAATTAGAAAGGATGAAAGTGGCAATTCGGTGGATCAAACTGTATTTAGAGGTATGATCAGATCACTACTCAACTTGAGTGCATCGAGGCCCGATAATACATTTGCGGTAAGTCTTTGTGCTAGATTTCAAGCGCGATCCTAAAGAATCACACTTGAAATCGGTTTAAACACATTTTTAGGTATCTTATAGGAACCCAAAATCTTGGTCTTTGGTACCCATACACCAATGATTTCACACTCCATGGGTACTCCGACTCCGATTATGCTGGATGTTCACTTGGTCGGAAGAGCATAAGTGGTATATGTCACTTCCTAAGCCCGACACTAGTCTCCTGGTCAAGTAGAAAACAAGAACTCTGTTGCACTCTATATGGCTGAAGCCAAGTATATCGCCTTAGGAAGTTATTATGCACTAGCACATTCGATGTCACAAACATTAGAGGACTTTGGCACAGTCTTTAGGAATGTTAATCTTCGGTGCGACAACAAGAGTGTCATAGAGTTGACAAATAATCCTGTACATCACTCTCCTCCAATATATCAACGTTCGTCATCATTTCATTCGGGATCACATTAGTAAAGAGAACGTGCATGTAAGATTCATTAGAACTGACGATCAAGTGAATGATTCTTCACGAAATCCCTCCCCGATGCTTGTTTCTCGCTACTTCGACTCTAGCTGAGTGTTTTGTATCTCTCTTCATAAGTCATGGTGCATCTCTAACTGTCATCAGGGAAGTTGTCTGTTTATTTTCTTTCGTTTTTTGTGTTTGTTGTTTTTGCTTCTACTTTCGTTTTTTAAAAAAACAAAAAATCAATTTTTTTTGAAAAAAATCTCCCTAAAATCCAAAAACATGTCTTTGGCTATTTACCTCTCTTCAGTTTTTTGTGTGTGTTGTTTTTTTTTGTGCTCAATCCGAAATCAAAAAAATAAATAAAAATAAAAAAAATAAAAAAAAAACTAAGAATCGAACACTTCTTCGGGCACACATGACTAGAACTTAGACCATAATGTTTACATACAATGTTTGAGTTAGGCTTGTTAATCCTTATGAACATTGTCACCGGTCATGATGTGTTAAATATATAGGTGCATAGCTACTAAGTGCGCTTAGATTTGTTAGTGTCTGTTGACTATGGCTCTAGGTCTGTGTGAGGATTTAGATAGAGGAATGACTTGACATTATTAACACTTCCCTAGACGGAGCACTTATGTAGAAAGTATAAGCATACATGCTATAACTCGTGACATTGTGTCTGAACGTGCCAGAAATAACTTGAATAATCAATGTGATGATATTTTTGTGTCTATATAAAGGTTAAACTTTGGGCAAAAATCTAATAGACAAGTCTTATGTGTACAAGTAAAAGTGTATCTATCTATTTGGGTAGATTTCGATTGACTCGGGGTCCTTGCAATCACAACTCGAAAAGTGATAGCTCAAAACATTCAACTAAAAAAATCTATGTATGCTATCATATCATGTGTCAAGGGTACCCCCTCAAGTACTACTCACTCCTACTGATAAGTATTTATGAGCATTGTGAGGATGAAACACCTTGGTCCACCGAGTCATTTCGATCTTGTGCAAAGACTCAACCTTAAGCTTAGTGCCCCTAGTTCTAGTCTTGGTATGACATAGCTAGACATGTGACGCGATCTTTCACTTTATTTCTCTCGTGTTAGCATCTTAAACGATCGAGATACACATGTAAACTATGATATTTCTATTAGTGTTTTTTTCTTTTGAAGCTACATGTGCACATGTCATTGCTCTATCTAATGCTTCCATGCATAAGAATTGGACTGAAACTACATTATATGTCTTTAGCACATAGGTACTAGCACACGATTCCTACTCTTGATGTTTACAATGTTCTAATGTGATTAACTCTATAACTCTCATAGCATTATATTCTAAATTGTTGTGTGCTTAGTTTAAACTGTGATGTCCAATCCTTGTAAACTCTGAAAACTCATTTATTCTATTTTTGTGGACTCCGCTCGTTTGTTTGTCCTATGTACTTCATATTCTTTGATTTACATTTTTGGTCACCCCAATGTGTTTCACTTCCCGCCTTACGTATTTTGTGCACTTTATGATGATTTTATTACGCTTATCGTATACTATTTTTCTTCTTGCATGTGTGTTTGGTCTGGCCGCCACTTTCAATATTATCAAAGGGGGATAATAGAAGGTTCATGAGTCATGGGTTAGAGAATATCACATGTAGGGGGAGCTTGGTACAATATATTCACATAGATAGGGGTAGCGCGTAGAACACGTAGATAGGGGGAGCGCTTTGTGTAGGGGAGAGCTATATGTAACCTGTAACCTGACATTATATTTTTAATGCTTATCTCGTATATGCGCTCTATCTTGCACCCATTGGTATATCTCATGAACGGGATTTGATAATATCAAAAGGGAGAGTTTGTTGGAACCGATGTTTCACCGATCCTTAGTTTATTAATATCAATTCTCATGTTGTATTTGATCATATCATATGTTTGGTAGAGAGTGTGCAGCTTTACAGGTTCAAGTAAAGCACACTTATCTCCTCTGGCCCTTACCGCTGGGCGACAACAGTTTCCACAAGGCGGTAGACTGTATTTACGTGATATGGCGCTCAAAAATACCAAAAAGTGCTAGTCTTATCGCCTGCGCTAACCTAAGAATTTATTCGACAAAGCTCTCTGGAACCTAAAGCTCTGCGCTAGTCCTACCGCTTGCGATAGCTAGAGGAATTAATTCAACCAGGCTCTCCGGAACCTACCGCCAGGCGCTATTCCTACCGCGCCGCACTAGCCCACTCAACGCTGTGTCGGGACAAAAGCGTTGAGTGCATTAAGACAGAGGCGTCGAGAGCGTCGAGTGGGAGCTACCGCCAGGCGATACCTTTCTACCCACGCCGTGACATCATGATAAAAAGGAAAATATTTATTTTAAATATTTTTCCAAATTTGCAGGATAGCTGTCAGCATCACGGGTAAACCTACCGCCGAGCGCTAGTTTACCATTTACGGTAGTGTATTTTTCAAAAAGACATATATAAGGCATCTCGTTTTCTGTATTCCTTACCAAGACGAAAAGAGATAGAGTTTTATCATTCCTAGGGTTCGACACCCTCTCTAGGGTCCGTTCCGCCGTCTCCTTCAATGGATAAGAAAAGTGTCTCCCTCCCATTTGCAAAACGAATAACTCCAAAGATCAACGAACGACAACGACTAAGAAGAGTCAACCGGCTGTAAGTGCTCAAAAATTTCAAACAACGGTTGAGGATTGCTCAATGGAGAAAGCCTTTTTGAGGGAGATTTGAACTTAGAGTCTGTTACTTTATGTTGTTTTTTCTTTTCTTAGTATGCTTGTGGTGAGAAAAATCGACCGGTAAAGGTCGTCGGAATCCGGAAGGATTCTGTGAGAAATCATCCTTGGGTAGGGACGTCTAGATTAGGTGATCTTGCGGAACTCTAATACCCTTCCTTGCGTGAAGGTGAATTGTAGGTTTGAATACTTTTCTTGGATGGAAAGGGAGAGATTCAACCGGCCCGGTGTGTGGGTCGGTATAAAAAACCAAAGTGTTTCTAACTTTACTGCCTCCGATCTCCAGCATCATGGAGATCACAATTTTGTAATTGTTATGATTATTTTTTGATTTAGTCTCTTTAATAAAGTTAATTTCCTTGTTTGTTTATTGTTCGTTTCTTTGATATTGGTTCAGTAATTCTCAAAGGGCGCGTAGATCTCCGACTGGAGTCTGGCTGGGAAAATCGGCCCAGTAATAAACCGCGCGCATTAGACACCTAATGCCCCGTGGTAGCTTCCAGAACTCAGGTTCCTGGGGTAAATAATTTGAATTTCTCATAAATGCATAAAACCTTATTCACCCAACTCTAAGGTTAGCCACTGGATCCAACAGATAAGGTACTCAGGGTTGAGCCCTTGAGTGCTTTTGAGCACTGGATTGGCAATGATGAGAAGGGACTTAGTTGGAGACCTTAGACGTGGATGGAATGGCTAAGTGAAATTGCATGTGGTTGTGTGTTGACACGCGATGTCATAATCCTGGGTTAAGGATAGTGTGACAGGTTACGGGCTAGCCAGACGTCACACCGATAGGAGTTGACAGATAAACCTTGGGTGATTGGGCTAGGTCCTCGGTGCTCATTCCCGAGGTTTCCTTCCGTGCCAAGTGGATGGTTGTGCTTGGTCCTTTGGTGATACGCTCCAGAGCCTCCTTCCATGCCACGATGATAGGCTAGTTTGGGCTGTGTTTTGGTGCATATCTACCCAAGACCCCTCTGAGTCATAGTACGTATGGGCACTGCTATTGTGTTCTTAGCATTGAGGTGTACGTAGGCATTGGCTTAGTAGTGTGGATGCCCACCTAATATTGTAAAGCTCGTTTCACTATCACTATCTGTCCATGACGGATGACTCTTAAGAGGTTAGCTACCTACTCAAAAAGTGGGAATTAAATGACTGTGTCGACATAGAAAATAGAGTGTGTGAGTTGCATGAGTGAATCTTAAGTCATCATAGCATTGCATTGCTTTGAATGATACAAGATCCTCATCATATATGTTTGTATGAGCACTCTTATATGATGAGTTACTTACTATTAGCTGACCTTAACTTTATAAATCTGTATGATCATTTTTATAAGTTAAGTTATTATTCTTGTTGTAGATTTATATACTGTAGTAGATTTATATTGCCCATGTAGAATTGATAGCATAGAAGGATGTTAATGCTTGCTAATATTATTACTGCTACTCTGACGAAATGTAGAGATATACCACATGTTTATACATACTGCTTATATATATATATTTATATTATATATATATATATTGTACCTTCTTCTTTCCCAAGCGCGGTGCCTAAGAGTCACCGGGGTGAGAGGATGAGATAGCCACAAAGTCTTTATGACTAATAGTTGCTACGACTACCTTTTTACGACACCATGCGGACAGAGCCGCAAAAACACACTACAACAAATTGCACTTATAGTAATGACCTAAATCATTACAATAAGTACCAAAAATCGTTACACAAACTATTTGGTAATGAAAAAACTTTAACGGTCGTCCTCTAAAGCTCGACGCTAATACTTCTTATAATGAATGTTTGTGTGTCGTTACAAATATAATTAATTGTAACCAACATTGCTTCCTCACCCAAAAAAGATTCTTCCTCAAAATAAATTAGTTACAATAAATATTATTTCGTTATGAATGTTTTTTCCCTCACAAAAAATCAGTTACGATAAATATTATTTCCTCGCAATAAATTCGTTACAATTGTTTTCTATTCTTCTCACTACAGCCAATTCATTTATATATCAAAATATTTTACTACAAAAACTTCCAACAAAATAAGACATCACCTTTCACAAGCTCGCATCTAGATTCATTTAAATATTTATTTATTCATAAATAGAAGTATTACATGTAGTCAAATTCATAACAAAAATAATGAATCTTCCGACAAAATATTACATAACAACATTAAGATCTACAAGTTTTAAATAAGACATCAACTTTGACACATTCCGACTAATGAATTTCCCGTCATTTTCCGACTAATGAATCTTCCTTCACTTTTTAACTGATGAATCATCTCTCACTTCCGACCAAGGCTCCCGCACCCTACAAATAAAAGAAAACAATTGTTAATTTAAATAAAAAGAGAGAAAAAACATTCATACACACTCACATATATCCATACATACACAATATATACACACACACACTATATAATGTTAAAAGTGGTGTCAACTCCCATGATGCTAAAGAGTAGAGGAAAACAACTTTGCTTTTAGTACCTGGAACAACTTCAAGTATATGTCTGTTTTTTGCCGCTTCCTCCCAAAATTGACGAAACCTCACTGTCTGTGATAATGAAGAATGTGTGAAACATTTAATATGTGCATTATAAAGTATGGATAAAAAAGGGATGCGTACCTCCAGATAGTGTGAGAGAACAATCAATGTCTTGAACTACTCTTCCATTTGCTGATTATTAAGCATAATAACAAATTAATATGTAGGTTAAATTAGGATAAATGAAAATCATGGTATAAGTATAGATTATTCAATGAAAAATTTGAGCCTCCCTAGCTGTTAGCCTGTTTCTCGCAATGATTTTAATGAACAGAATGAACTAAAAATGATTTTAAAGAACAGAATGAATAACTGCTAGAGCAGTTCACTGATAGTGAACTGCTGGAGCAGTTCACTAAAAATCAGTGAACTGCTGGAGCAGTTCACTGAAAATCAGTGCACTGTTGGAGCAGTTCACTGAAAATCTGTGCACTGCTGGAGCAATTCACTGAAATCAGTGGAGCAATTCTCATACCTCCATAAACACATTCACAATTTCATTACCTCCATTACCTCCATAACATTTATACACACTCACATATATCCATACATACACAATCTACACACACACACACTATAAGACATGCATACATTAAACACGAACACACCATTTATATATACAAGCAACATACACACACCATCCATTTTTATACAAACATCCATGCTAAAATCCATACACACACATATATTAAAAGTGAATAGTGAACTACTAGAGAAGTTCACTAAAATTCAGTGAACTGCTGCAGCAGTTCACTAAAATTCAGTGGAGCAATTCACTGAAAATAAATGGCGTTAATAATAAATCAAACTAGCATTAACAATAACATAAGGTAAAATCCTTTGGGAATCTATAATTCGGACAAATATATAGAACACTATAATGATAATAATGTGACAAAATTCGTTATCGTCATATTGTCCACATGAATGATATTAAAGAGATAACACACCTACATTGTCATAAGCCGGAGAATATCTTAAGCCTTTTGTTTTCTTGCACGCTTTTGAGCACCATATTGTTGACAAGAAACTACATAAGTGAACTTCATATCAGCCACAGCCTGACACTGTGCCCATAAAGATCTTCCACTTGATTGGTCCTCTAAGGATAATTCAAGAGCCTTATAACCTTCCATAAGATCTAGAGAATTGAGAAGGATAAAACAATCATCAAAAAAGAACCACCCGGTGAGCACACTAATAATAGCATCAGTGGGTAACAAAACATATAAATATTAACTACCATTGTCTTTGGTCATGTCAAGGAAAGACTGAAGCTCCAAACCTTTTCGAAATACATCATACCTCTAACTGTCAACAAAGGATGATAATAATTAGCAGGAAAAATTACCTAAGTTTATAGGCAACTAATATAGAAATTTTCAATTACTCCTTAGAAAAATAGATTCTAAGCAGCCTGACATAGGATTTTATACCAGCGCGAGTCAAGGTTTGGGCCCTATAAGACGCCCAAAGACGAAGGTCCTCTTGTAGATCATCCTTAGATTTAAGTTGCACTTCTGTTTCAAGATTTAGACATTCAAGGAAGTTTTTCCATTCATCTGTAAGGTCAAACAATTTGATAAGGTCTGCATATAACATCCAACACAACTGTGATTTCCTAGAGAGTCTGCGAGATAATGAGTAGTAAGATGAAGAAACCAGAAGATACCTATATAAATATTTTGCAAATAGAATAGGATGGAAACTCCATCTTCGTTTTCCTCTTCTAAGTGAGGAATGGAGAAAAGAACATCTTCATTATAGTATGGAGTCAAAACACTGAAACAGAGGTGAGAAGAACTATTAGTAATCTTAACAAACTCCTTCAAAGAAAATTTAGTGCTCATCAAATAATTGGGACAAATATACAGAACACTACAACCTACCATTACCTATCAGAAGAAAGCCTAATCAAACATATAGCTGAACACATATAACCTATCCATTATCAGAGAAGGAATTTGATGTGCTTCTCCATGATTTTTTTTGCAAATCCTAGTTCAGATCCTGCACTTTAGCAATCAACTAAGCAAATGCAGAATGCAAAAAGGAGCACTTACCTTTGTCATGCTTGGAGCGGCGATGACCCTGTAATAAAGTATAAAGGCATGGTGTTTTTTAGCAGGCTTTAGTAGTTGGTCACCAAACATACAAGTCAGATATATCAAAGTTATACCAAGCATAAGTAATAAAATAGTAAAAAACCACTATGCCCAAATACTAGCAGTCAAATAATAGTCTAAACCAAGCAGAAGTAATAAATAGTAACATAGTAATATGTCAAGATACTAACAGTCATAAACCATTCAACAACAAAAAAGTGCACCAAAAAGTGAATGGTGTGTGCATCAACTAGTCAAGGAATTGTGCCAAATTTTTTCAGAACAGAAGACAGCATCTCTTTTAGCTCATTTTGCCCCTCTTTTAATCCTGCAATCTCTGCATTATGAGTTTGAATCAAAGCTTCCTATTTATCTATAAGCTATGTTTGTGATGCAATACGAGTCGTGACATTGCGCAATTCTTCTTCCATTACATTCAACTTCTCCTTCAACTGAGTGGACTCTATCAATGTCTTCTTCATTCATTTTGAAGGCACAACACCGTAGTCTAATCCTTTGTCATAACCAGACTTATTTCCAAGTGCAGTTTTTATAATTTCTCTCTCAGATATTATGAGATCACTGTCATAATCTGTTGATATTGTCCTCAACCTTTCCATTTCACACTATAAAATATAGTGTTATAATAGAAACGTATGTTATCAATCAATTTTGTAAAAGTTTCAAATATACTTTGACTTACGTATGCTGCTTCTGCTGTCTCACTGACAAACACCCCATTCTTCTTAAGGGTGTTAGCAATGTTCTCAACGGGGCTTTGATTAACCTGTATATCAATAAAATATTTGAGAATATGTCATAATAATCAAAAACTCACATGTAATCATTGCATTACCATTTCCAGCAGTCTTGAATGGTAGTATTTGTAACCCGACGTATGAGTAAACGACATGTGTGATCTATTAATAACATTTGTCTTGGACCTTTTCTGCAAGTAAACAAAAGTTTTGAATGGTAGTCATTGAATGTGTGATTAATAACATATGCACTAAACAAAATTTACGTAAGTAGTCACATTCACCTTAAAAGTCTCACTCTCGAAGAGATCGCACAACTGCACCAATTATCGATTGAGATCCACTCAAATGGGCTACTAGCTCTTGGATTCTTTCCTTCCACAATATAACCTTTATACATTGCAGATAATCTTCCTCTCTAATGTGTGTAGCTACGTTGAAACATCTCCTCCATAAACTCTTACACACTTTTATCTGTTCCCAATTCTTTATCTCAAACCATTACTACAAAAGAATAAAATATTTCGTAAAACCAAACAAATTCACATATATGTTATATAAATATGTACTTACACGTAATCCAGCATATAAAAGTAAGTTTCAGCTCTTCCCCCAGATCACTCCATGGGGTCAAAAAATCCAAACCCGCACTGTGTCTTACAATAACACCTACACCATTTGCAAGGTGCTTTGCAAAGCAACGCGACTTCTTAAAACCTTCATGGAACTCAATCTCAAGTAGTTTCTTATCCTAATAAAACAAATAAAGTCTGTAAACATATATATATAGTAAGTGTATGTTAGTTTTAATATACCTAAATAAAGCATACATTTTCTAGTATTGCTTTCTCAATCGACCTTTCGGTGGTCACCCACGACCTCTTCTTATAGATAAGCTTTCCACTACATAATTAAAAACCCTTAATAAAATATATGATTCAAGTAAATGATACAAATTTGTGAAATAAAATAAGGTATACTTACCTGTATTATCAGAATCCTGTATTGGACTTTCATTATTCCTTCATTAATGGTGGTATCATCATCAGAAGCTTCTGATCTACTTTGTGATTGTTGCATATTAAGTGAAGGTGAATTTGTGCAGGTGACAATTCAACAACCTCAATATTTGAAGGAAGTTCTTCAACAAATAGTTGTTTGCTGCTCCTTGTCGTAGGGCGCCGTAGAATAACATTTTTTGGAGGCATATTACTACAAAGTAAATAAGATGCAAACGTTAAACATCACATTAAATTATTTAGAGAAATCATAAAAAAGGAAGAATTATATTATTGTTTTGTACTAATGAATAAAAAAACTTTAACGTACCATTTGCATTGATTTAGATGTTATCATCACTATCATCACAATATTGCACTAGTGTTTCGTCATCCTCATCTATTGACTCATCTCCATCACCAATATTATTAAGTTCTTCCTCTTCATGGATTCTAGTTAGAACTTCTATATTTATAATATAAGATTCTATATCATCACTTCCTAGGAATTGCAAGTTCTGATCTTCGGTAGCATATATTATTTCAGTTTCTGAGGACTCATATTATTGATCTATGTTATCATTCATCTCCTCCACATCTAGGTCAGCGTGTTCCTCTATGTCCCAAAGGTGTCTATGATGTACAAGTTGTGCAATAATCAAAGGATCACCGAGTTTTGTGTCATCGACATAGAACACTTGTTGCACTTGGTTTTGAAGAACGAATGGATCATCATCACACCAACGAGAATTTATGTCGATGCCCAAAAAATATTTATCATTATGCATAGCCTTTTTCCCACTAGTGTCAAACCACTTGCAGCAAAATAATACTACTTTATACCCATGAAGATAGGTCAATTCAACGACCCTACTTAATACTCCATAAACTCTACCAAGATATTTTGATGTTCCCCCTCAACAAGTAAACCACTATTTTGTGTTGTTCGGCGATCATCTCGATCTTGTATATGAATCGTACTTCATTAACAATGCAAACAGAGTAAAATTTTGTTAAGTATGATTGTAAACCATTTGCCAATGCCCATAATTCTTCGGAGACTTCACCCGAGTTTGTTTGAAGCACTCTATTTATCTATACAAAATACAATATGAAGCTAATTAGATAAGTGATACTATAATTTAACAGTCCTCAAGGGTATCTTCGTATTTGGAGCTTACATATTCTTGAAACCAATAATGAAAACTGCTCTTGATTAGTTTTGTCAATGTTTCTTTCATTTTCCCTTTTAAGCTCCTCCATGTGCTTAATATTAAAAATAAAAATAAGTACATTAAAATTAGTTACAAAGTAAGGAAATTGAGCTCTTTCTTGTATAGAACCTTTGAAAATCATCTACTTTGCTACAATTGTTTAATATAAATTTATGAGCTGCATCTAGATCTCTTTTAGAAAGTGCTTTGCAACGGCGAAGAGGTCTGAAGGGTCTCACTTTTGATACAATAAACATACAATTCACACTCTTGCTGATGCTCCAGAATCTTCATTTCTTTTTTTCTTTATTGAACCTTGTTTCTATTTCATTTAGGTACATTGACACAAATGTCAAAGACTCTTTTACAATATATCCTTCCACTATAGAACCCTCTGGACGAGATTTATCACGTACGTATCCTTTAAGAGTTTTAAGAAACCAAAAGGGAAACTCAATGATAATAATAACAAAATTGTTCAATTATGCTATGTAAGATAATAAAAGTATAAATGCATATAAAAAACATAAGTACCTTTCATCAGAGTACATCCAATGTGAGTGAACTGGGCCAGCAATCTTTGCCTCTTTTGGAAGGTGAATAGCCAAGTGAATCATTACATCAAAAATGCTGGAGGGAATATTCTCTCTAATTTGCACAAAATAATTGGGATATTACTCTCCAACTCTCGATATGCTCTACCTTTTGTGTCTTTGAGCATAAAATTTTTAAAAAATCTCCTAGCTCATATAGTGCCCAACAACATCTGGGCGTAGAACCCACGAATGCTAATAGGAATTAACCGTTATAGTAGAAACATTGGCAATCATGAGATTTAAGTCCATAAATATGCTTCCGATACTTTATGCATCTTGAAAATAAACGACGCATAGCCATTTCGAAACTTGATATTTTTAAAAAAATTGCAAAACCTTTTTTTCTCATCGGAAGATAGATTATAACAGCTTGTGGTTTTATTATAGTGCTTCCATTTCTAATCAAGTGTAACTCCTTCCTAATGTTAAGGTCTCGCAAATCTTCTCGCGCATTTTCCGTATCTTTGTTTTTTTCCATCAATGTTCATCAATGTGCCAACACACTATCACAAATACTTTTTTCAACATGTATTACATCAATTTGTGTCGTATCAAAAGCTTTTGCCAGTAAGGTAGCTCAAAAAGTTGCTTCTCTTTACCCAATTTCCTTCTTCACTATTGAGCTTCCTCTTTCACTTGCTTGGGTGTTTTCCAAATTTATCAAAGTTATGTTCGAGTTTGGTTAAATCTGAAAGCAATTGTGTGCCACGACACTCCCTTGGTTTTGAACATGTTTCCGACTTTCCATTGAACAATTTACTCCTTCGATAAGGGTGATCTTTATGTAGATAATGACGATGTCCCATGTAGCATATCTTACTTTGAATTCTTTTAGAATCTGTATCATATAAACAAGTTGGGCATGCCTCGTAACCCTTTATGGTCCACCCAAATAAATTACTAAGAGATAGAAAATCATTTATTGTCCACATAAGTGCAGCATGCATTTTAAAAGTCTCTTTGGTGTATGTGGCATAAGTCTCAACACCATTCCATAATTCTTTTAATTCTTCTATCAATGGTCTAAGATAAACATCAATATCTTTTTCAGGCGCACATGGGCCAGGAATTAATAATGACATCATAAGAAACTCATCTTTCATACCTTTGTTTAACAACATATTATATGGAATTAGCACAACTGGCCACATACTATAAGAAATACTCATATTTCCAAACGGATTGAACCCATCAGTAGCCAATCCAAGCCTAACATTATGTATATATGTGACAAAACTGGGATAGTGGTGCATCAAAACTCTTCCATGTAGGTGAATATACCGGAGACTCATAACCTTCTATCTCTATATGCCTCGGTATTCTACCTCAGTAAGTTGCTGTTTTAGAAGACATTAAAGTCTTTATAGCCTTGGTGTTAAGGGGAAATGCCATAAAACGTTTCTGAGCAATTAATGGGTCCTTTTCCTTCATTATATTTCCAATGTGGTTCTTCACACACAGACACGCATCTTTCTTCTCATTCTCTTTCCAAAATAGTGCACAATCAGTTTTGAAACCCTACTTGTGATTTGGGCTAGTTCACTATTAGGATTGATTAGATGACCCAACATGAATAGTCTAGGGTTGTAGGTTATTTCAGGGTCAAGGTCAACAGCACATACTTAGATTGTCAGTACCCTCCTTCAGAAGACTTTAGAGACAGAAGACTTCAAAGGAAACAGTAAATAAGAATGAAGAAAAGTCATTCAATGATAGCTGAACTCACCTCGACGATCGTCGATCTCAGATCGACAAACTCAGAATTTCTTATCTGAGTTGAGCTCGATGAAAGTCTAGCTTAGATCGATGAACTATGATCTCATATCAGAAGTTCAGCTCGATGAATGACTATCTCAGTTCGACGAACATGGAGCTCATATTGGCAAGTATATTTTCTATTCAACAATCTTGGAGCTCAGCTCGACGAAAGAGAGTTATCAGCTCGACAAACTTGGAGCTCAGGTCGACGAAATCTTTGGCGAGTTCGACTAACTCCTTCTAGGTTCTATTCGACTAATCTTCTCTGTAGTTTCTCAGATTGACTATAGCAGTTTGATCTTCAAATTAGTATTACATTAAGACAGTAATAAATCTGATAATTAATGCCCAATATTCTCAAATAATATAGTTGTTACCTAGAAGCATTAATTATGGATTTCACAGAGTTATTACTCTACCAAATTTACTAAGATAGTTAGGGAAATGATTTCAAGACTAAATTAGCCATTTCAACTCCAAGAAATTATGCAGAGGATTTCAAGGAAAGAATTTAAAATTCTAATGTTTTTGAATCTGCAATCAATATATAAAGTGATTTTTCAGAAGATTGCAAGAACTAAGAAGAGTAATCAGAAAATCAGCATAGTGTACTAAAAAGTGAAGAACACAACATAGCTCTCAGATACATAGAGTTCTTCTTCATCTACTTCAGGTTTTCAAGTGACAACAAATCAAAATCATTCTAAAAGCTTGCTGAAGAGCAACATCTCTTTGAAGGCCGACACCCTGAAGCAAAGCTTCCACTCCTGATCAGATCCATACAACTTAGGGGGATCTTTGACATCAACAAATCCACTAGTCTTCTCAGAGCCTTGTGACAGAGAAGACAACATTTTTTATATTTTCCTTTCACTGTGTACAGGGTTTTAACTCCCTTCAAAAGTTAGCCTTTTTGGTTCATAATTCACCTTATCAAAATACTTGGGATTGGTTTTTGGGCACATGATCAAAAGCTCAAAGGGTTGCTATATCTCCCTTAGAAAAATAGATCTTGTGGTGACAGGCCACCTGAGCAAAAACCTGTGGTGGTAGGACACTTGAGCTAAAAACCTGTAGTGTATTCCTACCAGGGTGGTTGAAGAGTGGATGTACCCAGGTTTATTGGGGAACCACAATAAATTCCTTGTGTGGTCTGGTTGTGCCTTTACTTATTCATTTTATGTGATGTGATATTTCTCTTTATATACATATATATATCACCTACTTTAATCTGCTATAAAAATAACTTAATAGTTTTTAAATACTCTATTAACCCCCCCCCCCCCTCTAGAGTTTGTTAGATCTATCCCTCACTTTCAATTTGTATCAGAGGGCTGGTTCTTTGGTTTCACAGGCTAACACCTGAACCAAAAGATCTTTGATAGATCTCATTTACTCTAGTTTGTCTTTTATATCATGGCACAAAATAAGGAGTATTTAAGCAGCAGACCTCCAGTGTGAAATCTTGACAAGCTTGCACTTTGGAAGTCAAGAATTAGGCTTTACATGAATTCCATTGATGAAGATATATAATTCCATTTCGATAGGTCCCCCAGTACCAGTGGCAACAACAACAAGCACAAATGAAGTTCCACCACCTAAGTGGACTGATGCTCAGAAGAAGGCCAACCAAGATTGCCGATGTTAAATCAATGAACATTCTGGCCAAAACTATGGCTGATGACATATTCCAAAAGGTTGTTGAATGTACTTCAGCAAAGGACATTTGGGACTCCCTAAATGTTATGGTAGCAGGATCTACTGATGAAAGTAAAGATAGGAGATCACACTTGATCTCTTAGTATGATAATTTCAAGAAGGAAGAGTCAGAATCAGTTGCAGACATGTATAACTGACTCAATCTCATAATAAATGAGCTGAAAACTCTGGATAAGAACATCTCATTGACAGAGATAAATGACAGGATCCTTATGTGCTTCCCTAGTACATGGGACTCTAGGATCTGGCCAATCAAGGAAGCCAGAAGCCTAAATGAAATCTCTACTAAAACTTTGCTCGGCAAGCTCAAGTCTTATGAGAAGCTCATCAAGACCAAAGAAGTTGAGCAAAGGACTTCATCTTCAGGAAGTAAAGAGCAAAGCATTGCTTTTAAAACAACTGAAGAAGAAGAAGCCATTCTAGAAAATGAAGATTTATTGAGTCTCTTGGCTAAGAGATTTTATAAGATGGCAAGGAAGGACTTTAGGAGAAGATCTTCTAGAAAAGAAGATAAGCCAAGGTATAACAAGACTCCAACAAAAGAAATAGTTTGCTATGGATGTAGGAAACCTAGACACATATTACAAGAGTGTCCAGAAACTCGGATGAAAGAAAAAAGAAAGGAGAAAGACTCCAAGAAACATTCCAGCAAGCCCTCCTCCAGCAAATACAAAAAGAAGGAGAGATGATTTGTTACTAAAACCTGGAGTGGATTCAGCAGGAAGTTGTTGTGCACAGCTGTTGTGGATTCAGCACCAGCTAGAAGACTATGGTATTCAGGTAAGTAGAACACCTTTGTTTTGTGATTCTACAAGTGCTATTTCTATTGCTAATAATCCTGTTTCACATAGTAGGACTAAGCATATAGAAATTAGATACCATTTTCTTAGAGAACATGTAGAGAAAAAGGACATCTCACTAGAATTTGTCAAAATAGATTATCAAATTACAGATGTGTTTACTAAGCCTCTAGATGAAACTAAATTCAATAAATTTAAAATTAAATTAGGAATGTTGAACATAGATTAGTTTATCAAAATTGGCTAAGTAAAACAGTGTCGACACATCCAGAGAAGTGATGTCGGCAATTCAGAAAGTGGTGTCGACACATCCAGAGTAGTGGTGTCGACACATACAGAAATTATGTCGACACTTACAATAAGAGTCGACACAAAATTTATGTTGATCTACTAAGTATGTCAAGTGTCGGCACATCATCAATTGGTGTCGACACATAGAAGTCAACACCGTTGTCGAGACATTAGAAGTATGTGTCGACACATTTCAACAGTGTCAACACATTAAGACAGTTTTTGCCCGCCTTTTGACCTTCTTTGTTTAGAAGGGTATAAATAGGTCAAGAACAAACTCTGTCGACACACTCTCTAGGTTTTCGAGACCAAAACCTTGTGTCGACAAACTCTCTGCTCTAAATCCAAGCTTTCTCACCATCCCAATAGCGCTAAAGGTAGAAGATAACATCAACGAAGGATATGAGTTTGTTCGTCACTCCTTTGATGATACAGAATCTGAGATTAAAGGGGTAATTACCCTAATTGCTGAAAATGGTTTGGAGTTTCTGGTATCCGAACCAACCAAGATACAGAAGAAAGAGATACTTGAGTTTTATGGCAAAGCTGCAGTAGATTCAACTGGCCTTAAGACTAAATCAACGGTTCATGAGGATAGAGTCAAATAGACCTTGAAGAGTTTGAGGAAAATTTTTAATCTTCCAAGGACTCATGATGAAGAAGAAGTACCCGTATCTAAGATAAGGGAAGCACTACAATGGTGTGGATTGGATCCCACCTTGAATATTGGATCTGCTATAAACAGGAAAGGGATGAACTAGCAAGGGAAATTCCTCTCTGAAGTGGTTGGCAAGGTAATTCTATCTAAGCCAGGGGGACATGATAGGATTTCAACCTATATGTTCAGCCTAATGACAAGGATTATTTTTAGACTAAACACAGATTTGTCTATAGTAATTTTTGAGAAGATTAAGGAAGGCATAAAGAAGTCTAATTTGGCTAGACTGATGAGTTTATACTTGGCTGGAGCAATTCTAAAAGTAATGCACCAGATTCCTGGTTCTAAAATGAACCATATGAGAAAAATGGACATCAGGATTATCTCCAGATGGGATAGGGTCCTAACAAAGGACATACATGATATAGAAAGACAAGAAGCTGCTGATAAATCACCTACACAGGACATTACTGATAATGCACAGGTGTAGGGGGAGCCAAATAATACACAGGCACAGGACATTACTGATAATGCATAGGAACAGGGGGAGCCAAATAATGCACAGGTGCAAGGGGAAGATACAACACACTTGGCAAGTGAAATGGCTTCACAAACAATTCTTGAGAGACCTCATGTCAACATTCCAGCACAAGATGTAATCATGGAGGATACATCTGTAGTTGTTGATGCTCCTGAGAAAGAAGTACCACGAGTCCACACTCCACATGAGTTTACTATTGAAGAGTTGTTTCCTGATATTGAGGGAGCAACAAATAAGGGGGAGCAAATAAGGATTGAGGGGGAGCAGACTGACTTTGAGGGGGAGCAGATTAGGACTGAAAAGGAGCTCCCTCCTAGTCCTAAGGAAAGAGTAGACATTGCCAGTACATCTGCTTCAGTAGGTGAAGAAATCACAAGTGCCAAAAAGAAAAAACTGATGGTTTTCAAGAGAAGGAGCCAAAGCTACAAGAAAGCATTGCAAAATACTGCTCCACAACCTGCCCTAGAGGCTGATTACAGCTCATTAATGGTGGCCTTGTAAGTGAAATTAGATTAGCAAAGAGTGGCTCTAGAGAAGTATGTGGATGAAAGTCATAAGTCACTTCAATTTGATCTGGCTCAGGATATAAAATCCATCAGGTTTGAAGTGAATCTACATAAGAAAGAGATGACAGATTGCTTCCATAAAGGTGGCAATGCTGTAGTTTTTCTTGCTACACAGCAAGCAGAAGTAAAGGCTTGAGTGGATGATATTGCTATGAAACAAGGCTATGTCCTTGAGAATCAGATTAGGATGAATGACAATCTGACTGAATCTCATAATGAGATAGTAACTACAATAAAGAATACAGTCACTACAATGACTGAAGCAAGGGCTAAAAAGAAAGAGGAGTTTGATAAGAAGCTACAGGCTGCCTTAGACTCATTTCAGATAGCCATTTCTACTTCTCAGAATTTAATCTCTAATAAGCTTCACAAGTTAAAATAATTTTATAAAGATGGTGTTAATTTTCTTGATGGACAAGTGAGATTTCAGAAAGATGACTTACGAGACCATATTGAAAGAGAAGTCATAAAGAGGGAGAGAGTGTTAGTCAAATCTGGCTCAAATCATGCCAAATGGATATCCAATAGCATCAGAGCCACTCTGGGATATCCACCCCTTTGTGATGATGATAATGTTGTTGAGTCAGGTGTGCAACCTGCTTATCTTGAAGGTGATCAACCTGAAGTTGCTCAGGTCATTTACCCTCCAGCAGATTTTGATATGATTCAGCAACAGGTTCAGTCAATGTACAGTCCTTCACAGGAAGTTGATAATGTTATTATTGAGAAAGTAGAAATGCTAGAAGTTGCCTTGAAAGCTCAGCAGGAAGCTCAATTGTCAAAGAAAAGGTTCAGAGAACAGGCTGAGTTAAAGCCTAATTTTTAGCAGTGGAGCCCCACTACCAGGAATATCATTTTGACTGCCTGAAAAGCTATGAAAGAACAGATCCATGAAAGGGGCAAATTGTATTCTGAACAAGAATGGCAGAAATATGAAGCAAGGCAAGAAGCCATTCTATAATATAGAAGAAAGGCTAAAATTGGGAAGCTACCTCCTAATGCTCAGGAGCCTAGCAAATACTTCCCTAAGCCTTTTCAATATTTTGAAAGGCAGAGAATTAAGGCTGAAGCACAAAAGAAGGCAGAGTTGAAAGGAAAGAAGCCCATTGATGATGAAGAACCTACTATGTAGGCTCGGATTAAGCCAAGAAAAGGCATAGTCATCAGGGAGCCTGATCAGCCTTAGTATAGATTTACTAGATTTTACAAGAACAATGTAATCTTTAGTTTTAAAGAAATCTATGCAAGCAATTGTTAAGAAACTTTTTGATAGTATAAACAAAACAATGTTTCATGTTCATTAAGTTTGCATCATTATTTTGTAATGTCATTTTGGTATATGTTTTGTTTATAAGTTACCCTGTCATATAATGCGTATATACATCATAATGTTTGTTTATTATAAGTGGTGTATATCATTGACTAAAGGGTTATGACTTCTCCAAATAAGGGGAGATTTTTGGGTACATAGGAAAATGTGTACCTGATTTGAAGATGCCTCACTTAGCTCAATGATATACATCAAGGTGTATTTGATGTTATTTTGAGTTTATATGTGCAGGTTAAGAATATTCTAAAATGCAGGAAAAAAGTTTCTAAGTCCATGAGTCGACACCAGAGGAAGCTGTGTCGACACTTAAGAAATCCTGTGACAACACTTGGAAAAGCAGTGTCGAAACCAGAAGCAACTGTGTCGACACACAAAAGTTTTAGTCGACATCAACTTTGTCGACACCTGGAGGCAGTGTCAACATATAGAATTCTTAGACTATATCAACTGTGTCGACACACATGACTTGTGTTGACACACAGAAGAGTTTCAACAAAGTTGATTTCTGTGAAGTGAAGAAGTGACTGTGTCGATACAAAGAGCAGTGTCTACACATTCTACAGATGAAGTGTCAAGAAGTAGTGTCGACACCAAAGGAGTTGTGTCAACATCACCAAAGCTTGTGTCGACACTTAATCTACTTGTGTCGACACATAATGAAGATCAGTCTTGACGCTTTGCTGACAAAGACAAAGGTTCAAGAAATGACTGAAGACTAGACAGCTGTGAATTCCAACAAGTTTGCTGAAGCTATCAAAACTGTCAGAAGTTCGTTAGAAACCGGATCAGCGGATTACCATGGATGAAGTCTATATAAAGATAGATTCTGTCAAATCAAAAAAAACAACTAATGAAGTATTGGTCATTGATCAAGAAAGAGCGCGTTACACAGAAGAATATTTTCGTGAGAAGATCTAAGAAGACAATCTGAGGTTGCAATCTACTCAAAATTTGTCTAAGGAGAATTCAAACAAGAATTCAGAAGAAACTACAGAAGATTTGGAGAGTGAGAGAGAGCTCCAGCTGTTTGAAGTAAAGAAGGAGACATTTACAAGTCTCTTAAGAAGCAGATCCTGAACAAATCTGCTAAGAAGAATTCAGATCTATTTCTGAAATCTAAGAAGGAAGCTGTCAGCCAGTCAACTTCAAAGAAGATCAACCCTATTGAGTTCAGATTCAAAAAGATTTGAAGAAAGCTAAGAACAGGTTGATCTCAACAATCAGTTTTATCAAGAAATGATCAAGAAACCTTTTATCCCTTCTATCTCAACAAGGGTAAGAGTCAATCTATAAGATTTTTCAAATTTTGTAGGATCTTTCAAGATCTGAGTTGTAAGCCTATAATATAAAGGCTGAGTGTAGAATCTTTCAAGATCTGAGTTGTAAGCCTATAATATAAAGGCTGAGTGTAGGAGATATAGATCTCTGAGTTGTAGGCCTGGTGACAAGGCTGAGGTAGGGCTGTTAGCCTGAGCTGTAGGAGTGTGGATACATTCTGAGTTGTAGGCCTTGTGACAAGGCTGAGGTGTAACACCCCAAAATGTTGTAGGAGCAACGGGGATCGATTTTGGCCGAGACAAGATTTTGGTGCAGGTGACACGGGCCCCGACACGGGCGTGTCGGAGGCCGTGTAGGGCGTGTCGAGCTCGGGCCGTGTAGTCGACCAGTTCAGGTCGACGATGGTCGTGTGGTGGAACACGGCCTAGGACACGGGCGTGTCCCAGGCCGTGTCACACCTGGGCTGTGTGGTTGGGTACACGGGTAATGACACGGGCACGAACACGGGCGTGTGTAGTTGGACACGGGCTTGTCTGATGCCGTGTCACCAAGCCGTGTACCTCTCTGACTGCGAAGTCTTGATAATTTGCACACGGGGGGCGTGACACGGGTCCCGATACGGGCGTGTCGGAGGCCGTGTCACATGCCGTGTTGCTGGTTTTCAATTTTGGTCGAGATGGCGAATGAGCTACACGGCCAGGCACACGGCCGTGTGTGAACCCGTGTTCGTCCCAGTTTTTGGGATTTCAGATCTAATCCTGGCCGTTCGTTACCTTGGCTTGGGATCCGACGGTGGGGGGCTGCTCCAGGGTGATTTTAGCCGGGAATAGGGTTTTGAAACCCTTATATCACTTGGGCACTCTCTCTCTAAAACCTAGAGAGAATGGAGAGCTTGGAGGAGGAAGAAGGAGGTCAACTCCGGCGGCCGGTGAGATTCGAAACTCCAAATCGTGAGCCGTCTTCGGATCCGCGGAGGCAAGGAGATTGCGGTGCTTTTCATCCACATAGATTTTCATGGCACCGCGGAAGAACGCAAGGGTAACGATTTCTCATCCTTGGGCATGTGAAGCCCTCTTTTCCTTTGCATAGGAAGCCCTCTCTCGCGAGTGAGCGAAGAGTTGGAGCGTTCCTTGGGGTAGATATGTGAAGTCTCGCTTGTGTAGAGTCCGTATGCGTAAACGGACATAGGCATTGTGTGTGAAGCCTATTCGGACATGTTGGTCCGGATCGGTGATGTTGCATTGCATTTGAACCGGGCAAGAATCTGTATGTTTGGGTGTTTTCGGGTTTTCTACGTGGTAGATTGCATCAGGGAACCTTGGAGATTAACTCCAAGGTGCACCCGGAAAACTGGGCAAAAGCGTGTTTTGCCAACACGATGGCCGGGGGGCCAATGTGAACATAACCGGGTTATGTGATCATTGTGGTGGAAACGGGAATCGGTGATTCTTGGCCTACGCATATGCCTTAAATTGTCGTTGCGATGTGAGCACGGGTCAGGCGGAACCGTACTCGGTCTATGTCGTTCGGTAGGACCGTTGGCATGGATGAGGGTCTTTCGTGGTCTATGGCTTAAATTGTCGTGACCAAGGCCAGGAAGGCAAAATGCTCATATGGATGACCGTCCAAGAGGCGGTGGTGGATTGGGAACGTCTATGGCTTGAATTGACGTGACGTTGGCCGGTTCGCCGAGAATGTACCATGAGTGCACGGGGTGTGTGGCCGTGCGAGCCTACGCCTGTGGTGAAGTGCAAATATTTTATATAATTTCCTATGCTAATAAAGTGCAGGGAAAGAGCATTGCCGCCCTGAATGTGGGGGCGGGATTGTTATAATTTGGTCAGCATTGCTGACCGTTGCTATTGTTTACCACCGGGCGGTGGTTTGTAGCTTGCAAGTGCTGTGGAGCAGAGCGGGAAATAGCGGGCTAAAGCCCTTGTTGCTATGCCGGCCCTCGAAGGCCTAATTGCTTATGTTTCTTTCCCGTTTTTCATGTATGGCCGGCCTGCGAGCCGAAGTATGAAAACACTTCTTCTGTTAAGTGAACAGTGTAAGGCTTTAAGGCCATTTCTCTTTTGGTGTATGTATACATTCCTGAGTTTGTAGTGGACATTCATGCTATTGTGGCTGGGTTCTTATTTCTGGTGCAACCTAATAAATTGCTTCCGCTAGGTGTTGTGTAGGACGACATGATTGGTTGAATGGTTTCAACGCGTAACCAACCAGTCCGTCCGTAGTATATGGCGTCGGGCCCCGGCCGGATCTACTGCTATATGCTATGCGACGGATAGGGGTGTTACAAATTGGTATCAGACTTTTGGTTTCGGTCAAACTTAAATGAATTCGTGGACGAATTCACTTTAAGGGGTGGTGAGCACATGTGTGCGTCATTGTTATAACAAGAAAAGAACCCATGAATGTCCGCTTAGGAATGAAAATACACATGTTTGAGGAACCTGTGTGTTCCTATTATTGCTGTTTGCAGTAATTTTTTTGGTCGCTTATCGGTGTTTTGCACGATTATAGGTGACCAGGAGTGGTGCTGGGCCATCTGAACGGCCAGGTTCTGAGGCGAGCAGTGCGCCAAGCGATGCGCCTGCAACACCTCCGTCTGCTGAGACCATTAGATTAGTGGCAGAAGCTGTCTTTGCTATGATCAATGCGCAGCCTGCAAGGCAGGTGCAGCAGCCTGCTCCTGCTGTGGAGCAAGTACCGCTTCAGACGGCAGAGCAAAGGAGGGTTGAGCAAGTAGTTTTGGAGCCAGAGTTGCCTCGGAGAGCAACTGAAAGACAACTGAAGCACGTGATGGGTTTTCATCCACCGGTATTCACGGGGGCAGAAACCCCGACCCAAGCAGAGGATTGGCTCTCAAGGGTCAACAGGGTGATGACTGCGACGGAAACGGAAGAGTGGCAAAAGACCACTATAGCGACTTTCCTTTTGGATGGGGATGCAAGACTATGGTGGGAAGGCCTAGAGCTACATCAGTTGCAGGGAAGGCCGTTGGCCGAAGTTTCGATGGAGGAGTTTGCGAGACTATTCATGGCTCGATACCTCCCCTCGGCGCAGAGAATTGCGCTAGAAAGCGAATTTTAGAAGTTGGTGCAAGGGGAGTGCACCGTTGATGAGTACCTCCACGAGTTTACTCGGTTGGGGAGATATGCCGGCGCTACCTTCGCAGACGAGGAGCGCAAGACGAGCCGCTTCTACGAAGGGCTACGAGATGATTTAAGGTTGCTACTATCGGGGCCCAAGGCGCAGGGTTTCATGACCCTGGTCAGTTCGGCCTGGTCCTTGGAGAAGGACATGAAGAATGTCCAAGCGAAGAAGGAATCCGGTAGTAAGAAAGCGGAGTTTAAGGCACCGACTACGTCGAAGTCGGGCTACCGCAGATTCTATAAGAAAGCTAAGACGTCAGGTCCAGCTTCTTCAGGTGCCTCGGGGGCAACTACCAATCAAACCCCGGGCGCTTGTTTCACATGTGGAAAGACGGGGCACTTTGCCCGTGATTGCTGGAGTGGACGCTCAAAGTCCGAAAGGAAACAAGGAGCTACCTACGAGGAGAAGGGCAAATCGGTGGAGTCGACCGCATCCCACTATGCTCCGACTCAGCCTAGAGTCTATAACTTGGGCCAGCAGGAGGCCATCAAGCAAGCGGATGTGGTGACAGGTATGAGTTAATTTATAGCAAGTTAGCTTTAATACCGTTATCTATTGCTTGTTAGCCTAATATTGTTTGTATAGGCTTTGTTGTGATTAGTGATAGTCCGGTACGGGCACTGTTCGATACGGGAGCTTCACACTCCTTCTTGTCTGAAAGTTTTATATCGCGCATCGGAGTCCCTTCTTCGATGGCGAAGGACAAGTTGGATGTGCTGCTACCGAATGGGTGCTCGATGCGTGCGGACAGAGTGTGCGCAGTGAAGGTTCACATTGGGAGCCAAGAGTTCAACTTGCTAGCGTCATTGCTGCCGCTAGTAGAGTTCGACGTGATCTTTGGGATGGATTGGCTTTCGGAGCAGAAAGCTTGGATTGACTGTGACCGGAAGGAGGTCAAGCTGGGTATAGGGCGGGAGACTACATTCGAGTGGCTGAAGGGGTCGAGCAAGACACTGATGTCTGCTCTTCAGGTGGTGAAGGCAGTTCGTGCTGGTGCAGAGCTGTTCTTCGTAATAGTGGGGGCTGTGGAGCCAAAGTCCACTTTGGTTGAGATTCCCGTGGTTTGCGAATACACCGATGTGTTCCCGGATAGTCTTCCCGGAGCCCCACCACAGCGGGAGATCGATTTCACCATCGAGCTCGTGCCGGGTGCTAAGCCCGTGTCGCGTGCTCCTTATAGGTTGGCGCCAAAGGAGATGGCGAAGTTGAAGGTTCAGCCGGAGGAGCTGATGGAGCAAGGTTATGTGCATCCAAGCTCGTCGCCTTGGAGCGCACCGGTCCTCTTCGTTAAGAAGAAGGACGGAAGTATGCGGCTGTGTATCGATTACAGAGAATTGAACAAGCTGACGGAGAAGAATAAGTACCCGATCCCGAGGATTGATGATCTCTTTGATCAGTTAGTCGGATCGTCGGTATACTCCAAGTTGGACTTGAAGTCGGGGTACTATCACCTGAGGATCAGGGAGTGTGATATCCCGAAGACGGCGTTCAGCACAAGGTATGGGCATTTCGAGTTCACGGTCATGCCGTTTGGACTGACGAATGCGCCATCGGTATTTATGGACTTGATGAACAGGACGTTTCGAGATTTCCTTGACCGCTTTGTGATCGTCTTCATTGATGATATTCTAGTGTACTCACAGTGCGAGGAAGACCACTTCAAGCACTTGCATTTGGTGTTGGAGACTTTGAGGAGGAATGAGCTTTGTGCGAAGTTCTCCAAGTGCGAGTTCTGGCTACCCTCGGTACCGTTCCTTGGTCACATTGTTAGTGGGGAAGGTATAGCGGTGGATCAGGCAAAGATTGTTGCGATACGGGAGTGGCCTGCGTTGTCTTCTGTCGCGGAAGTCCGTAGCTTTCTCGGGCTTGCCGGATATTACAAGCGCTTCGTAGAGAACTTCTCGCGGATAGCGCTACCTCTCAAGAAGTTGACAAGGAAAGATCAGAGATTCTTGTGGACGCAAGAGTACGTGCAAGCTTTTGAGGAGCTAAAGAGACGGTTGACCACGGTGTCAGTGCTTAGTTCGCCGAGTGGGACCGAGGGCTTCGAGGTGTATAGCGACGCTTCGGGTAGTGGCTTGGGCTGCGTGTTGTTGCAGCATGGGAGCGTGATAGCGTATGGATCGCGTCAGTTGAAGGTGGATGAAAGGAATTATCCGGTGCACGACTTGGAGTTGGCGGCCGTGATATTTACACTCAAGTTGTGGAGGCACTACCTTTACGGCGTAAGGGTCGATATATACACCGATCACAAGAGCCTAAAGTACTTGTTGGATCAAAAGGACCTTAATATGAGGCAGAGGAGGTGGATGGAGTTCCTAGGGGACTACACCTTCAAAATACATTATGTACCCGGGAAGGGCAACGCAGTTGTGGATGCGCTGAGCCGCAGGGCTCCCGCCCAAGCCAACTGGTTGTCGGTGCATGATGAGCGGCTAGTACGGGAGTTGGAGGAGCTTGAGATCTGTTGCGTTGACAGGCAGACGAGCGCCAAAGCAATGTTAAACTGGACAGAAGTTAAGTATGACCTGGCTGACCGGGTTCGGCAGGCATTGGAGTTAGATGACTCCATGAAGGAGCTTTTGAAGGCCGCTCTGGATGGGTCAAATTCCCAGTTCTCGGTGGAAGATGGTTTATTAAGGAAGGATCATCGGTTGTGCGTCCCGAGTGGGG
Source organism: Platanthera zijinensis (assembly GCA_039513925.1). Lineage (NCBI taxonomy): Eukaryota > Viridiplantae > Streptophyta > Magnoliopsida > Asparagales > Orchidaceae > Platanthera > Platanthera zijinensis. The sequence continues at coordinate 182,792,433 of CM077087.1, forward strand.
GTAACCTCCGGGCGGAGTTGATGTACGAGGCTCATCATACCAAGTACTCAATCCACCCAGGGAGCACGAAGATGTATCGTGATCTCAAAAAGTTGTTTTGGTGGCCGGGGCTCAAGAAAGATGTGGCGTTGTACGTGGCTAAATGCCAAATGTGCGCCTTGGTGAAGGCGGAATGCCAAAAGCCGGGAGGATTTCTGAAGTCCTTGCCAATACCGGAGTGGAAATTCGACGTCATATCTATGGACTTTGTGCACGGGTTGCCAAGGTCGCAGAAGGGGAACGACGCCATCTGGGTGATCGTAGATCGGCTAACTAAGGTGTCGCATTTCATTCCGCAAAGGAAGGATGACTCGGTGGAGAAGTTGGCGAAGCTATACGTGGACAATATTGTTAGGCTGCATGGTGTGCCCCGTAGCATTGTGAGTGATCGCGATGGGCGGTTCACGTCAAATGATTGGAGGTTGGTGCAGCAGATGCTGGGAACAAAGTTAAAGTTTAGTACAGTTTTCCATCCGCAGACGGATGGGCAGACCGAGAGGGTCAATAGAACGATGGAGGACATGATACGCATGTGTGTTCTGGATTTCGGTAAGCATTGGGAAGACCACCTGTATTTGGTGGAGTTCACGTACAACAACAGCTACCAAGCAAGTATACAAATGGCGCCCTTCGAGGCCCTGTATGGTAGGAAGTGTCGCACACCGTTATCGTGGCTTGAAACAGGTGAGGCAAGGTTGTACAAGAAGAAGGAGGTGGAGAGTGCTACCTCGTTAGTGCGGATCATTCGGGAGCGCTTGTTGATCGCTCAGGACCGGCAGGCGAAGTATTACAATGCCAAGCACCGGAACGTGGAGTTCACGGTAGGCGATTGGGTATACTTGAAAGTGAAGCCGTTTAAGGGGGTTTCGCGGGTGAGACACTTGAAGAAGCTGAGCCCAAGATACCTTGGACCTTTTGAGGTTCTGGAGCGAGTCGGCGAAGCGGCATACCGTTTGAGGCTATCGGTGGAGTTGAGTGGGTTACACGATGTGTTCCACATTTCTGTGTTGCGGAAGGCGGTGCAAGAGCCTTCGCAGGTGATCGCGGCTGATCAAGTGCCGGTGGACGAAGGGTTGACGACTAGGGTCAATCCCAGTCGTATTGAAGATGTTGAGGTCAAGAGGCTTCGTAACAAGGAGATCCGGATGGTTAAGGTCCGGTGGGATAATTGCGGGCGTGAGGAGCTCTCTTGGGAACGGGAGCAGACTATGCTCGAGGAGTACCCGGAATTGTTCCGCTCAGGTACTGTTTTACGTTAAGTCCTGTTTGTCCTTTATTAATTTTGTGGACGAAATTCTTTAAGGGGGGTAGAATTGTAACACCCCAAAATGTTGTAGGAGCGACGGGGATCAATTTTGGCCGAGACAAGCTTTTGGTGCAGGTGATACAGGCCCCGACACGGGCGTGTCGGAGGCCGTGTCGGGCGTGTCGAGCTCGGGCCATGTAGTCGACCAGTTCAGGTCGACGATGGTCGTGTGGTGGAACAAGGCCTAGGATACGGGCGTGTCCCAGGCCGTGTCACACCTGGGCTGTGCGGTTGGGTACACGGGTAATGACACGGGCACGAACACGGGTGTGTCTAGTTGGACACAGGCGTGTCTGATGCCGTGTCACCAAGTCGTGTACCTCTCTGACTGTGAAGTGTTGATAATTTGCACACGGGGGGCGTGACACGGGTCCCGACACGGGCGTGTCGCAGGCGACACGGGCGTGTCGCAGGCGACACGGGCGTGTCGGAGGCCGTGTCACATGCCGTGTTGCTGGTTTTCAATTTTGGTCGAGACGGCGAATGAGCTACACGGCCAGGCACACGACCGTGTGTGAACCCGTGTTCGGCCCAGTTTTTGGGATTTCAGATCTAATCCTGGCCGTTCGTTTCCTTGGCTTTGGATCCGACGGTGGGGGGCTGCTCCTGGGTGGTTTTAGCCGGGAATAGGGTTTTGAAACCCTTATTTCACTTGGGCACTCTCTCTCTAAAACCTAGAGAGAAGGGAGAGCTTGGAGGAGGAAGAAGGAGGTCAACTCCGGCGGCCGGTGGAGATTCGGAGCTCCAAATCGCGAGCCGTCTTCGGATCCGCGGAGGCAAGGAGATTGCGGTGCTTTTCATCCGCATAGATTTTCATGGCGCTGCGGAAGAACGCAGGGGTAAAGATTTCTCATCCTTGGGCATGTGAAGCCCACTTTTCCTTTGCATAGGAAGCCCTCTCTCGCGAGTGAGCGAAGAGTTGGAGCGTTCCTTGGGGTAGATATGTGAAGTCCCCCTTGTGTAGAGTCCGTATGTGTAAACGGACATAGGCATTGTGTGTGAAGCCTATTCGGACATGTTGGTCCGGATCGGTGATGTTGCATTGCATTTGAACCGGGCAAGAATCCGGATGTTTGGGTGTTTTCGGGTTTTCTACGTGGTAGATTGCATCAGGGAACCTTGGAGATTAACTCCAAGGTGCACCCGGAAAACTGGGCAAAAGCGTGTTTTGCCAACACGATGGTCGGGGAGCCAACGTGAACATAACCGGGTTATGTGATCATTGTGGTGGAAACAGGAATCGGTGATTCTTGGCCTGCGCATATGGCTTAAATTGTCGTTGCGATGTGAGCACGGGTCAGGCGGAACCGTACTCGGTCTATGTCGTTCGGTAGGACCGTTGGCATGGATGGGGGTCTTCGGCGGTCTATGGCTTAAATTGCCGTGACCAAGGCTAGGAAGGCAAAATGCTCATATGGATGACCGTCCAAGAGGCAGTGGTGGATTGGGAACGTCTATGGCTTGAATTGACGTGACGTTGGCCGGTTCGCCGAGAATGTGCCCTGAGTGCACGGGGTGTGAGGCCGTGCGAGCCTACGCCTGTGGTGAAGTGCAAATATTTTATATAATTGCCTATGCTAATAAAGTGCAGGGAAAGAGCATTGCCGCCCCGAATGTGGGGGCGGGATCGTTATAATTTGGTCAGCATTGCTGACCGTTGCTATTGTTTACCACCGGGCAGTGGTTTGTGGCTTGCAGGTGCTTCGGAGCAGAGCGGGAAATAGCGGGCTAAAGCCCTTGTTGCTGTGCCGGCCCTCGAAGGCCTAATTGCTTATGTTTCTTTCCCATTTTTCATGTATGGCCGGCTTGCGAGCCGAAGTATGAAAACACTTCTTCTGTTAAGTGAATAGTGTAAGGCCTTAAGGCCATTTCTCTTTTGGTGTATGTATACATTCCTGAGTTTGTAGTGGACATTCATGTTGTTGTGGTTGGGTTCTTATTTCTGGTGCAACCTAATAAATTGCTTCCGCTAGGTGTTGTGTAGGACGACATGATTGGTTGAATGGTTTCAACGCGTAACCAACTGGTCTGTCCGTAGTATATGGTGTCGGGCCCCGGCCGGACCTACTGCTATATGCTATGCGACGGATAGGGGTGTTACATGAGGTAGGGCTGTTAGCCTGAGCTATAGGAGTATGGATACATTCTAAGTTGTAGGAACCTTTCAGGTTTCTGAGCTGTAAGATCTGTGGATCTGAGAAGAAGGAAGAAGTTAGGCCGAATCTAGAACACTGTTGGATAGGCGAAGGGGGAAAGTGGATGTACCCAGACCTTGGGGAACCACTATAAACCAGTGTGCAATCTGTGATATGTGTGTGATTGTGAATTCTGTGTTGTAGTTATTTTGTTAGCTGTAGAATAGTTAAATTCTCTTTAAAGAACTGAATTCTTATTCTACCTTAAGTGAAAAAAAAGAACCTATTCACCCCCCCACCCCTCTAGGTGTTTTGGGTTATCTTGAAATCAATTATATCAAGTGGTATCAGAGGGAGGTTACTCAAAGAAGGACTTAACAGTCAGAGTTTGATCCATAAGGCAGATTCAAGATAAAGAAAATGGATTCAAGAAAAAATCATAAGGAACTAGGTTCTATGAAATTACCCATATACAGGAAAGAGATATTTGGAATATAGAAAGAAAGGGTCAGGCTTTTTATGGAGGCTTCTGATCCAAGGATCTACATTACAGTAAAGGAAGGTCCTTATATTCCAATGAAGTTGTCAATTCTTGATGCAAATCAAATAATTCCCAAGGATTTTTCAGAGATGACTAAGGAAGAGATCATCCTGGCAACTATGGATAAAAGAGCCCAGAATATCATAGTAAGTGCCATAGATGATTCAACCTTTCAAAATTTGATTCACTGCAAGACCTCCAAGGAAATGTGGGACACTTTGATAGTCTACATGGAGGGTTCTGAAGAAGTCAGACAAGATAGAAAATCTATGCTGAACCAGGAATATGAGAGTTTCAGACAAGGGAAGTCGGATGGTATAACTGAGTGTTATAAAAAGTTCTATAGAATAGTAAATGAGCTGATGTATTATAAAAGGATCTTCAGTGCATATGAACTGAATGATAAATTCCTAAGATCCTTGACAAAGGATTGGGACACTAAGATTTGTGCCATTAGGGAAGTGGCCAAACTTGCAGATATCTCTCCTACAACTTTGTTGGGAAAATTGCTGTCATATGAGATGCAGTTGATGGCTAGGAAAGAGGAAGAGAAAAGTGTAAAAGGGGAGCATAGAGAAAAGTCTGTAGCCTTCAAGGTGGAAACCACTAGGAAGAATAGGAGGATGTCTCCATCACCTCTTAAGATAGTTACTGAAATTACTTCAGATAATTCAGACAACCAAAGTTCAGACAGAAGTGACTCAGATAAAGACTTTGCTTCCTTCACAAGGCAGTTTCAGAGATTCCTGAAGAAAAAGCAGTGGAAGTCTAGGCCCTCCACATCTCAGCATGTGGATGACTATTATCGAAAGAGGAAGTCATCTAGGAAGGACAGGAGCAGGTCTAAGCCTAGCAAATCTATAACATCAAAGATAGTTTGCTACTGCTGTAATAGGCCTGGACATATTGTGGCTGAGTGTCCAGAAAAAAGAAAGGAGTCTGCTGATAAAAAGAAGACTCAACAAAAGAGCAAGAAGGAGAAATCCTTTGTTTCTAAGAAGTAGAAGAGCTTGACAGACCAATCATCTTCAGAGTCTGAATCTGAACCTGAGGCATACATTGGTCTATATGCAACAGATGAAGAAGATGAGTTTATGCAAGTGCTGAACTCTATCTATGAACAAGAAGACCATAAGTGCATGGGACTGATGGTTGTGTCAGAAGAAGATAAGTGCCAGGATCAGCCTGGTCCTAGTAAGATATAATGTTTTTCTAGAAATTCAGATTATAGTACTGGTTCAGAGTCAGCTACATCTGCATTAAGTGATGTGGATGGGTCTGAGTCTGAAGGTGATATTCATCTGCTGATAGATGAATATAGGGACTTGTTGCAGGCACTAAAGAAAAGCAAAAACTTGGCCAAAACTCAGGCTAAGGAAATTGCAGATCTTAAGATGGCTGCATCTTATTTAGAGAAAGTGTTGGATCAAAAAATGAATGAGATTGCCAAACTGAAAACTATAACTGTTATTCAGATGGGCACAATAACATACAAAAATGATCTAATTAAAAGTCTGGAAGCCAGACTTCAAAAAGAAAAAGATTCGATGGCTAGTTATTCCAAGCCAAAATCAGTTTTACCCTTAATAGATGAGTTTGTGGCTCAAAAGGGTAAGGTTGGAATAGGCTTTAAAGGTGACACCAGGGCTGTCCAATTTAAGAGAAAGGGCAAGCCTCAATCCAGCCACTGAACTTTAAAGTCCCTGTAATTTTTAGAAAGGTACAAGTGTCTTCTAACAAGTATGACCTTGAGAATACTCATGCTCATAGTAAGACTAAAGTTCTGAATGACAAGGGTGTTTAAGTCAATAAGGCAGCCCATGTCCATAAACCCCATGTTCTTAAGAAAACAGTGGGTGTAGGTGTAGCAGTACCAGCACAAAATAAAAGATTTGCTGTCAACCAGGCTGCCAAGAATGTATCTAAAAATAGATACAATAAGTATGAATGCTGGTGCTGTGGCAAGACAGACCATTATGCCTTAGATTACTGGCACAACTTTACTGCCAGGAAGAACAACAGTCTACTTATTTGAAGAGTAGTAGGTAGATTTGTTAAGTATGAAGCTAACTTGAACCAAGGACCCAAGACTTACTTGGGCTCTAAGGTTAGGTAATTCTTTATTGCAGGTGAGTCCAAGTTACCATGCCCCTATATGGTACTTGGATAGTGGATGTTCCAGACACATGACTGGAATAAGGGGGTTGCTGAAGGAGTACTTGCCTATCATAAATGGGCCTAAAGTTATCTTTGGTTTTTCTGAAAAAGGAATCATTAAAGGATTTGGTAACATTTCTAATAACCAGATTACTCTCACTCAAGTGGCCTATGTGAAGGGTTTGAAACATAATCTTATAAGCATAAGTCAGCTGAGTGATTAAGGATATGACATTTTATTTATTAAGAATGGATGTTATATTAAAAGGTCAAGTGATCAAAAGGTCATATTGACCGGATATAGAAAAAGAAATGTGTACTGTCTTAACTTTGAGTGTGAGAACAAAGATTCTCCTATTTGTCTTGTAGCTGATGAGAGAGCCTCTCATTGTGTCAAATGGCACAAGAGGCTGGCCCATCTTAACTACAAAATAATTGGCAAACTCTTTAGCAAAGAGTTAGTGAGGAATGTTCCTAATGTTAAGTGTATAAAGGATGGGATATGCTTAGCTTGTCAAAATGGCAAGCAGACAAAATCCTCCTTTCATAGCCTTGAAAACAAGGATTCTGTGAGGTGTCTATACCTCGCGCAAATTGATCTATTTGGTCCTATGCCAGTTCATAGTCTAGATAGGAAGGTCTACACTTTTGTGGTGGTAGATGACTATTCTAGATATTCCTAGGTGTTCTTTCTGAGACAAAAATCAGAAACCCCAAGTGTTTTATATAGTTTTGTCAAGCAAATTCAGAATGAACTTGACAGTACAGTGGTCAAAATCAAAAGTGACCTTGGCACTGAATTTCAATCTGAGAGTATGACAAGACTGTGTGAAGAATTTGGGATTTTTCAAGAATTCTCCTCACCTAGAACACCACAGCAAAATGGTAATGCTGAAAGGAAGAATAGAACAATGATTGAGGCTGGTAGAACTCTATTGAGTGACACTTCTCTCCTAGAATATTTCTGGACTGAGGAAGTAAATACTGCAAGTCATGTGATCAATAAGGCTTCTATCACCAAAAGCCACAAAAAGACTCCCTATGAGATCATGAAGGGTAGAAAACCAAACTTATCCTATTTTAGGATCTTTGGTTGCAAGTGCTATGTCCTTAACAATGGAAAGTATTATCTAACTAAGTTTGCTGCCAAATCCCAAGATGGGATATTTGTTGGGTACAGTAACAATAGTAAGGCTTATAGGGTCTACAACTTGATTACTCAAGTTGTAGAAGAGTATGTACATGTTGTCTTTGATGAAACAAGACTGATTAACAGTGAGTTGCCTTGTAGCTCATGCAGTTCTACAGGTATAAATGAGAGAATGGACAAGCTTACCATTACAGAAGAGTCAACTGAAGAGAAGGAATTGGAAAATGGTGGCTACTGTCCAGGGGGAGTACAGGAAGCAGGAACTTGAACACAGTTCTTTGCTCAAGCTTCCTATCTCAATTAGAGCCAAAGAGATTTGAAGAAGCTATTCTAGACCCACATTGGATTGATGCCATGTAAGAGGAGCTAAATCAGTTCAGAAGGTGCAAGGTCTGGGAGTTAGTTCCTAAAACAAAAGACCATAACATCATTGGAACAAAGTGGATCTTTAGGAACAAACTGGATGAGAGTGGGATCATTGTGAAGAATAAAGCAAGACTTGTTGCAAAAGGATACAGGCAGGAAGAGGGTATTGACTTTGATCAAACCTTTGCCCCAGTAGCAAGACTGGAAGTAATTAAGATGTTCCTTGCCTATGTAGCATATCAAGGCTTCAAGGTATTCCAAATGGATGTAAAATCAGCATTCCTAAATAGAAATCTAAAAGAAGAAGTCTATGTAGAGCAGTACTCAGGTTTTGTTGATTCTCTCAAACCTGATTATGTTTATAGACTTAGGAAAGCTTTGTATGGGTTAAAGCAAGCCCCAAGGGCTTGGTATGAAACCTTGTCTACTTTCTTTATTGTGAACAAATTTTCAAGGTGGAAAATAGACAATACTCTATTCCTAAGGGAGTCCAAAGGAAAGATAATCTTAGTCCAGATTTATGTAGATGACATAATATTTGGGTCTACAGAAAACAACCTTTGCAAGAAGTTTGCTAAACTTATACAAGGGAAGTTTAAGATGAGCAGCATGGGTGAACTTAAGTTCTTCTTAGGACTCCAAGTAAGACAGACTGATGATGGCTTGTCCATATCCCAGTCTAAGTTCACCAAGGTGTTAATTAAGAAGTATGGTATGGAATCATCCTCCACCATGAGAACTCATATGGGAACAAGTATGCCTATATGCAAAAATGATGCAGGCAAGCCTGTAGATGAGTCTTTGTATAGAGGAATAATTGGTTCTCTTCTATATTTATCTGCTAGTAGACAAGATATTATGTATGCAACATGTGTCTGTGCTAGGTACCGATCATGCCCTAAAGAATCTCATTACACTGTAGTAAAAAGGATTTTCAGATATCTAAAGGCCACACCAAATCTAGGCCTTTGGTACCCTAGGAATGGAGATTTTCTACTGACAGACTATTTAGATGTAGAATTTACAGGTTGCAAAGAAGATAGAAAAAGCACAACAGGCACCTATCAATTTCTAGGAGGAAGATGGATTGGTGTCTTGGAGCAGTAAGAAGTAAACTAGTGTGGCAATTTCCACAGCTGAGTCTGAATATGTGGCAGTAGGAAGTTGTTCTGCACAACTGTTGTGGATTCAGCACCAGCTAGAAGACTATGATATTCAGGTAAGTAGAACACCTTTGTTTTGTGATTCTAAAAGTGCTACTTCTATTGCTAATAATCCTGTTTCACATAGTAGGACAGCATATAGAAATTAGATACCATTTTCTTAGAGAACATGTAGAGAAAAAGGACATCTCACTAGAATTTGTCAAAACAGATTATCAAATTGCAGATGTGTTTACTAAGCCTCTAGATGAAACTAAATTCAATAAATTTAAAATTGAATTAGGAATGTTGAACATAGATTAGTTTATCAAAATTGGCTAAGTAAAACAGTGTCGACACATCAAGAGAAGTGATGTCGGCAATTCAGAAAGTGGTGTCAACACATCCAGAGTAGTGGTGTCGATACATCCAGAAATTGTGTCGACACTTACAATAAGAGTCGACACAGAATTTATGTTGATCTACTAAGTATGTCAAGTGTGGGCACATCATCAATTGGTGTCGACACATAGAAGTCAACACCATTGTCGAGACATTAGAAGTATGTGTCGACACATTTCAACAGTGTCAACACATTAAGACAGTTTTTGCCTGCCTTTTGACCTTCTTTGTTTAGAAGGGTATAAACAGGTCAAGAACAAACTCTGTCGACACACTCTCCAGGTTTTCGAGACCAAAACCTTGTGTCGACAAACTCTCTCCTCTCAATCCAAGCTTTCTCACCATCCCAATGGTGCAAAAGGTATAAGATAACATCAACATAGGATATGAGTTGGTTCGCCACGCCTTTGATGATGCAGAATCTGAGATTAAAGGGGTAATTACCCTAATTGCTGAAAATTGTTTGGAGTTTCTTGTATCCGAACCAACCAAGATACAGAAGAAAGAGATACTTGAGTTTTATGGCACAGCTGTAGTAGATTCAACTGGCCTTAAGATTAAATCAACGGTTCATGGGGATAGAGTCAAATTGACCTTGAAGAGTTTGAGGAAAATTTTTAATCTTCCAAGGACTCATGGTGAAGAAGAAGTACCCATATCTAAGATAAGGGAAGCCATAAGTCACTTCAATTTGATCTGGCTCAGGATATAAAATCCATCAGGTTTGAAGTGAATCTACATAAGAAAGAGATGACAGATTGCTTCCATAAAGGGGGCAATGCTGTAGTTTTTCTGGCTACACAGCAAGCATAAGTAAAGGCTCAAGTGGATGATATTGCTATTAAACTGCCTTGAGAATCCGATTAGGATGAATGACAATCCGACTGAATCTCACAATTAGATAGTAACTATAATAAAGAATACCATCACTGCAATGACTGAAGCAAGGGCTAAAGAGAAAGAGGAGTTTGATAAGAAGCTACAGGCTGCCTTAGACTCATTTCAGACAGCCATTACTACTTCTCAGAATTTAATCTCTAATAAGCTTCTCAAGTTAAAATAATTTTATAAAGATGGTGTTAATTTTCTTGATGGAAAGTGAGATTTCAGAAAGATGACTTACGAGACCATATTGAAAGAGAAGTAATAAAGGGGGAGAGAGTGTTAGTAAAAGCTAGCTCAGATCATGCCAAATGGATATCCAATAGCATCAGAGCCACTCTGGGATATCCACCCCTTTGTGATTATGATAATGTTGCTGAGTCAGGTGTGCAACCTGCTTATCTTGAAGGTGATCAACCTGAAGTTGCTCAGGTCATTTACCCTCCAACAGATTTTGATATGATTAGGCAATAGGTTCAGTCAATGTACAGTCCTTCACAGGAAGTTGATAATGTTATTATTGAGAAAGTAGAAATGCAAGAAGCTGCCTTGAAAGCTCAGCAAGAAGCTCAACTATCAAAGAAAAGGTTCAGAGAATGGGCTGAGTTAAAGCCTGATTTTGAGCAGTGGAGCCCCACTTCCAGGAATATCATTTTGACTTCCTAGAAAGCTGTGAAAGAACAGATCCATGAAAGGGGAAAATGGTATTCTGAACAAGAATGGCAGAAATATGAAGTAAGGACAGAAGTCATTCTGCAATATAAAAGAAAGGCTAAAATTGGGAAGCTACCTCCTAATGCTCAGGAGCCTAGCAAATACCTCCCTAAGCCTTTTCATTATTTTAAAAGGCAGAGAATTAAGGCTGAAGCACAGAAGAAGGTAGAGTTGAAAGGAAAGAAGCCCATTGATTATGCAGAACCTACTGTGCAGGCTCAAATTAAGCCAGGAAAAGGCATAGTCATCAAGGAGCCTGATCAGCCTTAGTTTTGATTTACTAGATTTTACAAGAACAATGTAATCTTTTGTTTTTAAGAAATCTATGCAAGCAATTGTTAAGAAAATTTTTGATAGTATAAACAAAAAAATGTTTCATGTTCATTAAGTTTGCATCATTATTCTGTAATGTCATTTTGGTATATGTTTTGTTTATAAGTTACCTTGTCATATGATGCTTATATACATAATAATGTTTGTTTATTATAAGTGGTGTATATCATTGACTAAAGGGTTATGACTTCTCTAAATAGGGGGAGATTGTTGGGTAATGTGTACCTGATTTGAAGATGCCTCACTTAGCTCAATGATATACATCAAGGTGTATTTTATGTTATTTTGAGTTTATATGTGCAGGTTCAGAATATGCTAAAATGCAGGAAAAAAGTTTCTAAGTCCATGAGTCGACACCAGAGGAAGCTGTGTCGACACTTAAGAAAGCATGTGACGACACTTGGAAAAGCAGTGTCGACACCAGAAGCAACTGTATCGACACACAGAAGTTTTAGTCGACATCAAATGTGTTGACACCTGGAGGCACTATCGACACACAGAATTCTGAGACTATATCAACTGTGTCGACACACAGGACTTGTGTCGACACACAGCAGAGTTTCAACAAAGTTTATTATTGTGAAGTGAAGAAGTGACTGTGTCGACACAAAGAAGCAGTGTCGACACATTCTACAGATACAGTGTCAAGAAGCAGTGTCAACACCAAAGGAGTTGTGTCGATATCACCAAAGCTTGTGTCGACACTTAATCTACTTGTGTCGACACATAATGAAGATCAGTCTCAACGCTTTGCTGATAAAGAAAAAGGTTCAAGAAATGACTGAAGACTTGACAGCTGTGAATTCCAACAAGTTTGTTGAAGCTATAAGAACTGTCAGAAGTTCGTTAGAAACCAGATCAGCCGATTACCATAGATGAAGTCTATATAAAGACGGATTCTGTCAAATCAAAAAAAAATAACTAATGAAGTATTGATCATTGATCAAGAAAGAGCACGTCACATAGAAGAATATTTTCGTGAGAAGATCAAAGAAGATAATCTGAGGTGGAAATCTACTCAGAATTTGTCTAAGGAGAATTCAAACAAGAATTCAGAAGAAACTTTAGAAGATTTGGAGAGTGAGAGAGAGCTCCAGCTATTTGAAGTAAATAAGGAGACATTTACAAGTCTCTTAAGAAGCAGATCCTGAACAAATCTGCTAAGAAGAATTCAGATCTATTTTTGAAATCTAAGAAGGAAGCTGTCAGCCAGTCAACTTCAAAGAAGATCAACCCTACTAAGTTCAAATTCAAGAATATTTGAAGAAAGCTAAGAACAGGTTGATCTCAGCAATCAGTTTTATCAAGAACTGATCAAGAAACCTTTTATCCCTTCTCTCTCAACAAGGGTAAGAGTCAATCTATAAGATTTTTCAAATTCTGTAGGATCTTTCAAGATCTGAGTTGTAAGCCTATAATATAAAGGCTGAGTGTAGAATCTTTCAAGATCTGAGTTGTAAGCCTATAATATAAAGGCTGAGTGTAGGAGATATAGATCTCTGAGTTGTAGGCCTTCTGACAAGGCTGAGGTCGGGTTGTTAGCCTGAGCTGTAGGAGTATGGATACATTCTTAGTTGTAGGCCTTGTGACAAGGCTGAGGTAGGGCTATTAGCCTGAGCTGTAGGAGTGTGGATACATTCTGATTTGTAGGAACCTTTGAGGGTTCTGAGCTGTAAGATCTGTGGATCTGAGAAGAAGGATGAAGTTAGGCCGAATCTAGCACACTGCTAGATAGGCGAAGGGGGAAAGTGGATGTACCCAGACCTTAGGGAACTACTATAAACCAGTGTGCAATCTGTGATATGTGTGTGATTGTGAATTCTGTGCTGTGGTTGTTGTGTTAGCTGTAGAATAGTTAGATTCTCTTTAAAGAACTGAATTCTTATTCTGCCTTAAATGAAAAAAAAGAACCTATTCACCCCCCCCCCCCTCTAGGTGTTTTGGGTTATCTTGAAATCGATTCTATCAGCAGGGCTTGTAAAGTTAGCAAGCAAACTAAAAATAGTTTCAAATCCATTAATAAAAGTGACTTACCAAGGATTTTGTACTTGCTACATATGGAACTTTTTGAGCATATAGCTGTACAAAGTTTGGGACGAAAGTCATACACTCTAGTTATTGTGGATGACTTCTCTAGATTCACTTGGTTGTTCTTTCTTAGAAATATGTTAGATAACTTTAAGATTCTTACATACTTTCTTAGGAAAATCAAGATTGAGTACTCTACTCAGGTTGCATTGATCAGAAGTAATCATGGCTCCGAGTTTGAATCTCTTCTGATGAAAGAATTATGTGAGAAGGAATGTATCAGACACCGTTTTTCTGCTCCTAGAACTCCTCAACAAAATGGGGTAACTGAAAGGAAAAATAGAACCCTTATTGAATCTGCTGGGACATTGCTTGCAGATGATTATTTGCCCCTATCCTTTTGGATAGAGGTTGTAAGCACAGCAAATTATGTTCTTAATGGAAGTTTAATACATAAACTTAAGGGTAAGACTCCCTATGAATTACTTAAGGGGAGCAATCTAAAGTAGATTATTTTAAAGTATTTGGTTGTAAGTGTTATATTCATAATAATAACAAGAAACACTTAAGAAAATTTGAAGCCAAGGCTGCAGATAAAATTTTCCTTGGATATTCCCAAGTCAGCAAGGCTTAGAGGGTATTTAACAAATCAACATTTAAAATGGAAGAATTTGTACATGTATCCTTTGATGAAGCTAACATGTTTCACAAGGAAAAGGATTCTTCTGCCAGAGACACTTTGCAGGTACCCTATCTGGGTGAGAAGTTGGATGACTTAAACCTTACCCAAGAGGTTACATTGCATCCTTCTCCACAGATTGATGAAGATAGTGAAGAAGAAATTGTTGAAGCATGTGAACCCAAAAAAGCAAATATAATTCCACAAGAAAAATTAATTCCACAAGTTGTTGATGAACCAACTCCACCTGCTGATCTTGTCACGCTTAGAGATCATCCCATATCTTAGGTGATTGGAGACATATTAGCTGGTGTGCAAATAAGGCATCAACTCAACCAAGATCTGATGCATGTTTGCTTCATTTCTCAAATTGAGCCTCAATCCATAAAAGATATAGAGCAAGATCCTCACTAGATTATTGCAATGCAAGAGGAACTCAATCAATTTGAGAGGTATAGAGTTTGGGATTCAGTTCCATGACCCAAAGACTACCCAGTCATTAGAACTAAATGGGTCTTTAGGAACAAGCTGGATGCACAAGGAGAAATTGTGAGAAACAAATCTAGGTTGGTAGCCCAAGGTTACATACAGGAAGAAGGCATTGATTATGATCAAACCTTTGCTCCTATTACAAGTCTTGAAGCCATAAGAATTTTTCTTGCTTATGCTGCCTATCATAATTTCAAAGTCTATCAAATGGATGTAAAAAGTGCATTTCTAAATTGAGAACTAAAATAGGAAGTATATGTTAAACAACCACTAGGTTTTATCTCTTCAACTCATCCCTCTCATATTTTTAGGCTTCATAAACCTCTCTATGGTTTAAAGCAAGCTCTAAGAGCTTGGTATGAGACCTTAGCTAGCTTTCTTTTAGAGCATAAGTTCATTAGAGGCATTGTAGATAGGACTTTATTTATTAGACATCATAAGTCAAAAATTTTGCTAGTCCAAATATATGTAGATTATATAATATTTGGCTCTACTGATTCCAAACTTTACAAAAGGTTTTCTGACCAGATGCATTCAAAGTTTGAAATGAGTAGCATGGGTGAACTATATTACTTACTTGGTCTTCAAGTGAAGCAAACCCCTGATGGTATCTTTATATCCCAGTCTAAATATACTAAAGAGCTTATTAAAAGATTTGGGATGTCATATGTCTCAGCCATGAAAATACCCTTGCAATCCAATGTTGTAGTTGATTCTGATGAACAGGGCAAGTCAGGTGATCATAAAACATATAGGGCTATTGTTGGGTCCTTATTGTATCATACAGCTAGTAGGCCAGACATTATGTTTGCTACTTATATTTGTGCTAGATTTCAAGTCAACCCTAAAGAATCACACCTTATTTTACTAAAAAGTATTTTAAGATATATAAGGGGTTGTCCTAATCTAGGACTCTTGTATCCGACTGAGTCAGGATTAGAATTATATGTATTCTAAGACACTGACTTTACTGGATGTAGAGTTGAAAGGAAAAGAAATCAGGAACTTGACAGTTCCTTAGTGATAGGCTTATGTCCTGGTTTCGCAAAAAGCAAACTTCTATGTCCACATTAACTGCTGAAGCTGAATACATTGCAGCTGGTAGTTGCTGTTCACAGATTTTGTGGATTCAAAATCAGCTCCTGGATTATGGTTTCAACTTAAATAATTCAACTATATTTTGTGATAATACCAGTGCAATTTCTATTGCACAAAATCCATTGCGTCATAGTAGGACCAAGCATATAGAAATTTGACATCATTTCATTAGAGATTGTGTGGACAAAAATAAAATTAATTTTTTCTTTATCTCTACTGATTTATAAAGTGCAGACATTTTCACCAAACCATTAGATGAAAAGAAACATTTGTTCTTCCTAAATCAGCTAGGTATGATTAATGGAGAAGCCTTAATTTGATTTTTGACTGTGGTCGACGAACTGTCCATTTTTCGTCGAACGGAGATCGACAAACTGTGAACTCTTCGTGGAGTTTTCGTTGAACGGATATCGACGAACCCTTCTTTGCGAAACTTTTCATCAAATGGAGATCGACGAATTTGTTTCAGAAAATTTTTTGTCAAAAGGAGAACGACGAATTGTTTTCCCATCTTCAAACATAGATCGAAACTTTTATTTCTTTATGAGATTTTTCGTCGAACTAATTTCGAAGCATTTCTTTTTCGTTAGACAAAGTTATCCATTTCATCTTCTAAAAACTTATAATTAAGTTTTCCTCGAACTCCATCCTACGCTTTCCAGTTCTTTTGCACTTGATCTCTTGTTTTTGCAGGCAATGGCGATTTCAATGGTTACTCTTTCTGGAATGAAATTTGATGTCGGCTTCGACATTGATATTGATTTGTTCAGCCATTCTGATCAAGTTTTCAAGAGCATCTTACAGTTGTTTGAGGCTCATCAGTTAAGAAAGTTCATTACTACAAGGTTCAAGCTTCCCGTATCTGAAATAAAGGAATGGGTATTCACAGCAACTTTTCCACATCAAACCACCATTACTGGATCGATTTCTTGACACCAGGTTTCTCTTACCCCTGTTATTCATTCTGAAGTATTTGGAATGGGAAATATGATCTAGCTCTGAGTTTAATAAAATGCTAGATAGGTTGGGTCATTCAGAAGGAAACCCTAACCACCTTCTTAAGAAAAATCTTTCAATAGAATATAGATTTTTTGCAGATATTGTTGGAAAAGTGATGTTGGGCAAGCACTCTGCTCACGATCACATAATCAGGCACCAATTTAATCTGATGTGTTCCTTGGTGAATCATAAAAGGATTAACTAGGGAGAAATTCTATTTGAATATATTAAGAAAAAGATATATAAGAAAGATGTTTGTTATGGGAGGATTTTGGGCATATTCCTGCAGGCTAAAAGCCCAGATTTGTTGGTATCCCAGACCATTTTAATTAATGCTTCTAAGAGGCTTGCCTCTACCCTCTTTGGCAGATGGGAGAGGGTTATCTTAAAGCCCTCCTGGGCCTCCTATTCTAGGACATATTCAGAGGACACAAGGTCTATAACAACCACTCTCCTAACCCCTGAAGAAGCTCCTGCTCCTCCTCCCTCTCTTGCTCATTTAACATCTCCCCCTCTTCAACAAACATCCACAATTCTTACAAACACACCTTCTACTTCCATCCCTCCTACCTCACCATCTCATCCACACTCACCAATCCACATTTCTGAGGATACACCATCTCCACCTCCCCAATCACCTCTACCATCTCATCATTTTAAGGACATTCCCGCTACCTCCTTTCCCACTTTCAATCTACTCTCTTCTCCATCTCCACCTCATTCATCTCCTCAACATCAATTCCATACACCTCTTCCAACACCACCTCAATATCCTATCCAGGAATAGATCATCCCTAATATCACTCCCTCTACCTCCAATCCTCAAGATGTACCTCAATCATTCAATCTGTGTCAAAACTATTCTACATCCATTACCTCCTCTTCCAATCCACCCTCTGCATCTACTCAGTCTCCACCTGAGTTTATGTATGTGGATTTCTCATCCATCTCTTCTAATATTCCTGCTTTTATCACTCATACCCTCAAGAAGTTGATAGAAGAAGCAATTGCTCCTCTTGTGGCTACCATTTCTGACCTATCTTCTAAACTAGCTTCCACCTCCACTATCCCTTCTTCTGGGGGTCTGGGTTCAGGTCTCTCTGAATCAAGGCAGGAGGAGATGTCCTATGAAGAAGCTCTAGTAGCAGTAGTAGAAACTCCAGCAGCAGTAATTCCAGCAGCAGCAGCAATCCCATCAACAGCAATAGCAGCAGCAGTTGAAATTGTTGATTCAAAAATGATTTGCTTTGAAGAAGAGGCAGCACCAGAAATAATCATTGTTGGTGATATTTTTATAAATCCCATAGTTGACTTATCTTCCTTATTATCTGCTTTTGAAGTTCAGCCCAATTTTGCTCCAGTTTTTGATAATTATTCTAAAGTAATAGTTTATTATACTGCTCTAGTAGATTCTTCAGTTTTAGAAGAGATTAGAGCTAGTTTCTGTAATATTCCTTCTAGTATTTCTTCAATCTCTGATACTATAATAGTTGATAATATGATAACTTTCATAGATCCAGCCTATTCCACTCTAACTTATGCATGGGCAGAATCCCCAATGCCCAATTTAGATAACAGTCTTTTTGAAGACATGGAACAAGATGTTAGTGTACAGAGGCAAGCTGATATAGATTTTGTGCATACACAGCAAGAAGTACAAGTTCATGATAAGTCTAAGATGATTAAGCAGATTAATGATCTATATGATCAACCAACTAAAGATATTTTTGATGATGATGATGATGATGATATAGATGAGTTAGAAGACTCCAGTTCTAAGAAGAGAAAGTTTAAGAAGAATGTTCCCTCTAGGGCTGCTCCTAAACCTTCTCCTACAGCAGATACCCCTTATTATATTCTGCACAATATTACTCTTACTCGAGACTCCCCTCACTGGATGAGGTATTCTAAGAATAAGCTTAAAGATAGAAAGAAGAGTAGGAGATACTATCCACCTCCAAAATCTAGGAGAGGACCTCCTCCTCCTCCTACAGCAGGATCAGCATGAAGCATTTCTCAGTCTCATAGGTCTACCTCTCATCATTCCAGACGCTCTCAAGGAATCCAATAACAAAATTCAAGTCAGAGCAGCTCTCAGCAACAGCAGACTAGTCAAAGCAATCAACAATCAGGTCAAGAGTAAGAAAGACCTCCTTCTCAATTATATGATCCAGAGTTGGATCCTAATTTTATAATGGCCATGTTCAAGGAAATTGTAGCTCTTTAACAGATAAGGAAAACCAAGGAAGAAGGAAAAGACACTTCTCAATTTTGAACAATGTCTTCCTACAGGAAGAAAGAATTAAAAGATATGAAAAGAAAAATCTTTTTAATGTTGATACTTATATGAGTTTGCATCCAGAGGCAGTAGTGCCTAGAGCTACATTAGTGAATATTCTTGGTGCTCGAGATAAGAAAATGACTCAAAGAGAAGCAGAGGACCGCACAAGAATAATAGTTTTCACAAAACCTGCTTCAGACCCTTCTTCAGATGCTCCAAAGAAAGATTCATAATTTTCTTCTTATGCATTTTGAACTTTATTATTGTTGTACATATAATCACAAGACATAGTTATTTATATCTGCTGAATAATTCTGTCAGATATTTTTCATGCTTTGTGATTTTCTATATTTTTATAGTGACCTCACCCAAATAGAGGGAATTTGTTAGAACCCTACTTGTGATTTGGCCTAGGTTCACTATTAGGATTGATTAGATGACCCAACATGTATAGTCTAGGGTCATAGGTTATTTCTAGGGTCAAGCTCAGCAGCACATACTTAGATTGTCAGTACCCTCCTTCAGAAGACTTTAGATACAGGAGACTTCAGAGGAAAAGCAGTTAAAAGAATGCAGAAAAGTCATTCGACGATTGCTGAACTCAACTTGACAATCATCGATCTCAGATCGACAAACTCAGAATTCCTTCTCTGAGTTAAGCTCGACGAAAGTCTAGCTGAGATTAATTTTTGTGATCACATATTAGAAGTTCAACTCGACGAATGACTATCTCAGTTCGATGAAATTGGAGCTCAAATTGGACAGTATATTTTCTATTAGACGATCATGTGCTCAGATCGACGAAGGAGAGTTATCAGCTCGACGAACTTGGAGCTTAGGTCGACGAAATCTTTGTTGAGTTCGACTAACTCCTTCGAGGTTCTATTCGACTAATCTTCTCTGTATTTTATCAGTTCGACTATAGTAGTTTGATTTCAAATTATATTACATTAAGACAGCAATACTCTGATAATTAATGCTCAATATTCTCAAGAATATAGCTGTTACCTGACAGCATTAATTATGGATTTCATAGAGTTATTACTCTACCAAATTTGCTAGGACAGTTAGGGAAATGATTTCAAGACTAAGTTAGCCATTCCAACCCCAGAAATTATGCAGAGGATTTCAAGGAAAGAATTTAAAATTCAAAGGTTTTAGAATCTGCAATCAATATGTAAAATGATTTTTCAAAAGATTGCAAGAACTAAGAAGAGTAATCAAAAAATCAACATAGTGTACTAAAAAGTGAAGAACACAACACAGCTCTTATATACACAGAGTTCTTCTTCATCTGCTTCAGGATTTCAACAAAAAAAACAAATCAAAATCAGTCTAAAAGCTTGCTGAAGAGCAATATCTCTTTGAAGGCCTATACCCTAAAGCAAAGCTTCCACTCCTGATCAGATCCATACAACTCAGGGGGAGCTTTGACATCAACAAATCCACTAGTATTCTTAGAGCCTTGAGACAGTGAAGACAACATCTTTTTACATTTTCCTTTCACTATGTATTGGGTTTTAACTCCCTTCAAAAGTTAGCCTTTTTGGTTCACAAGTCACCTGATCAAAAGACTTGGGATTGGTTTTTGGGCACCTGATCAAAAGTTTAAAGGGTTGTTAGATCTCCCTTAGAAAAATAAATCTTGTGGTAACAAAGCACCTGAGAAAAAACCTGTGGTGGCAGGGCACCTGAGCAAAACACCTATAGTGGATTCCTACCAGGGTGGTAGAAGAGTGGATGTACCAAGGTTTATTAGGGAACCACTATAAATTCCTTGTGTTGTATGGTTGTGCCTTTACTTGTTCATTTTCTGTGATGTGATATTTCTCTTTATATGCATATATATATATATATATATCCTACTTTAATCCGCTATAAAAAATAACTTAAAAGTTTTTAAATACTCTATTAGTTTCACCTCTTGAGTTAGTTAGATATATCCCTCACTTTCAATCATTTCTACATGCGTCTATCTTCTTATAGCCCAAACCTAAATAAGAAAGAACTTTTCTATCCCAATAAACAAATTTTGGAAGAAGATTATCTTCTAGCAAAACATCCTTTAGCAATTCAAGAAGCATGTTAACCGACTTATCTGGCATCTTGTTCATTACTTTGATATGCAACCGTTTAACAATAAATGCTAACAAAGAGTACTTTCTACAACCTGGGTATAGTTCACGTCTGGCATTACATAATAGACTTGAAATTTCCAGTACTATCTTCATTAGAATGTTCAGGAAGTTCTGCATCTCCAATCTCATGTATCAAATCAACTAAATCATCAATGGCTTAAATATCATCGTTACTTTCCTGAATTTGAGAAGGTCCAATATTGTTACTATTAGAACTGAACACAAAAGAACAAGTCATTTTAGCTTCTCCATGATGAATCCACTCCTTATAATATTTGTAAAACCCTTTCAAATGCAAGTTTGTTTTAACTTCAATGAGGCTCTTTGTTTTAGTGTTTTGACATACATTGCATGGGCAAAGATTTTTATCTTCAAAGTAAATAGCTAGAATTTTCCCATGCAAACTCTAGAAATAAATCCACGCCTCTTTTATAGGTAGAACTGAATCTATCTTGTTCATAAATCCAGATTTTATCTATAGCTAACAAAAAAAAGAATGGGATAACAGTATCAAGAAACACATATATAATATATATGATAACAGACATGAGCCACAAATTTTAAAGGAGTCATTAAAAAAGAAAGGAGTAAAATAGTGTAGTGATGTTCACAGTCAGGGTGACATGCTAATAATGCTGCCCAGTGGCGGAACTAGGATTTGAGGGTCGCCCGAGAACAATAAATTTTAACATGCATTTCATTATTGAAAATAAAACTTTTTTATTATATCTACTAAGAGAGTATAAATCATTTCAGTTAACACGTATAAGCATAACATTCAAATCAAATATGAAAATTTTGAGAAATTATTTTCAAGCCCAGTGGCCAATACTTCGAGCATGTGCAATGCAAAAAAAATGCAATAAGTACATTTGTAATGCAAGAAAAAAATACAATAAGAGATGCAAGAGAAATAATCAGATAAATCAAAACAAATTAACATTAAAATTAATCTTCCCCCCCCCCCTAAGGTTTAACAAAGAAAGCAAACCACTACATGTATATGCAAATTATAGGCAGAAAATGGAACACCTCTCTTATCCAACCAATAGCACAGAAAACCAAATTACAGGCAGAAAATGGCAAAAACAATCAAGATGAAAACCCTAAACCTCAAGATGAAACTGGAAGAAAAAAATCAAGATGAAAACTTAAAAGATTCATAGTAATAGACCAGAAAACGACAAAAAAAATCAAACCCTAAAGGACATGCTAAAACATATTCACCCGCTTTACCATGGTCAAAGAGAAGATTGCTTCTAACCCTAAAGGGCATCAAGATGAAAACCCCTAATAAACCCAAACATCCACTATAGCCAATGAGGAATCTCGTGAACACGAGAATAACACTTTTTGCCAATGCATGAAGAAACAAAGATCAGTTCAAGAAGAAGGAAGAATTGAAAGAGGATATACCTAAGGAGAAAGCAGTTTCTCCTTCACTTTTATGAATCTCTTCTCTAGTCTCTTTCTCACTCTCTCTCCCACTTCATACATCCTTTGCTCTCTCTCATGATTTGTTGTAGGAAGAAGCCAGCTGTGAGAATCCAGTTGCAAGATTCGTCAAAGGAAGAAGCCAGTCGCGAGATGTTGGGTCCGGCGTTCCTTCACTTAACCCGTGGCGCTCTGCTACTTATTTAAGAAATTAAGTAGCGCCCTTTCCAATAGTCCGGGCTTTTGGAACAGTTGGGTATGCGCTTGATCGTACACTTGGTATCAGAGGAGTTCATTGGTTCAAGACCGAGGGCGCTATTAAATCCCGATTTTTCCCTCTACCTGTGTGGGTCCGGCGGGTCAAGCAAACCGTGGACATGTGGTAACCCCACCTCTGAGCCATATGGTCCATGTGGTAACACCACCTCTGAGCCGAAGAGTTGTGTTGGATGCCGGGGGGGATTGTTGGGTTCGGCTTTCCTACACATGACCTGTAGCGCTCTGCTACTTATTTAAGAAATTAAGTAGCGCCTTTTCAATTAGTCCGTGCTTTTGGAAAAGTTGGGTATGTGCTTGATCCTACACGAGATTCGCCGAAGGAAGAAGCCAGTCGTGAAATTGAGGGTTTCGAGAATGCGTCGGGAGGGGATTGATCAAGTGTAATGCCCCAAATCTCAAAAGGGTGATGGGTGGCGTTTTGAGCAAAATATGGGATTTGGTAGAGGTGACACACCCTGGGACACGGGCGTGTCCTAGGGCGTGTCATGCTCGGGTTCGGCGTTGGTCGCGTGGTAGACAATTTTTGGGGTCAACGGTCGTCGGGGGGGTGAACATAGCCTAGGACACGGGCGTGTCCCAGGGCGTGCCAGTCACTCAAAGCTTTCCACTCAACGATCGTTGAGTGAGGGCGCACGGCCTGAGCCCAGGTGTGTTCGGGTCCGACACGAGCGTGTCAAATTCGACACGGGCGTGTCGAATGCCCGTGTCCTGCTCGAGGCATTTGGCATATTATGCTAAGGCAGTTACACGGCCTGGGACACGGGCGTGTCCCAGGGCGTGTCAATCACACGACATGTGACACGGGCATTTCACATGGCCGTATCGTGCTATGGTTGTTTTGGACCTGTGTCGTTGGAGGAATATGCCCAGCTACACGGGTGTGTACTGGGTGATATGGGCGTGTCGACTGCAATGTTCATTTTGGGCCGCGATGGTTTTGATGGTGAATGGGTGACACGGTCTTGGACACGGCCGTGTAACAACCCGTGTTCGGCCCTAGTTTTGGATTATCGGGCTAAATCACAGCCGTTTGTTTCCTTGTTTTGAGATTTGACAGTTGGGGGTTGTTTCCTCAGGGATATACCCTAGTTTAGGGTTTAGAAAACCTCATTTGCTTGGGTTCACTCTCTTTCTAAGATCTAGAGAGAGGAGAGAGCAAGGAGGAAGAAGGAGGGCTAGTATCAGAGTGCCAAATCACGAACCGACTTCGGAGCTCATAAGGTTGGCCGTCAAAGGGGAAGTGGTGAGATGGAAACGTCTATGGCTTAAATTGACGTGACATTTGCCGGATCGCCGTGAATGTGCCCTGAGTGCACGAGGTGTGTGGTCGTGTGTGCCTACGCCTATGATGAAGTGTGTTTACACTATACTGCTTGGTTATGCTAATAAAGTGCAGGGAAAGAGCATCGCCGCCCCGAGTTGGGGGTGGGGTCGTTATAATTTGGTCAACATGACTGACCGTTATTTTTGTTTGCCACCATGCGGTGGTTTGTTGCTTGCAGATGCTGGGGAGTCGAGCGGTAAATAGCGAGCTAAAGCCCAAGTTGCTGAGCCGGCCCTCGAAGGCCTAATTTTGAGTGTTTTCTTGTATTCTCATGTATGACCGGCCTGAGTGCCGAAGTTTGGAAGACACTTATATTTGAGCAAACTATTATAAGGACATAAGGCCAGTACTTGTGTATTATGCATTCCTGTTGGTTTGAGTAGTGGACATTCATGCTTGGATGGGTTCTTTATTCTTTGCAACTTAATAAATTGCTTCCGCTAGATGCTCTGTGTAGGACGTTGTGATTGGTTGATTGGTTTCAATGAGTAACCCACCGGTCTGTCTGTGGCATATGGCGTCGGGCCTTGCCCGGACCTACTGCTATATGTTATGTGGCGGATAGGGGTGTTATAATTTGGTATCAGACTACCGGTTTTGGTCAAGCTTAAATGAATTCGTGGACGAATTAACTTTAAGGGGTGGTGAGCACATGTGTGTGAGTCATCATTATAACATAAAAAGAACCCTTGAATGTCCACTTAGGAATGAAAATGCACTTGTTTGAGGAACCTACGTGTTCCTATAATTGCGTTTTGTAATGTTATTTGATCACTTATTGGTGTTTTGTACGATTATAGGTGACCAGGAGTGGTGTTGGACCGTCGGAACGGCCAGTTTCTGAGGCGAGCAGCGCACCAAATGATGCGCCTGCAACACCTCCTTTAGCCGAGACCATTCGATTGGTAGTGGAGGCTCTGTTTGCGATGATCAATGAGAAGCCTGCGAGCCAGGTACAGCAGCCTGCTCCTACTGTGGAGCAAGTACCGCTCCAAGCGGCAGAGCCAAGGAGGGTTGAACAGGTGGTCCCTGAGCCGGTGTTGCCGAGGAGAGCAACGGAGAAGCAGCTGAAGCACGTGATGGGCTTCAATCCTCCTGTGTTCTCGGGGAAGGGAACCCCAACTCAAGCAAAGGATTGGCTCTCTAGAGTTAATAGAGTGCTGACAGCTACTGAGACTGAAGAGTGGCATAAGACCATGATTACGACGTTCTTGCTGGACGGGGACGCAAGGCTATGGTGGGAAGGCTTGGAGCTACACCATCTGAGGGGTAAGCAGTTGGTTGATGTCTCAATGGAGGAGTTTTCAAGGTTGTTCTTGGCTCAATACCTCCCCTCAGCTCAGAGGATTGCTTTGGAGAATGAATTCCAGAAGTTGGTTCAAGGAGACAGTACCGTGGACGAGTATCTCCATGAGTTTACTCGTTTAGGACGATACGCAAGCGCTACCTTTGCTGATGAAGAGCGCAAGACGAACCGATTCTATGAAGGCTTGAGAGATGACTTGAGATTGTTACTTTCGGGGCCTATGGCGCAGGGATTCATGACCTTGGTCAACTCGGCCCGATCCTTGGAAAAAGACATGAAGAATGTTCAGGCAAAGAAGGACTCCAGTGGAAGGAAATCGGAGTTCAAAGTGCCGACTACTTCGAAGTTTGGATATCGCAGGTTCTACAAGAAGGCTAGGATGTCATATCCAGCCCCTTCTTCAGTGCCTCGGGGGCAATTACCAACCGAACCCCGGGCGCTTGTTTTACTTGTGGAAAGACGGGGCATTTTGCCCGTGATTGTTGGAGCGGACGCCCGAAGTTCGAGAGGAAGCAAGGAGCCACATATGAAGAGAAGGGCAAGGCGGTGGAGTCAACCTCTTCCCACTATGGTCCGACTCAACCGAGAGTCTATAATTTGGTCCAATAGGAGGCCATTAAACAAGCAGACGTGGTGACAGGTACGGTTTAATTTATAGCAAGTTAGCTTTAAATATTGTTACCTAGTACTTGTTAGCTTAATACTGTTTGTAAAGGCTTTGTTCTGATTGGCGATAGTCCGGCACGAGCACTATTCGATACGGGAGCTTCACACTCCTTTTTTTTGAAAGTTTCATAACGCGCATCAGAGTCCCTTCTTCGATGGCGAAGGAAAAATTTGATGTGTTGCTATCGAATGGGTGCTCGATGCGCGCAGACAGAGTATGTGTTGTAAAGGTTCATATTGGAAGCCAAGAGTTCGAATTGCTAGCGTCATTGATGCCGCTAGTAGAGTTCGACGTATTCTTTGGTATGGATTGGCTTTCGGAGCAGAAGGCTTTTATTGATTGCAACCGTAAAGAGGTCAAGCTGGGTGTTGGGCAGGAGACAACGTTTGCAGGATTGAAGGGGTCGAGCAAGATGATGATGTTTGCTCTTCAGGTGGTGAAGGCGATTCGTGCTGGAGAAGAGTTGTTCTTCACATTAGTGGAGGCTTTAAAGCCTAAGACCACTTTGGATGGTATCCAAGTGGTATGTTAGTACCCCGATGTATTCCCGGACGATCTTCCTGGAGCCCCACCGCAGCGAGAGATCGATTTCACCATCGAGCTAGTGTCAGGTGCAAAACCTGTGTCACGCTCTCCTTATAGGTTGGCGCCTAAGGAGATGGCGGAGTTAAAGGTTCAACTAGAAGAGTTGATGGAGCAAGGGTATGTGCATCCAAGCTCGTTGCCTTGGTGCGCACCGGTCCTCTTTGTTAAGAAGAAGGACGGGAGCTTGCGGCTGTGTATCGACTACAGAGAGTTGAACAAGCTAATGGAAAAAAACAAATACCCGATCCAAAGGATTGATGATCTTTTTGATCAGTTAATCGGGTCGTCGGTATATCCAAAGTTGGATCTGAAGTCTGGTTATTATCTGCTAAGGATAACGTAGAGTGATATCCCAAAGATAGCGTTCAGCACAAGGTATGGGCATTTTGAGTTCACGGTCATGTTGTTTGGGCTGACCAATGCGCCATCAGTGTTCATGGATCTGATGAACAGGACGTTCAGAGAGTACCTAGACCATTTTGTGATCGTTTTCATTGACGACATATTGGTGTACTCGTAGTGCGAGGAAGATCACTTCAAGCATCTGCATCTGGTGTTGGAGACACTGAGGAGGAATGAACTATACGCAAAGTTCTCCAAGTGCGAGTTTTGGTTATCCTCAGTGGTGTTCCTTGGGAATATATTCAGTGGAGAAGGGAAGTGGTAGATCTGGAAAAGATTGTTGCGATACGAGAGTGGCATGTATTGTCTTCGGTAGCGGATGTCCGGAGTTTTTTTGGGCTGTCCGGCTATTACAGGAGCATCGTAGAGAACTTCTCGCGGATAGTGTTACCTCTCACGAAGTTGACAAGGAAAGATCAGAAGTTCTTATGGACGCAGGAGTGCATGCAAGCATTTGAAGAGTTGAAGATTTGGTTGACCACGGCGCCAGTGCTAAGTTCGTCAAGTGGGACCGAGGGCTTTGAGCTTTATAGTGATGCCTTAGGCAGTGGTTTGGGTTGCATGTTGTTACAGCATGTAAGTGTTATTGCATATGGATCGCGTCAGCTGAAAGTGAACGCAAGGAATTATCTGCTCCATGACTTGGAGTTGGCGGCCGTGATATTTCGCTTAAGCTATGGAGACACTACTTATACGGTCGATACTTATACTGACCACAAGAGCCTGAAGTACCTGTTGGATCAGAAAGATCTGAACATGAGGCAGCGGAGATGAATGGAGTTCCTGGGGGACTACACGTTCAAAATTCATTATGTACCCGGGAAAGGCAATGCAGTTGCGGATGCGTTGAGTTGTAGGGCTCCCGCCCAAGCCAACTGGTTGTCGGTTCATGATGAGAGGTTAATTCGGGAGTTTGAGGCATTAGAGATCTGTTGTGTGGACAAGCAGACTAGCGCCAAAGCATTGTTGAACTGGATGGAAGTTCAGTATGACCTGGCTGATCGCATTTAGCAGGCTATGGAGTTGGATGGCACCATGAAGGAGCTCATGGATGCAGCTTTGGATGGGTCAAATTCCTAGTTTTCAGTTGAGGATGGGCTACTAAGGAAGGGTAATCGTTTGTGCATCCCAAACGGGGAAAATCTACGGGCGGAGTTGATGTACGAGGCTCATCATACCAAGTACTCAATCCACCCAGGGAGCACAAAGATGTACCGGGACCTAAACAAGTTGTTTTTGTGGTCAGGGCTCAAGAAGGATGTGGCACTATTTGTGGCTAAATGTCAAACTTGCGGCTTAGTAAAGGCGGAGTGCCAAAAGCCAGGGGGATTCTTGAAATCCTTGCCTATTCCAGAGTGGAAGTTCGACGGCATTTTGATGGACTTTGTGCATGGCTTGCCAAGGTCGCAGAAGGTAAATGACACCATCTGGGTGATCGTAGACCGATTAACAAAAGTGTCGCACTTCATTCCGCATTGGAAGGATGATTCAATGGAGAGACTGGAGAAGCTCTATGTGGATAATATAGTCAGACTGCACGGTGTTCCCCGCAGCATCGTGAGTGATCGAGATGGGCGTTTTACATCCAATTATTTGAGTATGGTGCAGCAAATGCGGGGGACTAAATTGAAGTTCGCATAGCCTTCCATCCGCAGACGGATGGGCAGACCGAGAGGTTCAACATAACTATGGAGGACATGCTTCGCATATGTGTTCTTGACTTCGGAAAGCATTGGGAAGACCACCTGTATTTGGTGGAGTTTGCGTACAACAATAGCTACTAGGCGAGTATTCAAATGGCGCCCTTCGAGGCCCTATATGGTAGGAGGTGTCGCACGCCATTATCGTGGCTAGAAATGGGTGAGGCAAGGTTGTATAAAAAGTAGGAGGTGGAGAATACTACTTCTTTGGTGCGGACAATTCGAGAGCGCTTGTTGATCTCTCAAGATATACAAGCTAAGTACTACAATGCCAAGCATCGGAACGTGGAGTTCGCGGTTAGCGATTGGGTGTACTTGGAGATAAAGCCATTCAATGGTATTTCACGGGTACGATGCTTGAAGAAGCTGTGCCCGATGTACCTTGGACCATTTGAGATTCTGGAGCAGATCGGTGAAGCGGCTTATCGTCTGAGGCTATCAGTAGAGTTGAGTGGTCTACACGATGTATTCCACATTTTAGTGTTGCGAAAGGCGGTGCAAGAGCCTTCGCAGGTGATCGCAGTTGATCAAGTGCTGGTGGACGAAGGGTTGACGACTAGGGTCAAGCCCATTCGTATTGAAGACTTTGAAGTTAAGCGACTCTGTAACAAGGAGATCAGGATGGTCAAGGACCGTGGGACAATTGCGGTCGGGAGGAGATCTCTTAGGAACGGGAACAAACCATGTTGGAGGAGTACCCAGAGTTATTTTTCTCAGGTACCGCATTTTGTTTTCTGTTTTCTTTTCCTTTGGTAATTTCGTGGACGAAACACTTTTAAGAGGTAGAGAGTTGTAACGCCCTGAAACTCAAAAGGGTGACGGGTAGCGTTTTGAGCAGAATCTGGGATTTGGTAGAGGTGACACGGCCTGGGACACGGGCGTGTCCCAGGGCGTATCATGCTTGGGTTCGGCGTTGGTCGCGTGGTCGATGATTTTTGGGGTCAACGGTCATCGGGGGTGAAAACGGACTGGTACACGGGCGTGTCCCAGGGCGTGTCAGTCACTCAAAGCTTTACACTCAACGATCGTTGAGTGAGGGCGCACGACCTAAGTCCAGGCGTGTTCGGGTCCGACACGGGCGTGTCAAATTTGACACGGGCGTGTCAAATTCCTGTATCCTGCTCTCATCATTTGGCATATTGTGCTAAGGCAGCTACACGGCCTGGGACACGGGCGTGTCCCAGGGCATGTCTAGCATACGGCATATGACACGGGCGTGTCACATGGCCGTGTCGTGCTCTGGTTGTTTTGGACCTGTGTCATTGGAGGAACACGCCAAGCTACACGGGCGTGTACTGGGTGAAACGGGCATGTCAAGCCTGACACGGGCGTGTCGAGTGCCGTGTTCTTTTTGGGTTGCGATGGTTTTGATGGCGAATGGGTGACACGGCCTTGGACACGGCCGTGTCACAACCCGTATTCGGCCCAGGTTTTGGATTTTCGGGCTAAATCGCAGCCGTTCGTTTCCTTGTTTTGAGATCCGATGGTTGGGGGTTATTTCCTCAGGGATATACCCGAGTTTAGGGTTTAGAAAACCTTATTTGATCGGTTTCACTCCCTTTCTAAGATCTAGAGAGAGGAGAGAGCAAGGAGGAAGAAGGATGGCTAGATCCGGTCACCGGCGGAGTTTCGGAGCTCCAAATCGCGAGCCGACTTTGGATCTACGGAGGCAAGGAGATTGCGGTGCTTTTCATCCGCATAGATTTCTATGGTGCCAAATAAAAATGCTAGGGTAACAATTCTCAACCTAGGACATGTGAAGTCCTCTTTTCCTTTGCATAGGAAGCCCTCTCTCGCGAGTGTGCGGTGAGTTTGTGGCGTTCCTTGGAGTAGATATGTAAAGTCCCCCTTGTGTAGAGTCCGCATACGAGAACGGATATAGGCAGATGTGTGAAGCCTACCCGGACAAGTTGGTCTGGATCAGTGATGTTTCATTGCATAAATGGTTGGGGAAGACTCTGTACGAATGTTTGTTTTTTGGGTTTTCTACAAGGTAGATTGCAACAGGGAGCCTTGGGGACTAAATCCAAGGTGCACCCAGAAAACTGGGCAAACGGGTGGTTTTGCCAACATGGTGGTCGGGAAGCCAACTTGAACATAACTGGGTTATGTGAATTGTGTGATGGAAATAGGACTCGGGGAGTCTTGACCCGTACATATGTCTTAAATTGACGTTGCGGTATGTGCACGGGTCAGGCGGAACCGTACCTGCTCTATGTCGTTCGGCAGAATCGTTGGCATAGATAAGGGTCTTTGATGGTCTATGGATTAAACTGACGTAACCCATGCTAGGAAAACAAATCTCGTAAGTTTCTCCGTCCAAGGGGTGGTTGTAACGCCCCTTATTTTTCTGTATTTATTTAATTCTCCTTGGGCGTTACGTGGATGCATTTTTCCGGCTCGTGCCATTGTTAGAGTACCTCGTTAGGCGTTCTTAGAGGTTATAACCTTTTGTATGGTTTCCCCAGCTAGCCGACGTCTATTTTGGAGGCCCGGTTGAGCCTCTTAGGGAATCCTTGTGCTTTGGCTTCGGGCGAGATTAGCTCGAGTGTATGATCGTCGGAAGTTGTTTCCGACTTCGTCGTTGTTTTCGTAGCCCGAGTATTTGGCTACAGTGCAAGTTTGGTAGAAATTCGTGAACGTCACGTTTCGCGTCGTTTCGGCGGTCGCTAGTTGACAGGTCATTTGTTTTTGTATTACTATTTATAAATGTATGCTTGCGCTCCACGTTTGGTCGGTTTAGTGACTTGGGCGTGCCAGTGCATAAATGCGCACGTGCACGTGCGTGTACGCCGCTTATAGATTTCGTGCGCGTGTCCTTTTAGGCGTTAATTTATGCGCGTAGCTAGTGTAGGGGGTAATTATGGTTTAAGTTGAGGTAATAGGTTTGTTTTTATTTTATTTTTTTGGGAGGGTTTCTTGAGGGGGAGGGGGCTGCCGTGTGTTAGATTAAGTTAGGAGTTAGATTCAGTTATATTATAATTTAACATAAGTTGTATTATAATTTAAGTTGTAAATTTTATGATCATAAGTTATAGTATACGTAGGTTTTATGTTATATATATGGTTTGTGATATATTAGATTAGATTATTTTATAATATAATTAGTATTAGGTTTTCATTCTCCCCCCCCCCATTCAGCCGCCCAGCGCTAAAGAAAAAAAAGGGTTGAGCGGCTCCTGTTTGCGGAAGAGAAAGGCGGACACCAGCCCTGCTCCGACCGCCGATCTCCCGCCCTTTTCCACCTTGAAATTTCCTTCCGAGGCCAGATCCGAACTCCCCTCTCCGTAATCTCCGTTCCGAGGTAAGTATTTTTGGGTTTCACCGTGGATTTTTCTCGTATTTGGGGTGCGTTTTTGCCCTATTTTCTACCTTGCTTTGATATGGAGTTTCTCTCCGTTTTCGTAGGAAATTTGTGTGGTTGTGGCCGGCCAGATTGCAAGGTTGTGCTGACGATTTTTTTTTTTGTACAATCGAGGCAAGTGCGCTCTTCGCCCTTGCCGATTTGATCTCGTTAATTCACTTTTTGTGTCATATGAATTTAAGATGTTGCTTACCCGAAATATTGCCTACCCGAAATCCTTGTGAATTCCGTTATTTTTGCCCTCTTTTCATCGTGGTGGTTTCTTCATTTAGGGTTAGGACTGAGTTGATGCATATAGGAGTTTAGGTTTGATGTTTCTTTGTTTTTTTGCTTGGATCTTGTGCACCTAGGTCGTGTAATTATAACGCTCTCATGATAGAACTTGTCTAACGGTTAGGAGCATTTGCAGTAGAACCCGCCCTCCTGTTTAAATTCTTTTTTGGCCACGCGCACTTGATAGGATCTGGTTAACTTCGATTTATAGTATAGCTTGTGGTTTGCCCCCTGGGGGTAGTCCAGGTCTAGTTTTCTTATTTAGTGAGGCCCTCCTTTTCGGGCATGATTTTAGCATAATTTATATGTATACGTGACGAAATCAAATTGACTGGGTAGGATCATATTTAAATTAATTTTTATACGCGTAGTTTTGGGGAATCAAATTTCGAATATAGGTTCGTGTCACACCAATTGGGGGTGTTTAGTGTTTACCTATTTGCGCATAATGAATAGCAAGTCTCCGTGTCTGTTTCGTTTTATAGGGCTCCTAGGTGGGTTGTTCTAGTGGGTTTAGGGCTCTTGGATTTGCTTGGTGGTGCATGGGACCCCCAGCACGAGTTTCCTCGGGTCACTTAGGACTGGAGTAGGATGTGGTTTTGGGGTAGGTCGGACCGATGCCGCCACCCTAGTTTTCTTTCTTGCCTTATTATGGCAATATGGGCTGTTTGGTTGAGTTGGACGGATACCACCGCCACAGCCCATGAGGATATTTAGGCTAAATGGACTTGGTTGGACATGCGGCCGCCAGTCTAGGCTACTTGTTACTGAATTTTTATCCATCTCCAGTACTAGGTGACTCTTTCTGTTTTAGCCTGTTACATGTTATGATTATTGTGCTAATCCTTTTGCAGAGACCCTCGAAGTGTAACACCTCCCCTGTAAAGACCATATAATATGCGTCCGGCCGGGGCCCCACAACATACGGACGCCACAGCGTTAGTATTAAAATATGATATGAAACTACCCAATCACAAAAACTCCAGACAAACACAGCGGAAACAGAACAAATCGACAGAAGTTATCCACTAACGATAGAGTATCAAATGGCCTTAAGGCCTTACACAATAATAGTCCAAAACATATAAATGTGTCAAGCACTCCTAGGCTACCTCGGCCTGCAAGCCGGTCGTAAACATAACAAAAGTAGCAAACACAAAAGGAGAAACCAAGCACAGCAACACTTCATGAGGCTTAGGGCTTTTCGCCCGACGCGCTAGCTCCTGCATGCGATCCTTGCCCTGTAAGGATTTGAAGTAACGTGGGTCAGCAAAGGCTGACCTCTACTGTGTAACAAACACATCTCCTCCCGGCCTTCCCTAACGGACCCCGGGGTACCACTCCACCTGCAAGTTAGCACTTCGTATACCAAAAGAGCATATATATTAAAGCGGTAAAACAGGCTTGGATGTCTCATACAGCATACATATTCTCTACGTTTTGTACAAAGTGAAAGGGGCCTACTATGAAACATGAATGCAACCCGGGTTTCACCCAAGGCACCCTAGCTCGTATGCATCTAGCACAACATCAAACACTGGGTACTTCCGTTTCCCCATTGGCTTAAAGCCGCAAACACAAGGGAACCACCATGTCCCTAACGGCACACACGCCGTCACACGGAACCTTGCAAAGGCCCCACCCGCACAAGGGTCATATACCCCGGGGCTTGCCCGCACATTCTGACTTCGCACGTCAGGGTTTCGTCTCACACTGACCGATTCTAAGAAGCCTTGTTGGACCCCACCCACTCATGGCCACATTGCCCGGGCTTGTCCTCCGCTCGACATTCTCGTCAGTCCACACAAGGGGCTAGTCTCGCCGGAACACTTCCCCCACATAACTTGCGCGTCACGGGATAGCCAGCCGACCACGGAGACATAGCCGCGCCTTTGCATAGCACAAACAAAGGTTTCCCCACCCCAATCACCATTCGCACCGTGTCTTTCCCATGCTCCAAGGAAATCATCTACCGCACAACACGGAGCTAACCTTGTCCGGTTCCGACCACGAGTACTCACTCAAATGTAAGGGGAAAAACACATACAAACAACGGCGTATTGCCGCAACGGATTTCTATCGAATCCCCGAAGCTCGCTATGCAACATCACCGGGTCGGACTAACGGTCGCGACCACGGCTTCACCCACAATGCCTAATCCGCTAACGGAGCGGATCTCTAATGCAAAGCATGCCGGGATGAACATACTCAACCCGTAGGTTCCTCTTGAACCTAGGCTACACGAATCCCTCTCATTTGAGAGATTCGGCGCTCAAAATACGAAAGGAAGGGGATGCTATTCATGCATCCTAAATCCTAAAAACCGAGAGGAGAAGTGTCGTTACCTTTCGTCCCCTCTTCCTAGCCATGGAGAAGATTTGCTCGGTTGAACACCACTGCAACGCTCCCACCTTCGCGGATCTGAACTCCGCTCGCGAAACGGACCTCCGAAGCTTCGCCGGCGGCCGGATCTTGGCCTTCTTCCTCCTCCTTACTCTCCCTTCTCTCTAGAATCAAGAGAGATAAATATGGGAGAAAAGTTGGGGTTTTAAACCCTATTCCCGAGTTTAATCCCTCAGACCTAGCCCCCAGCCGTTGGATCTCAATCAAAGAAACAGACGGCCACGATTCGGCCTAAATTCACAAAAACTGGGCCGAACACGGGTTGCAATACGGCCGTGTGCCAGGCCGTGTTACCCACTCGCCGTCTCGATCGAGTCGAAAAACCAGCACACGGCCTTTGACACGGCCTCCGACACGCCCGTGTCACCTGTGACACGCCCGTGTCGGGACCCGTGTCACGCCCCCCGTGTGCAATCGACCAATATTTCGCAGTCAGAGAGGTACACGGCCTTGTGACACGGCATCAGACACGCCCGTGTCAAATTTGACACGGTCGTGTTTGTGCCCGTGTCACGGCCTGTGTACCATACTTGCAGAATGCCTGGAGTGACACGGCCTAGGACACGCCCGTGTCCTAGGCCGTGTTCTACAACTCGACTAGCGTCGACCGCCAAAGCGTCGACCGCACGACCCGAGGCCGAACACGCCTGTGTCACGCCCGTGACACGCCCGTGACACGCCCGTGACACCTGCTGTAAAAACTGAAAGTGAAGGGATAGATACTACTCTAGAGGGGGGGTGAATAGAGTTATCAAATTTTGCACTAGACAAAACTTAATGGTCTACCCAACTCCCTTGGAGTGAAGTGCGGAATAAAAGATTATAGATATTGATTTAACCTTAGAGCCTAACACAAGTGATGTGTACAAACTCAAGCTAACTGTAATTACAGTTAAGGCTTGGAAAACCTAATCAACAACTAGCAATCCTAGTTATATCTATTCACAGCCACAATGCAGGAATTAAACAAGTGAATCCAGACGACACAAGGAAATTTATTGTGGTTCCCCAAACAACTTGGGTACGTCCACTCTTCTACCCACACGGTAGGAATCCACTCAGGTTTTTGATCAGGTGCCCTGCCACCAACAGGATCTGCTTCAGGTAGATCCAGAAACCCTTTAGACTTTTGATCAGGTGTCTAAAAACCAAGCACAGGTTTTTGATCAGGTGCCCTGCCACCAAGGGATACTTTTGAAGGGAGTAATAACCCTGTACAGGAGGGGGAAGAAGGTTAAGATGTCTTCTCTATTTTACAATAGATTAGAGAAGCACTAAAACTTGCACTGAGCTAGAAAGCTCTAAAGAATCAAGGCTCCCCCTGGCTCAAAGATGTCCAGGTGAAGTCTTGCTTCAGTGCAGAAAACTCTTCAGAAAACTCTGAAGGAAAAACTACAAGAAGATAAATAATAAAGTAAAGATCTTCAAGCAGCTATCTTCTTCTTCTTCTTCTTCAAAAGAACTCTGAGTTTGAACTTCCTGAAGGCAGGAGAACTCAGGTTGAAGAAGAGTGGAAGATCTTAACACTTCTCAGTTAGATGGAAATTGCTGAGAGCAGAAAGCTTGATCTTGATGAAGGCTTGAATGCTTGAGAATATATGTAACACTAGTTAGCTAGCTTCAATCCTTCTTCAAAGGGTCCTTTATATAACATCAGCAAGGAACGGCTCTCTTCAATTTGAATAATTTGTCTTCTTCTGAGACTTGAGACCTGAGCTGTAAATATCAAGAAGACAGAACAAACTCTGCAGCAGAAACATTCTATAAAAGGAATAACCCTTTTTCTAGGAAGCTGCAGGAAACAATTTGATAATAAAGTACTAAATAAAGTCATATCAGAAACAAACTCTTTATAGCAAAAAGAAGACTTTTCAGTCTAACGGCTATAAAGGGCTGACAGCAGATAAAGTAATTTATAATGTCAGCTAATAAGACAAACAACTTTATCTAAAAAGATTTGACTCAGGCAAAAAGAATGGAGCAGATATGCCTGGAAATATTATCATAATACTCAAAACAACTTGCCAGAAAATGTATTAATTAATTAAATATAATAAATAAATACACAATATAAAGGCAGACAGAAAGCGTCGAACGACCTTCGGAGATCGTCGACCGACGCACGGAGATCGTCGAACTATCGGGCAGATAGTCGAACGATCCAGATAGTCGAACTATCAAAGGAGATAGTCGAACTATCACAACAGATAGTCGAACTACCAGAAGATAGTCGAACTATCAGATAGTCGACCTATCAACAGATAGTCGAACTATCAGGGCAAAACAGATAGTCGAGCTATCAACAGATAGTCGAGCTATCAGATAGTCGACCTATCAAATAGATAGTCGAACTATCAAGAACAAGCAGATAGTCGAGCTATCAACAGATAGTCGAGCTATCAGAAACAAACAGATAGTCGACCTATCAACAGATAGTCGAACTATTAGATAGTCGAACTATCAAAGCAGATAGTCGAACTATCAAGCGAGAACAGATAGTCGACCTATCAACAGATAGTCGAACTATCAACGCAGAACAGATAGTCGAACTATCAACAGATAGTCGAACTATCAGATTGTCGACCTATCCAAGCAGATAGTCGAACTATCAAAGCACACAGATAGTCGAGCTATCAACCGATAGTCGAACTATCCACGCAGACTGAAAGTCGAACAACTGATAGACGATCGTCGAACAGTTAGTCGACAATAGTCGAGCGGAGTTCGACGATAGTCGAACGAACAAACTACTTAACCAAATTCTCAATCTGGAAAAGTGAGGACTCTACAGTTAGACTACTAACCAATGACCATAGATAATTCTTGGGTCAAGGAGCACAAAGGAGAGGACTAAACTCAAATCAAACTTGGGTACCAACAATCTCCCCCTATTTGAGTTAAGTCTCTCAAAATCTAAAACATACACCTAGCTATAGAACACTATAAACAATACAGAAAATAGTTAACAATTAACTAGCAGATTATCAAACAGATAGATAATAAATCAATATAACACAGCAGTCAATCAAACTATTAAGAGTCTATAGAGTCTGGCAAGGGGGCAGAGGAACTACAAACAAAAGAGATTTTCCTTAGAGGATCATCAGATTCTTTCTTTGATAACTTCAAGTCCTGCACGCCAATGATCTTCAATTCTGCAGCTCTTGGGACTACTGCTTCAGGATGCTTTTCCATATATTTTGAGGGATCAAATACATCAGGATTGACTTGGAACTTTTCAAACTCTTTCTTTCTGAAAGCAGACATGGTGGTTAAACCAGTAATATCTTTTCCTTCTGCTTTTGCATTTCTTATTTGAGCTGCTCCAACTAGTTCGTGAAAATGAGCCATCCTAAAGTTAGGATCTAGCTCTGGACTTTCATAAACAGGCTCAGGAGGAGCAGCATCTGATTCTTTATCTAGATAAGATATTGGAGCAAACTTAGCAAAAGGTTCTTGCTAGAATTTTAAAACAAAGTAAACTACTTACCTTTTAAAACAACTTTCTCAGACTGAACTGGTGCAGCAGCTGAAACCTTTCTCTTAGGAGAAGGAGGAGGTGAAAAAGTTGGCTTTAGATACACAACCTCCTTAACTTGTTCTTTCACTTCTGCTTCATGCATTTGACTGTCAGAATGAGACTTTCCATAAGAGCTATAAGAGCTTTTCCTTGATTGATGCTGAGACGAGGCAGATCTTGCTGATGGAGCAGATTTTCCTGAAGAGGCAGAAGGGTTGGCAGAAAGATTACCAGAAGCTCCTGCACCTGGAGGAGGAGGAGGAGGA
Organism: Platanthera zijinensis; assembly: GCA_039513925.1. Classification (NCBI taxonomy): domain Eukaryota; kingdom Viridiplantae; phylum Streptophyta; class Magnoliopsida; order Asparagales; family Orchidaceae; genus Platanthera; species Platanthera zijinensis. The sequence continues at coordinate 182,830,835 of CM077087.1, forward strand.
CCTCTGGGAGTCCATCTTGAAACAGGACTATCATATCTTTTAGATCTTTTCCTTTCTTTCTGCTGGTTCTTTGAGAACCACATCCAATGCTGAAATTCCTTTGACTTAGGGTCAATGCCCTTCAGAATGTAATAGGGAGTATCATTATCTTTACTGGGAGGAGGAGGAGGAGCAGCTTTCCTTTTCTTTTGAACAACTTTCTTTCTCTTTGAATTTTCAGAAACATCAGAATCATCTTCATCATCAGAGTGGGATGATGGAGGATTTTCATACGGATCATAGGCTTCAGAAACAGCCTTTTCTTTAAGCTTCAGAGCAGATTTCTCTCTTTCCTCTTCAATGGCATCCAGAGCCAGAAGGGAATCTAAGTCCAACCCTGGTGAGTCATCCCAGATGGTTGACTTTTCAACTTGCAGCTCTTTTTCCTTCTCTTTTAAAGACTGTACTCTTAAATCCCAGGCAGCTCTTGCTTGAACTTCTTCCATACTCAGAGCAGGAGTGTCATCTTTGACTTCATCTTGATTCTCAGGCTCATCTTCTCTATCATCTAAAAACGATTCCAATTCAGGATCTACTTGGATATCAGGAATACTTGGGGCAGCCTCTGAGACAATTACTATTATCTGAGCAGATAAATCTTCTCTAATAAAATCTGTAGAATTATGAATACATATCTGCTAAATAAGCAATAATCATTCCTTCAAGGTATTCACTAGCAAGCAAATTAATTGACTCGTCAATAAATCGAATAAGTGAATTACCTTCATACTTGACCATCTCCCATGATTCATCTAGATATGAAGTTATAATTCCTTCTAGGAATCTAGCAACCACAGGAATGGTGAGATCTTCTAGTCAGACTTTTACTGCAATTTCAGATAGCATGATTCCATCAGCTATTTCCTTATCAGATAACACTGGAACTACTTCTTTCTCAGCTGGAGCAGGCTCTTCCAGGGCTGTCATCACAGTATCTGTTATAGCTGGAAGGGAGGCAGGATGTTCTGAGGCATCTTCATGGAACATCTCCCCCTGCCTGATTTCAGTGGAGACTGAAACCAGGCCCCTTGAGGAAGATGGCTCAGCAGATTTTGAAAGGGATTTGATGGAGGCAGTTAAGATATCAATGGAGGATGCAAGGGGAGCGATTGCCTCTTCAATCATGGTTTTGATTGACGGGGTAATCAACTCCACAATGCGGGAGATGAATTCAGGAGTGATCTCAAAAGATGATGGAAGTGAAGTGGATGGAGCTGCAGCAGATATGGTTGAAGTGCTGGGATGAAGAATGGTGTGGACAGGGGATTGAACAGGAGAAGGAGCTGGAGAGTTAATTGGAGAATTAACTGGGGAATGAATGGGAGACAAAGGAGGAGTAGGAATTCTCTCAGATCCTAACAAATCAAAGCTAGGAGCAGATATCCTAGTCTGATGTGCAGGAAGAGGAGAAGCTGGAGGGGAAAGAGGAACAACCGTGGTTGTTTCTGGAGCAGAAGAGGCAGAAGGTCGTACTTCAGCTGAAGTTGATGGAACTTCAACTAAAGCAGACAGCAAAGCAGAAGAGGAGGAGGGAAGAGCTGAGCCAGCTTCAACATGGTGAGGAGTGACTGATTCAGTCCTGGTGTCCTCAGATGTTGCTGGAGCAACCCCTGTGAGAGCGGGTTTCACAAAAGTTCTCTTCCATTTAGAGAATAGGTTAGGATCCATCTTCTTGCTCGCGTTAATTGTTGTTGCGGTTGAACTCAGTAGCTGGGGGTATTTTTCCTTCAGGAAGATTCCAATAACCCTTCCGAGGGTAACTTCCTTCTTACCATTCTTTTTTCTTATTAAATCAAACATCACTGCTGCCCAATCGATCCTTTTCCGATTAACAATCGCACACATCAGTGTGAATTGCTGCCTTGTGATATTATCGTGAGCAGAGTGCTTACCCAGGAGCACTTTTCCTACCAGCTCAGCAAGAAACTTGATTTTGAAAGGGAAATTTACTTTGAGCATCTTCGTGGGAATGCCCTCAGCATGTCCCAGCTCAACTAACATTCTTCCGAATTCCTGAGCATCTTGCTCATAATCCTCTTCACCATTTATTAAACCAAAAATTTCAGTCAGAACGGCCGGAGTTAGGATTACCTCTTCTCCGCCGATGGTACCAATCATCGAGTCGTCAGTGGAGGACGACGTGAAGGCCCATTCCTTGATTTCTGGGATGTTTATCTTAATCCTTGCAGACATTAACCTCTCGAGTCCTTGATCCCTGCATAGCTGAAGAACTTCTACGATCCCGGCATCGCAGCTACTGAACGCGTCGAAATCCACGCTAAAGCCAGCATCAAAATTCACGACTACTAGAACTGCTGGAGAGACCGCCATTGATTCGCTGGAGAAAGCTCGAGAAAGCTGGAGAGGATGAAGAAGACGAAACGCCCGAAAATCGCAAGCGGGAAGGCAGAATGCGAAAAGGCACGCTCCGTCGACGATAAAACACAAGATCTTTTAACCTAGGTCGACTATCGGCTTTATATTAGACCGGAAATAGTCGATCTATTAAAAAGATACTTGACCCGATAGTCGAACGGCCGTTCGACGATCGGCTCAGAAGCAGAGTAGTCGAACCATCGTTCGGCTATTTCTGGCTTCACAAACAACAGGCTTTCGTCATCCAGAGATCGACGATGAGCTCGACTTGTTCGACGATGGTCGAACGCCGGTCGACGATCTTCAGACAGATAAGCCATCATCAACCAGAGGTCGACGATAGAATTGATCCGTTCGACGATCTTCGATCATCGTTCGACGATCTTCAAACAAGTTTCAATATAGGCAGATACAGTCACACTTAGTCTCGTCCATTGATCATGCCTAATTGAACTAAAAAGAACAGATGCTTTTGTTCATCTAAAGGCTTGGTGAATATATCACCTCTCTGAAACTCAGTGGATATGAACTCAAGACAAATCTTGTTCTTTTCCACACAATCTCTCAGGAAATGGTGCCGAATCTCAATGTGCTTCGTTCTAGAGTGGTGCACTGGATTTTGTGCAATTGAAATGGCACTGGTACTATCACACATGATTTTGGTGTTCTTGTGTGAGTAACCATAATCCACAAGCTGGTTTTGAATCCACAGGATCTGTGAACAACAACTAGCAGCTGCTATATATTCAGCCTCTGTAGTTGAAGTTGAGACAGAATCCTGCTTCTTACAGAACCAAGAGACCAATCTCTCTCCCAGGAACTGGCAAGTTCCTGAGGTGCTCTTCCTGTCAACTCTGCAACCAGCATAATCAGAATCAGAATATCCAATTAATTCAAATTCGGACTCAGCTGGGTACCAAAGTCCTAGATCTGGACATCCCTTCAGGTATCTCAGGATTCTCTTTAGAAGAATCAGATGAGATTCCTTGGGGTTGACCTGGAATCTAGCACACAGGCATGTAGCAAACATTATATCAGGCCTACTTGCAGTTAGATATAATAGGGAACCAACAATGGCCCTATAATTCTTTTGATCAACTGGCTTGCCGTGATCATCAGAGTCAATAACTACATTAGTAGCCATAGGTGTAGGCATTGCTGAAGCATCAGCCATCCCAAATTTCTTTACCAATTCCTTGGCATATTTGGATTGGGAGATGAAGATACCATCAGCATCTTGCTTAACTTGGATACCAAGAAAGTAAGACAGCACACCCATACTACTCATCTCAAACTTAGAGTGCATCAGGTCAGAGAACCTTTTGCAAAGTTTGGGATCAGTGGAGCCAAATATAATATCATCTACATACACCTGAACTAACAGGATTGTGTCCTTGTGATGCTTGACGAAAAGGGTTCTATCAACTACTCCCCTAGTAAAGTTGTGCTCTAACAGAAAACTAGCTAGAGTCTCATACCAGGCTCTGGGAGCTTGCTTTAGTCCATAAAGAGCTTTCTGTAACTTAAACACATGTGAGGGCTGAGTTGAAGAAACAAACCCTGGTGGTTGTTCAACAAACACCTCTTCCTTAAGCTCACCATTTAGGAATGCACTTTTGACATCCATTTGGAACACCTTAAACTTCATGTAGGCTGCATAGGCCAAGAAGATCCTTATTGCTTCTAGCCTTGCAACAGGAGCAAAGGTTTGGTCATAGTCTATACCTTCCTCCTGTCTGTAGCCCTGAGCTACAAGCCTAGCTTTATTCCTTATTATAATTCCATTTGCATCTAACTTGTTTCTATACACCCACTTGGTGCCTATGATCAGTTGGCCTTTAGGTCTTGGAACCAAAGTCCAAACTTTACATCTCTCAAACTGATTGATCTCCTCTTGCATAGCAATGATCCAGTGGGGATCTAGCTCTGCATATTTAAAGGTGAGGGGCTCAACCTGTGAGAGGAAACAAGCATGCATCACATCCTGTCTTAATTGGTGTCTTGTTTGCACACCAGCTGATATGTCTCCAATCACTTGAGATGTGGGGTGATCTCTAAGTGTGACAATATCAGCAGGTGGGATGTGATCTTCAGCAATAGTTGGGATTAATTCCTCAGGAGGAATTTGATCTACTGTTGGTGGAACAACAACAGCTTCAGCAATGTCTTCATCACTGTCTGATTCAGTGATCTGAAGAGTTGATAGTTGAAGAATTTCTTGAGGGGCATCAGGTACCTGCAATGAACTAGAGGAAGGAGAATTTTCTTTCTCCTTGTAAAACATCTGATGCTCATCAAATGATACATGCACAGATTCTTCAATCTTACAGGTAGATTTGTTATAAAGCCTATAAGCTTTGCTTACTTGGGAATATCCAAGCATAATTCCCATTGAAGCTTTTGCTTCAAACTTTCTAATATATTCTTTATTATTATTATGAATATAAACAATACAGCCAAAAACTCAAAAGTAATTAATTTTAGGTTTCTTTCCCTTAAGCAACTCATAAGGAGTTTTACACTTAAGTTTGTGTATCAAACTTCTATTCAAGACATAATTGGCTGTACTAACAGCTTCTGCCCAATAGGAGAGAGGCATGTTAGCATCTGCCAACAATGTGCTAGCAGCTTCAATGAGTGTTCTATTCTTCCTTTCAACTACCCCATTTTGTTGAGGAGTTCTAGGAGCTGAGAAACTATGTTTGATACCTTCTCTCTCACAGAATTCTTGCATGAGAAGAGAGTCAAACTCAGTACCATGATCACTTCTGATCAAGGCCACATGAGTAGAGTACTCAGTCTGCACACATAGTAGAAAGTCTGTAAGGGCTTTGAAGTTATCAGACTTAGTTCTCAAAAAGAAAACCCAACTGAACCTAGAGAAGTCATCTACAATTACTAAAGTGTAATACTTCCCTCCTAAACTCTGTACATTTATTAGGCCAAAAAGGTCCAAGTGTAATAGATACAGGATTCTAGGAGAATCACTCTTATTTATAGATTTAAAAGAGTTTTTGGTTTGCTTGCCTAGCTGACAAGCCTTGCATAGGCTCTCCTTCTTGTAGGGGCAAGAAGGTAAACCTCTAACAAGGTTGTGTTTAGATAACCTAGATATATTTTTAAGATTTACATGACTAAGCCTTTTATGCCACAAAGAATTATTATTAAGGGTTACTTCATTAAACAGGCAGATTTCAGAATGAGATGAATTGAAATCTACTAAGTAAATATTACCTATTCTAATACCTACTAAAACAACATTATTATTTAAAGTAATATTGCAAGAGAAGTTAGAAAATGAAACCTGGTAGCCAGCATCACATAGCTGGCTGACTGAGATCAAATTATGCTTCAGTCCATTGACATATGCAACTCTCTTGAAAGTAACTGCTCCAATTGTGATCTTGCCATAGCCTTCTATCTGACCACAGCTGGAGTCTCCAAAGATAACCTTTGGGCCGAGCTTAGCTTTGAACTTTGACAGAAGATCTTTATTTCCTGTCATATGCTTAGAGCATCCACTATCCAAATACCACTTATTTTGAGTGATTGGATAGGCCTTCACCTGCAAGACATTTATTTAGACAGTGTGGACCCAGGTAACCTTGGGTCCCTTGTTTTTCACATAAGAAAAACTGGAAATATATGAAAATGCAGGCTGAGGGTGATAACCTAGTGGGTGAGATCTCCTAGGTGGGATTCTCCATGCAGATGATGGGTCAACAAACCTAGGGTTTCTATTTTCATTTAGGTTTCTATGATACTGATTATGATTTTGAAAATCATGTTGAAATCGTCGATCGACGTTCGACGATGGGCGCTCAGATCGTCGAGCTTTGTTCGACCATTGAGCTTCCGATCGTCGAGCGGCGTTCGACGCTCTTTGCATTTCTTTAAAGAATTTCTTTCTCTTTTCTCTCTTAGCTTTATTTAAGGTTTTATTAACTAGATTTACTTGCTCAGTATTCTTCATTCCACTAGCTGAAATGAAGTTTACTGGAGTTGAAAGGTTATTTTTAAGAAGAATTGGGGGTTCACTGGGAGAAGCTCCTAAGCCTAGTTTATCATTACCTGACCTAGTGTTAGTCATGCTGGTAATTTCTAACAACTTAAGGCTTCTACCATTAAGTGATTCCTCTAATCTCTTAGACTTAGCCAACTCTATTTTAAGAAATTTAATTTCTTCACTACAAGTAGTGAGATCTTCCTTTAACCTAACATTTTCAGTGGCTATTGATTCTGAGTCAGCTAACCTATTTCTAAGTTCTTTTATTTCCTTTTCAGAGCTAATCAAATCTAAGCATAATGATTTAAAGTCTAATTTAAATTCTTCTGAAGTAAAATCATAAGAAGAAAGTACCTCATCTTCTGTAGGCATCTCTTCATCAGAATCAGAACTCTCTGCAGCAGAGTGGTTGCTGCAGGCATCTATTGCCATCAGGCAAACTTCTTTTGCCTTCTTCTCTTCCTCATCCTCACTGGAGCTTGATGAGGAGGATTCTTCATCAGAATCACTCCAGGTTTCAGCAATGAAACCTCTCTCCTTCTTCTTATTTTTGTAGGAGGATGGCTTGGAGTGCTTCCTGTGCTGTTCCTTTTCTTTTCTCTTTTCTTTGTTCTTCTCCTCTGGACACTCTGGCAAGATGTGTCCAGGCTTCCTGCAACCATAACAAATAATTTCTTTAGCAGGAGAGCGATCATACCTTGGTTTGTCTTCATAGCGTGAAGACTTCTTTCTGAACTCCTTTCTCCCCATCTTGAGAAACCTCTTGGCAAATAATGTCATTAGTTCCTCATTAGATTGGCTGCCTTCAGAAGCATCAGCAGCCTTAAGAGCTAGAGATTGCTCTTTTCTTGTTGGAGTGGGGGTCTTTGCTTCAGCTTCTGCTTCCCTTGTCTTCAGCACTTGCTCAAAAGACTTGAGCTTACCGAGGAGGGCTTCAGTGGAGATCTCATTTGTACTTCTGGCTTCCTTGATGGGCCAGATCCTTAGATCCCATGTGCTAGGGAAGAACATAAGAATCTTATCATTGACCTCTGTCAATGATATGTCCTTGTCCAGGGTCCTCAGCTCATTGATGATTGAGCTGAGCCTGGTGTACATGGCTTCAACTGATTCAGCATCAGTTTTCTTGAAGTTCTCATACTGTGAGATCAGGTTGGACCTTTTGTCCTTCCTTTCATCAGCTGAACCAGCTACAATCTGGTTCAGTGTATCCCACATGGCCTTTGCTGAGGAGCAGTCAGCAACCTTCTGGAATACCTCATCAGACATTGTCTGAGCCAGTATGTTCATTACCTTGGCATCTGCTATTTTGGCCTTCTTGTATTCATCATTATAATCTGGAAGAGGCACTGCACTCATATCAGATGATGAGGCAGTAGCAGCAGCAGGTGCTCTTGGGGGACCTGACAAAATAGAAGCAAAGATGCTTTCATCAATAGAATTCATATATAATTTTATCCTTGCCTTCCAGATGCCAAACTTAGCTAAGTTGCATGCTGGAGGTCTGGTGCTAGAATAATCCTTGGATTGGGCCATGATAGTGAATATCTATAAGCTTTGGTATCTATCAGGATCTTGTGACTTAGGTGTTAGCCTATTCAGTCAGTCAACCTCCCTCTGATACCAATTGAAAGTGAAGGGATAGATACTACTCTAGAGGGGGGGTGAATAGAGTTATCAAATTTTGCACTAGACAAAACTTAATGGTCTACCCAACTCCCTTGGAGTGAAGTGCGGAATAAAAGATTATAGATATTGATTTAACCTTAGAGCCTAACACAAGTGATGTGTACAAACTCAAGCTAACTGTAATTACAGTTAAGGCTTGGAAAACCTAATCAGCAACTAGCAATCCTAGTTATATCTATTCACAGCCACAATGCAGGAATTAAACAAGTGAATCCAGACGACACAAGGAAATTTATAGTGGTTCCCCAAACAACTTGGGTACGTCCACTCTTCTACCCACACGGTAGGAATCCACTCAGGTTTTTGATCAGGTGCCCTGCCACCAACAGGATCTGCTTCAGGTAGATCCAGAAACCCTTTAGACTTTTGATCAGGTGTCTAAAAACCAAGCACAGGTTTTTGATCAGGTGCCCTGCCACCAAGGGATACTTTTGAAGGGAGTAATAACCCTGTACAGGAGGGGGAAGAAGGTTAAGATGTCTTCTCTATTTTACAATAGATTAGAGAAGCACTAAAACTTGCACTGAGCTAGAAAGCTCTAAAGAATCAAGGCTCCCCCTGGCTCAAAGATGTCCAGGTGAAGTCTTGCTTCAGTGCAGAAAACTCTTCAGAAAACTCTGAAGGAAAAACTACAAGAAGATAAATAATAAAGTAAAGATCTTCAAGCAGCTATCTTCTTCTTCTTCTTCTTCAAAAGAACTCTGAGTTTGAACTTCCTGAAGGCAGGAGAACTCAGGTTGAAGAAGAGTGGAAGATCTTAACACTTCTCAGTTAGATGGAAATTGCTGAGAGCAGAAAGCTTGATCTTGATGAAGGCTTGAATGCTTGAGAATATATGTAACACTAGTTAGCTAGCTTCAATCCTTCTTCAAAGGGTCCTTTATATAACATCAGCAAGCAACGGCTCTCTTCAATTTGAATAATTTGTCTTCTTCTGAGACTTGAGACCTGAGCTGTAAATATCAAGAAGACAGAACAAACTCTGCAGCAGAAACATTCTATAAAAGGAATAACCCTTTTTCTAGGAAGCTGCAGGAAACAATTTGATAATAAAGTACTAAATAAAGTCATATCAGAAACAAACTCTTTATAGCAAAAAGAAGACTTTTCAGTCTAACGGCTATAAAGGGCTGACAGCAGATAAAGTAATTTATAATGTCAGCTAATAAGACAAACAACTTTATCTAAAAAGATTTGACTCAGGCAAAAAGAATGGAGCAGATATGCCTGGAAATATTATCATAATACTCAAAACAACTTGCCAGAAAATGTATTAATTAATTAAATATAATAAATAAATACACAATATAAAGGCAGACAGAAAGCATCGAACGACCTTCGGAGATCGTCGACCGACGCACGGAGATCGTCGAACTATCGGGCAGATAGTCGAACGATCCAGATAGTCGAACTATCAAAGGAGATAGTCGAACTATCACAGCAGATAGTCGAACTACCAGAAGATAGTCGAACTATCAGATAGTCGACCTATCAACAGATAGTCGAACTATCAGGGCAAAACAGATAGTCGAGCTATCAACAGATAGTCGAGCTATCAGATAGTCGACCTATCAAACAGATAGTCGAACTATCAAGATCAAGCAGATAGTCGAGCTATCAACAGATAGTCGAGCTATCAGAAACAAACAGATAGTCGACCTATCAACAGATAGTCGAACTATCAGATAGTCAAACTATCAAAGCAGATAGTCGAACTATCAAGCGAGAACAGATAGTCGACCTATCAACAGATAGTCGAACTATCAACGCAGAACAGATAGTCGAACTATCAACAGATAGTCGAACTATCAAATAGTCGACCTATCCAAGCAGATAGTCGAACTATCAAAGCACACAGATAGTCGAGCTATCAACCGATAGTCGAACTATATCCACGCAGACTGAAAGTCGAACAACTGATAGACGATCGTCGAACAGTTAGTCGACGATAGTCGAGCGGTGTTCGACGATAGTCGAACGAACAAACTACTTAACCAAATTCTCAATCTGGAAAAGTGAGGACTCTACAGCTAGACTACTAACCAATGACCATAGATAATTCTTGGGTCAAGGAGCACAAAGGAGAGGACTAAACTCAAATCAAACTAGGGTACCAACAAAAACCAAACTGGGCTTAAAACATCACTCGTCCCTCTTTTGAGTTTCGGGGTGTTACAACTCTCTCCCCCTTAAAAGAATTTCGTCCCGAAATTTTAAACATGGAAGGTAAACAAAACTAAACAGTACCTGAGGAGAAAAGCTCGGGGTACTCCTCTATCATGGCCTGCTCTCGCTCCCATGAGAGCTCCTCGCAACCACAGTTGTCCCAACGGACCTTTACAAGTCTGACCTCCTTGTTCCGCAATTGCCGAACCTCTGAGTCTTCTATCCCGATTGGACGAACTCGCATCCTCAAGTCTTCCTCTACCGGCACCGCCGTCGGCTCAATCACCACGCTGGCTTCTAACAACGCTTTCCTCAGGACGGAGACATGAAAAACGTCATGCAATCCACTTAGCTCTGTGGACAATGCCAACCGGTACGCTGCCTCTCCCACTCGCTCGATGACCTTGAATGGTCCAAAAAATCTCGGACTCAGCTTCTTGAGTCGGCGAATTCGCGAAACGCCTTTGAACGGCTTGATCTTAAGATACACCCAGTCGCCCACAGCGAATTCCACATGCCTGTGGCGAGCATTGAAATACTTCGACTACCGATCTTGAGCTACCTTCATGCGCTCTTGGATGGTCCGCACTAGCTCACTAGCATCAGCTACCACTTCTTTCCCCAAAAGCTTGGTGTCTCCCGCCTCTATCCAAGACATCGGTGTTCGACACCGCCTCCCATACAGAGCTTCGTATGGCGCCATCTTGATACTAGCTTGGTAAATATTGTTATACGCAAACTCCACCATGAAGAGGTGATCCTCCCACTTCTTGCCGAAGTCGAGAGTACACATCCTTAGCATATCTTCCAAAGTACGGTTCGTTCTCTCAGTTTGCCCATCGGTTTGAGGATGAAAAGCCGTACTGAACTTGAGTTTTGTGCCCAAGCTCTTCTGCACCAACCGCCAATCCTTAGACGTGAAACGTCCATCCCGATTGCTGACTATACTCTTCGGAATCCCATGGAGTCGTACAATATTGCGGACGTACAACTCCACCAACTTTTCCACACTGTTCTCCTTTCGGTTTGGGATGAAATGTGCCACTTTGGTCAAGCGGTCCACAATCACCCAAATGGCATCATTACCCTGCTGCGATCTAGGCAACCCATGCACAAAATCCATGGAGATGTCATCAAATTTCCATTCGGGGATTGGAAGAGGCTTCAAGAACCCGCCCGGCTTCTAGCATTCGGCATTCACCAAGGCACATGTTTGGCACCGACTCATACACAAAGCTACGTCCCGCTTCATCCCAGGCCACCAATAGGACTTCTTCAAGTCCAAGTACATCTTTGTACTACCCGAGTGAATGGAGTACTTAGTGAAGTGGGACTCAAACATCAACTCCTCGCGGAGCTTGCCGAACTGCGGTACACAAATCCTTCCGCCCTTCCTCAGAATCCCATCAACCATCTCCCAGGCGCTACCCTCGCCCTTTAGAGCTTCCTCCACGAAAGGTTGGAACTCCGCATCTACACGGGTTGCTTCCCGAATACGATCGCATAAGTCACTCTGCATCTCAATCCAATTTAGTGGAGCCACGCTAGACTCGCCTCTTGCCACACATTCCAAACCAAGGACTCCCAGTCCCGCCTTAACCGCTCATCGTGAGCTTCAATCTAATTTCCTTGCCCCGAGTATTTCCTACTCAAAGCATCTGCCACCACATTGGCTTTACCTGGCGTGTACTGAATCGCCACCTCGTAGTCCCCCAGGAACTCGACCCACCTACGCTGCCGCATATTTAGGTCCTTCTGATCTAGGAGATACTTCAGACTCTTGTGGTCCTTGAAGATCTCCACATTTGCACCATAAACGTAGTGCCTCCATAACTTCAAAGCAAAAATTACCGCCGCCAACTCCAAATCATGGACGGGGTAATTTCTCTCATGAGGCTTCAGCTGCCTCGACCCAAAAGCTATCACAATACCATGCTGCACCAACACGCACCCTAAATCGCATCCGGATGCGTCGCTGAAAATCTGGAATCCTTCGGTCCCCTTTGGTAGACTTAGGATCGGTACCGTCATTAGCCTCTCCTTCAGGGTTTCAAATGCCTGATTGCACTCTTAAGTCCATACAAACTTCTGATCTTTGCGAGTTAGTGAAGTGAGGGGTAGAGCTATCCGCGAAGAGTTTTCTACAAACCTTCGGTAGTACCCGGCTAGTCCAAGAAAACTCCGGACTTCCGCCACGGTCCTCAAAACTGGCCACTCTCTGATGGCTTCTACTTTCGTTGGATCCACTGCCACCCCGTCCCCACTGATTACATGACCCAAAAACGCCACCTTCTCCAACCAAAAGTCGCATTTCGAGAACTTCGTATAGAGCTGGTTCTCTCCCAACACTTGTAACACTATCCGCAAGTGCGACTCATGCTCCGCTTCCGACTTGGAATACACCAATATGTCATCGATAAAGATGACTACGAACCAGTCCAAATATTCGTGAAACACTCGGTTCATCAAGTCCATGAACACGGACGGCGCGTTCGTCAGCCCGAACGACATCACTGAGAACTTAAAATGACCATACCTCGTACCAAACGCGGTCTTGGGTATGTCTTCGTCACGAATCCGCAACTGATAATACCCGGACTTCAGGTCCAACTTGGAGTACACCACCGACCCCACCAACTGGTCGAAGAGATCGTCTATCCGAGGAATTGGATACTTATTTTCAACTCTCGGTAGTCTATGTACAGACGCATACTACCGTCCTTCTTCTTTACAAATAACACCGGCGCACTCCACGGTGAAGAGTTGGGCCTGATATACCCTTTCTCCAAAAGCTCCTGCAACTGAACCTTGAGCTCGGCCAACTCCTTTGGTGCCATCCTGAAGGGTGGACGCGACACTGGTCTAGCCTCGGGCACTAACTCGATGGAGAAATCAATCTCCTGCCGAGGAGGTGCTCCCGGTAACTCCTCGGGAAATACATCTCCAAACTCCGCCACCACGGGCACTTCTCCAAGAGACAGCCTGGAAAGGCTAACCTCCAACAACGCTACTAGAGCTACACCTCCCTGGTTAACAGCTCGCACTAACTGAAGTGCCGAAACTAGGGAACAGGCCACTCCATGCAGGCCTTCAAACTTGACTTCCGCTTGCCCCACGCCCCTCAGGGTTACCACCTTGGACAAACAGTCGATACTAGCACCATGCTCCGCTAGCCAATCCATCCCCAAAATCATATCGAACTCGGACAACGGCAAGATCGCCGCTACCAATACGAAGTCGACTCCCTCAAGACTCCAACAAATCCGGCCTCTAGCCCTGGTAGTCATAGATGACCCATTGGGCATGCGCACCTTCAACCCAGAGTCCGTCGAGAAAGACTCCACTCCGATCCTCCGGATAAAGCCTTCCGCAAGGAAGGAGTGCGACGCTCCCGTATCAAAGAGTACCCTAGCGGGATACCCAGATACCATTACAAATCCTACACACATGCAACAAACATAAAGGCTTGAAAGACAGGAATCTAAGGTGCAGGTTGAACTCTCGTACCTGTCACCACATCGGGTTGACGGATTGCTTCTTGTTGCCCAAGGTTGTAGGCCCTTGGCTGCACTGGTTGAAACCGAGAAGCACTCGACTCCGCCATCTTCCCTTTCTCTGCGGCACTGGGGCCGGAGCGCACAGTTTTCTCCTGCCTTGGCTCTTGCTCAGTGCCCGCTTGGGTACAAAATCTTGCTATATGGCTCGGCTTGCCACAACTATAGCATGTCTGAGGGCCCTTAGAGCGTGACCCTCCGGACGTCCAATTACTTTTCTCGCCCGACTTATATGGGGAAGGCTTCTTCATCCATCGGCTCTCTTCCGCCTTTCCATGAGACTGAGCAGGCTTCTTCTCCTCCCCCTATTTGGGTGTGAAACCCTTGCGACGCTGGGATCGCTCCATGTCACTCTCCAAAATTCGGGTCACCTCCACCAATTCGTTGAAACCCGCACGTTTCATCGATATGAGGGGTTATCTTAGATTCTCCCTCAGTCCATGATAGAAGAGATTGTCCCTCTCTTCATCGTCTGCCATGGTCGTCCCTGCATAACGACCCAAGCGAGTAAATTCCTGAACATACTCATCCACTGACTTGTCTCGCTGCACCAGATGTAGGAACTACCTCTGGAGGGCTAACCTCATTGAGGCGGGTATGTACTTCTTCAGGAAGGCATTCCCAAACTCCTCAATGGACGGTGTGCGTCCCAGAAACTGCCAGCCACTGTGGCTTACCCACCATAACTTGGCATCTCCCTCCAACATAAAGGCTGTGAACTCTGCCTTTTTCTCGTCTGGCACCTCTGCCGCCCTCAGAAGCTCCTGAATTCTAGCCCACCAATCCTCTGCATCTATGGGTGTGTCTATTCCCTTGAAGGTTGGAGGGTGGAAACTCAGAAAGTACTTCATTTGCCGGTCCCCATGCCCGACAACCACTCTCTCGGCCTGCGGCTCTGCCCGCCTGGCTTCCTCAACCTGCACGGTCGCTGCCGTGTCTGGGGTAGCAGGAGTTGCTACCTGAGCAACGGGGGCTGCTACCTGTGCTGTCGCTGTAGCTTGGGCCGCCACCATCGCTTCTGCAAGCATACGACAGAAGTCGGCCTGTGTGACCCCCATCCCTAGCGGACCTTGCGCAGTCGCACTACTTGCCGAGAGCTCTTCTCTTGGCCTCGAGGTCCCAGCCTCGTTGCTTGCAATCTAAACACAAGCAATAAAACACAAATCAGTCTCTAATCGTAAGACTCGAACACCAGGACACTCATGGTCCTGCGATACTCCTATGTGGATAACTTCTTATACGCGACTCGACTCATACTTTCGACCGCGAAACTTCTCGTTGGAACGCGAACCTGCCTCTGATACCAAATTGTAACACCTCCCCTGTAAAGACCATATAATATGGGTCCGGCCGGGGCCCCACAACATACGGACGCTACAGCTTTAGTATTAAAAGATGATATGAAACTACCCAATCTCAAAAACTCCAGACAAACACAGCGGAAACAGAATAAACCGACAGAAGTTATCCACTAACGATAGAGTATCAAATGGCCTTAAGGCCTTACACAATAATAGTCCAAAACATATAAATGTGCCAAGCACTCCTAGGCTACCTCGGCCTGCAAGCCGGTCGTAAACATAACAAAAGTAGCAAACACAAAAGGAGAAACCAAGCACAGCAACACTTCATGAGGCTTAGGGCTTTTCGCCCGGCGCGCAAGCTAATGCATGCGATCCTTGAACTGTAAGGATTTGAAGTAACGCGGGTTAGCAAAGGCTGACCTCTACTGTGTAACAAACACATCTCCTCCCGACCGTCCCTAACGGACCCCGGGGTACCACTCCACCTGCAAGTTAGCACTTCGTATACCAAAAGAGCATATATATTAAAGCAGTAAAGCAGGCTTGGATGTCTCATACAGCATACATGTTCTCTATATTTTGTACAAAGTGAAAGGGGCCTACTATGCAACATGAATGCAACCCGGGTTTCACCCAAGGCACCCTAGCTCGTATGCATCTAGCACAACATCAAACACTGGGTACTTCCGTTTCCCCATTGGCTTAAAGCCGCAAACACAAGGGAACCACCATGTCCCTAACGGCACACACGCCGTCACACGGAACCTTGCAAAGGCCCCACCCGCACAAGGGTCATATACACCGGGGCTTTCCAGCACATTCTGACTTCGCACGTCAGGGTTCTGTCTCACACTGACCAATTCTAAGAAGCCTTGCTGGACCCCACCCGCTCATGGCCACATTGCCCGGGCTTGTCCTCCGCTCGACATTCTCGTCAGTCCACACAAGGGGCTAGTCTCGCCGGGACACTTACCCCACATGACTTGCGCGTCACGGGATAGCCAGCCGACCACGGAGACATAGCCGCGCCTTTGCACAGCACAAACAAAGGTTTCCCCACCCCAATCACCATTCGCACCGTGTCTTTCCCGTGCTCCAAGGAAATCATCTACCGCACAACACGGAGCTAACCTTGTCCGGTTCCGACCACGAGTACTCACTCAAATGTAAGGGGAAAAACACATACATACAACGGCGTATTGCCGCAACGGATTTCTACCGAATCCCCGAAGCTCGCTATGCAACATCACCGGGTCGGACTAACGGTCGCGACCACGGCTTCACCCACAATGCCTAATCCGCTAACGGAGCGGATCTCTAATGCAAAGCATGTCGGGATGAACATACTCAACCCGGAGGTTCCTCTTGAACCTAGGCTACACGAATCCCTCTCATTTGAGAGATTCGGCGCTCAAAATACGAAAGGAAGGGGATGCTATTCATGCATCCTAAATCCTAAAAACCGAGAGGAGAAGTGTCGTTACCTTTCGTCCCCTCTTCCTAGCCATGGAGAAGATTTGCTCGGTTGAACACCACCGCAACGCTCCCACCTTCGCGGATCTGAACTCCGCTCGTGAAACGGACCTCTGAAGCTTCGTCAGCGGCCGGATCTTGGCCTTCTTCCTCCTCCTTGCTCTCCCTTCTCTCTAGAATCAAGAGAGATAAAGATGGGAGAAAAGTGAGGGTTTCAAACCCTATTTCCGAGTTTAATCCCTCAGACCTAGCCCCCAGCCATTGGATCTCAATCAAAGAAACGGACGGCCACGATTCGGCCTAAAATCACAAAAACTGGGCCAAATACGGGTTGCAACACGGCCGTGTGTCAGGCCGTGTTACCCACTCGCCGTCTCGATTGAGTCGAAAAACCAGCACACGGCCTTTGACACGGCCTCCGACACGCCCGTGTCACCTGCGACACGCCCGTGTCGGGACCCGTGTCACGCCCCCCATGTGCAATCGACCAACATTTCGCAGTCAGAGAGGTACACGGCCTTGTGACACGGCATCAGACACGCCCGTGTCAAATTTGACACGGCCGTGTTTGTGCCCGTGTCACGGCCCGTGTACCACACTTGCAGAATGCCTGGAGTGATACGGCCTGGGACACGCCCGTATCCTAGGCCGTGTTCTACAACTCGACTAGCGTCGACCGCACGACCCGAGGCCGAACACGCCTGTGTCACGCCCGTGACACGCCCGTGACATGCCCGTGACACGCCCGTGACACGCCCGTGACACGCCCGTGACACGCCCGTGACACGCCCGTGACACGCCCGTGACACCTGCTCTAAAAACCAAACTGGGCTTAAAACATCACCCGTCCCTCTTTTGAGTTTCGGGGTGTTACACGAAGCTTGGCTTCATTCGTGCACATGGTGCACACCCCTTTTTACCTCTTTTACCGTTTGAAGAGTACTTTTAAATTCCCGTTTATTTCCTGCTTTTACTATTGCACTTTCCTTTCCTGTTGATTATAATTTGCTGAGGTATTCTTTTCTTTCTGAATACCTCAGGTACAGATTTATAGCCGACAGTGCGGCTAGGCTGCTCCAGAGTTTTTTTTCAGTGTTTTGCTGCTGTTGTGAGTCTTTCTCTCGGGAGGTAGTTTCTTTAGACCCATAGTATAGACATGCTTACTCACCAGTGGGTTCGTGTCAGGTGTTGACGCCTACTGCTGGTTTCTCTTTTAGACACTTTGTACTGTTGTTTTCACTGCTAGATTTATTGCTTCTAGTTTTTCTATACTTGCTCTTGGGAAGGATTTATGCTAGGTTGCTAGTTACGTTAAAACTTATAAAAAAAACTTACTATATGTATAACATTACTCAGCATGATTTAAAAAGCTCAAATATTACTTTCTAAATAACGTAAAAAAGCACTTTTCTTACTTATAGTATACATTTAAATTAGGGTATTGCATTTTGTAAGTGGCCCTCTGGGGGTCCTTATGTATTTTCTTAGGGTGTCCTAATAACTTAAATGAAGTATTTTTCCGCTACGTAAAACTATAGATTTAAACTGTGATCTAGCTGATCCGCTGAGCCGAGGGATACGGCCTTTAATAAATAAATAAATAAATAAATAACATTTTTTTTTCCTAAATATTAAAAATCATGGATTCCTTCGAAGTAGGTTGTGGTGTTTGCCTGAGCGTCGGCAATTATCCCCTGCCTGACGTGGCATCATAACACGCGTTTTCTCTCACTCTGATAATTTTTAAATTCGGAGAAAATGCGGGCTGTGACAGTTGGTATCAAAGGGAGGTTGTCTGACAAATTGTCGGGCAACCTTTCCCTGTAAGTATTAGATGTTTAGAGTCATATCATACACACACCGACATGTCATCAGCACGTCTTGGCCAAAGCACGAACACTACACTCATAGCATAACATGAAGTATACGGGGCATATTATGTATTATGGGATGCATAATATGTGTTCGTATATGGATCCACCATAGGAGGCAACATATGAGGGTTATGTATTATGGGGTGCATAACCTCACCACATAGATGCGACTAGCACGTTTTCTTTTTTCGTTGCATAAAAATGTTATGTATTATGGGATGCATAATATTTTCATGCGTATGCCGCTCATAACATGCATTAGGGCCTTTTCTAGAATGCATAGCACAAACATGCATGACATAACATTTCATAAGCACAACGTGCCAAGCTAAAGACTTGCATGATGACATGTGTACACACATAATTTGGAGTCAAAAAGAAGATAAATTCATGCATTCCGGATCTAGGCACAATAATAGATGTGATGGTGGTAAACCATCTTAGGATTTAAGCATGACATCATCTTTGTAAAAATAAAAAAAATAAAATAAAACCCCAGAGCAAGTTAGCAGTTAAAAACAAGTACTTATGTAAGTTTGTCTATACATGTTTGGTTAGCCTTAGTATTTGAACTAGAGTCTAATGAATGTCTTACTTATTCTTGTCAGCATGGCACCTAAGCGTATTGTGACGATGTCGACTCCCCAATCTGAGGGCGAGTCTTCTGGAGTACAAAGAGATGCGGTAGTGGCTAGTCTGAGGCAGAGCAATGAGGCTCTATCGAGGCAGCTGGTAGAGGTTCAGTCTCAGATTCAGTCTTTGGTTGCAGTAGTGGCGAGGCTAGTTCCGAGAGCACAGGATCCGGCTGGAGGTGCAGCAGACCCAGCCCCTCTTGTACCTCCTGCCCCTTTGGTGCCTCCCATTGCGGTGCCCCCAGAGATGACCTTCATCTCCTAGTTTCAGCGATTGCAGCCCCCGACTTATGATGGTAGAGCAGATTTCATGGTGCTCGACGAATGGGTGATATCTATAGAGGAAATGTTTCACTACTCTGGAGTGACCGATGATCAGAAGGTGATGCTTGCCACCTACCAGCTGAAGGGGCTAGCAAAGAGTTGGTGGATGAGGGAGAAGGACGGCATGGTAGGAGGATGCTCTAGGGCTTCCTTCAAGGAAATTTTGATGAGGAAGTTTCTACCTGGAATTGAGCGGGATAGGCTGATGAACGACTTCTTGCATCTGAAGCAGAGGCAGCTTACTGTCAGCGGTTATGAAATTGAGTTTAGCAAGCTCAGTCGGTTTGCCCCCAGTTTGGTTACCTCGGAGGAGGATAGAGTGAACGTTTCCTTGGTGGGCTGAGGAGTGACGTCCAGCAGCTGGCGGTTGCTCATGTAGCGGTGACTTATGCCGGTGCAATTGAGGCTGCTTTGAAAGTGGAGGCCTCGAGAACGCGAAGCAGAGAGGGCAGTAGGCGAGAAATGATAAGAGGAAGGCTGTCGAAGCAAAGGGCTCTCAGGTGACTGGTACTCCTTCCGGTAAGAAGAGCAAGGAGACTTGTAGCTTCTGTGGCCGCCCGGGCCATCCAGCTGAGAGAAGTTTCAAGAGGTTGGCAGCGCAGAAGGAGCAGGTCCATGCCATTCAGGGTGCTCCCAGTCAGAAGGTGGTGCGTTCTTTGTGCAAGAAAGAGGGGCATGACGTTACCCGTTGCTGGTTGAAGGATAAGGTCTACTATCAGTGCGGACAGAAGGGCCATACCAAGGTCAGGTGCCCGCAGCTTTAGTCTGTGCTCAGGCCTATTCCTCTTCAGTCCTTGCCACCGCCTCCGTCTACGGAGAAAGGTAAGGGAAAGCTGAACGTGATTTCATCGGCAAAGGCTCAGACTTTGACCCAAGTTATTTCAGGTAGACTCTCCCTCTCTCTCTCTCTTATCTTTGTACTTCAGTACGGTTTTAGCTTTGCTATTTCCTCTCTTAGATGCGTGTGCAAATCTTCTTATGTATATAGGGAAGTTTAAGGTAAAGAACCGTTGGGCACGCATTCTCATTGACTCAGGTGCTACCCACTCATTTGTGGCTAGGTCCTTTGTAGAGCGGTTCCAGTTGGTTCTTGACTGGGTCGGTGAGGCCTTTTGCGTCAAGTTCCCCTCGGGTGACTCCGTGGTACCGGAGCAGGGCATTCTGGATTGCCCTATCCTATTGGGGGATTTTTTGGCCAAGGCAGATCTGAAGGTTATTGACTTGGAGGATTTAGATGTCATCCTAAGCATGGATTGGTTGTCCCGTTACGATGCGGTGATTCAGTACAGAGGTAAGCGTTTGGATTTCAGGAGGGACAACGGTCAGCCTGGGAGTATTTTTGGTGATCCGCGTCAGGGTTCTCCGGTGATCTCTGCGGTATGTGCTCAGAGGCTTTTTAGTTCTGACTGTTCTGCTTGCTTGGTTTCGATGCTGGGGACTGTTAGCAGTAGGCCGTAGTTAGATGAGATTCCTATTGCACGGGAGTTTCCAGATGTGTTTCCTAGTGATCTTCCCGGTCTTCCTCCAGACAGAGACGTTGAGTTCGTGATAGATTTGGAGCCCGGTACGCATCCCATTGCTAAGGCGCCGTATCGAATGGCCCCGCGAGAGCTGGAGGAGCTGCGTACTCAGTTGGATGAGTTATTGGAGAAGGGTTTCATAAGGCTGAGTTCTTCGCCCTGGGGTGCTCCCGTACTCTTTGTAAAGAAGAAGGATGGTTCGATGCGGCTTTGCATCGATTATAGAGAGCTGAACAAGGTCACCATTAAGAACAGATATCCTCTGCCTAGGATCGACGACCTCTTCGACCAGTTGCGTGGGAGTGATGTTTTCTCAAAGATTTACCTTCGTTCAGGCTATCATCAGCTCAGGATCCACGAGTCAGACATTCTACGGACTGCTTTCAGGTCGAGGCATGGGCATTTCGAATTCCTGGTTATGTCTTTTGGGTTGACCAACGCGCCGTCAGCATTCATGGAAATGATGAACAAGGTGTTCAAAGATTTTTTGGACAAGTTTGTGGTCGTATTCATAGACGACGATCTGATTTATTCTCGGAATGCTGCGGAGCATGATCAGCACTTGCGGTTGGTGTTATCTGCCTTGAGAGACCATCGGTTGTTTGCCAAGTTGAGTAAATATGAGTTTTGGTTGCCCCAGGTGTCCTTCCTGGGCCATGTGGTGAACAAGGATGGCGTTTCGGTTGACCCAGAGAAGATTTCTGAGCACACCTAAGGAGATTAGGAGCTTCTTGGGTTTGGCCGGCTATTATAGAAGGTTTGTCGAAGGGTCTTCTACTTTGGCAACGCCGTTGACTAAGCTGACGCAGAAGGATGTGGCCTTCATTTGGAACGAGAAGTGCGAGGACGCTTTTCTGGAGCTGAAGAGCAGGTTGTGCTCTGCGCCGGTGTTAACCTTGCCTACGGAGGGCAAGGATTATGATGTGTATGTGGACGCCTCGCATGTTGGGCTCGGTGGTGTGTTGATGCAAGAGGGGAAGGTGATTGCGTATGGGTCGTGCCAATTGAAGACTCATGAGAGGAATTACCCTACGCATGATCTGGAGTTCGCAGCGGTGATCTTTGCCCTGAAGTTGTGGAGGCATTTACTTTATGGGACGCAGTGCAGGATCTTCACCGATCATAAAAGCCTGAAGTATGTTTTCACCCAGAAGGAGCTGAATTTACGGCAGCGGCACTGGTTGGAGTATGTTGCAGATTATGAAGTGGAGATCCAGTACCATCCGGGCAAGGCCAACGTGGTGGCTGACGCCCTGAGCCGTAAGTCGGGGAAGATCTTTAACCTCTCGGTTGAGCGTTTGGTGGAGGAGTTCCTCTTGATGGACATCTCAGTGGGATGCGGTAACTTGTAGAGCAGTTTGGTCGTGGATGAGCCTTCTTGGATTTCTCTTACTACACTGCACCAGAAGGAGGATCCAGATATTTTGCACCTGTATCTCCGGACTGAGAGGAGAAGTGCCAGATTTTGCTATTGATGATGCTGGTACTTTGAAGTACAGCGGCAGGTTTTGCGTCCCCGCAGTTGGAGATATCCGGGGTATGTTGTGCAGGGAAGCTCATGGTTCCAGCGTTTCTTACCATCCAGGGTCTACGAAGATGTATCACGATCTAAAGCAGATTGCTTGGTGGTATGGCATGAAGGGGGATATAGCACGGTTCGTTTCTGAATGTTATACCTGCAGGCGGGTGAAGGCCGATCACGGAAGGCCAGGTGGCAAGTTGACCCCATTGGAGATCCCGACCTGGAAATGGGAGAGCATTTCCATGGACTTTATTACGGGCTTGCTGAGATCTCCGCGAGGTTTTGACTCTGTTTGGGTGATCGTGGAAAGACTGACGAAGTGTGCCCACTTCGTGTCGTATAAGGTTGATTATCCGATGAGTAAGATAGCGGAGCTATACTTGAGCGAAGTCATCTGTTTGCATGGGGTTCAAGTTAGCATCATATCTGATCGAGATTCTAGGTTTACTTCCCGTTTTTGGAAGAGCTTGCAGGAGGGTTTGGGCACGGACTTGAGGTATTCCACCGCCTACCACCCGCAGACCAACGGACAGACGGAGCGCGTCAACCAGATTGTGGAAGATATGATCCGTTGTTATATTCTGGACCACGAGGGAGCGTGGGATGAGAGCTTGAGGCTGATGGAGTTCGCTTACAACAACAGCTATCAGGAGAGCCTGCGGATGACTCCTTTTGAAGCCTTATACGGGAGGCATTGCAAGACGCCGTTGTTTTGGGCTGAGGCTGGTGAGAAGCCCTTGTTGGTTCCTGATGCACTCGAAGAAATGGAGGTTTCCGTGAAGCTTATTCGGGAGAAGCTTCGGGTGGCTCAGGAGAGGTACGAGAAGAACGCCAACCGACGTAGGTCCGATTTTGAGTTTTTAGTGGAGGATTTGGTGTTCCTGAAGGTCTCCCCGATGGCTGGGGTGAAGAGGTTCGGCAAAAACCATAAGCTGGATCCGAGGTATGTGGGTCCATTCAGGATTTTGGAGCGTATTGGTGTGGCAGCGTACAGGTTGGATTTGCCAGCAACATTCTCGGGTGTGCACAATGTGTTCCACGTAAGTCAGCTTCGGAAGTGTGTGCGGAGTAGTAGGCAAGTGTTGGATGCGGTGCCTCAGTTGGAACCGAATCTGACCTTTGTGGAAAGTCCGGTCCGCATTCTGGATGCGCAGGATAGAGTGTTGCGGCGGAAGACCATACCCATGGTTAAAGTCTTGTGGAGGAACCAGGAGGTGGAAAGCGCCACTTGGGAGTTGGAGTCAGCAATGAGGGAGGCTCACCCTCATCTCTTCCCTTGATTTGGGTCAGGTATGTTTTGCCTTCTCCTTTTTAGCTCTTATTAGTCTATTCCTGTTTCTTCCCTGTTAGGAGCTTGTGCGTAAAGTTTCGGGGCGAATCTTTCTTTTAGGAGGGGTGACTGTAACGCCCCCTATTTTTCTGTATTTATTTAATTCTCCTTAGGCCTTACGTGGATGCATTTTTCCGGCTTGTGCCATTGTTAGAGTACCTCGTTAGGCGTTCTTAGAGGTTATAGCATGTTGTATGGTTTCCCCAGCTAGCCGACGTCTATTTTGGAGGCCCGGCTGAGCCTCTTAGGGAATCCTTGTGCTTTGTCTTTGGGCGAGATTAGCTCGAGTGTATGATCGTCGGAAGTTGTTTCCGACTTCGCCGTTGTTTTCGTAGCCCGAATATTTGGCTACAGTGCGAGTTTGGTCGAAATTCGTGAACATCGTCACGTTTTGCGTCGTTTCGGTGGTCGCTAGTTGACGGGTCATTGTTTTTTTATTACTATTTATAAATGTATGCTTGCGCTCCACGTTTGGTCGGTTTAGTGACTTGGGCGTGCCAGTGCATAAATGCGCACGTGCATGTGCGTGTACGCCGCTTATAGATTTCGTGCGCGTGTCCTTTTGGGCGTTAATTTATGCGCGTAGCTACTGTAGGGGGTAATTATGGTTTAAGTTGAGGTAATAGGTTTGTTTTTATTTTATTTTTTTGGGGGGTTTCTTGAGGGGGAGGGGGCTGCCTTGTGTTAGATTAAGTTAGGAGTTAGATTCAGTTATATTATAATTTAACATATCTTGTATTATAATTTAAGTTGTAAATTTTATGATCATAAGTTATAGTATACGTAGGTTTTATGTTATATATATGGTTTGTGATATATTATATTAGATTATTTTATAATATAGTTAGTATTAGGTTTTCATTCTCCCCCCTCCATTCAGCCGCCCAGCGCTAAAGAAAAAAAAAGGGCCGAGCGGCTCCTGTTCGCGGAAGAGAAAGGCGGACGCCAGCCCTGCTCCGACCGCCGATCTCCCGCCCTTTTCCGCCTTGAAATTTCCTTCCGAGGCCAGATCCGAACTCCCCTCTCCGTAATCTCCGTTCCAAGGTAAGTATTTGGGGGTTTCACCGTGGATTTTTCCCGTATTTGGGGTGCATTTTTGCCCTATTTTCTACCTTGCTTTGATATGGAGTTTCTCTCCGTTTTCATAGGAAATTTGTGTTGTTGTGGCCGGCCAGATTACAATCGAGGCAAGTGCGCTCTTCGCCCTTGCCGATTTGATCTCGTTAATTCACTTTTTTTGTCATATGAATTTAAGATGTTGCTTACCCGAAATATTGCCTACCCGAAATCCTTGTGAATTCCGTTATTTTTGCCCTCTTTTCATCGTGGTGGTTTCTTCATTTTGGGTTAGGACTGAGTTGATGCATATAGGGGTTTAGGTTTGATGTTTCTTTGTTTTTTGGCTTGGATCTTATGCACCTAGGTCGTGTAATTATAACGCTCTCATGATAGAACTTGTCTAACGGTTAGGAGCATTTGTAGTAGAACCCGCCCTCCTGTTTAAATTCTTTTTTTGCCACGCGCGCTTGATAGGATCTGGTTAACTTCGATTTATAGTATAGCTTGTGGTTTGCCCCCTGGGGGTAGTCCAGGTCTAGTTTTCTTGTTTAGGTAGGCCCTCCTTTTCGGGCATGATTTTAGCATAATTTATATGTATACGTGACGAAATCAAATTGACCGGGTAGGGTCGTATTTAAATTAATTTTTATACGCATAGTTTTGGGGAATCAAATTTCGATTATAGGTTCGTGTCACACCAATTGGGGGTGTTTAGTGTTTACCTGTTTGCGCATAATGAATAGCAGTCTCCGTGTCTGTTTCGTTTTATAGGGCTCCTAGGTGGGTTGTTCTAGTGGGTTTAGGGCTCTTGGATTTGCTTGGTGGTGCATGGGACCCCCAGCACGAGTTTCCTCGGGTCACTTAGGACTGGAGTAGGATGTTATTTTGGGGTAGGTCGGACCGATGACGCCACCCTGGTTTTCTTTCTTGCCTTATTATGGTAATATGGGCTGTTTGGTTGAGTTGCACGGATACCACCGCCACAGCCCATGAGGATATTTAGGCTAAATGGACTTGGTTGGTCATGCGGCCGCCAGTCTAGGCCACTTGTTACTGAATTTTCATCCATCTCTAGTACTAGGTGACTCTTTCTGTTTTAGCCTGTTACATGTTATGATTATTGTGCTAGTCCTTTTGCAGAGACCCTCGAAGCTTGGCTTCATTCGTGCACATGGTGCACACCCCTTTTTATCTCTTTTACCGTTTGAAGAGTACTTTTAAATTCCCGTTTATTTCCTACTTTTACTATTGCACTTTCCTTTCATGTTGATTATAATTTGTTGAGGTATTCTTTTCTTTCTGAATACCTCAGGTACAGATTTATTGCCGACAGCGCGGCTAGGCTGCTCCAAAGATTTTTTTTCAGTGTTTTGCTGCTGTTGTGAGTCTTTCTCTCGGGATGTAGTTTCTTTAGACCCGTAGTATAGACATGCTTACTCACCAGTGGGTTCGTGTCAGGTGTTGACGCCCACTGGTGGTTTCTCTTTTAGACACTTTGTACTGTTGTTTTCACAGGTAGATTTATTGCTTCTAGTTTTTCTATACTTGCTCTTGGGAAAGATTTATGCTAGGTTGCTAGTTACGTTAAAACTTATAAAAAAACTTACTATATGTATAACATTACTCAGCATGATTTAAAAAGCTCAAATATTACTTTCCAAATAACGTAAAAAAGCACTTTTCTTACTTATATTATACATTTAAATTAGGGTATTGCATTTTGTAAGTGGCCCTCTAGGGGTCCTTATGTATTTTCTTAGGGTGTCCTAATAACTTAAATGAAGTATTTTTCCGCTATGTAAAACTATAGATTTAAACTGTGATCTAGCTGATCCGCTGAGCCGAGGGATACGGCCTTTAATAAATAAATAAATAAATAACGTTTTTTTCCTAAATATTAAAAATCATGGATTCCTTCGAAGTAGGTTGTGGTGTTTGCCTGAGCGTCGGCAGTTATCCCCTGCCTGACGTGGCATCATAACGCGCATTTTCTCTCACTCTGATAATTTTAAAATTCGGAGAAAATGCAGGTTGTGACAGTGGTGGTGAGATGGAAATGTCTATGGCTTAAATTGACGTGATGTTGGTCGGATCGCCGTGAATGTGCCCTGAGTGTACGGGGTGTGTGGTCGTGCATGCCTACGCTTGTGATGAAGTGTGTTTACACTATACTGCTTGGTTATGCTAACAAAGCGCAGGGAAAGAGCATGGCTGACCGTTGCTTTTGTTTTCCACCATGCGGTAGTTTGTTGCTTGCAGGTGCTGCGGAGCTAAGCAGTAAATAGCAGGCTAAAGCCCAAGTTATTGAGCCGGTCCTCTAAGGCCTAATTTTGAGTGTTTTCTTGTATTCTCATGTATGATCGGCCTGCGTGCCGAAGTTTGGAAGACACTTTTATTTGAGCAAACTATTGTAATGCCATAAGGCCAGTACTTGTGTATTGTACATTCCTATTGGTTTGAGTAGTGGACATTCATGCTTGGCTGGGTTCTTTATTCTTGGCAACTTAATAAATTGCTTCTGCTAGATACTCTGTGTAGGATGTTGTGATTGGTTGATTGGTTTCAATGAGTAACCCATCGGTCTGTCCGTGGTATATGGCATCGGGCCCGGGCCGGACCTACTGATATATGCTATGATGAAGATAGGGGTGTTACATCAAGATATTGTATTGATAATAATTTTATTTGAGAGAAATTTCCCTCCAAATATTTCATGCACTCATGACATATTCCTAATTTTTTGCTCGAGCTCGAGAGGCTCGCATTCCGTCATGATCAAAAATATCTAAGCTAGAGCTTGGCTAGTAATCGAGCTTGAGCTCATCGTACTCGACCTGGAGCTCGACTCATAATTGAGCTCGACCTCATGGAACACGAGATCGAGCTAGAATTATAATCGAGCTTGAGCTCATTGAACTCGAGCTCGGAAAAAACGTGTGCTCAGAAGAAAAACGCGCGTCCGAGTGAAAAGCACATGCTCAGGAGAAAAATGCTCTCTTGGGCCAAAAAATTATCTCGAACATTAGTGTTGCAATAAAATATGATATATTTATTGTAACAAAACATTAATAATAAAATATTACTAATAGTAATGAAAATCTCTTTGTCACAAAAAACTTTCATGATGTGGTTACAATTTATATATATTGTGAGGAAAAATTTATTATTTGTAATATAACATTAGTGTTGTTACAAATACTTACATTTATAGTAACAAATTAATTATTATTATTATAAAAAAATATAAAATATTCGTTACAAAAAAGTACTTTTTGGTAACAATAGAAAAAATTTGTTACTAAATATAGCTATTAGTTACAAACTTTGTTTTAGTTATATTTTAGTCCTTACAATAGTGCAGTTTGTTGTAGTGTACCCTCCCACCATGAGTAACTAACTCCTCATTAGTACTCGATCACGATGATCTGAGGATGTGTTGATCAAGTTATGATGCTTTAGCTTTATTTCTCTTCTTAAAGTCGTCTTCGATTTACTATTGATTTAAATTTAGTGGGACTATAATATCGATATAAAGTCTCCACTTAGGTTTTTATTCTTATCTAGCTGAGAGGCTCATCGTTTGAAATCTCCAAGATTGGAGTCACGCAAGAGTAAAGAGAGTTGCACGCACTTCTCTCAAGAGAATGACGTAAATATCCCGGATTGGAGTCAAATCCAATAGCACTTCTTCGAGAGGAGGGCATTCAAATACGGGATGAGAGTTCGGTCGGATCTTCCTAAACTCAGTTAGGCACTTCTTCGAGAGGAGGGCATTCAAGCTTCGGAACCCCCATGGTCACAATGCCTTTACTTTATTAAGATTTAATTTGTTATTTCATTTTGATTAGCTTATGCCGAAGTGATTCAAAATCGAGTACTAATTCTTGAATCCATATTTAACATTTTTTATAACGTGCAATTTAGCGTTCTTTTAGATAAGTAAACAATCCAAAAATAATAATTTGATAAGATAATAGTAACCTCCTCAAAGTAGAAGTAATTAAGCCGCCATGGGTAATACGACCTTGATATTGAACTTAAATATCATATACTATAAACAATAAGGTATACTTGCATTTATCGGATATAGAATCGGAGAAAATTATCAACCTCATTTCCATCTCTTTTCTCAACATCTTCTCCTCTCTGCATCCAATTTTTCTATCAGTGCATACCTGTCTTAATTTACTTGATTTGATTAACGACTGATATTAATCCTTCGTACTAACCATAATCTGAACCGCCAGAATAAATGCGTTGAGTGCACTCAATGCACTCGATGCTTTTGATGCCTGGATTTGTCTCAAGGCTCTCGATGCATGGACAATTTGTCCATTTCTTTCTTGATTACCTGCAGAAGGTTAATCCTTCAAATGCCCATATGTATGTAAACATAATGATGTTACTCTAAGTTCAATATACCCAACTCAAATTTGAAGGTGTTGTACTTGCCTTTATCTAGAGGCTTGGTGAAGGTATCAGCCACTTGTTTTTCTATGAGGACAAACTCAAGACTGATGTCTTCGTTCTCAACATGCTCTCTAATAAAATGATATCTAATCTCAATGTGTTTTATAACACCCCCATCTGTCACATAGAATATAACAAAAGGTCCGGTCGAGGCCCCATGCCATTTTCCACAGACAGTTAGTGGAGTTATGTATTAAGACCACAATCCATAAATGCATCCTAACTCATAGTGCATTCTAACGGAAGCTAATTATTAATTGCTTGGAACCAAAATGCAGGAATGTACACTAACACCAATTATGAATGATAAGATAAATACACAAATAGTCATGGCCTTAAGGCCTTACAACTATTTCCTCAAATAATAGTGTTTTACAAACTTCAGCACGCAAGCCAGTCACACATGAAACAGTAAAACAACTTCACTTTGGCCTTCGAGGGCCGACATAGCAACAATGGGCTCTAGCCCGTTATTTCCCGCTCGGCTCTCTAGCGCACCTGCATAAATGCATTCCACCCCGAAGTTGGCAAACAAAGCAACAGTCAACATTACCTAACCAAATTAGAATAACCTCACCCCTTACTCGGGGTAGTGGTGCTCCTTCCCTGCAGACATTTAGCATAGATATATAGTGGAAATCAGAACGCGCAACTTAAGCATCATTCACCACAGACGTTTGCACTGCCAGCCCGTGCATTTGGGGCACAATATCGGTGTTCTGAGATTCAAGCCCCACTTCCATTCTTAAGGATGGTCCACACATGAGCATACTCTTTCGGTTTGCTGAGATTCAAGCCCCACCTGCTTGAGCATTTCAGCCTTTCTGGCCTAAAGCCTAAGACTCTCATTATGCAACGACAAAGTCATGTTATGATTCAAGCCACTGACTCACTCCAAGCCGATCGTCATAAGTGGGTGCAGGTTAGCCAAAGCTCGTTGCTCAAACTAATATGTCACAAGCTAAGACACGGATTAGGCTTCCCTTGCCCATTCACGATATAGAACTACATTATGTTCCAATGTTGGCACTTATGGCCACCAAAGCTGGGCCCCTTGGACTCTCAGCTTATCAAAATGGACCCCAGGTCTCCAAGAGACAGGCCGCAATCACAGTGGCCCCCAAGTCACCAAGAGACAGGCCTCAATAATATTGCTTGTTGGGAGCTACCGCTATCAGTAGAGCTACTGTCACATTGTAGGGGAAAGACTATCGATTCTTCCCCTCCAAACGTGTGTTTTCCTGAAGTTCTTCTCCAATACTCTCTCTTTAGTAACCTACACACCCCATGACTCGAAAAACTACACATTTACCATGGAGTCTTCTCCGGCATACATTCAATCATCACCAATATAGGCCAACCTGTCCGGATAGGCTTCACACATCATGCTTTTTCCGTACTTCGATTCCGGATTCTAAATACAAAGATAATGGGGATACAATCGATCGACCTGCCGGGAGAACCACTTCCATGTGCTCGTGGAGCATCTACCCTCACATGCCAAAACAAAGGACTTCAAAGGTCCAAGAAGAACGATCATTACCCTTGACGTTCGTTTCGGCGCAATGGGAGAGAATCTAGCCTGATGAAAATAACCGCAACAGACTTGCCTCCGTAGATCCGAACTCTGCTCGTAATTTGGAGCTCTAAAACTCAAACGGCAAAGTGATCTCCTTTCTCTCCCTCTCCTTTTATTTCCACTCCATTTGTTGCTCTGAAGAAGGAAGCCAGGAGAGAATGAAATAAAACTCAACTTCCCATGTTATAATCCATGCTAGCGCTGTGCGGTAACTAGCTACCTCTACTCGGTACTTCAGATATCTAATTCACAATCACACCACCAAATACCTCAAATCCTAGGCTGACGCGCGGCCACGCCGTTGCTACCGTTGTACGGTGCCTACTACTTCCGCGCGGTAGATGTTGCATCACATCAACTCGTCGTACTCGATGAAAAGTATCTACCGCCTAGCGGTATCGCTACCGCCACGCGGTACCTCTCAGTGAGGCATTCCAAATTAAGTAGCTTTATTACCACCGGCATTTACCTTATCGCCGGGCGGTAGCCAACAGAGGGCTATGTCGATAAATTGACAATAATACCACTGTGTGGTATCAACCTATCGCCATATGGTAGCTTACTAAGGGTTACTGCTTTTAAATCTAGCATCCTTCTGACGGCGTTAACCTTACTGTCGGGCGGTATCTCACAGAAATCATTTCCTGCTACGGGTAACTTGGGGCATTACAAATCTCCCCCACTTAAAGAAATTTCGTCCCAAATTTATATGTTGTAGAAAAAATTACAGTATCATTATTGCAAAAGCGTACATTAAGAAAACAACTCGAGAAACTCTGATCTCATAGTTTGCTCGTGCTCCCATGATAGTTCCACGCGGCCATAGTTGTCCCACTGGAACTTAACAATTCTGATCGACTTATTCCGCAACTGCTTGACCTCCATGTCATCGATCGTAATGGTCTTGACCTTTTTCGTCAACCCACTATCAATCGGCACTTGATCCACAACAACCACTTGCATTGGCTCTTGCACAGCCTTCCATTATACCGATAAGTGGAATACATCATGCAGACCACTTAGTTTCGTTGAAAGCTTCAATTGATAGGAGACTTCACCAATGCGCTCCAAAACCTCAAACGGCCCAAGGTACCTCAGACTTAGCTTTTTTCAGGCGTCGAATCCTTAATATGCCCTTGAACGGTTTGATCTTCAGATAAACCCAATCACTCACAATGAACTTGATATTTCTATGCTTGGCATTATAATACTTAGCCTGTCTATCCTGATCGATCAGCAACCGCTCTCGGATTATACGAATAGTCGAAGTAGCATCTTCGACTTCCTTTCGCTTGAATATCTTTGTTTCACCGGTTTCCAACCATGCCAAGGGAGTACGACACTTTCTACCATAGAGGGCCTCAAAGGGCGTCATTTGAATACTTGTCTGGTAGCTATTTTTGTAAGTGAACTCATTCATAAAAAGGTAGTCCACCCACCTCTTCCCGAAATCTAGGGCGCACATACGAAGCATGTCCTACATCGTCTTGTTTACCCTTTCGGTCTGACCATCCATCTGCTGATGAAAGGTCGTACTGATCTTCAGTTTGGTACCAAATAGTGGATGAATAAATTTCAAATCATTAGATGTGAAGCTCCCATTTTGGTCACTCATGATGCTATAGGGCACACCGTGCAATCGTACAATATTATCAACATAAAGCTTTGTCAGCTTTTCCACTAAATCATCCTTCCCATTCAGAATGGAGTGCGATACTTTCGTTAAACGATCAACGATCACCCAGAGGGGATCGTTCCCCTTCTGCAATCTCGGCAAGCCGTGCAAGAAATCCATAGATATGTCGTCAAATTTCCACTCTGGTATAGGCAATGAATTCGGAAATCCTCTAGGCTTCTGACATTCAGCCTTTTCTAGAGCACATGTCTAACACTTTGCCACATACAGAACTATGTCCTTTTATAATCCTAGCCACCAGAATAATTTTTCATGTCCTGGAATATCTTTGTGCTCCCCGGGCTGATTGAGTACTTCACGAAATGTGCCTCATAAATCAACTCCACCTGCAGTTTGCCCATACTTGGGATGCACAATCGACTTTTCTTCCATAAAAGGGCATCATTGAGAGTAAACTAGGCATTTGAACTATCCAAAGACTCTGTCAAGTAGTGCTTCATGTTGGCAT
This sequence comes from Platanthera zijinensis, assembly GCA_039513925.1. NCBI lineage: Eukaryota > Viridiplantae > Streptophyta > Magnoliopsida > Asparagales > Orchidaceae > Platanthera > Platanthera zijinensis. Next base: position 182,863,896 of record CM077087.1, read on the forward strand.
CCAGCTCCAGCGCTTGCTGAATCCGATCAGTGAGGTCATACTACACCTCCGTCAAGTTCAAATATGCTTCAGCACGAGACCTCATATCTACACAAGAGATCTCTAAGGCCTCCAAATCTTGAATAAGACGCTCATCATGCATTTATATCCAGTTGGCATGTGTCGGAAGCCTGCGACTTAGTGCATCTACAAATGCATTTCCCTTGCTAGGAACATAATGAATATTAAAGGTTTTGTCCCCAGGGAACTCCATCCACCTCCGCTGGCGCATGTTCAAGTCCTTCTGATCCAATATATATTTTAGGCTCTTATGGTCTATAAAGATATCGATCGCTACGCCATACAATTAGTGCCTCCAAAGCTTCAGAGCGAGTATCACGGCTGCTAACTCCAAATCATCGACCAGATAATTCCGCTCGTGCACTTTTAATTGGCACGAGCCATTAGCTATCACTTTTTGGTGTTGAAAAAAACATAGCCTAACCTGCTCCCCCAGGCATCACTGTACATCTCATAGCCTTCCGAACAACATTGCGAACACAGAATAGGCGATGTGGTTAGATGACTTTTCAACTCTTCAAAATCTTGCGCGCATGCTGGCAACAAAATGAACTTTTGATCCTTCCTTGTCAGGGAAGTGAGTGAAAGACTTTGTTTCAAGAACCTAAACACCTAGAGGGGGGTGAATAGGTTCTAATCTTTTAAAGTCCTTTTTAGGCAAACAGTTAGATCATTATTCAACACAGATTAATCAAATCACAGAACATAAACACATCATAGCAAACACCAGATCTATAGTGGTTTCCCAAGATATGGGTACATCCACTTTCCCCCTTTGCCTATCCAGTAGATAACTGGATTCAGCCTAACTTCCTTCCAGTGGCTCGGATCCGCAGATCTTACAATCTCAAAACCAAAATGGTTCCTACAGCTCAGACTTAACAAGTCCATCCTCAGATTCTTCCCAAGAATCCTACCTCAGGCATTAACCCTACCTTAGCCTTTATAACTAGGCTTACAACTCAGACTTTCCACAAGTCCTACAACTCAGGCTAACAGCCCTATCTCAGCCTTTATAAATTCAAGCTTACGACTCAGATCTGATAATAGATCTTACAAGAAATAGAATGTAATAAGAAACAAACAAATTCACCAGCTAGATTCCTCTGTTGGTGTAGCCTTCTTAATCAGTTCTTGACTGAACTGATCCTTCTAATCCAGCCTGACTTAGCTTCTCAAAGCTTCTTGATAGAACAAAATAAGGTAGATCTTCTTGCTGTTGAAGTTGATCTTCAGTAAGCTTCTTCCTTAAATTCAGATTGGAATTTGAATCTTTCTTGCAGAACAATTCTGAATCTGTTTCTCTTTTTCCTTTTTTTCTCACACAAACTCTGTAGTTTCTGATCTGTCTCTTATATAGAGTTTGCTTCATGGTTACTGGCTGATCCAGTTTCTAACAAACTATTGACAGATCTGTCAGAGGTGTCAGACCGGTTGGATATGACAGCTGTCAAGTCACCAGACATGTTAGTAGTTTCTTCAGAGTCATTCCAACTCAGTACAAATCACTCAGCAGGCTGCTTCATATGTGTCGACATATATTGGCCAAGTGTCGACACAAGTCTTCATGGTGTCGACACAATACTCCAAGAGTCGACACAGACATACTTCTGCTTCTCAACACATCTTCTGTTGAATGTGTCGACACAAGTCCTATGTGTCGACATAAATGCTTCCGGTGTCGATACAGCTGTTGCTGGCAGATGGCGTTGAGTATGTGTCGACACAAGTCTTGTGTGTCGACACAGCTGCTTCTGGTCTCGACATAACTGTTGTCGACTGACGGCGTTGAATGAATGTCGACAGTGTTGAAAGTATCAAGACGGTGTTGAGTGTGTGTCGACACAAGTCTTGTGTGTCACCACAATTACTTCTGGTGTCGACATAACTCCTAGCTCAAGTGTCGACACAATTTTGAGTGTTTACACAGCTTCTTTAGAAATGTTTACTTAGCTTGAGTGTCGACACAACTTCTTCATAAGAGTCGACACAACACCTTCATAAGTGTCAACACAACTTCAGAGTGTCGACACAAGTTCTTCATAAGTGCCAACACAGCTTCTGGGTGTCGACACAGCTTCTTCATAAGTGTCGACACTTGTATTTAGAAAATTTTCTTCAAATGCTTAAACCTGCACAATGTAACTCAAACATCTATTAAATACAAATTGATTCATATCATTGACTAAAATGAGGCTTCTCCAAATCTGGTACACATTTTCCAATGTACGCAACAATCTCCCCCTATTTGGAGAAGTGATAACCCTTAGTCAGAGATATACATCTCTCATAATAAAACAGAAATAGAAATAGATGAACATTCAATTTACAGCAGGTAAACACATAATCATTGTAAATAACAAAGAAATTAAAACTGAACTGATTTCATTCAATTTTTTTAAAAAAATGTTATGTTTACAAGGATTTCTTTCTAGGTCAAAACACAAAATATTATATTGTTCTAATACATAAGCCTATTCATCCTGTTATTGACTAGGCTCCTTATTGACAATTCCTTTGCCAGTCTTGATCTTTGCCTTTACAGAAGGTTCAGCATCTTCAGTAGGCTTCTTCCCTTTCAGGGCTTTCTTCTTTAGTTCTTCAGCCTTAATTTTCTGCCTTTTAAAATAGTGGAATGGCTTTGGGAAGTACTTGTTTGGCTCCTGAGCATTAGCAGGTAGCTTCCTAGCCTTGTCTCTTCTTCTATGTTGAAGAATGGCTTCTTGTCTAGCTTGGTATTTATTCTATTCCTGTTCTGAATACCATTTACCCCTGTCATGGGTTTTATCCTTTACAGCTTTCCAGGCAGTAAGTATAATGTTTATAGAAGTTGGGCTCCACTGCTCAAAGTCTGGCTTTAGCTCAGCCTGCTCTCTGAATCTCTTCTTGGATAGTTGAGCTTCCTTCTAAGCTTCTAAGGCAGCTTCTGACATCTCTACTTTTTCCAGAATTACATTTTATGCCTCTTGTGGAGGACTATACATTTTCTGCACTTCTTCTTGAACCATTTCAAATTCTGCTGGGGGTAGATCACCTAAGCAACTTCAGGCTGATCTCCTTCAAGATAGGCAGGTTGTATCCCAGATTCTACTATATTATCATCTTCACAAAGAGGATGATATCCAAGAGTGGCTCTGATGCTATTGGAAATCCATTTAGCATGGTCAGAGCTAGCATTGAATAGTAATCACTCCCCCTTTATGACTTCTCTTTCAATATGACTTCTCAAATCATCCTTTTGAAACCTGACCTGATTAACAACATGGTCAGTTCCTTCCTTAAAGTAATCTCTGAATTTTATCAAGAAATCAGATATATTATTTTGAGAAGCCTGAAAGGTGGCCTGAACCGCAGCTATATCTTCCTTGATTTGCTTTGAAACTTCATCTTTCACAGCAGTTGATAAATCATTTATCTTTGACAGTATAGCAAAGTGTGAATCTTGAAGATTATCATTCATTCTTATCTGATTTTCAAGTACATATCCTTGCTTTACTTCAAGTTCATCTACTTTAATTGTGATAGCTTATTGTTGCTTGGCCAGGAACACCACAACATTACCTCCTTTATGGAAGCAATCTGTCATCTCCTTCTTATTTTGATTCACTTTAAATCTAATAGATTTGATGTCCTTGGCCAATTGAAACTGTAACTCTTTATGAGTTTCATCCACATATTTTTCTATAGATTATCTTTGTTCATCTAATTTAATCTACATCTGGACCAGTAAAGAACTGAAGTCCAAGCTTGGTGCAGATGGTGCTGTGCTTATTTGCAATGTTTTTTTATATCCAGAACTCTTTTTATTCAACGCAGCTAGTTTCCTTTTCTTAGCCTTTGTGGCTTCTTCATCTTCAGAAGATTCAGTTGTACTTTCAATATCAACTGTATTCTTTTCAACTAGAGCATCCTTAGACAACTCCCCCTCAGTCCTTGAAATATCTTTTTCTTGTGCAATCTGCTCCCCCTCAGTCCTTGTAGGAGGAAGATTAGAGAATAGGTCATCCATGGTGAATTCCTGCTGTATTGGCTCATTTTGAGCTTTTGTCTCAACAGTTTCTTGAGTTGTAATGTTGATTTCAGATACTATGTTCATGACAGTATCTGCAGCCAAGTCACTTTCTAAGACTACATCATCAACGCCTCCCCTTTGGGCAGGCAACTCAGTTGCTTGTTCTATGTGTTCTCCCCTGGAGTTGTGTCCATTTGTTGTTCTTGGGGTACACTGCCCTGCACTTGTTCTTGTGCATCCTTTTGTTGTTGGTCTTCATCAGAACTGAAGACCACTTCCTCCTCATAATAATTGGAGGATCCAGCCTGTGGAACCACTTTCTTCTTTTCTTATCTTTCTTAGTTTGCTCCTAAGGAGCAGGGACTTCCATGGTCAGAACTCTATCCCATCTTAATAGAATTTTTACATCCATCCTCCTCATATGATTTATTTTTGATCCAGCCACTTGTTTCAATACATCTGGTATTACAGCAGATAAGCATAAACTCAGAATTCTTCTTATGTTTGGTTTTTTAGTTCCTTCATGAACTTTACCAAACACTACTGTTGCCCATTCAGTGTTTATCTTTAATATGATCGTTACCATAAGATTGAACATGTGGACAGAGATTCTATCATGTCCACTAGTTTTGCAAAAAATCACTTTGCCAACTACTTCAGATAGGAATTTTCCTAAGGAATTCATCCCTTTTCTGGTAATAAACGATCCAATATTAATATTGGGGCTCAGCCCACACCAGCTTAAAGCTTCTGTAATCTGGGAAGGGGTTATTTCATCTGTATCCTTGACTGATGGAAGCTGAAGTGATTTCCTGATAGTTTTTAGTGTGAGTTTCACTAGGGAATTTTGAACAGTCCCTTTAATTTTCTTGCCTACAGAATCCACTGTAGCGGTTGAATAAAACTCCAGAACTTCCTTCTTTCATATCTTTGTTGGTTCAGAAACCAAGTACTCCAATCCATTTTCTGAAATTAGGGCAATAACACCCTGAATTTCATCAGAAGATGTTGTGAAACCTTCACGAACAAGTTCATAACCTTCATTGACTTTGTCTTCTTGACGAGGCGCCATTGACGTAAGAGTTTGAAGAGAAGAGAAGAGAAAAGAAAAGCTTTGTCGACAGAAGGAGGAAAGTCAAGAATACTGAAAGCGTAGTCGACCAGATTTTGGTTTCACCTATTTATGGCAGGTCAAAAGACGTGCCAATGTCGACAAGTTTTCATACGTGTTGACAGAAATGACCTAGGTCTCAACAATACGTATTTTAAGTCAACACGACTATGTGTCGACATACTAATGTCAGAGTCGACCAACTCATCTTAAGTCGACACATTTATGTGTCGACAAACTTGTGTCTGTGTCGACACACTTGTGTCTGTGTCGATACTTGCTACTTAAGTCTCGACAGACTTGTGTCGACACTTGCTTTTGTGTGTCGACACATGAATTCTCTCGACATATGATTTCGACAAAGTTATGTCGAATCAATTCTCCTGTCGACACAGATACTGTTTCTGTGTCGACACTTCCTTTTACTTAGTCGACACAACCTATTGAGTGTGTCGACACATCTTGTTTGTGTCGACACAAACATTGTACTTAGACAAATTTCCAGAGAAATTTGATGCTTACATATTCACCTTAGGGATACTTATGCTAACCTATTCTAGGTTCAACATTCCTAATTTCAATTTTAAAATAATTGAATTTAGTTTCATCCAAAGGTTTGGTAAAAATATCAGCTATTTGATTATCAGTTTTCACAAATTCTAGGCTAATATTTTCCTTCTCTACATATTCTCTGATGAAATGAAACTTAATTTCTATATGCTTGGTCCTACTATGTGATACAGGATTCTTAGCAATAGAAATAGCACTTGTAGAATCACAAAATAGAGGAATTCTACTTACCTGGATGTCATAATCTTCTCGTTGATGCTTTATCCACATCAATTGTGCACAGCAGCTACCTGCAGCTATATACTCTGATTCAGCTGTTGATATAGCTATACTAGTTTGCTTCTTGCTGCTCCATGACACCAGCCTCCCACCAAGGAATTGACAAGTTCCTGTGGTACTCTTCCTGTCTTCTTTGCATCCAGCAAAGTCTGCATCCGATAAACCAGTTAGAAGGAAATCTCTATTCTTAGGATACCAAAGGCCTAGATTAGGTGTACCCTTAAGATATCTCAGAATTCTCTTAACTGCAGTATAATGAGATTCCTTAGGGAAAGCTTGATATCATGCGCAGACACATGTTGAATACATGATGTCAGGTCTACTTGTAGTCAAATAGAGTAGAGAGCCAATTATCCCTCTATACAAAGACTCATCAACAGGTTTCCCTGCCTCATCTTTGTCTATAGGCATACTTATTCCCATTGGAGTTTTCATGGTAGAAGCTGAGTCCAAACCATACTTCTTAATTAACGCATTGGTGAACTTAGACTGAGAAATGGGCAATCCATTCTCAGTCTGTCTAACTTGAAGTCCCAAGAAGAACTTCAGCTCATCCATACTGCTCATCTCAAACTTCCCTTGCATAAGTTTGGCAAACTTCCTACAAAGGTTGTTTTCAGTAGAACCAAAGATAATGTCATCCACATATATCTGGACTAGTATTATCCTGCCTTTTGATTCCTTATAGAATAGAGTTTTGTCTATCTTTCCTTTAGAGAATTTATTCTCAATAAGGAAGGCAGACAAGGTTTCATACCAAGCCCTTGGAGCTTGTTTCAAACCATATAGAGCTTTCTTAGGCCTATATACATATTCAAAAAAGTGAGAGTCTACAAAACCTGAGGGTTTTTCAACATAGACTTCTTATTTTAAATCACCATTAATAAATACTGATTTCACTACCTTGAACCCTTGATAGGCAGCATAGGCCAAGAACAGCCTTATAGCCTCCAGCCTTGCCACTGGAGCAAAGGTTTGATCAAAATCAATACCTTTCTCTTGCATGTAGCCTTTTGCTACCAGTCTAGCCTGGTTCTTGACTATTGTGCCATTCTCATCAAGCTTATTCTTGTAGATCCATTTAGTTCCTATTATGTTGTGATCCTTAGGTTTTGGCACCAGTTCCCAGACTTTACACCTTTTGAACTGACTGAGCTCTTCTTGCATTGCATCAATCTAGTTGGTGTCTTGCATTGCTTCTTCAATCTTCCTGGGTTCTATTTGAGACAGGAAGCTAGAACATAGAACTGTGTTCATGCTCCTGCTCCTTGTTAGAACACCTTGAATTACATCACCAATGATTTGGTGAACTGGATGATCCTTCATGTGTCTCCTTGCTAGAGGAAATCTGTCAGAATTATGGCCTTCTCCAGTTTCCTCAACTTGATGCTCCACACAGTCTTCCTCATCCAGAGAGACTTGTTCTCCCCCTGGATAGCTGGCATCTTTATCTTCATCCAACCTAGCAGGAACATCTTCATTGATGGTCAGCTTGTCCAGCCTATCTGTTAGACCTGTAGAGCTAACAGAAGAACTAGACAATTCATTATTAATTAATTTTGACTCATCAAATACAACATGCACAGATTCTTCTACAACTTGGGTAATCAAGTTGTAGATTCTGTATGCTCTACTTTGGTTGTTGTACCCAACAAATATCCCTTCTAGGGATTTGGCAGCAAACTTAGTTTGGTAGTGCTTACCATTGACTAGTATAAAACACTTGCTACCAAAGATTTTGAAGTAAGATATGTTTGGTTTTCTTCCTTTCAAAATCTGGTAGGGAGTCATCTTGTGTTTCTTGTTGATGGAGGCTCTATTGAGCACATGACATGTAGTATTAACTGCCTCAGCCCAGAAGTATTCAGGGAGAGTACTTTCATTTAGTAGAGTTCTACTAGCCTCAATTAGAGTCTTATTCTTTCTTTCAGCAACACCATTTTGCTGAGGAGTTCTAGGTGAAGAGATTTCGAGATGAATCCTAAGTTCTTCACAGAATCTTATCATACATTCATACTGAAATTCAGTTCTATGGTCACTTCTGATTTTGACCACTAAACTGTTGTATTCATTCTGTATTTATCTAACAAAAGTCTGAAAAACAGATGGCGTTTCAGATTTCTGCCTCAAGAAGAAAACCCATGTATATCTGGAATAGTCATCCACAACAACAAGTGTGTGTACTTTCCTACCAAGACTGTGAACTGGCATAGGACCAAACAAATCCATATGAATGAGATTCAAACATCTCATTGAATCTTTGATGTCAAGTGCTTGGAAAGAGGACTTAGTTTGCTTGCCTTTTTGGCAAGCTGAACACACACCCTCTTTGATGCACTTAATTTGAGGACCATTCCTCACTAATCCCATGCTGAACAGCAGTCTTACAGACTTATAGTTAAGATAAGCTAGCCTCTTGTGCCATTTGACACATAGAGAAGCTTTCTCTCCTACAACCAGACAAATTGGTGAGTTGTTAAACTCACAATCTTGGTTAAGGCAATACACATTTCCTTTCCTAGTGTCAGTCAAAATGATCTCTTGATCATTTGACCTTCTTATCTGGCACTCCCCTTTGAGAAAATAAATGACATAACCTAGATCTCTAAGTTTACTTATGCTAATTAGGTTATGTTTTGAACCCTTCACATAAGCCACTTTAGTGACAGTAATTGAGTCACTAGTAATGTTACCAAATCCTTTGATGATACCATTTTCTGATCCACCAAAGATAACTTTGGGTCCATTCTCTATGGGCACATAGTCCCTCAACATTCTCCTTGTTCCAATCATATTTTTGGAATAGCCACTATCCAAGTACCATATAGGGGTATGGTCACTTGGATTCACCTGCAACACATGAAGAATTACTTACCCTTAGAACCCAACTTACTAGTGGGTCCTAGGTCCTTGTTAGTTTTAAATCCTGCAACTGTTCTAACAGGAAATCTACTCTTGGTTTTAACACTAGTGTTAAACCAGCAATCCATGGTAAAGTGCCCCACCTTGCCACAACACCAACACGCAAACCTATTATACCTTTTCTTAGGTAAAGACTTTACTGCTTTGTTGACAGCTGTCTTGTTGAGTGTTGGTGATGGAGCATCAATCTTCAAGAAATCCCCTTGAACCTGATGGGCATGCCTATAGTGTGGTCTATAAGCATTTGCACCCTTGCCCATGTAATTTTCATGCTCACAGTGACCATGTTTATTGTCATGATCATACCTGTTAGTAGGATTCACCACCTTCCTAAAGAAAATAGGGGGTTCAGCAAATAGAGGCTGAACTGGGCTCTTACCTTTTCTATGTGAATTGAAAGCCCTAGTTCTTCCCTTAAAGCCTAGACCAGTCTTCCCTTTTTGTGAAATAAAAGTGTCTATTAGGGGTAAGAAGATTTTGGCTTGGAGAATTTAGCCAATAGCTCTCTTTCTTGCTGAAGTTTTGCCTCCAGGTTCTTGATATGATTCTCTTTGAAAGAGATTGCGCCCATTTGAATAACTATAATGTTCTTCCATTTGGCAACCTCATTCAGTTTTAGATCAAACATTTTAGCTTAATCTGCTACAGCCAGCTTAAGAGACTCAATCTCTTTGGCCTGCCCTTTAACAAGAAACTTGCTCTTCTTCAGAGCTTGCAACAACCCACCATACTCATCAATGAGTTAGTGTACATCCCCTTCAGACTCAGATCCATCCACTTCTTTTGAAGCAGATGCTTCTAATTCTGATCAATTAAAGTAATCTGAAACTAAGGGAGAATAGTTTACCTTACTTGGTCCAAGCTGATCCTAGCACTTATCATCTTCAGATTGATCCATCAGCCCTCTACAGCAATGTTCTTCAACTCCATTTATGGAGTCCAGCATCTGTAGGAATTCTAGTTCCCTAGACTCCTCTTCTGTTGAGAATAGCCAACATATGCTTCTGCTTCTTCTTCTCTAGATTCTGAAGATGAAGAGTCTGTCCAACTCTTCTCCTTCTGAGCAACTAGAGACTTCTCCTTCTTACCTTTGACCTACTGCTTCTTATTATCCTTTGACTCCTTTCTTTTGTCAGAACAGTCAACTATGACATGTCTAGTCCTATTGCAGCAATAACACACAATCTTAGTATTAGATTGTTTACCAGGTTTAGAGGCATACCTGTCCTCCTTGGGTGTCTTCTTCTTCCTAAAGTACTCATCCTTGGAATAGGATGAAGATGATGGCCTGGTTCTCCATTTATTTTTCTTCATAAACCTTTGGAATTTCCTTGTAAAGGCAGTAAAGTCCTCATCAGATGTATGACTATCTGATGTGTTATTGTCAGAAATTCCTTCTTCTGCCTCAGCATTCCTTCTGGGTGGAGAAGGAGATTTTATCCTACCCTTTCTTGATCCTTGAGCTTTGAAGGCCACTGACTTTTCCATAAACTCAGATCTGCTGCCCTTCTCCTCTTCTTTTCTGGCAGTAACCTGCATTTCATATGATAGCAACTTTCCAAACAGTGTAGGTGGAGGTGTATCAGCCAGCCTAGCCACTTCTTTGATGGCACATATCTTAGTGTCCCAATCCTTTGTTAGAGACCTAAGAAACTTATCATTCAGTTCATAAGTGGTGAAGACCCTTCCATAGGTCATCAGCTTATTCATTATTCTAAAGAACTTCTTATAGCATTCAGCTATGCTGTCAGATTTAGCTTGTCTAAAGCTCTCATACTCCTGGTTCAACATAGACTTCCTGTCCTCTCTGACTTCTTCTGTGCCCTCCATGTAGACAATCAATGTGTCCCACATTTCTTTGGAGGTTTTACAATGCACCATATTCTGAAAAGTGGCATCATCTATAGCACTTACAATAATGTTCTGTGCTCTTTTATCTAGTTTTGTCAGGATGATTTCATCCTTAGTCATTTCAGAATAGCTCTTTGGAGTTTGAATGTTTGCATCAAGAACTGATACCTTCATTGGAATGAAGGGGTCTTCCTGTACTGTGATATAAATTCTTAGATCAGATGCTTCCATAAACAACCTGGCCCTTTCCTTCCAAATTCCAAAGGATTCTTTCCTGAATATATGTAATTTCATAGATCCAAATTCCTTTTGATTCTCATTTGAACCCATTCTTGATATCTGTTATTTGCCTTAGAAAATAACTCTGACTGTTAAGTCAATCTTTGAGGAACCTCCCTCTGATACCACTTGAAAGACTTTGTTTCAAGAGCCTAACACCTAGAGGGGGGGTGAATAGGTTCTAATCTTTTAAAGTCCTTTTTAGGCAAACAGTTAGATCATTATTCAGCATAGATTAATCAAATCACAGAACATAAACACATCACAGCAAATGCCAAATCTATAGTGGTTCCCCAAGATATGGGTACATCCACTTCCCCCCTTCGCCTATCTAGTAGATAATTGGATTCAACCTAACTTCCTTCCACTGTCTCGGATCCGCAGATCTTACAATCTCAGAACCAAAATGGTTCCTACAGCTCAGACTTAACAAGTCCTACCTCAGATTCTTCCCTAGAATCCTACCTCAGGCCTCAGCCCTACCTCAGCCTTTATAACTAGGCTTACAACTCAGACTTTCCACAAGTCCTACACCTCAGGCTAACAGCCCTACCTCAGCCTTTATAATTTCAGGCTTACGACTCAGATCTGATAATAGATCTTACAAGAAATAGAATGTAATAAGAAACAAACAAATTCACCAGCTAGATTCCTCTATTGGTGTAGCCTCCTTGATCAGTTCTTGACTCAACTGATCCTTCTGATCCAGCCTGATTTAGCTTCTGAAAGCTTCTTGATAGAACAAAATAAGGCGGATCTTCTTGCTGTTGAAGTTGATCTTTAGTCAGCTTATTCCTTAAATTAAGATTGGAATCTGAATCTTTCTTGCAAAACAATTCTAAATCTGTTTCTCTTTTTCCTTTTTTTCTCACACACACTCTGTAGTTTCCGATCTGTCTCTTATATAGAGTTTGCTTCATGGTTACCGGCTGATCCGGTTTCTAACAAACTACTGACAGATCTGTCAGAGGTGTCAGACCGGTTGGATATGACAGCTGTCAAGTAACCAGATATGTTAGTAGATTCTTCAGAGTCATTCCAACTCAGTACAAATCACTCAGCATGCTGCTTCATATGTGTCGACACATATTGGCCAAGTGTCGACACAAGTCTTCATGGTGTCGACACAATACTCCAAGTGTCGACACAGACATACTTCTGCTTCTCGACAAATCTTCTATTGAATGTGTCGACACAAGTCCTGTGTGTCGACACAAATGCTTCTGGTGTCGATACAACTATTACTGGCAGATGGCATTAAGTATGTGTCGACACAAGTCCTGTGTTTCGACACAGCTACTTCTGGTCTCGACATAGCTGTTGTCGATAGACGGTGTTGAATGAATGTCGACAGTGTTGAAAGTATCCAGACGGCGTTGAGTGTGTGTCGACACAAGTCCTGTATGTCGACACAATCACTTCTGGTGTCGACATAACTCCTGGCTCAGGTGTCGACACAATTCTGAGTGTTGACACAGCTTCTTCAGAAATGTCGACTTAGCTTGAGTGTCGACACAACTTCTTCATAAGAGTCGACACAACTTGAGTGTCGACACAATACCTTCATAAGTTTCGACATAACTTCAGAGTGTCGACACAAGTTCTTCATAAGTGTCGACACAGCTTTTGGGTGTCGACACAGCTTCTTCACAAGTGTCGACACTTGTACTTAGAAAATTTTCTTCAAATGCTTAAACCTGCACAATGTAACTCAAACATCTATTAAATACAAATTGATGCATATCATTGACTAAGATGAGGCTTCTCCAAATCTGGTACACATTTTCCAATGTACCCAACAGTGAGGGGTAATGCTATCCGCGAGAAGTTCTCCATGAAGCGCCTGTAGTAGCTGGCACCCCCAGAAAACTTCAGGCTTCCGCCGTAGAAGATAACACAAGCCACTCTCATATCACAATAATCTTCGTTGGATCCACTGTAATTCCATCTCCACTAACGATATGACCAAGGAGTGTTACCGGAGAAAGCCTAAACTCAGACTTAGAAAACTTTGAGTATAGCTGACTACTCCTCATGGTCTCCAATACTATATATAAATGATCTGCATGATCGTCCCCAGTCTGTGAGTACAGCAGGATATCATCAATAAATACTATCACGAACTGGTACAAATACTCCCTGAACATTTGGTTCATCAAGTCTATAAACATGGGAGGCGCATTCATCGGCCCAAACGGCATGACAGTGAACTCATTATGCCGAAATAGTGTATTGAATGTCGTCGTGGGAATGTCACTTTCCCTAATTCTCAAATAATAATACCCAGATTTCAGATCTAGCTTTGAGTACACAGTCAATCCAACTAGCTTGTCAAACAGATCATCGATCCTCAGAATCGGGTACTTATTCTTCTCAATTAGCTTATTCATCTCCCGATAATCGATACAAAATCGTAGACTTCCGTACTTCTTTTTCACAAAGAGGACTGGCACACTCTAAGGTGACGAACTTGGACGCACAAAACTGTGCTCTAGCAGCTCTTGAAGCTGAACTTTCAATTCTACCATCTTTCTTGGCACTAGATGAACGAAGAGCGTGATATAGGCTTAGCACCTAGCACTAACTCAATGGTAAAATCAATCTCTCTCTGAGGTGGAGCTCTAGGGAGATCTTCGGAGAAGACGTCAGCAAACTCTAATACTGCAGAAAAACTGATCAAACTAGGCTTGGGTTCCTCAGCCTCTAATAGAGCGAAGAATAACTCCATACCCTCATGAATGGCTTTAACTATATGAAAAGCAAACATCGGTGTCTTGCTAGATCCCTTCATACTAGAGATGGAAGTTTCATAGCTCATATACAGCCCTAGTTTGACCATCTTGAGACTGTAATCGATGTACATACATTGCTTCGAGATCGAATCCATTTCAAAGATTACATCAAACTCTACTATCAGCAATAGCGACACTTCCAAGTCAAACTCTTGACCTCCAATCCACACCTTTACGCAACAAATCTTATCTACACGCATTGAACATCCGTTAGGCAGCAACACATCCAGCCTATCCTTTGCCACAAAAAAAGGCACTCTGATATGTGACACAAAGTCCTTAGACAGAAAGGAATGTGAAGCTCATGTATCAAACAGTGCTTTCGCTAGACTGTCCAAGATTAAGACAAAGCCTAACACAAACAAATTATACACAAACAATGCACAAGGTATTAAGTATAGAAAGCGGTAAAACTATATCTTAACTCATACCTGTTACGATGTCACTTTGTCTTATGTCCTCCTATTGGCCAAGATTATAGACTCGGGGCTGCGCTTGGGATGTAGTTGACTCCACCACTATCTTTCCCATTTTCGCATAAATTGCACCCATCTTTTTCTCTGTCCTCGGAAGGCCACTACGACATTCACGGGCTATATGACCTAGCTTGCAACAAGTATAACAATAGATTGGGCCTCCTTGCCTACACGTTGCCCTAGAGGAGCAGATGAAGAAGACGCTCCAGTAGATCTGGGCTTCTTATTCAACTTTCGGTACCTTAAACTCTTTCCTCTTTAGCATCAAGCTATTTTTATTCTGCAAGCGCTTCATATCTTACTGAAGGGATCAAGTTATATTGACCAAGGTTTGAAAACCTTGCGTCATTAGACCCGAGAGTAATTTCCTCAGATTATCGCGCAGTCCTTCATAGAACCAGTTAGTCTGGCACTCCTCATTAGAAAAGGTAGAGCCCGCATAATTCCCTAACCTTGTGAACTCATGAAGGTAGTCTTCCACACTACTATCACCCTGATTCAACCTCTAAAATTGATTTTACATGGCAATCCTTTGAGCAGATGGGATATAACTATCTAGAAAGGCCCCCAAGAAATCCTCCATCAAGATCTCGGACAGTTTCCTTCCAGCAAACTGATAGAGCTCCAGTTCATCCCACCAGAGTCTCGCCTCACCTTCAAAGATGAAAGTAGCCACAGACACCTTTTTTCTCTCCTCTGTCTCTGTCACCATCAAGACTCTCTTTATCCTTGAGAGACAATCACCAGCTTGATTGGGGGATCCAGTTCCCTCAAACGTCATAGGATGGAAGCTCATAACATGCTTCAATTGTTTCTCCATCGCTCGCCTCATTGCCAAAGGATCATCCGGTACTTGTCACCTAGGCACAGGCTCAACTACGTCAACATGCACTAAAGCAACCTCAGGGTTAGGAGGCTGCACACTCCCTCCTAGTTGCACATTGATCATCGCCAATACGGCTTCAACAACTAAGCAAATAATCTCAGTCGAAAGGGGGGGTGTAGGCACATCACCCAGTGCACTAATCTCTATGGAGAGCTGGGGTTGAGACTTCCCCACACCACTTCTAGTCACTTATAATCATGCAACACACAATTTAGCAACAAAAAAAATTGCAAAATAACAATCACAGGAACGCACGGGTTCCATAAACATGTGTATTTTCATTCCTAAGTGGACATTTATGAGTTCTTTCATGTTATAACGATGACGCATAGACACATGCTCACCGCCCCTTAAAAAGAATTCAACGAAAAATTCGAATAAGGATGACCGACACCAGATTCTGATAACAAATTATAATACTCCCATCCAACACAAAGAATATAATAGAAGGTTCGGTCATGGCTGTAACATCCCATTTCCAACTAGACCCCTGAGAGTGGTTTTGTCTTAGCAGAACCCTAGGAAGCCCAGGAATCGAAGTTTGTCGACCAAGATTTTGAGTCAAGGGGTGGTCACGCCCGTGACCGATACGTCATGCCCGTGACCTAGGGCGTGACCCCCTTCGACGATCGTTGACCTCAGGAAGACGATCGTCGAGGTCAGAAATTTCAACATAGGCCAGACACGCCCGTGACCGATCCGTCATGCCCGTGACCTTGGAATGGCGTTTAGTGAGCTAAGCTCACTCAACGCCGTGGTCTGGAATGGCATTGAGTGAGCTAAGCTCACTCAATGCCGTGGTCTGGAATGGCGTTGAGTGAGCTAAGCTCACTCAACGCCGTGGTCTGGAATGGCGTTGAGTGAGCTAAGCTCACTCAACGCCGTGGTCTGGAATGGCGTTGAGTGAGCTAAGCTCACTCAATGTTGTGGTCTGGATGGCGTTGAGTGAGCTTAGCTCACTCAAGTACATAAGCGGGATGGCGTTGAGTGCGTTGAGTGCACTCAACGCCATAAGTTGAATGGCGTTGAGTGCACTGACTGCACTCAATGCTATCTGGTGTCGGCAGGTTGGCATTGAGTGAGCTGAGCTCACTCAACGTCGTAGACTGGATGGCGTTGAGTGAGCTTAGCTCACTCAACGCTGTAATCTGTCAGGCAGGATGGCGTTAAGTGCGTTGAGTGCACTCAACGCCATAAGTTGAACGGCGTTGAGTGCACTGACCGCACTCAACGCCATTTGGGATAGTCTGGATGGCTTTGAGTGAGCAGAGCTCACTCAACGCCATAATCAGAATGACGTTGAGTGAGCTAAGCTCACTCAACGCCATCATTTAAAAGGCCGTAATCCGGACGGCGTTGAGTGAGCTGAGCTCACTCAACGCCATAATCCGGATGGCATTGAGTGAGCTGAGCTCACTCAACGCCAAAGTTTGGGAGGCCATTCTGATGGAGTTGAGTGAGCAGAGCTCACTCAATGCCGTAGATTGGATGGCGTTGAGTTAGCTAAGCTCACTCAACTCCATTGTACTTAGAATATTTTCTGGCAGATTGGTTCTAGCTGGGTGCTGGTTCAGCTTAACCGGACCGGTCTGGGAATGGGTCGTTTTCTCCAATAAGACCTGATAAGTCTTATTTAATTTAAATTGACCGGTAAAGCTGTGACACGTGGACAGCCGGTTTTACAAAAGGAACAGTTTGGCCATGGCCGAGCCCGGCCTTCAAAGCCAGTAATGGCACTTGACACCTTGGCAACCCTTCCCCTCCCCTTTTATGGCTGGATTCAACTCCTCTAGGGAAGAGGAGGAGTTTCCAGCCATTAGCTAGCTGTCACAGAACCGTTTCAGCCCCCCCACCACCATGGCCGAGCCAAGCTATAATGGGCCATTAATGGCCACCAGCTTTTGGTCGTTCTCCCTCCCTTACCAAGCCGTTAAACATCCTCAAAGGCCCAAAAGGAATGTTTCCCAGCCCTTACCTAAAGTTTTCGAGGCTCCCACTGTGCTGTAGAAGAATTCCGGCGATGCCACCACCGCGCCAATGGCATCCCGACGGTCTGCACGCCTCCAGCCGCGAACAAGGTCCTCCCCTCCTCTCTCTCTACGGGTAGATCTTAGCTTCCATAGGATTAAGATTCGGGCTCAAATGAGCCCGATTGGAAGAGCTTCTCTTTCCAATTTTCCCGCAAAAATTAAGTTACGGGCTCGCCGGAAAAAGCCTCTCCGGCGGCTGCGCCGCCGCCTGGCGATGGCCACCACCTCAACGGAGGTGGTGGTGGCGGTGGCCGGCCAATGAGGAGGCTGGACGGCCGGCTGTGGAAGGAAGAAGTGCTCCCAGGTGCGTGCTATCTAAACCGTTGGCTGGAGGTTGAAGACAACCTCCCAGCCGACGGATCAGCCTTTAAGATCTGTGCAAACATATTGATTAAAGTAATTTCTATATATTTTCTATAGTTTCTGCCTGTAATTTGCATGAATTTCTATAAATACTTAGAGGCTCCTACAGAAAAAGTTGTCAACACCAATATTGTAGCTCTATGAGTCTAGGAAATTTTAAAATTTGTTTCAAGCATTTTGGACCACTGGATAGACCTCAGCACTCATGTTGGTGAGGTCTACCCATAAGGCTGTCCTGACCTTAGAAAAATTCCCCACTCCAATCCAGTCATCAAAATGACTTGAAATTTGGGGTGTGGCCTAATCTTACCTATATCTAGGTGCTGTCCAAAAATTAGGATTTTTTGAAAATATTTTCTATAGTTTTTAGAAAAATTTAATAATCCTTGAATCAATTAATTAGATGGGTAAATGAATTCCAAACCCTCGCAAATTTTGGCGAGTGGTCCCTAGGTTTATCATAAGGTTCTGGTAAAAAATTTATCTCATTTGGAGATGTTTTGAATAGGTTTTTATCCCACCCTAGGTTGATCCTTATAGAATAATTTAGGATAAAACACCCCCTTGGTATTTGAGTGGCCATATCACCTCAACAGAGGCTGATATTTTTGTCACTGGCTTTTTAGGGCATGACACACCCTCCAAGGGAGTTTGGGGTGGTTTGGTGTAGGGTAGCCCTAGAACCCTAGGGAAGGTCCCTTAATGGGGATTTTTAGGGTTGTGAAGGTCATTGGGTCAAATGACCTTGGACTGACTTAAAATCAGTGGAGAGGACCATAGGGCCATTAAAGTCCTCTGGTCAAAATTTTAGGGTATTTGGAGACCTTTAGCCCACCTAAAACCCTAACCCTAGTTTAGGTCACAAACCTTAATTTGAACTATTATGCTACCAACTGAACTTCAAATCAAGTAAAGTTTGGGTAGAGTGATTTTCTGGTCTAAATGGACATAATATATTTTTTTTGAGATTTTTGGGTTAATTTATACAGTACTTCATTTACAACCATAGTTGTATCCTAGATATTTATTTTGATGATTCTGGAATTTATGTTCATTGGAATGTTATGAAATCTTGGATTAGGGCATCTTACAGCATGTTATACCTTCTGTATTTTTTTTGGGAGTTTTATCTGATTATTTTTGGTACTTTATTCTTTAACATACTAATTGTGATATGTAGTCAAAAATACAAATAATGCCCAATTATCATTTGGAAATTTATGAAATTTGGTCAGTGGGTGTTTCCAACTATGATAGTCACCCTGTAATTTTCTATGGAATTTTATATGATTAAAAACAGTATCTCTTTCACTAAGCTAGGAAAACTAGTATTTTACATTAAATAAATTCAGAGCCCAAACTATTAGAGAAAAATGATGGGAATTGGTTTATGATAGTTTTAGGTCACCATAAAGCTTCTGTAATTTTATTGTGATTTTTGGGTACATATTTACAGTACTTGATTCACAATATGATAGAAATGGCTTAAAATGGTAAATTAAGAAATACAGGCCTAAACACCTCTAAAATTTCTAAAAACTTGGAACTACTGCTTAAATTTCTCATAGGATTTTTACTGATTTTATGATGATTTATTGTTGGCTCATTAGTGTACTTCATGTTCATACTAGGGCATTTGGAAGCTTAGAATAAATAAATTAAATGCCCAATAAATAGGAAAAATTTGGAAATCTTGGTATTAGCTATATTATGTCAAGATAGACCTCCAGTAAATATTATAGGAGATTCGGAAGACAATTTGGAGTACCTCCCCTTATGTACCTCATGTATCTTAGGATGGTCCGCATATAATAAAACCACGGAAACTGAACTAGAGTGGGTAATGAACTTGGGAAGATGGAATTTTGGTAGTTGCTGGTTTGGATAGGGCAAGCTAAGTTAAATTTCATTGTTGGAAATCAGGATAAGTAGAGTGTGAGATTTGCTAGTGTCAAGTGGCATTCGGGAACGACGAAAGATCGTCTACCCCGGGTAGAAGAGGAAGAGTCTTAATACTCTTGGGCTAGATCTAAATTAACTTAAAAGGGATCGGGTAATGGGTACCAACCAATAACATTAAGTGCCTTGCGAAAGGAAACGGTGGGCTCCAGCTACCATCATAGTTCCTAGTGCCCTTTGAGAGCCCTTCACGGGGAATACCGGGGCAGTCCTGGGCTAACGTAAACCGGAGGAATAATAAGCAACCAAGAGCAACTAGTAATTAGGGTTACACATACACACACCTCGATAGCTAGGAAGGTAGAATAAGTTGGTTTGGTTGCCATGCAGACGGTAGCTCTGAAGGTAGATGCACGGACGGGACAGTCCGGGGAGCCGAGGGCTCGAGGGTTTGAGTGCAGAATAAAGGTGGTGGGTCTTTGGTATTTGATTTTCGTTCACACCGACATCAGTACGTTGAATCGGCGGTGTGGGACACTTAGCTAAAGAAATTCTGGTGGATATAGCCAGCACTAGTACGCGGATACTCTAGGTTGTGTTCTTCTAGGAGCATACGGAAGGGCTAGGCCCCGTAGTGTGGATACCCGCCTAGGAGTGGGGGGCCCGACCCACTGTCTCCGTTTGCCACTACGGAGGTTCCTGGGAGTGAAGCTAGCTGCCCGAACAGGGGAAACTAAAGGTCTGTGCACATAGAGTCGTGTGCGCGAGTTGCACTTGCATGAATCATGGCATAGCATATCACTACACTCATAATTGCATACAACTGACACCCCAATGTATAAATCGGTATGGGACTTGTTATACGATGGGAGCCTTGCAGAAGACCCCTTAACTTATAAGTTTGTATGGGCATTCATATAAGTTAAGGTTACTTATTTACTTTTTGTTCTCTACCTGCCTTCTTATATAATTGCTACTTACTATATGTTTTACTTTATTACTCACCACCGTTGAATTGCTAGATGTACTTTATTCTAGATAGTTGTTTTCACACTATGATAGTTGTTAGATTAGTTCCACTATCATCTTCTTGAACACTCTCCACCCTTGTAGCTTCCCTTCCTCCTCTCCGCTCAGTTCTTAGGAGCCGTGGGGGGAGGGGTAAGGGATGATAGGGCTTAGTCTTTATGACTAATGGTTTTCGAACCACAACATTACAGGAGCTCCGTATGGGAGACAGGGACAAGCACCAGCGGAGTACGGTGCGCATGGAGGTGGGTCAGTCTAGCACTGGTGCACCTGCGACCAGCTTCGTGAGTGATTAGTATTTTATAGCTTCTGCGATGAGTGATTTGTAGTGAGGACTCTGATGTACCGGGCTCGAGCTCGTTTATCTATATTTCATCTGAACTGTATCTTTGCAGTACTTATACTTCTATTTCCTATTTTTATCTACCTATGGACTGGATGTGATTTCATTTTATACATGTTTCTATGGACTTGTTTACATTTCACGTATACTTACTTCTCTTTCTTTGTGATCGAAAAGGGCCGGCAGAATTGGCGTTTTATAGTGGCGGCCTTCCCGTGAGTCGGTGCCACCGCAAAGCGGAAATTCTAGGCTAAGACCCCGGTGTTCGAAAAAGAAAAAAAAAGGGGGTCTTACAAGTGGTATCAGAGCAGACCTCGATCGGAAGAGAAGTAGTCCACAAAACCTTGGGCCACCCCCGTGCGAGCTTAGTTTGCAGACAAACTAGCAGCGGAAGCAGTGGTGTGCCCATAAGGGAAATCACATGTGAAAGTCCATCCTACCCTTTCTTATATTCAGTTCATATATCCTCTAACAAATGGAATTTTTCCTTGTAGCCTGCGACGAACCTTACACCACAGCAGGGGACACCTCAGGCTCCGAATGTGGTCCCACCTCCGCAGGCTCCAGCTCCGTTCTAGAAGACGGAGATGGGGGAAACACTGACGGCCATTCTGGAGGCCTTCAGAGCTCAGCAAGCCCCGGCCCCACAGCCAAACCCCGGGGCCAATTGGATGACTGTCTTCCGGGGACTTTCCCCTCCATCCTACCAGGGTACGAAGTCTGCAGTACGTACGGAGGAATGGTTGGATACCATTTACGAGATGCTAGCATGGATTCAATGCTCCACTAAGAAGGCAGTTGCTTTGGCGGTCTCCTGCCAAGAGTCACACGGAAAAAGGTGGTGGAAATCTCAGTTGGACACCACCTTTGCGGGGATGGATTGCGCAGATATTACTTGGGAGGAGTTCAGAGCAGCGCTCTTGGGACATTTTGTACCTCAGTCGGTGAGGGATGACCTGGAGGATAGGTTCCTGCGGTTGAGGTAGGGGAACAGGACTGTGGTAGAGTATTATCAGGAGTTCACTCACCTGTCTTGTTATGCGAACGCTTATCAGTTGGACGACACTGGCTATTCCCGGAGGTTTTACAAGAGGCTGCAAGATGACATGAGGCAGGCCCTCCTCTTTATCTTAGAGGGGAGTTTGGCCAGGATTCTGGAGATGGCAAAGAAGAGAGAAGCGGATCAGCTTACAGTGAAGAGCCGGAAGAGACCGGCTGATGATACAGTGATTGGAGGTCGTAGAGACCGTCCTCGAGGCCAGGTTAATGGGGATAGAAGGAATGGGGAGTAGCCTCGTCAGGAGATTGGGCAGGAGCAAAGGAGTTAGGGGGTATTGGCTCCCCAGCCTTTATAGATGCTGGAGATGCCAAGGACAGCGGAGCAGCCACTGGTATTCTTTCAGTGCAATCAGCCGGGGCATATTAAGAGGAACTTCCCTATGAGGCGAGCACCCCCACCAGCACATCAGGGCGCTCCACCTCCTCGACAGTTTGGCGGACGAGGACAGAACCGAGGACGAGGATTTCAGGATCGAGGCCGCAGGCCAGAGAGGGAGAAGGTGTATGCTCTAGACCTGACACAGCCCCGAAACCCGGAGCAGGTTATCGCAGGTATGGCAGTACTTTTTAAATTTTCTTCATATGAACTAGTATTCTAGACATAACCTAGTTATAAATTAAGTGAAGACAACATCAACAAGAATACTAAGACACTTAATTACCCCAGGCATAGTCTACGTTAGCGGCAAGCCCGCTAACACTCTCTTCGACACTGGTGCTTCGCACTCATTCGTGTTGGAGGATTTTGTGAAAGGACTGGCAGGTGTGGAGCCATTCACCGAGAAGATGATGAGGGTGCGCCTACCCGATAGATCAGAGATAATTACCTCTGCTCATTGTCCTATGGAAGCGAGGATCGGCGGAAAGGATTTTGAGGCACCAGCGACGATTCTGAAGATGCCAGATTATGATTTGATCATGGGCATGACTTGGATGTGTTGGAACCATGCCCAGATCGACTTAGTGGCGAAGAGGATCACCGTGAGGCACGGCGACTCCTTCATTGTCATCGAAGGTATTATATCAGCACCCTGTACCTTATTATCGTCTGTGCAGGCCGTTAAGGCCCACCTGCAGGGGGAAGAAGTTTATCATGTCCTTTTTGAGGCAGTCGAGGCCAAGGACTCCATTTCAGATATTCCAGTAGTGCGGGACTTCGCCGATGTGTTTCCGGAGAAGCTACCAGGGATACCCCCGCACCGAGAGAAGGACTTTCAGATTCAGCTCGTACCGGGGGCTAAGCCGGTATCCAGAGCTCCCTATCGAATAGCCCCAAAGGAGTTGGTAAAATTTCGAAGCCAGCTTCAGGAGTTAGTGGAGGCCGGGTTCGTTCGGCCAAGCTCTTCACCATGGGGAGCTCCGGTGTTATTCGTTAAGAAGAAGGACGGGACCCTTCGACTGTGCATAGATTACCGGGCCCTGAACAGGATGACGGTCCGGAATACTTTTCCCTTACCAAGGATAGACGAGCTATTTGACCAGCTGGAGGGAGCCCATTGGTTCTCAAAGCTGGATCTGAGATCAGGGTACTACCAGCTTCGCATTCGGGAGGAGGATATCCCGAAGACGGCCTTCAGCAGCAGATATGGTTTGTACGAGTTTTCCGTGATGCCTTTTGGGCTCACAAATACACCCTCCGCATTCATGACCTTAATGAATTGGGTGTTCGAAGAGTATCTGGACATCTTCGTTATCGTATTCATTGATGACATCCTTATCTATTCAAGGACGGAGGAGGAGCACGCGAGACATCTGGCCTTGACCTTGGAGAAGCTGCGGGAGCATGAGATGTATCCCAAGTACAGCAAGTGCCAGTTCTAGCTAAAGGAGGTGGCCTTTCTGGGCCATGTCATCAGTGGAGCAGGTCTGGCAGTGGATCCGGCGAAGGTCCAGACAGTACGGGATTGGCCACCACTAAAGTCGGCCTCGGATGTTCGAAGTTTCTTGGGACTTGCCGGTTATTACCGGAAGTTCGTAAAGTGGTTCTCTCAGATTGCTCTCCCTCTTACGTCTTTGACGAAGAAGGAGTCCCCTTTTATTTTGACACCACGATGTCAGTCTACTTTCCAGGAGCTGAAGGATCGTCTTACCTCGGCTCCCATCCTTTCCCTTCCGTCAGGGAAGGAAGGATTCCAGCTGTACACAGATGCTTCCTATCAGGGGATTGGTGCCATTCTGATGCAGAACGGGCACGTAATATCCTATGCCTCTCGTCAATTGAAGCAGCACGAGCAGAACTACCCCGTGCACGATTTGGAGATGGGGGTAGTTGTTTTTGCTCTTAAGATCTGGCGACACTACCTTTACGGAATTCATTGCGATATCTTCTCTGACCACAAGAATCTGAAGTATGTCGACACCCAGAAGGAGTTAAATATCAGGCATAGACGCTGGGTAGAGTTTCTGTCGGACTACCAGTATACCATGCACTACCATCCGGGGAAGGCGAACGTGGTCGCGGATGCTCTGAGCCGGAGAGCGAATACGACAGGAGTAGGCCCGCAGCTGATGGCCTTGGAGTTGGTTAAGGCATTCGAAGAGATGCAGATTTCACTAGTGTCTGAGGATGAACCGGAGCTATACATGGAGTAATTGGGGTCGATAGTTACTACGGATGATATTTGAGATCGCATCAGAGATGGGCAGATGCTGGATGAGAGAGCTGAGCCGATATTCCGAGCCTTGGAGGAAGGCACGACAGGAGATTACTCTTTGAGGGATGGTCTCCTGTGTTTCATAGGCAGAGTCTACATACCGGCAGGAGGGCAGATCCGGGAGGATATCATGACGGAAGCTCACTGCAGCCGATATTCGGTACACCCGGGGATCACCAAGATGGTAAAGGATTTGAAGAGGACGATGTACTGGCCGGGTATGAAGAAAGACATTACATACTTCGTGACGCATTGCGAGGCCTGCCAACTTGTGAAGGAAGAATGTTTCGTACAACAACGCCCATCAGTCCAGTATAGGCATGGCTCCATACGAGGCATTGTATGGAAGGAGGTGCAGGACCCCACTATCATAGGTTCAGGATGAGGACCCGCAGGCACTAGGCTCGGAGTTTGTGGGGGATACAGATGCTCAGATTAGATTGATCCGGGACAGGATGTTGGAAGCCCAAAGAAGGCAGGCCAAATATTACGATGTGAGGCATCGTCAAGTGGAGTTCCAGCTAGGAGATCGGGTTTTCTTGAAGATACGGCCGATGCACGGAGTCTCGCAAGTTCACGGGCGAAAGAAGCTCAGTCCGAGATATATGGGGCCTTATAGGATCCTGGAGCGGATCGGCCCCTTAGACTATAGACTGGAGCTATCGCCAGAGTTAGCGGGATTGCATGACGTCTTCCACGTCTCCTCACTACGGAGGGCTCTGCTATGCCCTGAGCAGCTGATTTCCTCGACAGATGGCCCGGTAGCCTCGGATTGGTCAGTCAACTTGGAGCCTATCAGGATTGATGACACGACAGTACGGGTCTTGTGACGGAAGAAGGTTCCGTTAGTCAAGGTTCTGTGGGAGCAATCATGGGTGGGAGGAGCATACATGGGAGCCACAAGACTTGATGCGGCAAAAATACCCGGAACTTTTCGGTCAGGTAAACCTCACAACTCCTCTGGACAATCAATTTGCTTTTCTATTTTAAACCAAAAGAACTGAAATTTCAAGAATAGGGGCTAATCTTTTGTTTATTGGGGTATATACCTAGTCAACTGGACGAATTAGTCTTAGATTTGACCATCACCTTCAAACCACACATAGCAAACATAACGTAGAGATGTAAATCTTTAACCACTCATGGGATGTTACAAGCCTTTTTCTCCGGATTGGAGCCCCCGTAGGCTTAACCTTGATTTCGGGGACGAAATCTTTGTTTTGTTTATTGGGATTTGTAACATCCCATTTCCAACTAGACCCCTGGGAGTGGTTTTCTCTTAACAGAACCCTAGGAAGCCCAGGAATCGATGTTTGTCGACCAAGATTTTGAGTCAAGGGGTGGTCACGCCCGTGACCTAGGGCGTGACCCCCTTCGACGATCGTCGACCTCAGGAAGACGATCGTCGAGCTCAGAAATTTCAACATAGGCCATATACGCCCGTGACCGATCCGTCACGCCCGTTACCTTGGAATGGCATTTAGTGAGCTAAGCTCACTCAACGCCGTGGTCTGGAATGGCGTTGAGTGAGATAAGCTCACTCACCGCCGTTGTCTGGATGGCGTTGAGTGAGCTTAGCTCACTCAAAGCCATAAGAGGGATGGTGTTGAGTGCGTTGAGTGCACTCAACGCCATAAGTTGAATTGCATTGAGTGCACTGACTGCACTCAATGCCATCTGGTGTCGGCAGGTTGGCGTTGAGTGAGCTGAGCTCACTCAACGCCGTAGACTGGATGGCGTTGAGTGAGCTTAGCTCACTAAACGCCGTAATCTGTCAGGCGGGATGGCATTGAGTGCGTTGAGTGCACTCAACGCCATAAGTTGAACGGCGTTGAGTGTACTGATCGCACTCAACACCATTTGGGGTAGTCTGGATGGCATTGAGTGAGCAGAGCTCACTCAACGCCATAATCGGAACGATGTTTAGTGAGCTCACTCAACACCATCATTTAAAAGGCTGTAATCCGGACGGCGGTGAGTGAGCTGAGCTCACTCAACGCCATAATCCGGATGGCGTTGAGTGAGCTGAGCTCACTCAACGCCATAGTATGGGAGGCCATTCTGATGGCATTGAGTGAGCAGAGCTCACTGAACTCCGTATCTGGGATGGCGTTGAGTGAGCAAAGCTCACTCAACGCCGTAGCTTGGATGGCGTTTAGTGAGCTGAGCTCACTCAACGCCATTGTACTTGGAATATTTTCTGGAAGATTGGTTCTAGCTGGGTGCTGGTTCAGCTGAACCGGGCCGGTCTGGGAATGGGCCATTTTATCCAATAAGACCTGATATGTCTTATTTAATTTAAGTTGACCGGTCAAGCTGTGCCACGTGGACCGCCGGTTTTGCAAAAGGAACGGTTCGGCCATGGCCGAGCCCGGCCTTCAAAGCCAGTAATGGCACTTGACACCTTGGCAACCCTTCCCCTCCCCTTTTACGGCTGGATTCAACTCCTCTAGGGAAGAGGAGGAGTTTCCAGCCATTAGCTAGCTGTCACAAAACCGTTTCAGCCCCCCCACCACCATGGCCGAGCCAAGCTATAATGGGCCATTAATGGCCACCAGGTTTTGGCCGTTCCCCCTCCCTTAACAAGCCTTTAAACACCCTCAGAGGCCCAAAAGGAACGTTTCCCAGCCCTTACCTTAAGTTTTCAAGCCTCCCACTGTATTGTAGAAGAATTCCGGCGACGCCACCACCGCGCCAATGGCATCCCGACGGTCTGCACGCCTCCAGCCCGCGAATAAGGTCCTCCCCTCCTCTCTCTCTACGGGTAGATCTTAGCTGCCTTAGGATTAAGATTCGGGCTCAAATGAGCCCGATCGGAAGAGCTTCTCTTTTCGATTTTCCCGCAAAAATGAGGTTACAGGCTCGCCGGAAAAAGCCTCTCCGGCGGCTGCGCCGCCGCCCGGCGATGGCCACCACCTCAACGGAGGTGGTGGTGGCGGTGGCCGGCCAGGGAGGAGGCTGGACGGCTGGCTATGGAAGGGATAAGTGCTCCCAAGTGCGTGCTATCTAGACCATCGGCTGGAGGTTGAAGACAACCTCCCAGCCGACGGATCAGCCTTTAAGATCTGTGAAAACATATTGATTAAAGTAATTTCTATATATTTTCTGTAGTTTCTGCCTGTAATTTGCATGAATTTCAATAAATAATTAGAGGCTTTTACAGAAAACGTTGTCAACACCAATATTTTAACTCTATGAGTCTAGAAAATTTTAAAAAAAATTTCAAGCGTTTTGGACCACTGGATAGACCTCAGCACTCATGTTGGTGAGGTCTACCCATAAGGCTGTCCTGACCTTAGAAAAATTCCCCACTCCAATCCAGTCATCAAAATGACTTGGAATTTGGGGTGTAGCCTAATCTTAGCTATATCTAGGTGCTGTAAAAAAATTAAGATTTTTGGAAAATGTTTTTCTATAGTTTTTATTAAAATTTAATAATCCTTGAAAAAATAAATTAGATGGCTAAATGACTTCCAAACCCTCTCAAAATTTGGTGAGTGGTCCCTGGGTTTATCATAAGGTTTTGGTAAAAAATTTATCTCATTTGGAGATATTTTGAATAGGTTTTTATCCCACCCTAGGTTGATCCTTATAGGATAATTTAGGATCAAACACCCCCTTGGTATTTGAGTGGCCATATCACCTCAATAGAGGCTAATATTTTTGTCACTGGCTTTTTAGGGCATGACACACCCTCCAAGGGAGTTTTGGGTGGTTTGTTGTAGGGTAGCCCCAGAACCCTAGGGAAGGTCCCTTAATGGGGATTTTTAGGGTTGTGAAGGTCATGGGGTCAAATGACATTGGACTGACTTAAAAATTAATGGAGAGGACCATAGGGCCATTAAAGTCCTCTGGTCAAAATTTTAGAGTATTTGGAGACCTTTAGCCCACCTAAAACCCTAACCCTAGTGTAGGTCATCAACCTTAATTTGAACTATTATGCTATCAACTGAACTTCAAATCAAGTAAAGTTTTGGTAGAGTGATTTTCTGGTCTAAATGGACATAATATATTTTTTTGAGATTTTTGGGTTAATTTATACAGTACTTCATTTACAACCCTAGTTTTGCCCTAGATATTTATTTTGATCATTCTGGAATTTATGTTCATTGGAATGTTATGAAATTCTTGATTAGGGCATCTTACAGCATGTTATACCTTCTGTATTTTTCTTGGGAGTTTTATCTGATTATTTTGGGTACTTTATTCTTTAACGTACTAATTGTGATATGTAGTCAAAAATACAAATAATGCCAAATTATCATTTGTAAATTTATGAAATTTTGTTAGTGGGTGTTTCAGACCATGATAGTCACCCTGTAATTTTCTCTAGAATTTTATATGATTAAAAACAGTACCTCCTTCACTAAGGTAGGAAACTAGTATTTTACATTAAATAATTTCAGTGTCCCAAATATTAGAATAAAATCATGGGACTTGGTTTATGATAGTTTTAGGTCACCATAAAGCTTCTGTAATTTTATTGTGATTTTTGGGTACATATTTACAGTACTTGCTTCATAATATGGTAGAAATGGCTTAAAATGGTAAATTAGAAAATACAGGCCTAAACACCTCTGAAATTTCTCAAAACTTAGAATTACTTCTTAAATGTCTCATAGGATTTTTACAGATTTTATGATGATTTATTGTTGGCTCATTAGTGCACTTCATGTTCATACTAGGGCATTTGGAAGCTTAGAATAAATAAATTAAATGCCCGATAAATAGGAAATATTTGGAAATCTTGGTCTTAGCTATATTATGTCAAGATAGACCTCCAGTAAATATTATAGGAGATTCAGAAGACAATTTGGAGTACCTCCCCTTATGTACCTCATGTATCTTAGGATGGTCCGCATATAGTAAAACCACGGAAACTGAACTAGAGTGGGTAATGAACTTAGGGAGATGGAATTTTGGTAGTTGTTGGTTTGGATAGGGCAAGCTAAGTAGTTCATTGTTGGAAATCAGGATAAGTAGAGTGTGAGATTGGCTAGTGTCAAGTGGCGTTCGGGAACGACGAAAGATCGTCCACCCCGGGTAGGAGAGGAAGAGTCTTAATACTCTAGGGCTATATCTAAATTAACTTATTAGGGATCGGGTAATGGGTACCAACCAATAACATTAAGTGCCTTGCGAAAGGGAACGGCGGGCTTCAGCTACCATCATAGTTCTTAGTGCCCTTGGAGAGCCCTTCACGGGAAATACTGGGGGTAGTCCTGGGATAACGTAAACCGGAGGAATAATAAGCTAACAAGAGCAACTAGTAATTAGGGTTGCACATACACACACCCCGATAGCTAGGAAGGTAGAATAAGTTGGTTTGGTTGCCATGTAGACGGTAGCTCTTAAGGTAGATGCACGGACGGGACAGTCCGGGGAGCCGAGGGCTCGAGGGTTTGAGTACAGAATAAAGATGGTGGGTCTTCGGTTTTTGATTATCGTTCACACCGACATCGGTACGTTGACTCGGCGGTGTGGGACACTTAGCCAAAGATAGTCTGGTGGATATAGCAAGCACTAGTATGCGGATACTCTAGGTTGTGTTCTTCTAGGGGCGTTTGGAAGGGCTAGGCCCCGTAGTGTGGATACCCACCTAGGAGTGGGGGGCCCGACCCACTGTCTCCGTTTACCACTATAGAGGTTCCTGGGAGTGAAGCTAGCTGCCTGAACAGGGGGAACTAAAGGTCTGTGCACATAGAGTCGTGTGCGCGAGTTGCACTTACATGAATCATGGCATAGCATATCACTACACTCATAATTGCATACAACCGACACCCCAACGTATAAATCGGTATGGGACTTTTTATACGATGGGAGCCTTGCAGAAGACCCCTTAACTTATAAATTTGTATGGGCATTCATATAAGTTAAGGTTACTTACTTATTTACTTTTTGTTCTCTACCTGCCTTCTTATATAATTGCAACTTACTACATATTTTACTTTATTACTCACCACCGTTGAATTGCTAGATGTACTTTATTCTAGATAGTTGTTTTCACACCATGATAGTTGTTAGATTAGTTCCACTGTCATCTGCTTGAACACTCTCTACCCGTGTAGCTTCCCTTTCCTCCTCTCCGCTCGGTTCTTAGGAGTCGTGGGGGGAGGGGTAGGGGATGATAGGGCTTAGTCTTTGTGACTAATGGTTTTCGAACCACAACATTACAGGAGCTCCGGATGGGAGACAGGGACCAGCACCAGTGGAGTACGGTGTGCATGGAGGTGGGTCAGTCTAGCACCGGTGCACCAGCGACCAGCTCCGTGAGTGATTAGTATTTTATAGCTTCCGCGATGAGTGATTTGTAGTGAGGACTCTGATGTACCGGGCTCGAGCCCGTTTATCTATATTTCATCTGAACTGTATCTTTGCAGTACTTATACTTCTATTTCCTGTTTTTATCTACTGATAGACTGGATGTGATTTCATTTTATACATGTTTCTGTGGACTTGTTTACATTTCACGTATACTTTCTTCTCTTTCTTTGTGATCGAAAAGGGCCGGCAGAATTGGCGTTTTGTAGTGGCGGCCTTCCCGTGAGTCGGTGCCACCGCAAAGCTGCAATTCTTGGCTAAGACCCCGGTGTTCGAAAAAGAAAAAAAAGGGGTCTTACAAGTGGTATCAGAGCAGACCTCGATCGGAAGAGAAGTAGTCCACAAAACCTTGGGCCACCCCCATGCGAGCTTAGTTTGCGGACAAACTAGCAGCGGAAGCAGTGGTGTGCCCATAAGGGAAATCACATGTAAAAGTCCATCCTACCCTTTCTTATATTCCATCATACATCCTCTAACAAATGGAATTTTTCCTTGTAGCCTGCGACGAACCTTACACCACAGCAGGGGACACCTCAGGCTCCGAATGTGGTCCCACCTCCACTGGCTCCAGCTCCGTTCCAGGAGACGGAGATGGGGCAAACACTGACGTCCATTCTAGAGGCCTTCAGAGCTTAGCAAGCCCCGGCCCCACAGCCAAACCTCGGGGCCAATTGGATGACTGTCTTCCGGGGACTTTCCCCTCCATCCTACAAGAGGACGAAGTCTGTAGTACTTACGGAGGAATGGTTGGATACCATTTATGAGATGCTAGTGGGGATTCGATGCCCCACTAAGGAGGCAGTTGCTTTGGCGATCTCCTGCCTAGAGTCACACGGAAAGAGGTGGTGGAAATCTCAGTTGGACACCACCTTTGCGGGGATGGATTGCGCAGAAATTACTTGGGAGGAGTTCAGAGCAGCGCTCTTGGGACATTTTGTACCTCAGTTGGCGAGGGATGACCTGGAGGATAGGTTCCTATGGTTGAGGCAGGGGAACAGGATGGTGGTAGAGTATTATCAGGAGTTCACTCACCTAGCCCGCTATGCAGACGCTTATCAGTTTGACGACGCTGGCTTTGCCCGGAGGTTTTACTAGGGGCTGCAAGACGACATGAGGCAGGCCCTCCTCTTTGTCTTAGAGAGGTGTTTGGCCAAGATTCTGGAGATGGCAAAGAAGAGAGAAGAGAATCAGCTTACAATGAAGAGTCGGAAGAGACCGGCTGATCAAACAGTGATTGGAGGTCGTAGAGACCCTCCTCGAGGCCAGGTTATTGGGGAGAGAAGGAATGGGGAGCAGCATCGTCAGGAGATTGGGCAGGAGCAAAGGAGTTAGGGGGTATTGGCTCCCCAGCCTTTACAGATGCTGGAGATGCCAAGGACAGCGGAGCAGCCACCGGTATGCTTTCAGTGCAATCAGTCGGGGCATATCAAGAGGAACTGCCCTATGAGGCGAGCACCCCCACCAGCACATCAGGGTACTCCACCTCCCCGACAGTTTGGCGGACGAGGATAGGACCGAGGATGAGGATTTCAGGATCGAGGCCGCAGGCCAGAGAGGGAGCAGGTGTATGCTCTAGACCTGGCACAGCCCCGAAACCCGGAGCAGGTTATCGCACCTATGGCAGTACTTCTTAAATTTTCTACATATGAACTAGTATTCTAGACATAACCTAGTTATAAATTAAGAGAAGACAACTGCAACAAGAATACTAAGACACTTAATTACCCCAGGCATAGTCTTCGTTAGCGGCAAGCCCGCTCACACTCTCTTCGATACTGGTGCTTCACACTCGTTCGTGTCGGAGGATTTCGTGAAAGGACTGGCAGGTGTGGAGCCATTCACCGGGAAGATGATGAGGGTGCGCCTACCTGATGGATCATAGATAATGACCTCTGCTCATTGTCCTATGGAAGCGAGGATCGGCGAGAAGGCGTTTGAGGAACCAGCGACGATTCTGAAGATGCCAGATTACGATTTGATACTGGGCATGACTTGGCTGTGCTGGAACCATGCCCAGATCGACTGCGTGGCGAAGAGGATCACCGTGAGGCTCGGCGACTCCTTCATTATCATCGAAGGTATTATACCAGCACCCTGTACCTTATTATCGTCTGTGCAGGCCGTTAAGGCCCACCTGTAGGGGGAAGAAGTTTATCAGGTCCTTTTTGAGGCGGTCGAGGCCAAGGACTCCATTTTAGATATTCCAGTAGTGCGGGACTTCGCCGACGTGTTTCCGGAGAAGCTACCAGGGCTACCCTAGCACCGAGGGAAGGACTTTCAGATTCAGCTCGTACCGGGGGCTAAGCCAGTATCCAGAGCTCCCTATCGAATGGCCCCAAAGGAGTTGGTGGAATTTCGAAGCCAGCTTCAGGAATTAGTGGAGCCCGGGTTCGTTCGGCCTAGCTCTTCACCATGGGGAGCTCCAGTGTTATTCGTTAAGAAGAAGGACGGGACCCTTCGACTGTGCATAGATTACCGGGCCCTGAACAGGCTGACGGTCCGGAATACTTATCCCTTACCAAGGATAGACGAGCTATTTGACCAGCTGGAGGGAGCCCATTGGTTCTCAAAGCTGGATCTGAGATCAGGGTACTACAAGCTTCGCATTCGGGAGGAAAAGCTCCCGAAGGCGGCCTTTAGCAGCATATATGGTTTGTACGAGTTTACCGTGATGCCTTTTGGGCTCACGAATGCACCCTCCGCATTCATGACCTTGATGAATCGGGTGTTTGAAGAGTATCTGGATGTCTTCGTTATCATATTCATCTACGACATCCTTATCTATTCAAGGACGGAGGAGGAGCACGCGAGACATCTGGCCTTGACCTTGGAGAAGTTGCGGGAGCATGAGATGTATGCCAAGTACAGCAAGTGCCAGTTCTGTCTAAAGTAGGTGGCCTTTCTGGGCCATGTCATCAGTGGAGCAGGTCTGGCAATGGATCCGGTGAAGGTCCAGGCAGTACGGGATTGGCCACCACTAAAGTCGGCCTCGGATGTTCGAAGTTTCTTGGGACTTGCTGGTTATTACCGGAAGTTCGTAAAGGGGTTCTCTCAGATTGCTCTCCCTCTTACGTCTTTGACAAAGAAGGAGTCCCCTTTTATTTGGACACCACGATGCGAGTCTGCTTTCTAGGAGCTGAAGGATCGTCTTACCTCGGCTCCCATCCTTTCCCTACCGTCAAGGAAGGAAGGATTTCAGGTGTACACAGATGCTTCCTATCAGGGGATGGGTGTTGTTCTGATGCAGAACGGGCACGTAATATCCTATGCCTCCCGTCAATTGAAGCAGCACGAGCAGAACTACCCCGTGCACGATTTGGAGATGGGGGCAGTTGTTTTTGCTCTTAAGATCTGGCGACACTACCATTACGGAATTCATTGCGATATCTTCTCTGACCATAAGAATCTGAAGTACATCGACACCCAGAAGGAGTTAAATATCAGGCAGAGACGCTGGGTAGAGTTTCTGTCGGACTACCAGTATACCATGCACTACCACCCGGGGAAGGCGAACGTGGTCACGGATGCTCTGAGCCGGAGAGTGAATACGACGGGAGTAGGCCCGCAGCTGATGGCCTTGGAGTTGGTTAAGGCATTCGAAGAGATGCAGATTTCACTAGTGTCTGAGGATGACCCGGAGCTATACATGGAGTACCTGGGGTCGATGGTTACTACGGATGATATTCAAAACCGCATCAGAGATGGGCAGATGCATGATGAGAGAGCTGAGCCGATATTCCGAGCCTTTGAGGAAGGCACGACAGGAGATTACTCTTTGAGGGATGGTCTCCTGTGTTTCAGAGGCAGAGTCTACATACCGGCAGGAGGCCAGATCCGGGAGGACATCATGACGAAAGCTCACTGCAGCCGATATTCGGTACACCCGGGGATCACCAAGATGGTAAAGGTTTTGAAAAGGACGATGTACTGTCTGGGTATGAAGAAAGACATTATGTACTTCGTGACGCATTGCGAGGCCTGCCAACTCGTGAAGACAGAATGTAGGAACCCGGCAGGCTTGCTGCAGCTACTTCCGGTGCCGGAATGGAAATTTGAAGATATAGCCATGGACTTCATACATGGGCTACCTCGATCCCGTGCGGGGAATGACTCGATCTGGGTGATAGTGGACAGGCTAACAAAGGTGGCCAGATTCATTCCAGTTGCGAAGGACGCACTGGTTAGTGTATTAGTACGGAGGTTCATTGAGCAGTTTGTGCGTTATCATGGGGTGCCCAAGACTATCGTTTCGGATCAGGATGGGCGGTTTACATCCATGGAATGGAGGTCAGTCCAGGCCCATATGGGTTCTCAGCTGACATTCAGCACAGCTTTTCACCCTCAGACCGACGGGCAGACAGAGCGCACCAACCGTACACTAGAAGATCTTTTGCGCCTGTGCATTTTGGACCGCGGCGAGCCTTGGGAGAGATTGCTGCCACTGGTCGAGTTTTTGTACAACAACGCCCATCAGTCCAGCATAGGCATGGCTCCATATGAGGCGTTGTATGGAAGGAGGTGCAGGACCCCACTATCATAGGTTCAGGATGAGGACCCGCAGGCACTAGGTTCGGAGTTTGTAGGGGATACAGATGCTCAGATTAGATTGATCCGGGACAGGATGTTGGAAGCCCAGAGCAGGCAGGCCAAATATTACGATGTGAGGCATCGTCAAGTGGAGTTCCAGCTGGGAGATCGGGTTTTCTTGAAGATACGGCCGATGCACGGAGTCTCGCGGGTTTGCGGGCGGAAGAAGCTCAGTCCGAGATATATGGGGCCTTAAAGGATCCTGGAGCGGATCGTCCCCTTAGCCTATAGACTTGAGTTATCGCCGAAGTTAGCTGGATTGCATGACGTCTTCCACGTCTCCTCACTACGAAGGGCTCTGCTACGCCCTGAGCAGCTAATTTCCTTGACAGATGGCCTGGTGGCCTCGGATCGGTCAGTCAACTTGGAGCCTATCAGGATCGATGACACGGTAGTGCGGGTCTTGCGACGGAAGAAGGTTCCGTTAGTCAAGGTTCTGTGGGACAATCATGGGCGGGAGGAGCATACATGGGAGCCACAGGACTTGATGCGGCAAAAATACCCGGAACTTTTCGGTCAGGTATGCCTCACAACCCCTCTGGACAATCAATTTGCTTTTCGATTTTAAACCAATAGGACTGAAATTTCAAGAATAGGGGCTAATCTTTTGTTTATTAGGGTATATACCTAGTCAACTGGACGAATTGGTCTGAGATTTGACCATCACCTTCAAACCGCACATAGCAAACGTAACGTAGAGATGTAAATCTTTCAACTCTCATGGGATGTTACAAGCCTTTTTCTCCGGATTGGAGCCCCCGTAGGCTTAACCTTGATTTCGGGGATGAAATCTTTGTTTTGTTTATTGGGATTTGTAACATCCCATTTCCAACTAGACCCCTGGGAGTGGTTTTGTCTTAACAGAACCCTAGGAAGCCCAGGAATCGAAGTTTGTCGACCAAGATTTTGAGTCAAGGGGTGGTCACGCCCGTGACCGACACGTCACGCCCGTAACCTAGGGCGTGACCCCCTTCGAATATCGTCAACCTCAGGAAGACAATCGTCGAGCTCAGAAATTTCAACATAGGCTAGACACGCCCGTGACCGATCCGTCACGCGTGTGACCTTGGAATGGCATTTTGTGAGCTAAGCTCACTAAACGCCGTGGTCTGGAATGGCGTTGAGTGAGCTAAGCTCACTCAATGCCATTGTCTGGAATGGCGTTGAGCTAGCTAAGCTCACTCAATGTCGTGGTCTGGATGGCGTTGAGTGATCTTAGCTCACTCAAAGCCATAAGAGAGATGGCGTTGAGTGCGTTGAGTGCACTCAACGCCATAAGTTGAATGGCGTTGAGTGCAATGACTGCACTCAACGCCATCTGGTGTCGACAGGTTGGCATTGAGTGAGCTGAGCTCACTCAACGCCATAGTCTGGGAGTCCATTCCGATGGCATTAAGTGAGCAGAGCTCACTCAACGCCGTATCTGGGATGGCTTGGATGGCGTTTAGTGAGCTGAGCTCACTCAACTCCATTGTACTTGGAATATTTTCTGGCAGATTGGTTCTAGCTGGGTGTTGGTTCAGCTGAACCGGGCCGGTCTGGGAATGGGCCGTTTTATCCAATAAGACCTGAAAAGTCTTATTTAATTTAAGTTGACCGGTCAAGTTGTGCCACGTGGACCGCCGGTTTTACAAAAGGAACAGTTCGGCCATCGCCGAGCCCGGCCTTCAAAGCCAGTAATGGCACTTGACACCTTGGCAACCCTTCCCCTCCCCTTTTACGGCTGGATTCAACTCCTGTAGGGAAGAGGAGGAGTTTCCATCCGTTAGCTAGTTGTCACAGAACCGTTTCAGCCCCCCACCACCA
The DNA here is from genome assembly GCA_039513925.1 of Platanthera zijinensis. Taxonomy (NCBI): domain Eukaryota; kingdom Viridiplantae; phylum Streptophyta; class Magnoliopsida; order Asparagales; family Orchidaceae; genus Platanthera; species Platanthera zijinensis. Next base: position 182,901,225 of record CM077087.1, read on the forward strand.
TGGCCGAGCCAAGCTATAATGGGCCATTAATGGCCACCAGCTTTTGGCCGTTCCCCCTCCCTTACCAAGCCTTTAAACACACTCAGAGGCCTAAAAGGAACGTTTCCCAGCCCTTACCTTAAGTTTTCGAGCCTCCCACTATGCTGCAAAAGAATTCCGGCAACGCCACCACCGAGCCAATGGCATACCGACGGTCTGCACGCCTCCAGCCCGCGAACAAGGTCCTCCCCTCCTCTCTCTCTACGGGTAGATCTTAGCTTCCTTAGGATTAAGATTCGGGCTCAAATTAGCCCGATTGGAAGAGCTTCTCTTTCCGATTTTCCAGCAAAAATGAAGTTACGGTCTTGCTGGAAAAAGCCTCTCCGGCGGCTGTGCCGCCGCCCGGCGATGGCCACCACCTCAACGGAGGTGGTGGTGGCGGTGGCCGGCCAGGGAGGAGGTTGGACGGTCTGCTGTGGAAGGGAGAAGTGCTCCCAGGTGCGTGCTATCTAGACCGTCGGCTGGAGGTTGAAGACAACCTTTCAGCCGACGGATCAGCCTTTAAGATCTGTGCAAACATATTGATTAAAGTAATTTTTATATATTTTCTGTAGTTTCTGCCTGTAAATTGCATTAATTTCTATAAATACTTAGAGGCTTTTACAGAAAAAGTTCTCAACACCAATATTGTAGATCTATGAGTCTAGAAAATTTTAAAATTTGTTTCAAGCATTTTGGACCACTGGATAGACCTCAGCACTCATTTTGGTGAGGTCTACCCATAAGGCTGTCCTGACATTAGAAATATTCCCCACTCCAATCTAGTCATCAAAATGACTTGAAATTTGGTGTGTGGCCTAATCTTACCTATATCTAGGTGCTGTCATAAAATTAGGATTTTTGGAAAATGTTTTTCTATAGTTTTTATAAAAATTTAATAATCCTTGAATAAATAAATTAGATGGCTAAATGACTTACAAACCCTCTCAAATTTTGGTGAGTGGTCCCTGGGTATATCATAAGGTTTTGGTAAAACTTTTATCTCATTTGGAGATGTTTTGAATAGGTTTTTATCCCACCCTAGGTTGATCCTTATAGGATAATTTAGGATCAAACACCCCCTTGGTATTTGAGTGGCCATATCACCTCAACAGAGGCTGATATTTTGGTCACTAGCTTTTTAGGGCATGACACACCCTCCAAGGGAGTTTGCGGTGGTTTGGTGTAAGGTAGCCCCAGAACCCTAGGGAAGTTCCCTTAATGGGGATTTTTAGGGTTGTGAAGGTCATGGGGTCAAATGACCTTGGACTGACTTAAAAATTGGTGGAAAGGACCATAGGGCCATTAAAGTCCTCTGGTCAAAATTTTAGGGTATTTGGAGACCTTTAGCCCACCTAAAACCCTAACCCTAGTTTAGGTCATCAACCTTAATTTGAACTATTATGCTATCAACTGAACTTCAAATCAAGTAAAGTTTTGGTAGAGTGATTTTCTGGTCTAAATGGACATAATATATTTTTTTTGAGATTTTTGGGTTAATTTATACAGTACTTCATTTACAACCCTAGTTGTGCCCTAGATATTTATTTTGATCATTCTGGAATTTATGTTCATTGGAGTGTTATGAAATCTTTGATTAGGGCATCTTACAGCATGTTATACCTTCTGTATTTTTCTTGGGAGTTTTATCTGATTATTTTTGGGTACTTTATTCTTTAACGTACTAATTGTGATATGTAGTCAAAAATACAAATAATGCCCAATTATCATTTGGAAATTTATGAAATTTGGTCAGTGGGTGTTTCAGACCATGATAGTCACTCTATAATTTTCTCTGGAATTTTATATGATTAAAAATAGTACCTCCTTCACTAAGCCAGGAAAACTAGTATTTTACATTAAATAAATTCAGATCCCAAAATATTATAAAAAAATCATGTGACTTGGTTTATGATAGTTTTAGGTCACCATAAAGCTTCTATAATTTTCTTGTGATTTTTTGGTACATATTTACAGTACTTGATTCATAATATGGTAAAAATGACTTAAAATGGTAAATTAAGAAATACAGGCCTAAACACCTCTGAAATTTCTCAAAACTTGGAATTACTTCTTAAATGTCTCATAGGATTTTTATTGATTTTATGATGATTTATTGTTGGCTCATTAGTGCACTTTATGTTCATAATAGGGCATTTGGAAGCTTAGAATAAATAAATTAAATGCCCGATAAATAGGAAAAATTTGGAAATCTTGGTCTTAGCTATAATATGTCAAGATAGACCTCCAGTAAATATTATAGGAGATTCGGAAGACAATTTGGAGTACCTCCCCTTATGTACCTCATGTATCTTAGGATGGTCCGCATATAGTAAAACCACGGAAACTGAACTAGAGTGGGTAATGAACTTGGGGAGATGGAATTTTGGTAGTTGCTGGTTTGGATAGGTCAAGCTAAGTTAAAGTTCATTATTGTAAATCAGGATAAGTAGAGTGTGAGATTGGCTAGTGTCAAGTGGCATTCGGGAACGACGAAAGATCGTCCACCCCGGGTAGGAGAGGAAGAGTCTTAATACTCTAGGGCTAGATCTAAATTAACTTAAGAGGGATCGGGTAATGGGTACCAACCAATAACATTATGTGCCTTGCGAAAGGGAACGGTGGGCTTCAACTACCATCATAGTTCCTAGTGCCCTTTGAGAGCCCTTCACGGGGAATACCAGGGGCAGTCCTGGGCTAACGTAAACCGGAGGAATAATAAGCTAACAAGAGCAACTAGTAATTAGTGTTGCACATACACATACCACGATAGCTATGAAGGTAGAATAAATTGGTCTGGTTGCCATGCAGATGGTAGCTCTTAAGGTAGATGCACGGACGGGACAGTCCGGGGAGCCGAGGGCTCGAGGGTTTGAGTACAGAATAAAGGTTGTGGGTCTTCGGTATTTGATTGTCGTTCACACCGACATCGGTACGTTGACTCGGCGGTGTGGGACACTTATCCAAAGAAAGTCTGGTGGATATAGCAAGCACTAGTACGCGGATACTCTAGGTTGTGTTCTTCTAGGGGCATACGGAAGGGCTAGGCTCGGTAGTGTGGATACCCGCCTAGGAGTTGGGGGCCCGACCCACTGTCTCCATTTGCCACTACGGAGGTGAAAGTGAGTGTAAGATCTATCTCAACTCTAGAGGGGGGTGAATAGAGTTTACTTAAAATAATTTTTTCACAGATTATTAAAATAGCACAAATTAAAATTCTATTTAAGCTATAGTGTAGAGTGCTAACAGAAACTTAAAAACTGAAAGGAAAAGAACACAGCACACAGCAGACAAATCACACAAGCACAACCAGAAGACACAAGGAAATATAGTGGTTCCCCAAAACTGGGTACATCCACTCTTCTACCACCCTTGGTAGGAATCCACTCAGGACTGAGTTGATCAGGTGTCCTGACACCAATGAGCTTTTGATAAGGTGCTCAAAAACCAAAGCTAGATTTTTTGATAAGGTGTCTTGCCACCACTGAGTTTTGACAAGGCTCTCAGAACCAGACAGAACTTTTGAAGGGAGTTCAAGAACCCTTTTACAGCAGGAAAAGAAAAAGTGAAAGTTGAAGTTGTCTTCTCTGTTCTCAGTCAAATGAGAGAAGCACAAGTGGATTGAAGATGTCAAAGCTCCCCCTGAGATGTAGAGAGGTTCAGGCAGAGAAGCTTTGCAGAAGGGTGATAGGTCTTCAGAACTTGATCTCCAGAAAAGAATGGTTTCAGCAGAACAGCTGAAAGATGATGTGTCTGGAAATCTAAGATGAAGATGCAAGAACACTTAGTCAGCTAGAAGATCTAGATGTTGTAGTTTTCTTGTTCTTCTGCTAACAGTATTCTTCTGTGTGTTTTCTCTTTTTTTTTTCTTTCTGTCTATCAGCTCTGTGTATTTTGTTGTTGTTGTGTTCCTATATATCTAAAGGACCATAGGAATAGAATTGATTTTCTGAATATTCTCCTTGTCCAAAGATGGTCGTTGGTCAGTCATAAATGTTTTCCATAAATGGTCTTGTCTTTTAGAGGAAAGTCCAGCAAACATTCTCTGAATGATACCTTGAAACTTGCTCCAAACGGCTGGGAGATCTTCTGTCATAAATGCTGATAATATTCAAAAACATTCCAAAGAATCAGCAGCATTTGAAATCTTGAAGACGTTGATCTCTCCAAATAATCGTCGATCTGAGCTCTACGATCGTCGAACTGAGCTCAGAGATGAACTGAGATAAGCAGACAGAAATCGTCGAACTGAGCTCAAAGATCGTCGAACTGAGCTCAGCGACCTGAGAAACAGCTGAAGGAGGCATCGTCGAACTGAGCTAGACGATAGTCGAGGGGAGTTCGACGATTAAGCAGAAGCTAGCTAAAATCAGATAGTCGATCTGAGCTCAAAGATCGTCCACCGGAGTTCGACGATTTGTTGAAGTTGAGCTCAGAGAGCGTCGAACTGAGTTCGACGATTCGTCGACCAGAGCTCGACGAAAATTGCTTTAGACTTAGCTCTTCATCCTTGATCTTGGAGTGGTCTTGGGGGCAGCTTCAAAACTAAGTTCTAGACCCTAGACTCATTCTAATGTTGACCTTCTCAACTATACAACTAGGTCAACTAGGATCCTAAGACAAGCATAGTGATCCTTACCCAAATTAGTAATAGGGTGTTCCAACAATCTCCCTCTATTTGGGTTAGGATTACTATTTACAGACAATCATAAAGAGCATTCAATAATACAGAAGTTAAATACAAAATGCAGAGAAACAGCAATGCATATCACAGATAAGTAGTAGCAGATATCCAAAGGTGGATGATATGTTTGCTTACACAGATCACTTCTTTTCAGTTCCCTTTTTAAATAAAATTTCTCTGTTAGGGTTTAGGGCTTCTTTCTTGGACCTTCTGTCATCTTCTGCACCTAGAGAGGTTTGAGATCTTGGCCTTGGAACTACAGCCTCTGGGTGCAGCTTCATGTACTCTTCTGGATTGAAAAATTTCTTTGAAGCATACTTTTCCAGTTCTTTCTTTCTTTGTTCTGATAAGGTTGTAATGTTGGATATTTCTTTGCCTTGTTCTCTAGCCTTCTTAATCTGATCAAGAGCAGCCAACTCTTTCATCCTAGCAGTCCAGGCCACAGGATTGTTCTCAGGATCCTCATATGGAACAGCAGATTCATATTTGTTGAGAGATTCAGGAGCAGGAGAGGTCCTTGGAGCAACTGTGTCTTTCAGTTTGTAAGGGTAAGGACCTGAAGTAGAGTCAGAATGGCCTTGTCCTTCCCTTTGATAGGGTCTCTGTCCTCTTTGATTTCCTCTGTAACTACCCCTTCTGGGTTGATATCCTCTTTGATGTTGTCCCTTTTGGTAATACTTAGAATAGGATTGAGAGGAACTTTGTCTAGGAGCTGGAGCTTGAGGAGCTGAGCCTGATCCAGAGTCTGGAGGAGGAGGAGGAGGAGGCTGATGTTGAGATGATCCTTTTTCATATTTGTCAAGCTTTCTTCTCTTTTTCATGGCCTTTAGTTGGTTCTTGGAAAATTGCATCCATGGTTCAGTGATGGGGCAGTCATGCAGAATGTAATATGGAATGTCATTGGAGTCTTTAGCTTTGGCAGGAGGAACTGACATCATTGCTTTACTTCTGGCTTTTCTCTTTTTGGCAATTGTGCTGGCAGAATCATCAGAATCAGTTCTGTACTGATCACTTTCAGAACTCTGAGGTTGATCATATAAAGCATCAATTCTTCTTAGATATTCTTCTTGAGCTTTGAGCTTTGCAGCAGCAGCAGGAGCAGGAGCAGGAGCAGGAGCAGGAGCAGCAGGGATAGCAGAATCAGCATCATCAGTTTCAACAACAATTTCCTCAGCATTAGGTGCTGGAATCATTTCTATGTCAGCACCAGCAGTATCAACAAAAGGAGGCACATTGGCCTTAGTAGCAGCATCAGATACATCCACAGCCTTCCATGACTTGATATAGGAAACAATCTGGCTGGGATTACAGACAGGTACAGGCACAATAGCCTTGGACAGATCTTCAGCAGTAATTGGAGGCAGACAGCTTAGATAGGCTGTATCAAATCTGGATAGCAACCTCTGCAGATTAAGTGCAAAAGCACATCCTGAGCTTGCTGAGAGAGTAGAAGCTGGAGCTGGAGCTGGCACAATCACTTCTTCATAAGGCATCTCCCCCTGCCTTGGTTCAGAGAGAGGTGAACCAAGGCACCCAGTAGAAGGGATTGCCTGGGAGGAGGAAAAAGAATCAAGCTTGGTGGACAGCTCCTGGACTTGCTTCAGGAGTGGAGTCAGGGAGGACTCCAGCAGAGATACCAGCTTGGGAGCTAGCAACTCATAGAGCCTGTCAGCCAGGCTAGAAAGATCTACATGCCCAAGTGAGGCTTGAGCAGAGGTAGTAGTCAAGGTGGATGGAGGGATGGTGACTGAAGCTGAAAAGGTGGAGGTAGGTGGAGTAGGGATTGTTGGTTCAGAAGATGGAATGATGGGGATAGAGAAGGTTGAGGAGAAGAGTGGGAGAGTAAAGGAGGGTATGAAGGAGGGTTGAGAGAGGATGTCAGTGAGCATTTGATGGAGGGAAGATGTCTCAGGAGGAGAAGAGGGAGAGTCATCCATGAGGGAATCCTCTAAAAGGGCAAATGATGGTTGAGTGTGGAATGGATAGGAAAAGAGAGGATGGAAGTCCTCTGAGGAGGATGGTGGAGGGGATGACATAGGTGAGGAAATGGTAATGGGAGATGAGATAATAATGGTGGAGACTGGTGGTGAGGAGGTGATGGCTTGGGTATATGTGGCTTGGGAGGATATGGCTTGGGGAGAAGAAGAAGCAGGCAGCTCTTCTACTAGAGGAGTGACCAGATTGGTCCTTGTGCCTGATAGAAGTGTTGCAGCAGCCCTGGAGGGGTTGATTATCTGCCTGTCCCATTTACTGAAGAGGGCACAGGAGAGCCTCTTGGATGCATTGATGAACATCCCAGAAGAGGTCAAAAGGTCAGGGCATCTTGAGTGCAGAAAGACCCCCAAGATTCTTCCAAAACTGACTGCAGACTTGCTTATCTTCTTCTTAATCAGGGTGAAGAAGATGGAGCCCCAGTCGAGGTGTTTCTTATCCAGTAAGGCTCCCATCAGGCAGAACTGATACCTGGAAATTGTGTCATGCGCTGAGTGCTTGGCCAACAGCACCTTCCCAACTACATCAGCCAGGAACTGGAATTCTATAGCCAGATTCTTTTTCAGCAGCTTATTAGGGTTAATTACATTATGACCCATCCTATCTAACATGGAGGCATACTCCTCTCCAGACAGATCAATGGAGTCTTCTCCAGTACTGAGTTGAAAGACGTCAGTTAATAAAGCCGGGGATAGAATTACCTGGGTCCCCTTAATGGTGCCGACAACAGTATTCTCAGTCTCATCTGCTGCGGTATAACACCATTCCTTAATCTCCTCAGATGCAATCTTCATCCTGGTAGTCATTATCTGGGTTAGCTGTTGTTCTCTGAATAGATTCAGAACATCCTTGAAGCGCTGGTCGCTTCCATCAAATGAGTTTATGTCTATGTCGAAACCGGTGTCGAACTTCATCTTGGAAATGGCAGCACTCAAATCAGCCATGTGTACCTGCAGCAGAAAACCAAAAACGACCAAGCGTAGAAAATTTGGAGGGAAAAGGAAGAAAGTTGCAGAGTATGAAAGCGTAAAAAGGAGAACGACGGCTGAAGAATGATTTTATATTAGGGTTCGACGGCGAAAAAGAAAGTCGTTGAGCTCAGCTCGACGAAGCGTCGATCTCAGCTCGACGATTTAGGCTACAGAGGGAATCTGAAGAGTCTTCAAAATCGGCGATCTTCGTTCGACGATGTTGAAAAACGTCGAGCTCAGCTCGACGGCCTCTGAACAGAAGAAGAAAAATTCTAGATCTAGCAAAGGCTCTAAACTCAGATCGACGATAGCAAAAGCGTCGATCTCTGGTCGACGATTTTTTTTTGGAAAATCGTTGATCTCCGTTCGACGATTTTTGAGAAAACGTCGAGCGCAGTTCAGAGTCTAAACTCATTCAAAAGACAGAATTTTTTAGCCTAGTCTTGGTCTGTTTTAGCTTTTCAAAATCTTGGATTTTAATTAAGACTTCCTCCATCTATCATGCCTAACTGATTTAGGAAGAACCTGTGTTTCTTTTCATCCAAGGGTTTGGTGAAAATATCTCCCCTTTGCAAATCAGTAGGAATATATTGAAGTTCAATTTTGTTTTTCTCTACATTATCCCTTAGGAAATGATGCCTGATTTCTATGTGTTTTGTCCTACTATGGAGGACTGGATTTTGTGCTATAGAAATAGCACTAGTATTATCACAGAAAATTTTTGACTGCTCTAAGTTGTAACCATAGTCTAGAAGCTGATTTTGTATCCACAATATTTGTGAGCAACAACTGCCTGCAGCCATATACTCAGCTTCAGCAGTTGAAGTTGACACAGATGTTTGCTTCTTACAAAACCAGGAGACAAGTCTGTCACCAAGGAACTGACATGTTCCACTGGTGCTTTTCCTGTCTATTCTGCATCCAGCATAATCAGCATCTGAGAATCCAGTTAATTCAAATCCTGATTCTTTTGGATACCAGAGTCCTAGATTTGGACAACTCTTTACATACCTAAGAATCCTTTTAACTAGTGTTAGGTGTGACTCTCTAGGGTTAACTTGGAATCTAGCACATATGCATGTAGCAAACATTATATCTGGTCTGCTAGCTGTAAGGTACAGTAGAGAGCCAATTATTGCTCTATATGTTGTCTGATCAACTGGCTTCCCATGCTGATCAGCATCCAATACAGCATTGGTAGGCATGGGTGTTTTCATACAAGATGCTTCAGACATACCAAACTTCTTGACCAATTCTTTTGCATACTTGGCTTGAGAAATAAAGATGCCTTCAGCATGTTGTTTGACTTGCAATCCTAAGAAGAAGGAGAGCTCACCCATGCTACTCATTTCAAATTTGGAATGCATTAGGTTGGAGAACCTCTTGCACAAATTTGAATCAGTAGAGCCAAATATGATATCATCTACATAGATTTGTACTAGTAGGGTGTGGGACTTATGGGTTCTAATAAAAAGAGTTTGGTCTACTCTCCCCCTAATAAAACCATTTTCCAGAAGAAAGCATGCTAGGGTCTCATACCATGCTCTGGGAGCTTGCTTGAGACCATACAATGCTTTATGCAGCCTATAAACATAATCAGGGTGAGTTAGAGAGATAAAACCTGGAGGTTGTCTAACAAAGACTTCCTCTTTGATGTCCCCATTAAGAAATGCACTTTTCACATCCATTTGGTATACTTTGAATCCTTTGTGAGCAGCATATGCTAGGAATATTCTGATGGCCTCTAACCTTGCAACTGGTGCAAAGGTCTGATCATAATCTATTCCTTCTTGTTGAGAGTACCCTTGAGCAACAAGCCTTGCCTTGTTTCTGACTATGACTCCTTGATCATCCAGCTTATTTCTAAAGACCCACTTTGTTCCAACAATAGGATGATCTTTTGGCTTAGGCACTAGTTCCCAAACCTGATTTCTTTCAAATTGATGCAGCTCCTCTTGCATTGCAATGATCCAGTGTGGATCTTGCTCTGCATCTTGAATGGATTGAGGCTCAATTTGAGATAGGAAGCAAGTGTGCATTAGGTTCTGGTTGACCTGATTTCTGGTTTGCACACCAGCTGAGATGTCTCCAATAACTTGGGAAGTTGGATGATCTCTTATTGTTACTAAATCAACAGGAGGTGTTGATTGTTCACCAGCCTGTGTTGTTGTTTCCTCTAGTGGAACAGCAACTGGTTCTTCAAGGTGATTTTCTTTTAGATGTTGAACTTCTTCTTCATCATCACTGCTGTCATTCTTTTCAGTAACTTGCAGTTTGTTCACGTCTTCAGCTAATGAATGTACCTGCAAAGGTTCTATGATAGAAGCATTCTTCTCCTTGAAAGACATGTTAGCTTCATCAAAAACAACATGAACAGACTCTTCAATTTTACAAGAAGATTTGTTGTACACCCTATAGGCCTTACTGATCATGGAGTATCCCAGAAACACTCCTTCATCAGCTTTGGCTTGAAATTTAGCTAGATATTTCTTGTCATTATTATGAACATAGCAAATACAACCAAAAACTTTAAAATAGTTTACTTTAGGTTTCTTCCCTTTGAGCAGTTCATAGGGAGTCTTGCCCTTCAGTTTATGTATCAGGCTTCTGTTCAACACATAGTTGGAGGTGTTCACTGCCTCAGCCCAAAAGGATAGAGGTAGGTGAGCATCTGACAACAATGTAGTAGCAGATTCAATTAGGGTTCTATTTTTCCTTTCAGCTACCCCATTTTGTTGAGGAGTTCTAGGAGCTGAGAAAGTGTGCCTGATCCCTTCACTTTGACAGAACTCTTGCATGAGAAGAGAATCAAACTCTGTCCCATGATCACTTCTGATCAGGGCAATGTGAGTGTTGAACTCAATCTGAATGCATTTGAGAAAATCTGTCAAACACTTGAAGTTATCAGACTTCTTCCTCAGAAAGAATACCCAAGTGAATCTTGAGAAGTCATCTACAATCACTAAAGTATAGGATTTCCCTCCTAGGCTTTGCACTGATATGGGTCCAAAAAGATCCATATGCAACAGGTACAAGATCCTAGGTGAATCACTCTTATTAATTGAGTTAAAACTACTTTTAGTTTGCTTGCCTAATTGACATGCCTTGCAAAGTTCTTCCTTCTTGTAGGGACCAGAAGGTAGTCCTCTAACAAGGTTGTCTTTGGATAGCCTAGCAATGGTTCTAAGGTTAATGTGTCCTAGTCTTTTATGCCACAAATTGTTTGGTTTTGAAATGGAGTTAAACAGGCAGATATCTACTACAGGTGAAAGAAAATTCACTAAGTAAATGTTACCTCTTCTGTTACCTGTCAACACAGTTGTGTTGTCCACTGACTGGACTTTGCATATGGCTTTGTTGAAGGTTACTTGATATCCTTCATCACACAATTGACTGATACTTATCAGGTTGTGCTTGAGTCCTTCAACATATGCCACCCTTTTGAAGGTGACTGAGCCAATTTGGACTGCACCATATCCTTTTGTAGTTCCAAAGCTTGAGTCTCCAAAAATTACTTTGGGTCCAAGCTTGGCTTTGAAGGAAGTGAAATTGTCCTTGTCCCCTGTCATGTGCTTTGAGCACCCACTATCCAGATACCATTGATGGTTTGATGCTGGATAGGTCTTCACCTGCACAAAAACAGCTTATTTGTTTTTGACCCAGGTAACCTTGGGCCTAGGTTGATAACCTTTAAATTCTGAAATAAAGGACATCCCAGGTTGACTCTTATAGCCTTCAGGATGGTATCTCCTAGGAGTTACTATCCACTCAGTATAGGGGTTGAGTCCATGGGATGTGCAACTTCTAGGATTGAATTTGACTGAGCCATTGAAAATGTGTTCACAATTCTGAACTCTGTTCGACGATCGTCGATCTGAGGTCGACGATCTTGGGTCAGATCGTCGATCTCTGTTCGAAGATCGATAGTGCTTGAGTTCAGAGTTTGGGTGTCGTCGAGCTGAGGTCGACGATCTGTGCTTAGATCGTCGAGCTCTATTCGACGATCGTCGAGCTCTGCTCGACGCATTTTGTTGAACTGAAATTTTCTCTAGCAGGTCTGCATTCTTCCTAGCCACCTCTACTACTCCCTTTCCTTTGTCAGAGACAAATTTGATTGGAGTTGTTAACACTATAGGTTGGCTGGAGGAGGCACCCAAACCCAGTGTACTATTGAATCTAGAGTTCACTGTGCTTGTGATGTCCATCAGTCTGATACTCCTCCCATTTAGAGATTCTTCAAACTTTTTGGCCTTTGATAGTTCACTTTTCAGTGAAGCTATCTCCTCCCTACAGCATTCTAACTCCTCAGAGAGCTTGAGGTTCTTTGAGTTTAGGATACTATGCTCAGACAATTGATTCCTGAGAGATATTATCTCCTTCTCAGATTTTAATAGGTCTAGGCATAGTGTCTTAAATTCACTTTTGAAATCTTCATAATGAAAATCAAAAGAATTGATTACCTGATCTTCATCTGGGTGAGTGTCTGAATCTGATTCTGATTCTTCATCAGAGTTTTGTTGTGATGCATTGATGGCCATCATGCAGAACTCCTTTTCATCTGCATCATCCTCATCATCACTGGAACTGGATGAGGCTTCAGATTCCTCTTCAGTCTCACTCCAGGTCTCAGCAACAAAGCCCTTCCTTGTATGTTTGTTTTTGCTGAAGGAGGCTTTGTCTGAGTTGTTCTTCTTGTGATCCTTTCCTTTTCTTCTTTCTCTTCTATCTCTCTTGTCCTTATTCTTGTTCTCTGGACAGTCAGGCACAATGTGTCCTGGTTTCCTGCAACCAAAGCATATGATTTCTGTAGTGTTGTTTGATTTATCATACCTTGGTTTATCATGACCCTTGTATGGCCTTTTTCTGAAATCTTTTCTGGCCATTTTGTAGAATCTCTTAGCCAGTAGACTTATGAGCTCATCATTTCCTGTGGCTTTATCTTCAGGCTCCTCTTCTGCAGCCCTGAAGGCTATGATCTTTTCTTTCCTTGTGGCTGGAGAGGCAGCCTTCTGTTCTTCTTCTCTATTTTTAATGAGCAGCTCATAGGATTTGAGCTTGCCCAGGAGAGCTTCAGTGGTAATCTCATTCAGACTTCTGGCATCTTTGATTGGCCAGATTCTTGAATCCCAAGTGCTGGGAAAGCACATCAGGATTTTATCATTTAGTTCAGTTAAAGAGATTTCCTTGTCCAAAGTCTTTAGCTCATTGACAATTAGACTTAGTCTATTGTACATGTCAGCCACTGATTCACCTTCTCCTTTCTTGAAGTTCTCATATTGACTTATCAGATGAGACCTTCTATCCTTTCTTTCATCAGCAGATCCTGAGACAATTTCAGAGAGTTTGTCTCAGGTTTCTTTGGCTGAGTTGCATTCAGCTACCTTTTGAAAAATGTCATCAGACATAGTTTGGGCTAAGATGTTCATAGCCTTAGCATCTGCAATCTTCCACTTCTTTATATCTGCATCTGTTCCAGAAGGAGGTGGAACAGCACTTGTACTTGAGCTTGCTGGTGGAGTTGGACACACTGTCAAGACAGAATTAAAGATATCCTCATCAATAGAATTCATATACAATCTAATCCTTGCCTTCCAGAGTGCAAACTTGGAGAGGTTGCACACTGGTGGTCTGGTGCTTGCATAATCTTTGTTCTGTGCCATGTCTCTAAATGAGTAGATAGATGAATAGAAAGTAATCCTCTACAGAGATTGATCTTACCAGGGATCTTTTGGTTCAGGTGTTAACCAGTATGAGCAACCAACCTGCCTCTGATACCAATTGAAAGTGAGGGTAAGATCTATCTCAACTCTAGAGGGGGGTGAATAGAGTTTACTTAAAATAATTTTTTCACAGATTATTAAAATAGCACAAATTAAAATTCTATTTAAGCTATAGTGTAGAGTGCTAACAGAAACTTAAAAACTGAAAGGAAAAGAACACAGCACACAGCAGACAAATCACACAAGCACAACCAGAAGACACAAGGAAATATAGTGGTTCCCCAAAACTGGGTACATCCACTCTTCTACCACCCTTGGTAGGAATCCACTCAGGACTGAGTTGATCAGGTGTCCTGACACCAATGAGCTTTTGATAAGGTGCTCAAAAACCAAAGCTAGATTTTTTGATAAGGTGTCTTGCCACCACTGAGTTTTGACAAGGCTCTCAGAACCAGACAGAACTTTTGAAGGGAGTTCAAGAACCCTTTTACAGCAGGAAAAGAAAAAGTGAAAGTTGAAGTTGTCTTCTCTGTTCTCAGTCAAATGAGAGAAGCACAAGTGGATTGAAGATGTCAAAGCTCCCCCTGAGATGTAGAGAGGTTCAGGCAGAGAAGCTTTGCAGAAGGGTGATAGGTCTTCAGAACTTGATCTCCAGAAAAGAATGGTTTCAGCAGAACAGCTGAAAGATGATGTGTCTGGAAATCTAAGATGAAGATGCAAGAACACTTAGTCAGCTAGAAGATCTAGATGTTGTAGTTTTCTTGTTCTTCTGCTAACAGTATTCTTCTGTGTGTTTTCTCTTTTTTTTTTCTTTCTGTCTATCAGCTCTGTGTATTTTGTTGTTGTTGTGTTCCTGTATATCTAAAGGACCATAGGAATAGAATTGATTTTCTGAATATTCTCCTTGTCCAAAGATGGCCGTTGGTCAGTCATAAATGTTTTCCATAAATGGTCTTGTCTTTTAGAGGAAAGTCCAGCAAACATTCTCTGAATGATACCTTGAAACTTGCTCCAAACGGCTGGGAGATCTTCGGTCATAAATGCTGATAATATTCAAAAACATTCCAATAAATCAGCAGCATTTGAAATCTTGAAGACGTTGATCTCTCCAAATAATCGTCGATCTGAGCTCTACGATCGTCGAACTGAGCTCAGAGATGAACTGAGATAAGCAGACAGAAATCGTCGAACTGAGCTCAAAGATCGTCGAACTGAGCTCAGCGACCTGAGAAACAGCTGAAGGAGGCATCGTCGAACTGAGCTAGACGATAGTCGAGGGGAGTTCGACGATTAAGCAGAAGCTAGCTAAAATCAGATAGTCGATCTGAGCTCGAAGATCGTCGACCGGAGTTCGACGATTTGTTGAAGTTGAGCTCAGAGAGCGTCGAACTGAGTTCGACGATTCGTCGACCAGAGCTCGACGAAAATTGCTTTAGACTTAGCTCTTCATCCTTGATCTTGGAGTGGTCTTGGGGGCAGCTTCAAAACTAAGTTCTAGACCCTAGACTCATTCTAATGTTGACCTTCTCAACTATACAACTAGGTCAACTAGGATCCTAAGACAAGCATAGTGATCCTTACCCAAATTAGTAATAGGGTGTTCCAACAGGAGGTTCCTGGGAGTGAAGCTAGCTGCCCGAACAGGGGAAAATAAAGGTTTGTGCACATAGAGTCGTGTGCGTGAGTTGCACTTGCACGAATCATGGCATAGCATATCACTACACTCAAAGTTGCATACAACCAACACCCCAACGTATAAATCGGTATAGGACTTTTTATACGATGGGAGCCTTGTAGAAGACCCCTTAACTTATAAGTTTGTATGGGCATTCATATAAGTTAAGGTTAGTTACTTATTTACTTTTTATTCTCTACCTGTCTTCTTATATAATTGCTACTTACTACATGTTTTACTTTATTACTCACCACCGTTGAATTGCTAGATGTACATTATTCTAGATAGTTGTTTTCACACCATGATAGTTGTTAGATTAGTTCCACTGTCATCTGCTTGAACACTCTCCACCCTTGTAGCTTCCCTTTCCTCCTCTCCGCTCGGTGCTTAGGAGCCGTGGGGGGAGGGGTAGGGGATTATAGGGCTTAGTCTTTATGACTAATGGTTTTCGAACCACAACATTACAGGAGCTCCGGATGGGAGATAGGGACCAGCACCAGCGGAGTATGGTGCGCATGGAGGTGGGTCAGTCTATCACCGGAGCACCTGCGACCAGCTCCGTGAGTGATTAGTATTTTATAGCTTCCGCGATGAGTGATTTGTAGTGAGGACTCTGATGTATCGGGCTCGAGCCCATTTATCTATATTTCATCTGAACTGTATCTTTGCAGTACTTATACTTCTATTTCCTATTTTTATCTACTGATGGACTGGATTTGATTTCATTTTATACATGTTTCTGTGGACTTGTTTACATTTCACGTATACTTACTGCTCTTTCTTTGTGATCGAAAAGGGCCGGCAGAATTGGCGTTTTGTAGTGGCAGCTTTCCCGTGAGTCGGTGCCACCGCAAAGCGGCAATTCTGGGCTAAGACCCCGGTGTTCGAAAAAAAGGGGGGGGGGTCTTACAATTGCCCCACACCATATTCCATAGACAGTCAGTGGAGTTACGTATTGAGACCACAATTCATCAATGCATCCTAACTCATAGTTCATTTTAACAGAAGCTAATTATTAATTACTTGGAACCCAAACCCAGGAATGTCCACTAACACCAATAAGGAATGATAAGATAAATACACAAATAGTTATGGTCTTAAGGTCTTACAACAATTTCCTCAAATAATAGTATTTTACAAACTTCGACACGCAGGCCAGCCATATATAAAATAGTAAAACAACTTCGCTTTGGACTTTGAGGTCTGGCATAGCAACCATGGGCTCTAGACCACTATTTCCCGCTCGACTCTCCATCTATACCTGCATAAATGCATTCCACCCCGAAGGTGGCAAACAAAGCAATGGCTAGTATTAGCTAACCAAATTATAATGACCCCACCCCACACTCAGGGTGGCATTGATCCTTCCCTGTAGGCATTTAGTATAGATATATAGTTGCAATCAGAACGCATAACTTAAGTACCATTCACCATAGACGTTTGTACAGTCGGCCAAACGTCTCGTACCTCAAGGCACATTATTGGTGTGGTTAGATTCAAGCCCCACTGCCATTCTTAGGGACGGTCCACACATGATCATTCAATTTCGGTATGCTGAGATTCATGACCCACAAACATGAGCATTTCAGTCTTTCCAGCCTAGAGCCTAAGACTCTCCTTATGCTAAGATAAAGTAATGCTGAGATTCAAGCCAATGACTCACTCCATGCCGATCACCATAAGGTGGGTACTGGTAAGCCACAGCCCATCGCTCAAACCGTTAGGCTCGCAAGCCAAGACATTGGTCAACCTTCCCTTGCCCATTCACGATACATAACCACGTTATGTTACAAGGATGGCATTCAAGGCCACATAAGCTGGGCCCCTCAGACTCTTAGCTCAACACAATGGCCCCCAGGTCTCTAAGAGATGGGCCGCAATCATAATGGCCCCCAATTCTCCAAGTGACAGGCCTTAATAACATTGCTTGTTGGGAAGGCTGACGAGTGTTTTCTTCCAAACGGGTTTTTTCCTAGAGTCCTTCTCTAGTTCTCTCTCTATAGAAACCTGCACACCCTGCGACTCCAAAAACTGCACGTTTACCACGGAGTATTCTCCGGCATATATTCAATCATCACCAATCCAAACCAACCTGTTTGTATGGGCTTCACACAACATGCCTATTCTATACTTCGATTCTGGATTCAAAATGCAAAGATAATAGGGATACAATCGATCGACCCACCGATATAACCACTTCCATGTGCTCTTGGAGCGTCTACTCTCACATGCCAAAATAAAGGACTTCACATGTCCAAGAAGCAGGATTTTTACCCTTGACATTCATTTTGGAACCATGGGAGAGAATTTAGCTGGATGAGAATGATCGCAACAAACTTTCCGCTACAGATCCTAACTCGTCTCGCGATTTGGAGCTTTGAAACTCAAACGGCAATGAGATCTCCTTTCTCTCCCTTTCCTTCGCTCTCCACTCGGTTTGCTGCTCGGAAGAAGGAAGCCAGGAGAGAATGAAATGAAACTAAACTTCCAATGCTATAGGCCGAGCTACCGCCGCGCGGTAACTAGCAACCTCCACGCGGTACTTCAGATGTCCAATCTACAATCACACCACCCAAGACCTCCAATCCTGGTCCAACGCGTGGCCAGGTCATTGCTACCGCCACGCGGTACCTATTACCTCCGTGTGGTATACGATGTGTCGCATCAACTTGTCGTACTCGACGAAAAGTCTTTACTGCCCTGCGGTATCTCTATTGCCACGCAGTACCTATCAGAGAGTCATTCCAAATAAAGCAGCTTTGTTACCGTCGACGTTAACCTTGTTGTCGGGCGGTATCCCACAGAAGGCTCTATCAATAAATCGACAATGCTACAGCTACGCGGTATTAACCTACCGTCAAACGGTTGCTTACTGAGCGCTGTTGCTTTTAAATCCAGCATCCTACACCGGTGTTAACCCTATCGCAGGGAGGTATCTCATAGAAATCATTTCCAGCTACGGGAAACTTGGGGCATTACGTGCTTTTTCCTGCTATAAGAGACATGGTTCTTAGTAATTTAGATAGCACTAGATGAATCATAATACATTAGAGTTTTACTTAGCTAAAGATTATAATCCTGGAGTTGATGTTGAATCTACAGAAGCTGTACACAACAACTCCCAGCCGAAATATATTCTGATTTTACAGTGAAGATGGCTACACTAGTATGCTTCTTGCTACTCCAAGAAACAAATCTCTTCCTAGAAACTAACAGGTGCCAGATGTGCTTTTCTTGTCTTCTCTACAACCCGCAAAATTTGCATCTGAATATCCTATCAGTTCAAAATCATTATTCTTAGGGTACCATAGATCAAGATCAGGTGTGTCGTTAAGATATCTCAGAATTCTTTTAGCAGCAAAATAATGAGACACTTTAGGACATGTCGGGTACCTAAAGAAAACACATATAACATACATAATGTCTGGCCTAATAGCTCTTAAGTAGAGGACTGGCCCAATTATGCCTCTATATAAGATTTCATCAATAGATTTCCCAGTCTAATTCTTGTTTATTGACATACTAGACCCCTTAGGAGTTTTCATTATGCAGGCACTCTCTATTCCAAACTTTTTGATTAACTCTTTAGTGAACTTAGATAGAGAAATGGATAATACATCCTCTGACTGTTTAACTTGGAGGCTCAAGAAATACTTGAGTTCACCCATACTGCTCATCTCAAATTGCCCTTGCATAAGTTTGGCAAATGTTTTACAAAGGCCATCATCAGTAGAGCCAAAAATTATGTCATCTCAGTAAATTTGGACTAGGATTATCTTGCCCTTGACTTCCCTTAGAAATAATATCTTGTCTACCTTCCACCTTGAGAATTTGTTCTCAATGAGAAAGATAGACGGGGTTTCATACCATGCCCTAGGGGCATGTTTCAACCCATACAAAACTTTTCTTAACTAAAATACATAGTCAAGAAAGTTAGAGTTGACAAAACTTGAGAGTTGCTCAACATAGACCTCTTCTTTCAGTCACCATTTAGGAAGGCTGACTTAACTTCCATTTAATAGACCTTAAATCCTTTGTATGTAGCATATGCAAAGAATAGTCTTATAGCCTCTAGTCTTACTACTAGTGCAAAGGTTTGATCAAAATCAATACCTTTCTCTTGTATGTACCCCTTGACAATCAGCCTAGCTTTGTTTTTAATGATAACACCATTCTCATTAAGATTGTTTCTATAAATCCATTTAGTTCCAATGATGTTATGTCCATTGAGTCTGGGAACTAGCTTCCAGACATTGCATCTCTTGAAATGGTTTAGTTCTTCTTGCATAGTCACAATCTAAAATGGATCTATGTTGGAATCTTTAAACTTCTTTAGTTCAACTTGAGACAGAAATCTTGAATATATTATTGTGATGAGGCTTCTGCTCCTTATTGTAATTTCGTGGATTGCATTTCCAATAATTAGATCTCTGGGTTGATCTCTCAAGTGTCTGACAGTTATTGGCATTCTATCTACCACAGCATCTTGAACCTTAATTTTTAGAGCCTGATGACCTTCATCTATGTCCAATTCACCTGGACCTTCTTCTGGAATTACCATACTCTCATCCTCTTCTTGTTTAGTAGGAGGTGTGTCATAGATGCTCAGCTTGTACAACTTTAATTCTGCACCTACAGATCTAGAGGAGCTTGGCAGCTCACTGTGAATCATAGAAGACTCATCAAATACTACAGTGACAGACACTTCTACAACTTGATTCTTCAAATTGTAGGCTCTATAGGATTTGTTATTGTTGTTATACCCAACAAAAATTTCCTCTTAGGACTTGGCAGCAAACATTGTCAAGTAGGACTTCATATTGTTAAGCACAAAACATTTGGTTCTAAAGATTCTAAAATATGCAAGATTTGGTTTTCTACCTTACATAATCTCATAGGGAGTCTTCCTGTGCTATTTATTGATAGTGGCTCTATTCAGGACATGACAAGCAGTGTTAATTGCCTTAGCCAAAAAATATTCTGGGAGAGAAGTGTCACTAAGAAATTTCCTCCCAGCCTCTATGAGAGTCCTATTTTTCATCTCTATTATCCTATTTTGCTTGGGTGTTCTTGGAGAAGAAAACTCCTGAAATATACCCTGCTCTTCATTGAAACTTATCATGCCTTAATATTGAAATTCAGTGTCATGGTCACTATTGATTTTGACCACAGAACGGTTCTTTTTTTCTAAATTTGCCTAACAAAGACACAAACCTATCAAGGGTTTCATACATTTTCTTAAGAATTAATACCCTATAAAACTGAAAAAGTCATCAACTATCACATAGTAGAGCTTATAGAGTACTCAACAAGAAGATCCATGTTGTTGAAGAATCTATTAACATTATTTTTGATGGGATTAGCCTTATATACAAGGGCTAGTCTAGTGCTCCTAACACTGCAGGTATAGAACAAAGATTTTCTGAGTTGTCTATCCAAAATAAGCCCAACTCAAGCAAGTTGTCACCACTTGATGAAGTTTTCTATAAAGAGATTCAGCCAATTGAAGAAGATCAGGTAGCTGAAGATGTTGAAGATGTTGTTGCTAGAACACATAAAACTACTGTCAGGTTGCATGTAGCAACCAGGCACCTGAGGGATCACCCCAGTAATTTCATTATTGGGGATGCCAGCTAAGGATTCACCACTAGGAGCAGGATCCACAATGAAGCTCTATTTTTGAGCTTTCTATCTTGGGTGGAGCCTAAGAAGTTTGAGCATGCAAATAAGGACCCCATATATATCAATTCCATGCAGCAGGAGATTCACCAATTCAAAAGGTCCAAGGTATCGAAGTTAGTGCCAAAGAAACCTACTCATAATATATTTGGCACAAAGTGGATCTTCAGGAACAAATTGGATGAGAATGGTGTTATTGTAAAGTATAATGATAGATTGATAGCTAAAGGATACAGACAAAAGGAGGGCATAGACTTGGATGTACCAGACATTTTTCCCAATTGCATGACTAGAGGCTATCAGGATGTTCCTGGCATTGGGGCATTCAAATGATTCAATGTATACCAGATGGATGTCAAATCAGTATTACTGAATGGTTATCTCAAAGAAGAGATATATGTGGAGCATCCCTCAGGTTTTGTGCATCCAACTCTATCTAATCATGTATATTTTCTTAAGAAAGCTTTATATGGGTTAAAGTAAGCCCCAAGTGCTTTGTATGAAACCTTGTCTACCTTTCTCATTAAGAACAAGTTTTTAAGGGGAAATATAGATAGCAAAATTTTCCTAAGGGAAACAAAGGGCAAGTGTCTCTTAGTAAAAATATATGTTGATGACATTATATTTGGGTCTACTAATTAAAACATTTGCAAGAGATTTGCCAACTTTATGCAGGGGGAGTTTGAGATGAGAAGTATGGGAGAGCTCAAATACTTTTTTGGTCTCCATATGAAACATTCAAAGGATGGAATTTTCATCTCTCGGACTAAGTACACTAGAGAGCTAATAAAGAAGTTTGGGATGGAGTCAGCCTCCACCATGAGAACTCTAATGGCATCAAACGTGTTCCTGAACAAGGATGAAAAAGGGAAACCTTTTGATGAATCCATGTACAAGTGTATCGCTGGGTCCCTACTTTACTTGACTGCAAGTAGACTTGATATCATGTATATTACATGGGTTTGTGTTAGGTATTAGTCCTTCCCTAAAGAATCTTATTACTCGGCTACAAATAGGATTTTTAGATACCTTAATTAAGGGCAGCCAACAGCTTGGCATGTGGTACCCTATGAACAATGATTTTGAACAAATAGGCTATTTAAATACAGACTTTATAGGTTGCCGGGAAGATAAAAAGAGCACCTTAGGAACATGTCACTTCCTAAGAAGGAGGTTAATCTCATGGAGCAGCAAGAAGCAGACTAGTGCGGTAATTTCCACAGCTGAGTTAGAATATATTTCAACAGGAATTTGTTGTACACAGTTTATTTGGATTCAACATCAATTACAGGACTATAACCTCCAGATAAGTAAAACTCCCATGTACTGTGATTCATCTAGTGCAATATTTATAGCTAAAAATCATGTATCACATAGTAGGAATAAGCATATAGAGATTAGGTATCATTTTATTAGAGAGCATGTTGAGAAGGAGGATATATGCCTTCAGTTATTTCCCACAAACAAACAAGTGGCAGATATCTTCACCAAGCCACTAGATGAGGCTAAGTAAAATTCCTTTAAAATTGAATTTGGAATGTTTAATTTAGATTAGTTTTATCATTCTTATTTTATTGTATTTGTATAATAATTCATTCTATTTTCTTTGGTATAGTTGCTGCTAAAAAACTTTCTCTGGAAGTATGTTATGTTGTTCTAACCATTTTATAGGTACACATAAGTATGAGTCAATTGACTCACACTCAAGAGTTATTATGTTTTTTTATCGATAGATAGGCTTAAAAGGGAAGAGGAGTTAATTAAATTCTTTGTTCAAGGGTAACTAAACACCTAGAGGGGGTGAATAGGTTTATTTTGGCTCTTTTGAATCTTTTGAATTTATAAGCATAGAGTGTGTTTGGGTTAGTTGCTAGCTTTCAAGAATCACAATAACACACAAAATTTATAGTGGTTCCACTATTTAGGGTATATCCACTTCCCCCTCCACCTATCTAGCAGTGAGATAGATTTGACTAACTTCTTCAATTTCCTCAGCTCCTTGAGCTTACACCTCTGATCCCTCAGGATCTTACAACTTAGAGTGAATCTCACTCCTATAACTCAGACTAAATATAGTCCTACCTCAGGCTTAGCAACCCTACCTCAGAGATATACAAAATCTCCTACCTTAGATCCCTCAGGATCCTACCTTATATCCACTCTTGGATCCTACCCACTTGGAGACAACAACTCCTACCACTCAACCTTTATAATACAAGCTTATAGCTCAAATCACACAGTGATCCTATAGTTTGAATAAGGTTTTATGGTGATTGACTCTAGATAAATGTACCTCTGAGTCAGCTTATTATATTGTGATGAAATATACATAACTCTTCCCAGCAATAAGAAAGTAAATCTTTAAAGTTATTCTGCTTGTGCTGAGTAAAACTATTATAAAGCTCCACTCCTTCAAGCTTGAATATGTCTGAGTTGAATGCAACATCCTTGAAGAAGAACATCAAAAATAATGAGTGTTCTGCTAACTAACCCTTGCAGAAAATTAGGGATTAAGTTCTTGTTGAAGACTTTTTAGAGTTTTTGATTTCAATCACTTTTCTAGCAAAAAAGATGATCTGTGTCAAAAAACTATTTTTTATTTCTCTACTTCAACTTTTTATATCCCAAAGTTCAACGGCTCTTTGATCTGTATGGGCAAGTAGTATGGGCATCTGTAAAGTAGCTTTACCATTAACTGCCCTGTAAAAAGCATGTGGCGTCATTTGTCCTTTAGCGAGCAAAACTCACTTCATTTGAATTTAGGATGTCGTCAGCATGACTCAACGTTTATGAACTTAGCAACCTTCACCAAATAGTCTTCATAGGCATTGTGTGAAGTCTTGTGACTCAACGCATAGAGGCGTTGAGTGTTGCCTTAAGACTCAACACGTCTGAACTATAAGAGTTAACTAGTGAAGCATTAAGTGGTAAGTCTTCACTCAATGCAAAAATACTTAGCTGAATTTGTCTAACTTCTAAGGCGTTGAGTGGCCCTTCATCACTCAATGTTGTTGTCTTTGACAGCTTAACTAATAATATATTGAGTGAACCTTCATCACTCAATGCATTTGTATTTTGTAGAATTTTTATGGTTAAAGGAATTGAGTGAACCTTCTTCACTCAATGCATTTGGACTTGGCAGTTATCCTGACTGAAGACGTTGAGTGAATCTTCTACACTTAATGCTTTTGGACTTGTACAAAATTTCTAACTAAAGGCGTTGAGTGAACCTTCTATACTCAACACTTTTGGACTTAGTTAAATTTTCTTATAGGGCATTGAGTCAGCCTTCTTCACTCAACGCTTCTGTACTTGGATAGAGTTCCTTTGAGTGGGCATTGAGTAAAAGGCCTTCACTCAACGCTTCTAGAGTTAGTCAGATTTGAGTCTAGCTCCAATAAGGCTTTAAATGACTGAGCTTCTGTCAATGCTTGTAGGCCTCTTGTATTGAGTGAACTGTACTCACTCAATGCTTCTGGACTTAGGCAAATTTTTACCTCTATTGTATCATATCTTGAGTCCAACCAACCTTCTGACCCTATCAACCTATCTAATCAATGAACTGGGGACAACCTGCATACATTAAACTAGAATATATATCAAATACAAATATGTGTATACTATTGACTTGTGGGCCTTCTTAAAATCTTGGACAATGTGATCAATGGACCCAACAGTTAAGCTGAGTCAATCTCAGCTATATTATTGGGATCATTGAGAAGATGATCAACGATACCTCTCCATCTCAATGATATCATTCCAACGGATGCTATCTTCATTCTTAAATAATTTTAGCCATAAGATCATATTCATGATCACCCAAGATGCGCAGTGCTTCATTTTATTTTGAACAATTGATATATTAATATATATATATATATATAAGCCAAGGGTTTATTGAAGGAAAAAAAACCTTTAACCCTAGAAGACTGCCAACATCGCTCTGTCTCTTTTTCTACGTTCTCAACGATGAGGTATTTAGTCAAATGGTGCCAAAACCTGTGAAAATCTTGAAAAAAGGATATGAAATAATGAGATTTTGATTCAAGGATTCCTTAGATGAAATTAAGGAAGTTATCAATTTACTGCATATCGTTGGACTAAAGTTCATTCTATCTGAGACCAGCTTGATTCTGAAAGATGATGTATTGGAATTTTATCCTTATGCAAATATATCTTCATCTGGGAAGTCAATTAAGAGTAAGATAGGCAATTTCATGATCAAAATTAGCCCTAATAGGATTGCCCAAACATTATATCTTCCATCTATTGATATAGAAGAGGACCAAGAGATTTCTCCTCAATAAATAGTGAATGTCTTAGGCTGGTGTGAATTCTGTGGAGAGAGATATAGCTCTCTATAAAGAAAGCATTTCAACTAGAGAGGCAACTGATGACAGATATCATTGGGAAGACCATTCTCTATAAGATTGGATCCCATGATAGAATCTCCAAGCCCATGTTTGAGTTGGTTACAAGAATCATTCTACATAAGAAAACTAATTAGGCCTTGGCATTATTCCAGAAACTACTAGGTTCCTTTTAAGTCCCAAACTTGGGAAGAATTATTTCCTTATACTTGATACATGCTTATACTGAGCATTTCAACAAGAAATAAGGAACCAAGATCCACTACATGAAAAGTATGGACATCAAGACATTGGAGAGATATACTAGGGTGTGTCCCAAAGGTCAAACTAATAAGAAGGGGTAGAGCAGAAAGAATGAAAAGAAGGTGGTGGTGAAAGAGGATTCTATATCTAAATCAATGAGCAAGGGTGGTGATAACCAAGTGGATAATGATCCCATCCATAATCCTTACTTGTCACCTTCTAATGAGGTTGAAGAAAATCTTCAAGATATAAGCATTCAAGTGAATCTTGATGTAGTTGATACAAGTTCACCTCTGAAAATGGTTGTTGCTATTTAGGGTGGGTCAGTTGTTCAAGAGAATTTTAGTGCCCCAGTTGAGGGGAGTTTGCTAGATAAGAGTGGTTTGATTCTTTGGAAGATTTCTTAAGTGGGAATGATGATCATAATGAGGGGGAGCCTTAATCAGAGGTCCCTGCACTGGAAAAAAGCTTTTCAATATCCCTAGAGGTTGAGACAGCAGCTCATATTGAGTTGGTTGGTCAAAAGGACCTTGGGATATACTTAAACCAAGCTATTGCTGAAGTTGCACCTCATGTGTCACACAATCAACCATCCTTAAACATTGTTGATAGCTCAATTCTCTTATTTCTAAAATCTCTATTAGATGAGCAAGCAACATCTTTAAAATCGTACAATGATGAGAAAGTAAAAGGAATGAAAGCTGAGATCTTGGCTGAAGTCCAAAAAGGAAAAGATGAAATCATGGATGATCTAGATTTTCTGAAAGGTGATACAGCACACATAAATGCTGAAATTACCAAATAGTTTGATAAAGCAGCTAGTACAGTCAATCAAAATATGAAGATTTTAGGAGCAATATATGAAAGCCTGAAGCTGACTACACAGGATATTACTAGTGTGAAGCTATATGTGAGCCAAATAGATGAGACCATCATGCAAGTTGTGGATCATATTAAAGTATATGTGTATTCCACTCAAGTTCAGGCTATGCAGCTAGTTGAAGAATCTAGAGATGCTATTCTGGGAGATAATGATAATATATTTCAGACTATGTCAAGAAGATTTGAGGCCAACTCCCTGCATTTAGAAAACAAAATTTTTAAAGAAGCCAGAAATGGGGAGAGAATAAATGCTAAGCAAGCTCTATGGGTTTTGCAAGAAATCGGGCTATCCACTTACCTCTGTTAGATACTAAAAGTCCCTCTGACTTTGATTTTCGAGCTATGGATATCATAGCTTAGAATGTTTAGCTATCCAAGAAAAGGAAGAGAGAAGGATTCATGTTATATATGGAGTTCATGGTCATGAAGAGAGCTGAATAGGTACAAGACCCAGACATGGAATATTGGAGTAATGATTCTCAATCAATCATCATCAATTTCTGGATTCATTATGGTCAAATCTTAAAAAATATTGACTGCTTCTATCTAGCAGAGGAATGGATCAAGCACTTGGAAAGATAGTCTTTGAGGGAAATAATTTTCAAGGAAAATCTAGTTAAGAAGACCAATCCAAAGGGAACGCAGTCCAAATATCTTCCCAAACCCTTCTTGTACTTCCAAGAGACAAGAAATCAAGGATAAGAATGCTGAAAGAAGAAAAACCAAACAAGGTGATGGATCACAAGCTTCTGCACTAAAGAGGAAGAGTATAGACTCAGTTGATGTGATCAGCCAGCCAATTAACAAGCATCTTGTACTTTGAAGTCAAAGAACATTTGTGTGGCTGAAATTTATAAAGATTATTAATGGACTTATATTTCATAATTAAATCCTCTAGCTACATTATATATATATATATATATATATATATATATATATATATTTGCGATTTGTTGTGCTAAATGATTGTTAGGATCATTCAATTTTTTATTTGTTATTACTCTGATAATATGATTTTATAGTTAATGCATCTTACCATTGATTAAGTGTTCTGCTTTCTTAAAATAGGGGGAGATTGTTGGGAATATTGCCTTCAATATTCCATGATTTGAAGAAGTATCACTTGGAACATTAAGTGCATACTGTATTTGTTGAAATATCTATTTTACATCTATGTAGGAGTTATCACTAAAATAAGTTTTAAGAAGAGTTAGTGCAAATGGAGCAGTATCATTCAGATACATGAAGGATTCTTGACGGTATCGTCTTGAATGTGGAGTGCTTCAAGATGGCATCGTCCCAAAACAATTATAGAAGTAACTTCAACCACTAGGGAGGACACTATTGAGATCAGTATATGGTTCTCCACGGTATCTGCATGATCGTGGAAAGCTTCGAGATGATATCATGGAGAAGACGTAGAAAGAGGAAGAATTTAGCGCTAAGCGAGATACTATTGAGAAAGAAGAATTTTCTCAATGATATCGTGCTGATAGGGTTTTTATTACCATTAAGCACGCGCAGTGGCATAATTTCAAATTTGGCGATGGTGCATAAAGACTTGTTAGTTCTTTCTATTCCTAGTCATACTTTGATAAGAATTATTCTAACAAATAACCGTTAAAAATATCAAAGGTATATAAAGAAGAATTAGGGAAATGAAAAAGTACAGATGCTCAATCTTGATGAATCGTCAAACACAAGCAGTGGCGCAAACTTCCCTCACTGAAGCAAGCTTTCTCTTAAGTGTTTCTGATATAGCAAGGAGGAGTCAAGCTTCACGACTCAAGTTAGGTCTTCTTCCTGGAAAAGACGATCAACAAGAAGAACACCAGATCTGCTCCACCTAAAGACTTATTCAAATCATGGGCTGCTTCAAAGAGATTGATTTCACGGCAAAGACATCTCAAGACTCCAAAACATAAAGATCAAATTAATTTAGTCTTTAGTGTTGGATTTGGTGGCCAACCTTAGAGGGGGGAAGAATAAGGTTTTCAATTATAATTTAGAATTATAAAGAATTTTAGCAGGGCAACCTATTCTGGAAGCTACTGCGGGGCGGTAGGCTACTACAGCGCGTCGCTAGGTCGCAAAAACACAAGTTTGGTCGGGCAAACTATTCAGAAAGCTACCGCGGAGCGATAGACTACTACCACACAGTGGTAGGTCATAAGCCCACTTTCCTCATAAAATTGTTTTTTGAGTTTCCAAATAACCCTTAATATCCTAGCAATAAGCAATCACGAAATAAAGATGAAATAAAGGAACTTTAATTTTATTCAAAATTAAAAAGAGGTTTATAAAAAATAACTAGATCTCCGTGACACTGGAGATTTGAGGCAATGAAACAAACAATTCTCTTTTGATTTCTATATCGACCCTCAACTAGGATAGGTTGGCTCTCTCTCTCTCTCTCTCTTCTTCCCAATAAGATTAACGAGCCGACTCCTCACCTTCCTCCCAAGAAGGCTCTTAGATCCCGCTAGATCTCCAAAATCTAGACGTCCTCCTAGGATGATTCCCATGGAACCCTTCCCGGATTCTGACGACCTCCCCGGTCAATTTTCCCCACACACGGAATGATTAGAAAAAATAAAAAGTACAAATAAAGATAAAGATGTTTGAAACTATTGCTCTCTCAAAGAAGAAATCCTCTATTGGGCGGTACGCGGTCGATGCTTCTGAATGTCATTCTTCTTGCACTCGATCAAATTTCGATGGTCGTTGGAGACTTCGCTCTTCAAATTTCTTCAATCACAAATGGGAGGGAGATATTTCACTTTTCCTTGCATAGATACGGTGGTTTGCAATAGTAGAGGCGGTGGCCGAACCCTAGACATGTAATTCTCCTCCCTGTCTCCTCAGAAAAAGAAACATGCGCTTTTATAGTCTCTTTTTAAAAAAGCTACTGTGGTGGTAACAACAACGCCCGACGGTAGAGCTTTTCACACGATATCGCACCCTGTCCATCAAAATAGTAAAAATATCGTAAAATATTCTCACCGCTTTTGGATACCGCGATGCGATAATATATATCACCCTGCGATAGCGGTTTCATCTCAACGCAATTGATTCAATAGTCATCAAAATAATAGCACCCGACGGTAAGGCTATCGTCAGGCTGTAGGTCACAGGGAGAAATGTTTTCTCGCTCACTTTAATCTTGCGTCGTTAGTGCCAGCAATAAAGCTAAAGCCCGACGATAGGTCATAGAGATTAAAATCTTGTTCTTCATTACTTTAAACCTACACATTATACCTAACACAAGTATGATCAAATAAAACTTGGGATTTGATATTGTCAAACTAAAGAGATGCGGACCATGGGTTCCAACAAAGTCCCCCTTTTAATAATATAAAATCATGTTTATAAGATATAAATCATTAGTAACATGGTATAGTATAATCCAAAAATAAGCATTAAATATAACGAGGTTTACTAAACAAGATTGCCTAGTGTAATAGAAGTATTACTCCCCCCTACATGTGTGCTCCTCCTATATGTGTGCTCCACCAACATGTGTGCCCCCATACACATGATCTTCCCCTAGGTGACTCGCATAAAACTTACTCATGAACACACAAATCCCCCCTTTTATATTATTGAAAGGGAGGGGAATCAATGGTAGTGGCTTGAGATTAAGTAGAGAGATGAAGTTTTGGCAGAGCAAACACAAAAGTATGGGAGAAAAAAATACGAGCTGGGCACAATAATTACAGACATAGCCAACAAAAGCAAAACATTCGGTTTAAATTATTGGCAGAGCATAAGAAATTTTGGACAAAGCATGTGAATCAAAATACACAAGATTTGGCGTACAAGATCAGGTGATTTATAAAGTTTATACAGTGTAACATTGTAAGTGTCATGAATAGTAATGTGTACTAGTACCCTTGTGTGATAGATAGTCAGTGCAGTTTAAGTCCAATTCTTATGCATGGAAAAGTTAGATAGAATAATTACAGGTGCATGTGTAGCATTAAAGAAAAAAACATCAGGTAGAAATTATCATTAATACATGTTTTATCTTAATAAATCAATATGCTAACACAAGAGTGATGAAGTGAAAAATTGTGTCACGTTTCTATCTACAATATACCAAGACTAGTACAAATGCCAAAACTCAGTTTACTGTCTTTGAACAAGATCAAAATGATTCCAAAGACCAAGGTGCTCATTCTCACAATGCTCATGGAGGCTTATCAGGAGAAATGAGTAGAGCTTAGGGGTATCGTTAACACATACTTTGATAGTATAGATATAAGGTACAATTTTTTATTTTGTTTTTTTCACTATCAATTTATCCTTTTTTGAGCTCAAGGCCCCCGAATCAGTCGAAATCAACCCACATAGATAGATACACTTTAACTTGTATACAAAAGACCTTATTACTATAATTTTGGCTCAATGTTCTAAACTCTATATATTAAAAAGAGACAACATGACACTGAGTTTTCAAGTCATTCTTAGCATGTTAGACACAATATCACGAGTTATAACATGTAATCTTTGAAATTTTATAAGAGTGCATTTCTAGGGATGTGTGATCAGTGAAATGTCATTGAACTACCTATATCCTCACACATACCTAGAGGCGTATTAAACATACAATGTCCTATTTAGTTGCACTTAGTAGCTAAATACCAATAGATTAGACACATCATGACACAAACATATAATGTAAAACAATATTTAGTAATCCTAAATCAAACATTACCGTAATCTATATATTTTCAGTTCTAGTATTACATGTCCTAATAATGATCGTGCCATGTTATTGCATTTTTATTTGAAAAAAACAAACGTGAATACAAGGCAAAAAAAATTTATTTTGGTCGTTTATATTTTTTTTAATAATTACCGAGCAAAAATAGATGCAACTAACAACGATAACAGAGTAAAAAAACAAAACAAAGAACGTGTTTTTGTGTTTTGGTAATATTTTAAGTTTTTATTTATTTTTTGTTTGTAAAACAAACTGAAAGAAAAAAATCACATCGGACAAAGGTACGGGACAATTAAAGATAGGAAAAAAAACATAATTATAGAACAAACTAATCAAGGGAGGATCAGAAGAAAGAAAATGAGGCTTAACATGTAAGAAACACTATCAATAGTGATAGTACTAACACCGGGATATAACAACCAAAGACTCAATTTATGACAACAAGCCAAGTTTTTGCTATCTTTTGCTTTGATTTCATGAATTCATATTCTCCAACATGAGAGACACCAGTATCTGTAATGAGTTTTGAGTTGTCTTATTAAGATTGAGAATTTTACATATTAGTCGTTCGGTGTCACACAAATTGTTTTGAAAATACTTGTGTTTTAAAAAAAACATCATTACTTAGAGATATATATAGTATACAAAGGATGCAAGTTTCACTTTTCACTTATTTGTACTGGCCAAATATGCATGGCATAGAGAAATATGACCTCTAATGAGATACTATTCATACATATGATATGATATAAGCATGTCCAAGATTATAACTAACCAAGTTATGTGTCGACACCCTATCCCCTTACTAAGTGACAGATGGGCATGAGGAGCTGCACAAATGTTATAGGTTGGGGTGTTAATCTCATATGCATACAAAAGAACCCTCACAACCTAACACTCTTTCCCCCCAGTCCCTCTCAAGGCTCAACTAGAACCCTCCCCAGTTAAGGACAAAACATGGTTTACAGGTTAGCATCTCTAATGCATACAACCCTACGTCCCCACTATTCTAAGACACAAATTATGGGTGAATGATCATGGTCATACTTATGCATTTGATATATAAAGATACATATATAAAATTTTGGTACTAATATATGACAAAGTTTGGATTAATAAATATAACGATTTTTATATCTTAATATTCTAATTATCATTATTATCAAAGAATTAGCATAGCAAGCCATATAGTGCCTACCATAAATATTCAATTTAACATACACTATATGGTGATGCAAGAGTGATGAGTATGGATACAAAGTACGGTGTTATGCTCTTCAAAATAGAATTGATTTATATTAAAATTTTGTTACATGTATTCAGTACAAATATATTTCATAGACCAAGAATGATGTGATAACAATTATGTGATTTGATTTTGATTGGTGCACAATTAGTTCTATGGTCCTCATCATAACAAAGAGATGCATACAAATAATAGTGAAGAACTGCACATACACAATACAGCAAAGTGAGTACTGCACAATGATACCAATATCTATCACATGATTTACAACTTCTAAGATAGATAGACATAGTCAATTCAAGATTATTCTTAAGTACTCTTATGAATTTTGTTAGTGAATTAGATAGAATTTGAGTTTAGGATATCAATTGATCATACTAAATCATTATGGTTTATGTGATGTTGATATTTATCTTTATTACTTTATTTTTCAGATAGCATTCAATTTACTTTAGCATAGCATGACATGATATAACTAGCATGAACGTTAATATTTTTCTATAGTTAGAGATGATGCTATAATGATAAGATAGGGTAACCATGTGTAATGCTATGAAGGGTTCAACCGATATATAATTGATTTGCATGCACCAAATTTATATTATTATTTTGCAAATTAGGGGCTATCTAATGAAACATAAAAATTAGGGAATTAATCAAAAAATTGCGCATTAAATATTTTACCTTAAGGCCCTTTATAGCCTATTTATA
This sequence comes from Platanthera zijinensis, assembly GCA_039513925.1. NCBI lineage: Eukaryota > Viridiplantae > Streptophyta > Magnoliopsida > Asparagales > Orchidaceae > Platanthera > Platanthera zijinensis. The sequence goes on from CM077087.1 coordinate 182,934,142, forward strand.
TCCATTTTTGAAAGTTATTAAAATTATAGTGATAATATAAGACATTTGTAGGCAATGGATTAAAAAGGATAGAATTTGGAGAATAAGTAAATTTTTGCCATTTAACAAAGATATAACTTTTATTTAAATTCATTCAGTTGGATTGATTTATCATTAAGATTAAAGTATGAAAGTCATATCTCAATATATATAATTTTATAATAGCGTAATAGCTCAAAGGAAGTACAAAACAAAAAGAAGAAAAGAAATTAAGCACGTCGTGAAGTAGATAATTGAATATTTCAATTTGACTTGTTTTGACTCCACGTATTTTAAAGTTACCTAATAAACAAGAGATTTTAGTATCCAAAGAGAACCAAATGTGACCGATCCTTTGGGTGCCAAAATATAGTCTGATAATCTATGGTTAGATAATGAAGAATGGGCCCTTTTGAGTGAAATAGGTGTCATTTTTACTAATGGGTCTCCATTCATACTTTGGTTTAATATCATTTTTATGTTGCAAATTTCCAATTTGATTTTTAAGAATCTTTTTGTGATGATCTTAAATTGAACAATATTGCGTTGAATATTTAGACATATTGAAATTGTTTTCCAAGTTAGAATTATGTCTCTTAACATGAAGACTCATAATGTAGTGATTTTTAAAGGAAATTTATGTTAATTTGATTTTAACTTGGGATTGATTTGATTTTGCAAATGGAGATGAATTTTTATGTTATGTAATTTGATTTTCGCGTGCTTGATGTATTTCACTCCTTCTGTTGGGCTTAGTTATTATGTGAAAATTCATATTCAATGTGTGTTTGGGTTTTGCTTGAAATTTTAGAGTTATGTTTTGTGAGTTTTTAATCATCATTTTCTTAAGCATACTGATTTTTCTTTCCAATTCTTTATTTTTCATTTTGAGATTATGTCTAGCTTTATTGTATAGTATTGTACTATTTTTAAGAATTGAGGTTAATGAGTAAATATGTGTTTCATAGTCATTTTTCAAATCCTTAAATATTTCATTTATTTCATATATTTCTATTTTTAATTCTTGCAACTAGTACAATCACTTTTCAATGATGAGTTTTCTAAACATAATTTCTTATTTTTTTTCTTTTACAAAATAAACTCTTTTTCAAGATCCTTATAATTTTCTTCTAAAATATTACAGTAAGTACATAGTGTAGAATTTTAAACTACAGAGCTTGCAAGTGAAATAGACACATCATAATTGGATTCTACATTAAGTTGTGATTTTAAAATTTTATTTTCAGTCGGAGATTTGAATTACTATTTTTCAATTTCATAATTCTACGTCTAGCAGCATCTAGCACATGCAATGTAGAAATAGAATTACAATCAAAAAGGGAATTTGATTTTCTTACAATGCTCATGGATGAGACAAGTTTGGAGTATAGAGTTTCTTTGAATTTTTCAAGTGACTCCTCATCCATAGTTGAGATTTTATCTTCCCTTTACCTTTATGTGGTTACCATGTGTTCCTCCAAGAGTATCTCTTCATTTTACTCTTCACTTAGATCCATAAGAAATTGCTCAGATTCATTATCTGCAGAAGGATTACTGTAAGTAATCTCAAAAATTTCCATATATCATAGGCAGTAGGAAGCGTGTAGATGAGTTTGAAAATTTCTATACCCAACTCACAAAACAGACTATTCATATCTTTGGCATTTAAATAACATTCATGCTTATTTAAATTATTTGGGGGCTTGATACTAGTCATGTTCCAAACTTCTATATCTAATAATATAAGGAATTTTTTCATTAGTATTCTCCACACATTATAATCACAACTGTAAATAAAGGTGGTGCAAACAAATTTTCTGTGTACAAACTTCCATCCCCGCTAGTAGATTCGAGATCGAGGTTGTTCATTATTCCCGATGGTGAAACTATTTTTGGAATATCCTCCCATTGATACTACTTGTTGATGTGGTGGCCAACCTTGGAGGGGGTGAATAAGGTTTTCAATTAAAATTCAAAATTAAAAAGAATTTCAGCTGGGCAACCTGTTCTGGAAGCTATCGCGGGGCGTTAAGCTACTACTGCGCGGTGGTAGGTCACAAAAATGCAAGTTTGGCAGGGTATCCTATTTTGGAAGCTACCATGAGGTGGTAGACTACTACCGCGTGGCAGTATGTCATAGAACTGCTTTTCACCATAAATTTGTTATTCGATTTTCCATATAACCATCAATTCCCTAGCAACAAAAAATCATGAAATCAAGATGAAATAAAGGAACTTTCATTTTATTCAAAATTAAAAAGAGGTTTACAACAAAATAACTAGATCTTTGTGATGCTAGAGAATGGAGGCGATGAAACAAATAATTCTCTTTTGGTTTCTATACCGACCCTCAATCAGGACCAGTTGGCTCTCTTTTCTTCCCAAGAAGATTGACGATCTGGCTCCTCACCTTCCTACCAGGAAGGGTCTTGGAGCCAACTAGATCTCCTAAATCTAGACATCCTCCCAGGATGATTTCCAATGGAACCCTTCCCGAATTTCGACGACCACCCAGGTCAATTTTCCCCACACACAGAATGATTAGAAAAGAGAAAAAGTATAAATAAATATAAAAAGGTTTGAAACTATTTCTCCCTCAAAGAAAAAATCCTCAGTAGTGCGGTGCTCGATCGATGCTTCTAAATATTGTTCTTCTTGCACTCGATCAACTTCGGATGGTTGTTAGAGACTTCACTCTTTTGATTTCTTCAATCAAGAATGGGAGAGAGATATTTCACTTTTCTTTGCACAGAGATGGTGGTTCGCAACAATAGAGGCGGTGGCTAAACCCTAGACTTGTAATTCTCTTCCTTGTCTCCTCATAAAAAGAAATGTGTGCTTTTATAGTCCCTTTTAAATAAGCTATTGTGGTGGTGGCACTAGCACCCGATGGTGGGTCTTTTAATGCGGTGTCGCTAGTTTTCCATCAAATTAGGAAAAATATCCTAAAATATTCTTGCCACTTTTGGATATCACGACGCGACAATGGCTATTGCTCGGCGGTAGCGGTTTCTTCTTAACGTAATTGATTTGATGGTCGTTGAAATGGCTAGCGCCGGGCAGTAGGGATAGGGCCTGACGGTAGGGCTAGCTCCTAGCGGTAGGTTTCAAAGAGAAATGTTTGCTCGCTTACTTGAATTATGTGTTGCTAGTGCCAGCAGTAGAGCTAATGCCTGGTGGTAAGTCATAAAGATTAAAAATCTCATTCTTTATTCGTGTAAACCTGCACACTATACCCAACACAAGTATGATCGAATACAACTTAGTATTTGATATTATCAAACTAAAGAGATGGGGACCATGAGTTCCAACATTTAGTTGTACTCGTTTTACATACTTCTATCTGTAGGATTTAGTGATAGATCTGAGTTGTAGGGTTGATACCTGAGTTATTAGAGTTTTGACCCTTAGGTAGGGTTATTGCCTGAGGTAGGATCTCTGTGTGGATCTGAGGTAGAAGACCAGATGGGTCTCTAACCTATAAGAGTTAGAATACTATGAGTTATAGGGATATTGAGCCTGAGGTACGGTTGTAGAGCTTGATGTAGGTTTAAGGACTAGACCTGAGAGATTCTGAGGAATTTGATATATAAGCTCTTAGAGACAATTTTTGGAGAAGTTTGTTGAGTCTACCATATAGCTAAATTGGTGTATTGGGACCATGCATGTACCCATACCCTGGGGAACCACTTTAAATTAGTGTGTGTTGTGTGCTGTGATTAATTGGTTTTGCTTTATATTTCTTTTAACTGCTGAAATCTAAAAAGGAACCAACCAGTTGCTAGGCTACCTATACACCCCCCCTCCTCAAGATGAGTTATACTACTAGAAACAATAATATTTCAACATGTCTTGACACTTGTCATGCCCTAACACTATCAAGGGGTCTAGTAGGAGTAGGGATGTTACAAACCCCAATAAACAAAAAAAAATTCATCCTTGAAATTTGAGTTCAAGTTTACGGGGTTTTACACATTATGAGAATAAAAAATACACAAGAGGTTTAGGTTGCACCTGAGGAAAAGATTCTCGGGTATTATTGTTGGATAAGATCCATTGGCTCTCATGTGTGCTCCTCTTGTCCATGATTGGGCCATAATACATTGACTAGTGGGACCTTCTTTATCTATAAGACTCGGTCAAAAGTATCATTGATTAAGATTGGAGCTAGACGAACTGATCTGTCAGATGCTATTCAACCTGATGTAGAAGTAACATGTTGCTCTGGGTATAGTAAGGCCCTCTGTAGTGAGGAGACATGGAATACGTCGTGCAGGTTCACCAATTCCTATGACTGATACAACCTATAAGCCAATAGGTTGATCCGCTCCAGGATTGTATAAGGTCTTATAAATCAACGATTGAGCTTCTTATGTCCTTTCACCTGTGAGACACAACGCACCGGACGTATCTTAAAGAAATCTCAGTCTCTAACTTGAAACTCCACTTTCTAATGCTTAACATCATGGTACTTGGCCTGTATACTCTAAGCCTCCACCATCTGATCATGGATCATCTTGACAAGTGTGCCCATATCCTCAGCATAGATTGATCCAAGTACCTATGGATCCTCATCTTGAACACAATCCAGTGGTTTCCAACACTTTTACCATATAAGGTCTTTTAAGGTTCCATGTCAATACTTCCCTTGTGATTGTTGTTATATGATAACTCGATCAGCAACAATAGTCTTCAAGGCTCTCCAATATCCAGAACGCATTGGCATGTTAAAATGCTTTAGAAAGTATAATTTTCTCTGAGATTAAGACTCTCATTGTGTGTATAAACAATGACTTCTTAAGTTTTCTTCCACGTGATCAGATTGGTTATCTCCATTGAGTATGCCTAAGTGCTCAATCAACACTACATTATATAATATGACTTTTCTCATCAAATCTTGTCCTCGATTTTATTTTATTTTCCCAAGAGTTCTTTCATTATATTTCAGGAAATCTGAAACCACAAAATATACATGTCTTGAGGGCTCTTATATGACTACCATCACAATGGAAGTGCTGGTGGGGGTAAGAAGAGAGAAGTAACATGTTGCTTATGATCAGTATCATGAAATTTTTACAAGTACATCATTTTTGATTATGTGGGTATATTATCAAGTCTCTGAAAATTTATTATTCAAAATAACCTTAATGCAAAATATAGATTCCTCTTCGAAGATCTCACCATACCTATAGCTTATACTATATTAATTCTTCTAATACGCGACATCGTTGCAAATATAATATTGTATGTCTAAGTTTACACATGCTTCTAAAATCTAGTTATAAGCATAGGTTTTTTTATCATGAAATTTCAACTTGTGTGCATGTAGTAATCTTTCCTAAACATGTTCATATAGTTCATCATCGATAAGTAAGAATGAGTCAATAATCACCAAATTCATTATACTCATGAGGTTAACACCACTATGTATAAACTTTAATCAAACTTCCAAAATTATGATCTGATGAAAAGATCATCATTTCTCAAAATCACGAATCATTCACAAAATCATAAAGCATTCTTGGGTTAACTATAATTACGCCGAACACTTGTTTTTCAATTCCCAAGATTGTCAAGCCATATTCAAAATATCATACGAGTAATACCCATCTCCTAAACTTGGCCTAATGCATTAATTTTGACTTGTAAACATGATTAGTCATTCCCTTTTTGTAGATAATGAGCTCTATCACAAGGTCATGTTGTATAATAAGTTAATACATTTAGGGAATCACTTCAAGCATATGTATAGAGGTTTATCTTTCTTCAAACCCTATTCAAGTGATATAAGATAAATGAGTACTAATTATAATACATTTTTGCTCCTTTGGTAATCAAAAAGAAGTAGGTATAATTAGCATGGCCACTTATTAAAATCAAGGTTAAGCTTAGTGATAATCAGGCTTGAATTTTGTATACAAAGTCATGTAGGCCATCAATCCAAGCATCATAAGGAGTTTTATCATTGCTTAACCGTATAATAAGTTAATACATTTAGGGGATTACTTCAAACATACGTATAGAGGTTTATCTTCCTTCAAAACCTATTCGAGTGATATGAGATAAATGAGTACTAATTATAAAACATTTTTGCTCCTTTGGTAATCAAAAAGAAGTAGGTATAATTAGCAAGGCCACTTATTAAAATCAAGGTTAAGCCTAGTGATAATCAGACTTGATTTTTATATACCAAGTCATGTAGGCCATCAATCCAAGCGTCATAAGGAGTTTTATCTTTGCTTAAGCCATAAGGTATAATTCAAATGATCTAGTATAATGACTTTTATTTATTTTTGGTATTCAACAGTTTATAGTTTGCAATTATGATCTGTAACTTGTCTATATCAAGTATGCATTGATAACTGTGATAATCAATTCTCGTGTTTATCTCCCTAAATCCCAACATTTTAATATGTGACAGCCATGGTCACTTTTTATAAGATCAAAATGAGAAAGGATTAAATCACACCAACAAATAAACTTTATTATTTTATTCTAAACCTAAGAAGTCAGCTTTCTAAGATCTCTTGTAATGCGTCAACTATCTCCGAAAGTATACAACTAATGATTGTAATAAATTATTCAAATATGAAAGAGATTAATTTTTAATAAATCATATGTAAATCGCCCTTGAATGCCCTGAAATGCAATAAATTCCAATTGTAATTCTAATTTGCAGTAACCTAATTCAAATCCACAAATTCCATCTTGCAATATATTTGTCCCGAGCCACTAAACTTGTAAACCTTATGTTCCCAATAATTTGACAAAAATTAAGTATTCATTTGACCATTGAAGTCTAACAATTTGTTCTGATAATATTACAGAACATCGTCTCAAGATCAAGGGCATTAATCTATGATACCATGATGATGCATATTTTAGCTTAATTTATTATGGTAAAAATATATTTATTTTCATTTTAAATCTCTTTCTTTTTGTACTTTTTAGGTTCCATTTTAGTTTCTTTTTATGTAAATAATATAACTAATGTTTTCTTTTCTTTTTGCAGGTTTTCACAGCTTTCGGCCATAATGACCTGACACGCCCCCCTAACACGCCCTCCATGGGTGTGTCACTAGGCATGTAACCCGATCCCGAGGAAGCTTGCTGCCATAAGCAAGATCTCGAGAAAAAATACTTGACACGCCCCCTTGACACGCCCTCCCTGGGCATGTCTCTAGGCGTGTCACCCTCATCCAGAAGCCTGCTGCCTCAATTAAAGTTTTTTTTTTGATGCACATCAACCCGTACGTAATACGCCCTCGACACGGGCGTGGCCCTAGGGCGCGTAGTGCCTTTTCCGATGACTGACAGATTTCCGACTAATGATATTGACGTGACGTACCTTACACGCCCCCCCCCCCCCTTCACGGCCGTGTCCAAGGGCGTGTCCACCAGCATACAGAAGTAATCATCATTCCTGCCAGAATCCAGCGCCCAAGGTCAACTCGGTACTCGACACGCCCCCCCTGACACGCCCTCCCTGAGCGTGACAGGGGGCGTGACCAAAACAGAATTTTTTTCCTATAGATACCTGGCAATTCCAAGCATTCTAGACCAAGTTTAGGGGAGAGGGGAGGTGCTGCTAGTTTCATTTTTCAGCTTTTTGTGTTTTTTTATTATGTTTTTGCTCTCTCTCGCTCCCTCCATTTCTAGTTTTACTTTCATGCATTGTATTTTACTTACCTGTAATCTCATTTTATTAGTGTAATATCAGTAGTTAGCTTTCTTTTTATGCACTTGTAATGTCCATTTCCTAATTGTAATCGCTTGTGTTTTTAATGAATTATAGTTAGCTTTCTCTTTATCTCTCCCTTTAGTTTTCATGCACCTTTATTATCTACCCCCTTTCTTTCCCTTTTACCATGATTAACTAATCCTCATTTGTACTCGATCGCGATGATATGAAAATGAGTTGATCAAGTTATGATGTTTTAGCTTTCTTTTTCTTCTTAAAGTAATTACCTTTGATTTACTCTTGGTTTTTATTTAGTGGGACTATATTGCCGGTATATAGTTTCCATTTGGGTTTTCATTCTTAGTTAGCTTAGAGTCTCGTAGTTTGAATCTATCACCCAAGAGTAAAGAGAGTTGCACGCACCCCTCGAGAGAGGTAGATGTTAAATCTCCCGGATTGGAGTGAAATCCAATAGCGGGCTCACCACGTAAAGAGAGCTTTAGGTCTTCGATTTGAATGAGAGTTCGGTCGAACCTTCCTAAACTCAGTTGGGCACGACTTCGAGAGAAGCGTGTTCATGCTTTGGGAACCTCCACGGTCAAGGTGTTTTACTTTATTTAGAATTAGTTGTTATTTCATTTTGATTTTCTAATTTCAAAGTGATTCTAGATTGAGTACTAACCCTTTATCATTAGCTTTAACCCTTTTTATTTTGCAAGTAATTTAGTTTTCTTTTTAGCTTAGTAATTTAGTTCTTGTTTTTAGTTAAGTAAATTAATCTTAAAAATCAATTGATAAAATAATAGCGATCTCCTCGAAGTAGAAGTAATCATTACGCCCTAGGGAAATACGACCTTGATATTAATCTTTAGTATCCTATAATATAAACGATAAGGTACCCTTGCCTTTATCGGATATAGAATCGGAGAATATTATTAACTTCCACCTTCTCTTCTCTTTAACCCCTCTTCTCCACCATTGTGATTCTTAGTATCAAGTTTTTGGCATCATTGTTGGGGATAGTTTTGATATTTTGAAAAAAGGATAGCTATTAATTTTATCGTTTTTTTCTTTCTTTCTCTATTACCCCTCTTTCGCAGTTGATTTTATTTGTTTAATGGATAGTTTTTTTTTTTCTTATGGAGGGTTCGGTCACTCTCTCGAGGAATGTTGGGTAGGATACCCTTCATCCACCCATGATTTGATCCCTTCCGGATCACATCAATTTTGCAAAATTGATCCGTCCGTGAATTTTTTTCATGGGGTTACGATGATTTTCAAATGCCTTCCTACCCTTCGCCTCCGAATATTTCTGATTTTAATTTTTCCGGAGAATTCTTGAATGGACATTTTTATCCAAGCCCTACTTTGAACTACTCGGGGTGGCAACACCTTGATCATTCTTGGGGCCAAGGTGATCATAAACCAATTCCATCTAAAGATTTCTCTGCTTTTTCTCCGCAAGTTTGCGCGCCTCCTATTTTTGATTTTAGCGAAAATGAAATCATTTTTGATTCTGTAGAATTTGATGCATGCATCAATGCTCATTTCAAAGTGATTTTTGACGCTTTAGCTTCTGAGGCCGCAACTTTTTCTTTCCCTCCTCCTCCTATTTATCTTCCGAATGATGAATCTTCAGATTTTCTGCAGTGCCTTCAATCACTCGCGGAAGATGATTGTTCAGAAATTCCATTGTGCTTTCAACCTCTCGAGGAGGAAATTTCCCCCGATATCCCGATTTTTTTTCAAGGTTCCGAGGAAGATGAACTTTCTTGTGTTCGATCTTCCGAGGATATTTATTTTTCAGATATTCCGTTTTGTCCCCAATCAATGGAAATGATTGATATTCAAGTGGAGCAACAGGATATTTTTATCCAAAAAATTTATTGTGATCAACCGCCGTCATTTCCTTCTTTTCTTCTCTTCCCCCTCCTAGTGAAAATTCCTCTTCCGCTCCTTTTAATTTTTTTGTTTCTAATTTAGTGTTTAGTTCTTCTTCTTCTTCCCCTTCTAATAGTTTTTTTTACTAACAACTTTTCTTTTTCTAAATCTTTTCTTTTTTGTTTTATTTAAAAAATAAAAAATTACAAAAAAATATTTTTATTTTCTTAAAAAATGTTTTGCCACTCGTGCCGCAACGCATATTATGCGAGCTGTCATTACATTTCTCTTTTTATTTTCCATTTAGCTAACCAATAACGTCGAGCTCAATGACGATAATCAATGACCGCTCTTGGGAGGCACCCCTTGCTTATCTGTATTTTTGTTGTTTTTTTTGTTTTGTGTAGGAATAAGCTCCCGCGTGTTTGTGCCGCTTCTCGCCTCTCAACTTGGACTCGAGTCGATCTTTAGCTCAAGTTCGGGGGGACGCATTTTTCAACGTCTGGGCATCAAGCGCTAGGGAAGCATCTTTTCCTTTTCTTTGCATTTCTTTTTCTTCTGTTCTCCCTTTTCCCAACTCTCTTTATACTTAAATTTAAATATTATGGACAATGTTTAACTTTAAGTATGGGGGAGTGTTTCCTTAGTTTACTTTAGAAAAATAAAAAATATATATATATAATTTTTATAAATCCAAATATATATATATATATATAAATTTTTGAAAAAAAATCCCAAATTAAATTGAGTTAATTTTTGTCAAATCAATTAGTACCCTGGCACTTTGCATTTTATTGTTTTTTAAGCTCATGTCTACTTGCTTAGTTAGAATAAATTAGATTAATTTTCTGTTTAAATATATTAAGCGAGTAGTGTGTTAACTTATGTAGTGTTCCTATTTAGGGTAGTATGCTATTTTTGAAAAAATTCTTGAATTTTTCTTCACTTTTTCTTAGCCTCCTTTTTATTTTTTTTACTTTTATAAACTCTATCATCCTTTATTTTTCCTTATTAAATTTCTTTCTAAACGTTAATTAGTATTAAGTGTAGTAGACACAAATCGGTCTAGACGCTTATTATGATTGTTTTCATGAAAAAAAATTCTATATTTTCTATTTTGTGCTTATCTTCTTTTGAAATTTCAAAGCTTTACTTTTAGTAGATTTAAGAAGCATGAAAATGATTTAGGCATTTCTTTTGAAACGTTTGAGTCTTTGCACCCCGCCTAACAATAATCATTGCTAACCGTTTTATGCTTTTTCCTATCCTTTTTGTAGCCCCACTTTTTATTTTACCATGGCCAAATAGCTTACCTATATGCACACTTTAAATTTGTTTTTTAGCTTTAATTGCTATTGTGCATCTTTTTTAAAAAAATTATGGAAAATCCTTGTATTATCTTTTGCTTCAAAAGTGGAAATATTTAAGTATGAAAAATGAGAAATGAAAAAAAATATTTGATGAAAAAAGAAAAAGAAAAGAAAAAAAAAAGAGAAAAGTATTTATTTTGGCTAGCATTATTTTGGCAAAGCTCATTTCTTTTTGTTTTAAGTGTGCAAATACCCCTCGTGTATATCTTTTGAATATCGCACCATTAAAAACCTTAGCCTAATTGTACGCCTAATTAACGCCCTAGTGATTCATGCTTCCTACGTTTACTTTTTAGTATAGTAGCGAGAAACTAGATTGAGTAAGTGTTTTTTGATTGAAATATTAAACTTTGTCTCGATTGACTATGGTTTTAATTTGTCTCTTAGACTTTAGTAGTGACTAAATGTGCTTTTTACTCGTTACTTTATTAAATTTTATTTCTGTAAAAATTTGGAATGATTTGTTTTTTATATTTAGTAAAATTTATAAAATTTTGTGCTAAGTTAAAGTTGGAATTTTCAGTTTTTTTCAAAATTTCTCTGCCCCTAAATTCTCGTCTTACTCGTTTATAGCATTTTTAACTTTTCAATTAATCCTCTTTATTTTCTATAACTTATAGTCTTTGCTTGTGGACAAGCAAAATAATAAGTATGGGGGAATTTGATGATGCATATTTTAGCTTAATTTATTAGGGTAAAAATATATTTATTTTTGTTTTAAATCACTTTCTTTTTGTCTTTTTAGGTTCCTTTTAGTTTATTTTTATATAAATAATATAACTAATGTTTTCTTTTCATTTTGCAGGTTTTCATAGCTTTCAGCCAAAATGACCTGACACGCCCCCCGACACGCCCTCCCTGGGCATGTAACCCGATCCCGAGGAAGCATGCTGCCAGAAGCCAGATCCTGAGAAAAAAATACTTGACACGCCCCCTTGAAACGCCCTCCCTAGGCGTGTATCTGGGCGTATCACCATCATCCCGAAAAGTTTTTTCGTTGCTGCATGTCAACCCGTACGTGACATGCCCCCAACACAGGCGTAGCCCTAGGGCGTGTAGTGCCTTTTTTGACGACTAACGGATTTACGAGCAATGATTTTGGCGTGACGTGCCTTATATGCCCCCTACATGGGTGTGTCCTAGGGCGTGTCCACTAGAGTACAGAAGCAATCATCATTCCCGCCAGAATCCAGCACCCGAGGTCAACTCCGTACTCGACACGCCCCCCTGACACACCCTCCCCGGGCGTGACAGGGGGCGTGACCCAAACAAAATTATTGCTATAAATACCAGACCATTCCAAGTATTCCAGACCAAGTTTTGGAGAGAGGGGAGGTGCTGCTAGTTTTATTTTCATCTTTTTGTGTTTTTTTCTTATGTTTTGCTCTCTCTCTCTTTCCCTCCATTTCTAGTTTTACTTTCATGCATTGTACTTTACTTACCTATAATCTCTTTTTACTAGTGTAATATCAGTAGTTAGCTTTCTTTTTATGCACTTGTAATGTCCATTTCCTAGTTATAATCACTTGTGTTTTTAATTAATTTTAGTTAGCTTTCTCTCTATCTCTCTCTTTAGTTTTCATGCACCTTTATTATCTACACCTCTCTTTCCCTTTTACCATGATTAACTAATCCTCATTTGTACTCGATCGCAATGATCTGAGAATAAGGTGATCAAGTTATGTTGTTTTAGCTTTCTTTTTCTTCTTAAAGTAATTATCTTTGATTTACTCTTGATTTTTATTTAGTGGGACTATATTACCGGTATATAGTTTCCATTTGGGTTTTAATTCATAGTTAGGCGAGATGCTCGTAGTTTGAATCGATCACCTAAGAGTAAAGAGAGTTGCACGCACCCCTCGAGAGAGGTAGACGTTAAATCTCTCGGATTGGAGTTAAATCCAATAGCGGGGTTCACCATGTAAAGCGAGCTTTAGGTCTTCGATTTAAACGATAGTTCGGTCGGACCATCCTAAACTCAGTTGGGCATGACTTCGAGAGAAGCGTGTTCATGCTTCGGGAACCTCCACGATCAAGGTGTTTTACTTTATTTAGAATTAGTTGTTATTTCATTTTTATTTTCTTATTTCAAAGTAATTCTAGATTGAGTACTAACCCTATATCATTAGCTCTAACTCTTTTTATTCTGCAAGTAATTTAGTTTTCTTTTTAGATTAGTAATTTAGTTCCAGTTTTTAGTTAAGTAAATTAATCTTAAAAATCAATTGATAAAATAATAGCGACCTCCTCGAAGTAGAAGTAATCATTATGCCCCAGGGAAATACGACCTTGATATTAATCTTTAGTATCCTATACTATAAATGATAAGGTATGATTGCCTTTATCGGATATAGAATCAGAGAATATTATCAACTTCCACCTTATCTTCTCTTTAACCCCTCTTCTACACCTTTGCGATTCTTAGTATCATACCACCCTTTATATGAGATTATTTATATATTGTTCATCTCTTAAGATCATGAAGACTTATATCCAAGTTCTACTCATATATCAAATCCATATCCTAAAGTCGTGTACCGACTTTCTTGATTTCAAACGTCGTATGTATATAAAACTTTGCAACCTCCATGTATATTCCCAAGAGTTATATTGTTACCCTCTTGTTTACTTATCTGCATATACAAAATCTCATCTTCACCTGAGTAATATTTGAATCCACCAAATTTTAAGATCTCTATGTTTATGACACAACATCTTCTATATAAGGCCTACAGAAACCCAAGTCGGTATTGAATTAGCCAAATAAATAAAAGAATGATCCCTCATACATTTTAGGCTAAGTTTCTTTGGTGTCACTATAGTACGTTCATCCTATATATGCACATGATCTTAAGGGCACACAATCTTAGACTTGGAGTTTTACCCTGAGATTAATTGAGATAATACACCCTCTAGGACATCAAGGTTACTGTTTATGACAACCTTCTCATGGTTAATATATGACCAACCTAAAAATGGGCCTTTTCTGAACTTGAATTTATATTAAACCTCTAGTATTTATCACAGTGATTGTCTCAATGTAATCATGACATCGGTTCGAGGGTTAAGTTTACAAGTCTCCATTATTTTAATAATAGATTCTAAGAACCAATTCTCCTTGAGATAGTCTTATCAATTTGGGTAAGAGGTGAAAATATCACTCGATAGATGTAGTAGGAATATTGGAGTTTAAGTCTTAAGTAGCTACTATCATATTAAACACTTCCCTTAGTCATTTTGGATATTCTTGTACCATAATTAATCTATACCCAAGGTCGGTTTTTGACTAGGATATGCCACAAAATCATCTTGGTAAGTCATAACAAGGAGGTGTTCTAGTTAGGTTGGCCTAATCTCATTTATTAATGTACTGTTTAGTGTGATTTCATACGTGAGCACACTATAGATTCCACTGTATAGTTTGTCCTCAAACTAAGCTCGTGCGGGGTATCCTAATATTTTGGGGCCTTCTTTCTCTTATTATAATTTTTTAAGTGATACCAGTTTGTAGAAACCCCCTCCCAGTAATTGAGCACAGCCAAGGAAAGATTTTATGCCCAAAACTTTCGCCTTGCAGTGACACAAACACACGAGTTAGTTTCCACTACAAGACGTCAATCCTACATGCAGGTACAATCATATCATATGAGCAATAAGAAAAGAAGTAAAGTTAGGTAAGTACACAATCACAACATTATATATATATAAGGATGAATAGTCAATAATGAGATATCTAATGAGAAATACATGCCCAAAATGTAAAACACGCTCTCTCACTCTATACTATAATATAAAAGCTAATAAGAACACTCATCAACCTAGTGTCAGGTAGTGGTAGTAGTAGTGTACGGTAACTGTTCCTTAGGTCCTACCTCCTCGTGATGCTGGTCCTCTGGGAAGTACTGTTGTTGCGGTCCCACGTGCACCTAAAATGATGTGTTCCACCGACCATTAGTCAAAAAGACTAAGTTTCTTTGTCCTCACCTCACCCCATGACTCCTAGGCACAACGCGGGAGGAAGAAAGAGGGGGACAATAAAGCAATATAAAAAAGCAGGTGATGTTGCTCTAACTAGCTATTGTATATATATTTACCACAACAGTATGTAAATACTAAGCTAGCAGTAATCAGGTATGTAGTAAACAGTAGAAATAAAAAAAATAGAAGCATAAAGGAAAGTGTGGCACAGGTAAATTAAGTAAAGTAAAGTAAACTACACTACCATCATAGAAACGTACCTTAACTTATATGAATGCCCATACAAACTTATAAGTTACGGTTTTCAGTAATATAACTCATCAAATAAAGAGCTCATACAAATTTATATGATGAGAATCTGTAATATGAATGAGGCATAATATGTGTCTATGCGATGATATGTTATGTTAATGACATGTTTCATACAAGTGCAACTCACCCACACGACTCAAATCTGTGTGCATAAACCTTATATTTCTCGTCTCTTCGGAGATAGCTAGTCTCTCAAGTACTACCGTCATGGCTATGGAAGCAGTGGAGCGAGTACCTCCACTCTTAGGCAGTTATGCACACTACCTGGCCTAGAACTTACGTATGCCTCTATACACAACCTAGGTGCACCTCTTTAGATCTTTTGAACTCTTGCTAGAGTCCATCAGTCTTTTATGGTTCGGTCTGCGTTTTTGGGGATTGTTCACCATACTGCAGTATAAATAACCTACTGGCCTCTCAAACCCTCACACCTCACCAGAGTCTGCGTACTTCCATCGATGTATTGATTGGACCAATATCGAAGACCCGCCACTATTTATCCACATGCATGTATTACCTCAACCATTCGAGCCTCCAGCTCGTTGGACTAACCTGTCTTCATATCACAAAGTACCGAGCCTCCAGCTCACAAGACTAAAAATTCCTTGTATCACAAAGTACTGATCCTCCAACTTGCAGGACTAACCATTCCTTATACCACTCAATCCCAATCCTCCATCTCGTAGGATTAAAAAGTCCTTGAAACTCTCCATCTCGAGCCTCCATCTCGCAGGACTAATAAGTCTTTACCCCACTCCATCCCATAACACGAGATGTGGTTCATTTATATTTTTGGTCACATACATAGAATACTATTGTCTATTGTTTAGTTATACTTAGGGATTAAGGTGAATCTTGGACTTCCCTAGATCTATCCGATGAAGGGCTCAAAGCAGTACTAGGAAATACGTTGGTCTGAAGCCCAAACCTCCCTTTCTAAAGAAATTTACTTTTTTTAGTGACTACCCTTTATCAAAACCCTCTCTCATTGTTGCTCTTGATTATTCTAAGATTGTTTATAATTCTTATATGGGCGAGATGATCTTTCATCGGACTTCATGTATTGCTGCTCCCTTGAGTGTCCATGTACACTAACACTTGGCACCACTTGGTGACTTTTCTTGGTCCTTTAACCAGAATTCTATGGCACTCCAAACATACCATAAATCCACCTAAGATCCACACTATGATCACCTCCAGTGTCTACCCTTTTCTAATATGTCACTTAATTCTAAATTGATGAATTAACTATAGGACAAATGATCTCCAAAAATCTTGAAATCTTT
The DNA here is from genome assembly GCA_039513925.1 of Platanthera zijinensis. Taxonomy (NCBI): domain Eukaryota; kingdom Viridiplantae; phylum Streptophyta; class Magnoliopsida; order Asparagales; family Orchidaceae; genus Platanthera; species Platanthera zijinensis. Next base: position 182,950,668 of record CM077087.1, read on the forward strand.
AGGGGTTTATATAAATGGTGTCCTATTATTATATTTCAAGTTTCATTCAATTTCCAAGTGATTTTAATGGTCTAATCACTACATTAAAATTTTACTAAATGCAGACCAAATAATTGAACTAGTAATGAACACGAGAATGTAACTACCAAATCCCTTGGCTAATTTATCTAAAATTATTGCAAGAGTAATTTCATGACCTAAATAAGGTATGTTGAGAGATTCATAATTTTTCTAATTAATTTAGCCACAATTCAAATTTCATTAAATTTTTATCACAAGTCATCTTTGACATGAAGTATCAAATCCAGATGTCCAACTAGTTCAAATAAATTAACAAAGGTACATAATGATTAAAAAATGATGTTGGATAGAGTTTCATAATTTTTCTCAAATATTTCTTTATAATTTAAGAATATGAATATTAATCCCTAAGTGTTGCTTTGCAAAAGAAGTGTCTATATTAATTTTAAAAAAATTCCAGAAAAATTACCAAAAGTGCATAATGATAAGTTAAATTTATATCTGAAGATTCATAATTTCTCAAGTTATATTCATCATAAATATTGCAACAATACATAATTGTGACAAATAAAATTATTGATGTTATTCAAGGCAAATGACTCCTAAAACTTCTAACAAAATTACCCCAGGTTTAACTTGCCATAATAAGTATCTAGCCAGAGATTCATAATTTTCCAAGTTGTTTTGCATCATAAATATTTCAGTAATACATAATTATGACAAATGAAATTACTGATTTTATTCATGGTAAATAATTCTCAAAAATTCTAATAAAATTACCAGAGGTGTAATATGACCTAAAAAGTCTTGTGATGGGAAATCAGATTTTTCCTAGGTTTTTGGTCCCTTTTATTTCATTAATATAATTATGTGACCCAATTATATTTAATTACCTAGGCTTTTGAACTCCAAAAATCCTAATTTTCCCAGAGGTGATATATTTCATCATACTAAGTGTATGGACAAAATATCATAGACATTCATCAATCCATTTGTGATAAATTTCAAAAATACACATTGATGCTAAATGCACCCCATTTCAAAATACTTGTAATTTCAAGCAAGTAGAATACTCCCACATGTAGAGCATCAAATAGTCTCAATATTTTACCAGAGTCTCATTATGACCTAATAAACCCACGACCCAAGATTTGGGTCAATTTGGCATGATCTAGCAACTTTTATATCATGTATATGATAATTTAACTAGTTACAAAAGCTATAGAGAATTTTGACCAAAATTTCTGATTTTTAACCAAGGGGTGTGTCTATAGTTTATACATGCATGGACAAAATTTCAGTCACATTCAATTAGCTATTTGTTAGAAATAAATATTCTATGCTCTAGCTCACCCTTAGGACACCTCTCAGTAGAATGACCTTTCTGGGTGTTGTAAAGCTCCAAATGAGGTGATTTAAATTCCTATAGAACGTAGACATCAAGGGCTACAATATTTGATTCTTGCACTTTTTCCTAAATAAGCCTCTAAGGAGCCTTAATTTCTGTTTGAATCTTCTATTATAAGTGTGACAGAAATATAAATAATATAAATAAACTATTGTGTGTATAATTATATATCCAGCACACATCTTGATGTAAGATGGATGGGATATGTTCATTCTCTAAGTCCAGTCGATGGTGGAGAGTGTCTTGACCTGGAGAACATTCAAGCTCCATTTCCTGGCAACTAGTGGCCACCACTGCCGGCCACCACCACCTATGTTGAGGTGGTGGCTATCTCTTGGTGGCAGCATGGTCTCAAGATTCGTCCTCTCTAGTGATCCCGAGCAAGGAGAAAAACTTGGCAATTTCTCTCAAATCTCACATGGAATTTGGCTCAATTGAGCCTGTTTTCTCCCCTAATTTGATCTAGATGCTAGCACAAGAGGAGAAGAGGAGAAATGGATCTGGATGGGGGCTCGGCGGCGGCTATTTCTCATGTTAGTCGTGGCAGCGGTGGTTTATGGTGAGCTAGCTCAAATCTTCAATTCTCCAGTTATTCCCTTGATCCATTATACTGAATCGAGTCCTTGGAGCTCAATAAAGGTGATGGTGAGGTCGAAATAGGGCTTAAACCCGTGCTGCCATTGTGAGGGTGGACGCCCAAGGCATTATAATTTCCTCCTTACTGTCATTTGGCATAAAACTTGCTGGAATTCGGCTGGGATTATGTTGGGTCCTAAAGGTGTGCTTGGGAAGTGGAGAGGAGGGCCAAGTGGATTCTAATCCACAAATTGCTCATTTTTGTCCTATGTGAAATTTGGGAAAATCTCCAAATTGCCCCCTTGCATGCCATCCCATTTCATATTTAGAGGGAAAGGGTGGTAAATATGTTGGTGGGCTGCAAAATGGGCCATGGCCAAGGTCTTAGCCTAATTGAACTTGGTTTAGGCTTTTGATTACTCCTTTAGGCCTAATTTTGACCATTGTTGACTTTGAGGTTGACTTGGTCAAATTGATGAGTGGGTTGGCCCCATTTGAAGGTCATGAGTCCATTGACATCACCTAATATTAATTGGGGCATTGTGAGGCCTCAATTTGGCTAATTGACCCATATGGTGTGAATTTGATCAAAATTGGCCTAAGTTTGACTTTGGTCCAATTGAATGAATTGGTTGACCAATTGATGGGGATTTTGGGTCCATTGGGTCCCTAATGGGGTTGGAAAGTTTGGAGTTAGGTCAATTTTACCAATTGAAGACCAATTGAACCTTGATTGGGTTAATTTGGGCTATGTTGACCAAGAGTTGAACTTGGTCAATTTCTTGAAATTGGGTGGAACCAATGAGTGATTATTAACCTAATGACCTTCCTTAGTTGTTAGGATTGTATGGGTAAGGTAAATTTGATATATTGAAGGTCAATTTAGCCTAACGGTGTTGAATAGGGTTATGTTGGCCTAATAAGTTTTACAAAGGCAAATTTCATGAAATTGGTTGACCATTTCATGAAGTGAGTGGTCAATTGACTCCTCCTTATGGTTAGGGGCATAATTGTGAGGTCAATTTGTGCTTGTGAGTTCAATTTGAGGTAAATAGACTTAAGTTGACTTGTGCACAAAGGGTGCACAATTTGAGTTCACCTTGGCTCAAGGAACCCTAGAGTCACCTTCTTTCCCTAACTCACATGTCATGACATTTGTCATGCCCTAACACAATCAAGGGGTCTAGTTGTAGTAAAGATGTTGCATTTATAGATTGACGGTGAGGATACAAATTTTTCCCTTACCTTCACCATGGTTGGTCATAGCTTTGCCTTTAGCTAGTGCTTGTTGCCACCTTACTGCCTAGAGAGAGTTTGGATAAGCTTAGGAGCGGCTTCATCTACCTCCCAAAGAGGAAAGAGCTCAAGATTGCTTTAGTTTGAAGCCTTGCTAGTTTTGGTTGATTTTTGTTTAAGGGAATATTTTGCTTAAGCCATGTTTTAATTTTGTTGACTTTAGGTTTACGAAAGTCAACATTTTAAGGATAAAGTTAGCCTTGGTCTTTGGCCATAGTGTGGTCACTTTATTTTGTTAAGAAATGGTTTAATTGAGTGGTTTTAGCTAAATTGGCTAAGTGCACACCATACCCAATTTAGGGTGCTAGCTTTTTTCTAATGTGGTGGAGCATTTAATTTTGGGTGCCAATAATCGGCAACTTACATGGGGTCATAATGGAAGAGGTGGTTGGTCTACTTGGCCAAGGGTGAGGTTAAATTGGGGGTTTTGGTCAAATATGGCTATGCGCACTCCATTAACCTTTAAAGGTTCCACCTTGCTTTCAAGGTGATTTGGTGCACCTGTTGGGGAGTCAAAGGTTGAAATAACCCACTTAGGTTATGGGGGAGAGTATGGTTAGTTCAAGGGAACTAGAGTGTGGTCAATTGGGTTGATTTGATCAATTTTGGCTAAGTGTACACATTTACCTCTTAAGGGTTCAACCTTGTCATAATTGTGAGGTAGTTCACCAATTAGTGTTCCAAAGGGTAACTTGAATTCCTCATGTTATGGGAAAGGGTATGATGTGTTTAATTGGCTATATGTGGGGTCCATGTGGTGATTTGGTCAAATTTGGCTAAATACACATTTTGCCTCTTTAAGGGTTTCACCATATTTCCAAGGTGATTTGGTGCACCTATTGGGATGGAAATGGATGAATTAACCCACTTAGGTCATGGGGAGGGTATGAATGGTTCAATGGGCCAAGAGTGGGGCCAATAGGGTATGAGTTGGCTAACTTAGCTAAGTGCAGCTTTTGCCCCTTTAAGGGCTCCACATTGTTTAAAAGTTGTTGTGGTACACCTATGGGGGTGCCAAAACTTCCAGGGTCCCCATTCAAAATTGGGATGTTATAAGGCCCTTGCCACTGTAGGTTGGTTTCCAAATAGAAATCAAGATCTTTAATGTAAATTCCACAGTGATGTGGGACATAGCACAGAGAACTGCAGATCCCTCTATTAGCTGATAGAGAGTATTCTAAAGAAAGACAAGTTGAAATACCTATTGCCTAGTACGTCAATGAAGCCTCCACCTTCGGGAATTGGAAGTGTATAAAAGGATTTAATACACCTCAGTGTGAGTGTGCGAAAAAAGAGGATGTTAGTATCTATAGTAGCATAGGAAGCTTATTGTGCATTGAGTAGATGTTGTCGGTCGACATGGTCTGATAAATAATATTCACAGGGTGGCTCGAGTCCTCAAAGAAAGTTAGTATCTCGTGCCTTTGCGAGAGGGAGGTTGCCTCAAACTCTCTTGGAGCACTCTCGAGGGGGGAGGTTTCCTTCTGGGAGAATTATTTCCTAAAGGAAACAAATACATTCCACAATGCATCTGCAATGAAGGTAGTTCTGGATAAAAGTTAGGTATCGAGGATTCTGACCGACACTAACAATTCTCTGAATGTTCTTTTCAATCTGACGTTTGAATCTATGAACACACGCAAGTCGCTGAAGGCATATGATGATCCTCTATACGTTTTATTTTGGAATAGGAAGTAAGTTGAGGGGAGTGTCAGCCTCTCGGTAATAATGTGTGTGGTCATTGGACAAGAAACCTCCCTGGTGATGGGCACACCCATAAGCTACAATGTCATACTTGGGAGACCCCTCCTTAATGAATATCAAGAAATAGTGTCCACCTTCCAACTGGTGGAAAAATTATCCTTGGGGGTTTAAGCCCCCTCCCCCCCCCCCCCCCCTCCTCGGAGCTAGAGGCCTTGAGCGGGGGATCCTACCGCACACCACCGTCAACACACGTTGTCGAAGGGTCCAACGAAGGCACATCCATCTTCAACCCTCCCTTAGGTTTTCTAAGGTCACACATTGACGACGATGTTAAGTGAATGTCGTTATACACCAACAGAGTAGAGATGCAGTTTTCTAGAGGAATTGAAGACACCATTAATATGTGAACCTTATAACACCTAGCACAAGAAATCATATTATTTGTGGAAGACTATTTATCACAGAAACTCAATATTCGAGACCTTTATGAGTAGTATCATCTTCTCTGCCACTTTAAACCATATCAAACAAGGTTCTATCATCAATAAATACCATGTTGTAGGGGCACAAATACGAATATGCGGCTTAAAAATTTTATACCTGAGGTAGTCTGCTATGTGGCTTCCTCATCACATAGGTGCTATATTTTGTCTGCATCGGTCACCTATGCTCATGAAACGTTATGAGAACTATGAATAAATTAAATCCCTACTAGCATAAAGTGCAATAAAGTGTTTTTAAGCAATGTAATATCTAGACTTCTATTGGGTCGTGGCAGTATTCCTACGACCACGTCCAACATTCTCTGTATCGTCCTGTATATGGTCTTAGACTCATGTAGTTCTATTAATTTCCAACAGTTTGTCCTCCCAGACCGCACTCCATGTGGCATGCCTTGAAGTTTTACTCGTCAGCCATCTGACATTACCCTTGACACATTCCTCAAAGACACATTTATCGAAGGCATATTTAATTCCCGTGTGAATAATTTCCGAAGGCACCATTTAAATTTCTATAGGAATTATTTATCGAAGGTACTTTTCATTCTGAAGGAATATTTCCCACCCTAACAACATAATTTCTATCAGAATTTATTATATCATTTTTTCGTAGAATACGAAGCAATAGAAATTAGGCCGTTTAAGTAGAAACCTTCGAAGTACCCAAGGATTGATTGAAAGGTTTGAACCTCATCCTGCTCAATCCAACTCCTAAATCATAATTAAAACATTATGACTTTGGTATGCCCCAGTTCCTGGTTCGACTTGACGAGTATCATGACCTCTTAGGTTACGAACAAATTTGTGCGCAATAATAGTTATTGTTATCTAAGCCATAAGCTTTTTGTACACCGAAAGCAAGTCGTGTGCTTTAAATTGAACACTTACCATTTTGGTCCGTCGCATATTAAGTCATGTAGATTTTCACCCTTTTCGGGTTTTTCCCCGTTAAAAAAGGTTTCTTGTTATTGTTTCTTGGTTTCTCATTTGGCTGTTTGTGCGTCCGGTCTGACTCGGAGCTAAGACAGTCCATTTCCCAAGACCGGAGGAAACTGTCCGACTTACAACAATTATCTATTGAAATATTTTATCTGTTTTATTCATTTTATTCTCACACTTCCATTCTAAGCAACAATTTATTTTTCAAACAGTAATCCTTAAGGGTCCGTTCGTTTAACATACATTGATATTGAAGTATTGACTTTCAATCCAATATCAATACACATGAGAAATGACATTAAATTTAAAACCAATTTTTTTGTTCGGTGGCATGATGACTTTCTGTCATAAGAATTGACATTGATATTTTTTTATTGTTCGTTTGTAGAAAGACTTTCTGTCATAGAAATTGACATTGATCAATGTTATTAATGATCACAATTAAAAATCACAAACGCGGTTTTTTAGCCCGACCGTGATTTTTTCTCAGAGCCTGATTTTTTCGCCCAAACTGAAGTTTTTTGACCCCAACGCGAATTTTTTGACCGGACGTGAAATTTTAGCCCAAAAGTGTTCTTTTCGCCCAGAGGTGTTTTTTTCGCCAGGGCGCAATTTTTTTCACTCTGATTTGATTTTTTCGGTCTGAATGCTAAATTTTCATATGAACGCGAATTTTTCGTCCGAACGTGATTTTTTCGTCCGTACGCGAATTTTATCGTCCGGACGCGATTTTTTCGCCCGGACGCGATTTTTTCGCCCGAACGCGATATTTTCGCCCGGACGCGGTTTTTTCGCCCAGACGCAATATTTTTGCCCGGTCGCGGTTTTTTTTCCTGGAGGCGAATTTTTCGCCCCGACGCGATTTTTCGCCCAAAGGCGATTTTTTCGCCCGGACACAAATTTTTTGCCCGGACGCGTTTTTTTCGTTCGGAAGCAATATTTTCACCCGGTCGTATTTTTTCGTCCGGACGCGATATTAACGCCCGGACGCGATATTTTTTGCCCGGGCGGGAATTTTCGACCAGGCGCGAATTTTTTGCCTGGGCGCGAATTTTTCGCCCGTACGCAAATTTTTCGCCCAAGCGCATCGCCCGTATGCGATTTTTCTCCCGGACACGATTTTTTCGCTCGAAGCGAATTTTTTACACCAACGCGATATTTTAGCACCGACGCGCAAAAATTGCATCAGGGCGAAAAAATTGCGTCGGGGTAAAAAAATCGCTTCCGGACAAAAAATTAGCATCCGGGCGAATAAATCGCGTCCGAGCGAAAAATCGCGTCCGGGCGAAAAATTCGCCTCCGGGCGAAAAATTCGCGTCCGGGCGAAAATATCGCGTCCGGGCGAAAATATCGCGTCCGGGCGAAAACAACGCGTTCGGGCGAGAAATTCGCGTTTGGGCGAAAAAATCGCGTCCGGGCGGATAAATCCCGTCCGGGCGAAAAAATCGCGTCCGGGCGAAAAAATCGCGTCCGGGCGAAAAATTTGCGTCCCAGCGAAAAATTTGCATCCGGGCGAAAAAATCGCGTCCTGGCGAAAAAACCACGTTTGGCCGAATAATTCATGTTCGGGCGAAAAAAATTGTGTCTGAGCGAAAAAATTACGTCTGGATGAATAGTTCGGCCCAGACGACCAAAAATTTAGTCGCAGTGAAAAATTTCCGTACGGGCGAAAAAAACACATTCGCGCGAAAAAATTGCATCCTGGTGAAAAAATTGTGTGATAGAGAAAAAAACCGCGTTCGTGCAGAAATATCGCATTTGGGAGAAAAAAATTTGCCCGGGCAAAAAAAATGCGACAAAAAGTTACGTCTGGGCAAAAAAATCGTACACAGACGAATAAAACATGTCCGAGCAAAAAAATTGCGTCCCGATGAAAAATTGCGTTCGGCCGAAAAAAATTACGTCCAGGCTAAAAAAATGGTCTCATTTTGGAAAACCGGAGTTTGTGATCTCAATATCCGTCACTAGAGATAGATATTGAATCTATGAGTTTTTAGATTAAGGTGAATATCGACGACTTTCCATTAGAAAGCCAATTCCATTTTAAAATTGTTGATACGAACAAGAGAAATGACATTCATATTCCCAAAGCCAATACTTCAATATCAATGTCTGTGAAACGAACGGACCCTAAGAGAGCCTTCAGCATAACAAAATGAAGATATCATACCAAATTACACATCATTGACCATCAGTTTTATTACTATTGAATTTCGCTTTAATGGAGATTTTTGGGATCTGTCCCGATCATTTTTCTTGTTAGGCTATATTATGATATATTGTGATTTTATTTTTAATCAAAATATTGATGTGGTGTAGATATTATATTTTGTGGTTTGAAATGATAGAAATTTTTTTATATTTTTTTAATGATGTACTTACATCAAAATTCAGCTTTAAGCCCATATCTCTACCCTTATCTTAGATGAGCTCATCGGACATATCCAACAAGTAATTCCTTGGCTTTGTTGTTTGCGGATGAAATCGTTTGTGTCGATGAAACGGGCGAGGGTGTATTCACGAAACTTGAATCTTGGAGAGACACTTTTGAAAAGATGGGTTTTAGGTTGATGAGGGAAAAAATGGAGTATATAGAGCTTAAATTTTGCTATGCAAGAAAGATCAATGACTTAGGGTCTGTTTGGGAAGGCTTTTCAGAAAGAAGAAGGAATGGTAGCAAAAGGATGATAGGAAAAGGAGCTTTTGGAAAATGTCGGGGCAAAAAAACGTGCGCCGACAAAAAATATCGCTCACGAGCGAAAAATTCGCGTCCGGCTGAAAAAATCGAGACCAGACGAAAAATCACGCCCGGCCGAAAAAATTGCTCCCGGCCGAAAAAATTACGAACGAGCGAAAAAATCACGCCAAGGCCAAAAATTCACTTCCGAGCGAAAAATTCGCCCTCGAGCGCGCTCAGGCGACAAAATCGCGCCCGGGCGAAAAAAAACGTGTCAGGGCAAAAAAATATCGTTAACGGGCAAAAAATTCACGCCCGATCGAAAAATTCTCGGCCGGTCGAAAAAAAATAGGGCCCGGGCCAAAAATTCACTCCCCGCGAAAAAATCGCGCTCAGGATAAAAAATTGCGTTTGGGCGAAAAAACCGCTCTCCGGCGAAAAAAACAAGCTCCGATGACAAATTTCGCTCTCGGGCGAAAAATTTGCTCCCAGGCGAAAAAAAATAGTGCTCGGGCGAAAAACCGCGCCCGGGCGAAAAAATTCGCACATAGAAAAAATCGTGCCCGTGCGAAAAATTTGCGTCCGGGCGAAAAAAATCGCGCCCGGGCGAAAAAAAAAACGACTCCGGCGAAAAAATCGTGCCCGGGTGAAAAAATCGCATCGGTGCAAAAAAATCATGCCCGGGCGAAAAACAGCGCGCCCGGGCGAAAAAATCGTGCTCGGACAAAAAAATTCGGCTCGGGCGTAAAAAAATCATTCACCGGCAAAAAATCGCACCCGGATGAAAAAAACACTCGGGCGAAAAAATCACGTTCGGATGAAAAAAAAAACATGCTCGAGCAAAAAAAACATGCGTCCGGGCGAAAAATTTGCGCCAGAGCGAAAATTTCGCATCCGGGCGAAAAATTTGCGTCGGGCGAAAAAACACGTCCGGGCACAAAAATTATGCCCGTGAAAAAAATCGCGCCAAGACAAAAAAATCAAGTTACAGATTTTTTTAAGAGATAAGTATTTTTGGATGAAGAAGTGCTTTTCGAAAAGGTTGAAAAGTAGGTGACAAGTGACTTTTCCAAAAGTTGAGAAAATGGAGTTTTTCGCAGTAGCTCTTCCCACCGATAGACAATTCAAACGGTCTCTTAAGTTTGGTAGCGTTTTCTAGAAAACGAAAAGGAGTTAAAAAGCCCTCCCAAACAGGCCCTTAGTTATTAAGTTTGGTAATCAAAATATCCCCGGCAGTAAGTGCTTTAAATATCTTGGATCGATTGTTCAATAATATGGAGGTGTAGATAAAGATGTGATAGATAGACACATCAGTGATCTTATGTGATTGTAAAGAACGATTAAAAAGATAAGTTTTACCATATTGCAATTAGAATTACGATGCTCTATGATTCTGAGTATTGGGCAGTGAATTGTGTACAGGAGCAAAAAGTTGAAGTTGTCAATGTTGGGTGTGATTCTCATCTGATGCGGAGAAAATCACCGAGCTTGTGTGTATCGAGTTCGTAATATGTGCTCGTGACTCCTGAGCATTTCTGTTTGACAAATATATATATATATATATATATATATATATATATATATATATATATATATATATATATATATATATATATATATATATATATATATATATATATATATATATTAGGGCCGCGTTCATATGAGAAGACATATGCCGTGCGAACTGTGCGAACTCCCTCATTTGGGCACCAAACTGGACATGTAATATATGGATTTTTACTGGCTCGACGAGACCTACAACTTTCATGTTGAACACTTTTCCTAATTTTGCACGGATAAGCCGGATTTTGGACCCGAAAATATCTGGGCGGAAGTCACGTTTTTTTAAATATTTTCGGGTCCAAAATGCGGCTTATCCGTGTAAAATTAGGAAAAGTGTTCAACATGAAAGTTGTAGGTCTCGTCGAGCCAGTCAAAATCCGTATATTACATGTCCATTTTGGTGCCCAAATTAGGGAGTTCGCACAGTTCGCACGGCATATGTCTTCTCATATGAACGCAGCCCAAACCACTACCCGAAGCGTCGCTATACACCTCAAAGCCCTCGGTCCCACTCGGCGAACTAAGCACTGGCACCGTGGTCAACCGTCTCTTCAGCTCCTCAAAAGCTTGCACGCACTCTTGCGTCCACAAGAATCTCTGATCTTTCCTTGTCAACTTCGTGAGAGGTAATGCTAACCGCGAGAAGTTCTCTACGAAGCGCCTGTATTATCCGGCAAGCCCAAGAAAACTACGGACTTCCGCGACAGAAGACAACGCAGGCCACTCCCGTATCGCAACGATATTCGCCGGATCCACCGCTATACCTTCCCCACTAACAATGTGCCCAAGGAACGCTACTGAAGGTAGCCAGAACTCGCACTTGGAGAACTTTGCTTATAACTCATTCCTTCTCAGAGTCTCCAACACTAGGTGCAAGTGCTTGAAGTGGTCTTCCTCGCACTGCGAGTACACTAGAATATCATCAATAAAGACGATCACAAAGCGATCCAGGAAATCTCGGAACGTCCTGTTCATCAAGTCCATAAATACTGATGGCGCATTCGTCAGTCCAAACGGCATGACCGTGAACTCGAAATGCCCATACCTTGTGCTGAACGCCGTCTTCGGGATATCACACTCCCTTATCCTCAACTGATAGTACCCCGACTTCAAGTCCAACTTAGAATATACCGACGATCCGACTAACTGATCAAAGAGATCATCAATCCTCGGGATCGGGTACTTGTTCTTTTCCGTCAGCTTGTTCAACTCTCTGTAGTCGATACACAACCGCATACTACCAACCTTCTTCTTAACGAAGAGGACCGGTGCGCTCCAAGGCGACGAGCTTGGACGCACATACCCTTGCTCCATCAGCTCCTCTAGCTGAACTTTCAACTCTGCCATCTCCTTAGGCGCCAACCTATACGGAGCACGTGACACCGGTTTGGCCCCCGGCACGAGCTCGATGGTGAAATCAATCTCCCGCTGCGGTGGGGCCCCGGGAAGACTATCCGGGAACACATCGGGGTATTCGCAAACCACGGGAATGCTATCCAACGTGGAATTTGGCTCCACCGCCCCCACTATTGCGAAGAACAGCTCTGCACCAGCACGAACTGCCTTTACCACCTGAAGAGCAGACATCAGTGTCTTGCTCAACCCCTTGAGTCCCTCGAATGTTGTCCCCCGCCCAACACCCAGCTTGACCTCCTTCCGGTCACAGTCAATCCAAGCTTTCTGCTCCGAAAGCCAATCCATCCCAAAGATCACGTCGAACTCTACTAGCGGCAGCAATGACGCTAGCAAGTCGAACTTTTGGCTCCCAATGTGAACCTTTACGGCGCACACCCTGTCCGCACGCATCGAGCACCCATTCGGTAGCAGCACATCCAACTTGTCCTTCGCCATCGAAGAAGGGACTCCGATGCGCGATATGAAACTTTCGGACAAGAAGGAATGTGAAGCTCCCGTGTCGAACAGTGCCCGTGCCGGACTACCACTAATCACAACAAAGCCTATACAAATAATATTAGGCTAACAAGCAATAGATAACGGTATTAAAGCTAACTTGCTATAAATTAACTCATACCTGTCACCACATCCGCTTGCTTGATGGCCTCCTGCTGGCCCAAGTTATAGACTCTAGGCTGAGTCGGAGCATAGTGGGACGCGGTCGACTCCACCGCTTTGCCCTTCTCCTCGTAGGTAGCTCCTTGTTTCCTTTCGGACTTTAAGCGTCCACTCCAGCAATCACGGGCAAAGTGCCCTGTCTTTCCACACGTGAAACAAGCGCCCGGGGTTCGATTAGTAGTTGCCCCCGAGGCACCTGAAGAAGCTGGACCCGACGTCTTAGCTTTCTTATAGAATCTGCGGTAGCCCGACTTCGACGTAGTCGGTGCCTTGAACTCCGCTTTCTTACTACCGGATTCCTTCTTCACTTGGACATTCTTCATATCCTTCTCCAAGGACCGGGCCGAACTGACCAGGGTCATGAAACCCTGCGCATTGGGCCCCGACAGTAGCAACCTTAAATCGTCTCTTAGCCCTTCATAGAAGCGGCTCGTCTTGCGCTCCTCGTCTGCGAAGGTAGCGCCGGCATATCTCCCCAACCGAGTAAACTCGTGGAGGTACTCATCAACGGTGCAATCCCCTTGCACCAACTTCTGAAATTCGCTTTCTAGCGCAATTCTCTGCACCGAGGGGAGGTATCGAGCCATGAATAGTCTCGCAAACTCCTTCATCGAAACTTCGGCCAACGGCCTTCCCCGGAACTGATGTAGCTCTAGGCCTTCCCACCATAACCTTGCGTCCCCATCCAATAGGAACGTTGCTATTGTGGTCTTCTGCCACTCTTCCGTTTCCGTCGCAGTCATCACCCTGTTGACCCTTGAGAGCCAATCCTCTGCTTGGGTCGGGGTTTCTGCCCCCGTGAATACCGGTGGATGAAAGCCCATCACGTGCTTCAGTTGTCTTTCAGTTGCTCTCCGAGGCAACTCTGGCTCCAAAACTACTTGCTCAACCCTCCTTTGCTCTGCCGTCTGAAGCGGTACTTGCTCCACAGCAGGAGCAGGCTACTGCACCTGCCTTGCAGGCTGCGCATTGATCATTGCCATGACCGCTTCTGCCACCAACCTAATGGTCTCAGCAGACAAAGGTGTTACAGGCGCATCGCTTGGCGCACTGCTCGCCTCAGAACCTGGCCGTTCAGACGGCCCAGCACCACTTCTGGTCACCTATAATCGTGCAGAACACCGATAAGCGACCAAAAATTACTGCAAACAGCAATTATAGGAACACGCAGGTTCCTCAAACATGTATATTTTCATTCCTAAGTGGACATTCATGGGTTCTTTTCATGTTATAACGATGACGCACACATGTGCTCACCACCCCTTAAAGTGAATTCGTCCACGAATTCATTTAAGTTTGACCGAAACCAGAAGTCTGATACCAATTTGTAACACCCCTATCCGTCACATAGCATATAGCAGTAGGTCCGGCCGGGGCCCGACACCATATACTACGGACAGACCGGTTGGTTACGCGTTGAAACCATTCAACCAATCATGTCGTCCTACACAACACCTAGCGGAAGCAATTTATTAGGTTGCAAAAGAAATAAGAACCCAGCCACAACAGCATGAATGTCCACTACAAACTCAGGAATGTATACATACACCAAAAGAGAAATGGCCTTAAGGTCTTACACTGTTCACTTAACAAAAGAAGTGTTTTACAAACTTCGGCACGCAGGCCGGCCATACATGAAAAACGGGAAAGAAACATAAGCAATTAGGCCTTCGAGGGCCGGCACAGTAACAAGGGCTTTAGCCCGCTATTTCCCGCTCTACTCCGCAGCACCTGCAAGCCACAAACCACCGCCCGGTGGCAAACAATAGCAACGGTCAGCAATGCTGACCAAATTATAACGATCCCGCCCCCACATTCGGGGCGGCGATGCTCTTTCCCTGCACTTTATTAGCATAGGCACTTATATAAAGTATTTGCACTTCACCATAGGCGTAGGCTCGCACGGCCACACACCCCGTGCACTCAGGGCACATTCTCGGCGAACCGGCCAACGTCACATCAATTCAAGCCATAGACGTTCCCAATCCACCACCGCCTCTTGGACGGTCATCCATATGAGCATCTTGTCTTATTGGCCTTGGTCACGGCAATTTAAGCCATAGACCGCCGAAGACCCTCATCCATGCCAACGGTCCTACTGAACGACATAGACCGGGTACGGTTCCGCCTGACCCGTGCTCATACCACAACGACAATTTAAGCCATATGCGCAGGCCAAGACTCACCGAGTCCCGTTTCCACCACAATAATCACATAACCCGGTTATGTTCACGTTGGCTCCCCGGCCATCGTGTTGGCAAAACCCTCTTTTGCCCAGTTTTCCGGGTGCACCTTGGAGTTAATCTCCAAGGCTCCCTGATGCAATCTACCACGTAGAAAATCCGAAAACACCCAAACATCTGGAGTCTTGCCCGGTTCATATGCAATGCAACATCACCGATCCGGACCAACATATCCGGATAGGCTTCACACACAATGCCTATGTCCGTTTACGCATACGGACTCTACACAAGGGGGACTTCACATATCTACCCCAAGGAACTCTCCAACTCTTCGCTCACTCGCGAGAGAGGGCTTCCTATGTAAAGGAAAAGAGGGCTTCACATGCCCAAGGATGAGAAATCGTTACCCTTGCGTTCTTCCGCGGCGCCATGAAAATCTATGCGGATGAAAAGCACCGCAATCTCCTTGCCTCCGCGGATCCGAAGACGGCTCGCGATTTGGAGCTCTGAATCTCAACCGGCCGCCGGAGTTGACCTCCTTCTTCCTCCTACAAGCTCTCCCTTCTCTCTAGATTTTAGAGAGAGAGTACCCAAGTGAAATAAGGGTTTCAAAACCCTATTCCCGGCTAAAACCACCCAGGAGCAGCCCCCCACCGTCGGATCCAAAGCCAAGGAAACGAATGGCCAGGATTAGATCTGAAATCACAAAAACTAGGCCGAACACGGGTTCACACACGGCTGTGTGCCTGGCCGTGTAGCTCATTCGCCATCTCGACCAAAATTGAAAACCAGCAACACGGCATGTGACACGGCCTCCGACAAGCCCGTGTCACCTGCGACATGCCCGTGTCGGGACCCATGTCACGCCCCCCGTGTGCAATCGATCAACACTTCGCAGTCAGAGTGGTACACGGCTTGGTGACACGGCATCAGACACGCCAGTATCAAACTCAACACGCCCGTGTTCGTGCCCGTGTCACTGCCTGTGTACCCCACCGTACAGCCCAGGTGTGACACGGCCTGGGACACGCCCGTGTCCTAGGCCGTGTTCCTCCACACGACCATCGTCGACCTGAACAGGTCGACTACACGGCCAGCTCGACGACCCGAGCTCGACACGCCCGACACGGCCTCCGACACGCCCGTGTCGGGGCCCGTGTCACCTGCACCAAAACCTTATCTTGGCCAAAAGTGATCCCCGTCGCTCCTATAACATTTTGGGGTGTTACACGCTGCGAGGCTCGACTTAGAGATAGAGAAGATGGATGTCAAGACCGTCTTTCTGTATGGCGATCTTGAGGAGGAGCTATACATGGAGCAGCCTGAGGGTTTCAGTGTCAGAGGGAAGGAACGTCTGGTGTGCCGCTTGTAGAAAAGTTTATATGGCTTGAAGCAGGCCCCGAGACAATGGTATAGGAAGTTTGATTCTTTTATGGGGGAGATCGACTTTAGGAGGACCACCCTTGACTACTGCGTGTTCATCATGCAGTATTCTCCAGAGGATTTCATCATTCTGCTATTATACGTGGATGACATGTTGATCGTCGGGAGGAACACTGCTCAAATTGCTAAGTTGATGCGGCAGTTGAGTTCTACTTTTGAGATGAAGGATCTGGGTGCTGCGAAGACTATTTTGGGGATGCACATTCGCAGGGACAGGGGCGCCATATTGCTTTGGTTATCATAGGAGTAGTACATCCGCAAAGTGCTGCGGAGATTTGATATGGATCAGGAGAAGAAGGTGTGTGTGCCTCTTGCAGCTCACTTTAGGCTTACCGCTGATCAGTGCCCCAGCACACCCGATGAGATTGAGGCGATGCAGAAAGTTCTGTTTGCATCTGCAGTTGTGAACCTTATGTATGCGATGGTGTGTACACGGCCAGATATTGCGCATGCCGTTGGGACAGTCAGTAGATTTCTCTCCAATCCTGAGAGAGAGAATTGGAGCGCAGTGAAGTGGATACTGAGATACCTGCAGGGGACTTCAGATTTGATGTTGAGATTTGGGGACAGTGAGCCTGAGCTGTTGGGCTACACTGATGCTGACATGGCTGGAGATGTGGATTCCAGGAGATCGACGTCAGGATATATGATTCTGTTTGTAGGGGGAGCTGTCTCGTGGGCATCAAGACTGCAGAAGTGCGTTGCACTGTCCACCACGGAGGCTGAGTTTATTGCGGTTACTGAGGCTGGGAATGAGTTGCTTTGGATGAAGAGGTTCATCAAAGAACTTGGATTCACTCAGGACCGATACACACTCATGTGTGACAGTCAGAGCGCTATTCATCTAGGGAAGAACCCCACGTTTCACTCGAGCTCGAAGCACATCGACACTTTGTATCATTGGATACGTGATGTTTTGGAGCAGAAAGAGCTCGACTTACAAAAAGTGCATACAGATAACAACGAGGCAGATATGCTCACAAAGTTATTACTGAGGGGAAAGTTTGAGCACTGCCTGAGGATCGCCGGAATGGCTGTTTCCTCCTCATCGTTGTGAAGGGGGAGAATTGTTGGGTGTGGTTCTCATCCGATGCGGAGAAAACTACCGAACTTGTGTGTATCGAGTTCGTAATACGTGCTCGTGACTCCCGAGCATTTCTGTCTTGCAAAACTTTTAATATATATATAAGCATGCAGAGCATGCTTCGTGTGTATATATATGTATATATATATATATATATATTAATGAAAGCATGATCGGCACGCTTTCATTAATATATATATATATAGAGAGAGAGAGAGAGATGCATTGCTGGGATACAGAGACAGAGAAGAAAAAATAGGAAGAATGAGGCGCCGAGAGAATAGCAGCTTGAGAGAGCGGAGAGGTTGTAGCTCCGCCATCACTGTTGCCGCCGCCGCCGCGTTATTAAAACGCCATCGCAGTGTTGTTGAAACGCCGCCATAGTCGTCTTTGTTTGGAGGCCACTGCCACCGCCGTTGCTTCAGGAGTTCGAGCGTCGTACAACGACGTTGACGTGATTACGCTGCACGAATATAAGAGGTTCACTGGAGAGGATTTTTTAATTCCGTCATTTGTTCCTATTGGGTATTTTGTATTTCATACCATTTGTGTAGCGACGTGGTGAAGATCCTTTGTGGATCGAGTAGGGAAAGCCTGTAAATTTTTTTGCGTGTTTTTATACACGTTATAGTGGAGGCTTTCCGGGTTGGACTCCGATCATCCCGTGGTTTTCACCCACCTAGGTTTCCACGTTAAAAATTCTGATGTGCTGTCTTTATTTCATTTTGTATTTGTACCCGCTAAAACGGTAGTGCAGGTGCTCGCGCTAAATTAATTTGCAGGTGCTCAGGTCGGGTTTGCGTGCTCTCAAACCCAACAACGGAGATGAGAATGGTTATGTATATGTGTGGACGCATGAGATTAGATAAAAATAGGAATGAATTTATCAGGGATAAGACACAAGTGACACCAATTGCAAAGAATTTGCGAGAAGCTCGACTAAGATGGTTTGGACACGTACAAAGGAGACCATAAGAGGGACTTGTTAGACGTTGTAAGAGTTTAGTCACTAAGTATGTTAAACAAGGGAGTGGTAGACCAATAAAGCCTCTGAATGAAACTATTAAGGAAAGACGTGATATACTTTGGTATATGTGATATTATGACTAAAGATAGAGCGCAATGGCCACAAAGGATCCATATTGCCAACCCCATTATAGTGGGATAAAAGCTTGAGTGTTGTTGTTGTTTTGATGATGTTAGTAGGCAGCTAGTGTGAAAATATAATATTTCATATGGTAATATAATATGACGGCTAATAGCGAATTCATGGGTGCTAATAAGATTACTCTTTTTTTTTATCAAACTCTTAAAAAAAGAGCAATGTTAAAAGCACTCCAAAAATCGCTATTATCACACCAAAAAAATCTCAAAAAACAACAAAATCTTATCACGCAACGCCTTTAAGCGCACACCGGCACACTGCGCTCTCTCATCGCCTCTCCAACCATGGATTCCTGCAATTCCAGCTGGAGCGAAGAGAAGCCTTCTCAAGAATGATGGAAGTGATCACCTTCTACAAAAAAAAACTCGGAGATGGCGTTATAGAGAATGAGTTCAGCTTCAACAGCATTCTACTCGGCGTTCGGCGAATTGTCAAGCATCGACCGCTATGGAATGGTGCATTAGAGGGTTTTGAAGCCCGTGGTTCAATCATACATTTAGCTTTTACTTCTCGTTTTAAATGCAGATGACATATCATCATCTGCATCAATCTTCCTTGTGCTGATGATGCAACAACTGACATTGGCAAGATTGCACTAGCCCTACAATGAGATCTTCAGAATTAAATACAAGAAATGAAAGCCGGGCATATAAACTCATTTAAAGGACGACCACCAGGCTTCTTCTTTAGCTGCTTCCGCTACAACACTCAGACTAGGGACGGTCATCACCGATGGCGCCGTTGACATTCTATCTCCCACTGCACACACCATGAAAGAGAGGAGTTGGGCTAACAAAGTTAGAGTTGGCCGGCGTTGTGGTGGTTGGCTTATAAATGGCAGAACTCCCGAGACTGAACATGAGACTCGGATCTCACTTTCATGATTTCAAGTGGAGGTCTTCATTTCGCATCACCAGGGAATTCAAACTAAATCTTTGATCTAAGCCACCGAGGTTAGAGCAGCATGAGTAAAAAATAAAATAAATAAAATGGCATGCTGCATCATTTGATTACGAGGGAGGAGTAAAGCTCGCAACAACGAACAAGAAAGATGAGGTCCTTTGCTGAACAAACTGACAAAAATTCTAGAGAAATATTTGGTGTGAAAATAACATGTTGGTGTGAAAATAAAATATTTTGATGTGTTAATATAATGTGACTGTAAATAGCAAAAATAGATGTGCTTTTAACATTGCTTTAAAAAAATGATTCATTTGCTTAATCACACAGTAAGTCCGCACAACTTTTTGTCCTCCCATCTATAAACCACGATGCGCAGCTGAGCTCGTATTTAAAACGGGCAAACATTTTGCACATAACTTCTCTTGACTATCATTGGATACCAAATTGTGTGTTCCTCAAGGAATATGAATAATTTAGCAGACGAACGCAATTACTTGAATTGCATACAATAATTCATTATCTTCTTCATCGAGCTGGATTGTTTTTTCAATCTATAAAACACCACTAGAAGAGAATCAATTTAGGCTCCCCATGGATAGATCAAATCCGACTTTACTTCTCACGTCCCTCTTCATCCTCACATTTCCCCTTTTCAAAGGCCGTTTTCCCACCAGTGCTCTAGCACAATTACTTCCCATTGTCAACACCAACTGCACCCAGGTCTTCATCGTCCATGTCCAATGCCCAAAAGGATCTACCGGCCTCCTTACCAATGAAGAACTCAATGAATGGTATTTCTCGTATTTGCCCAATACCACCCTGGATTCTGGTGAGCCCCGAATGATTCACACATACGCTTATGTAATCTCGGGCTTCGCCGCGCGTCTCACCGCCGAAGAAGCTACAGCACTAGAATCTATGGATGGATTTGTCTTCGCCTACCCAGAGAAGAATCAACCTTTGCATACTACTTACACCCCCGACTTCCTGGGTCTGAACAAATTCAACGGCCTCTGGGAACACTCAAGTCAAGGTGAGGGAGTTATTGTTGCTGTCCTCGATACAGGCATCATTCCCAATCACCCCTCATTCGCCAACACCCTCAATTTGTTGGAGCCGCCGCTCAAATGGCGCGGTCGTTGTGACCTCCCTGCAGGTAATTAAGTACATTTTTTTAATTGCTCGAAGCTAGAATTTTTTTTAAATATATATACAAGCAGTCCATTATGAGTTCCTCGGAAAGCAGCATACCAAGCAGCTCACCTCTACCGTGGTAGTGTGCGGCTCGATAACCCATCACATAGAAAAAGGACATGCAAAATAGTGGGAATGATACTTATCTTTGATGTAGTTTGCACATCCGTTATGGTTGTAGACACAAACTATATATAGGACGTGCAGAGTGAAACGAGTACTGTAACAGCCTGCAACATATATCTCATTCTTTTTAGTACAACGAATTAATGAATAGTGATTTTTCTGCTCATTTTTTACTTCTATATTTATATTTCTTCTTATACGTGAAATATTGTTTTTAAATTTAATGCACTTGTATTTTGCCGAACTAGCTGAACAAATCAATCATATTGTTTTTAAATTTCTTCATAAACGTGTATTTGTCACTTCAAAAGGACCACAACATACTATAATATTTTAAAAGTTAAGGGGAAAATGATGCATATGTACATTTCACATCTTTAATAGAATATGTACATGTAATTTGTAAATCTATCAAAATTAGGTAAATATGTTATTTATGGCATAAAACTGATCCACGACAGCTAGGCCAAAAAAAATAAAGTAGACTTCCTAGTAGAAGTAGGTATAGCACAAAAAAACTTTTAACGTCTGGACTACCTAACTCTTATAGGGACAAGTCTTCAAGTGAAGGAATCCATCAGTCAAATATGAGCATCTCCAACAAATCTTTAAAATCTGCTCTACGCCATTTTTAAAGCTAAAAAACTCTTCAACCGATTGGCAATTACCACTGCATTTATGCAAATCTTCTCTCTCCTCCTCTAAATTTAGAGGAGGGGGAGAGAAAATGCAGATCTTCCACTGCATTTATGCATTTCTTTTGTTTTTATTTTTTAACTTTTTTAATTGCTTATTTATAAAACTTTGGTATTATCTTATAATCGTCATTGTCGCTAATACATTTGTCTTATTGTAAAATATAATATATCAATAAAATCGTCTTTTCGAGAAGTAAAAAACGAGAGTAATATTGAATACGTTCAAATTATTATTTATCTTAAAAAAAAGATAATAAAAGACTCGCGCCAGAGACAAGAATGATGACGATGAGGATATAATTTTTGGCTCCAATATTTATTATTATAATTCTTATGTATATATTTATGTATACTTATAAATATATAAATATTAGTTACATATAAATATATATACCTACATATATATAAAAAATTACCATGCTCTTCATATTTGAAGAATATGGTATAATGAGGATCTATAAATATAGAGATCCCCATTGGAGATGTTCTAAAACTCCATTTGGCGTGGAGGTGGTGATTGTCAACGTGTGGTTATGAATCATCGTTTGTGAACACTCAACATCACCAAAGGAATTTCATCCACTTTTATGTTCAAAAATAGTGTTTTTTTCTTAGCGGCAATCAATACCATTGTTATGCCAAACATACATTCTATCACAGTGGCATTTTGTCGAATCTTACCGGAGCAAAAATGTCGCGCCAAACAGAGCCGAACTCTAGTGGGATTTTTCGATAAAAAATGTCCGTCGGCCATAAAACATGCACGTATGGTTCCACCGTACACTTGTGGGCCCATGCATTGCATTAAAATTTATAACATATCCATAGCAGATGTGTTCAGGAATCAACACTAAGCATATCACCAGAGATACCAATGATTGAGTTTTCTTGTTCTGGTATATTCTATCAATCTAAATGAATAATAAACAAAGAATAAGAATATCAAGTGTCAACTTTCTAATACCATCACCCGTAGTATTACTGAAGACAAACCAAATATTCAATCTATTGTTGCATATTGATTGAGGTATAAGAGAGAAGCTTACTAATCATCATCCGTTCATTGTATTCCTGAACAGAGACATCAAGCCCGATATTACTCATCAATTTATCCACCACTTCAATATTGTTATTCGGATAGCAGTATATACCCTTTGACATCAAAGGAATGCCAGCCCCTTTAACGTTATTGTCTTAAGGTAATTTATTCAGCACAAATTTCCAGCAAATAAGGCTAATATTCATGGGAAATCATTTGGACCACATCTATTGAAATTGAAATTGCATAACATCAATATACTGTGAGCAAATAAATTAGCCGGAATCAGTATACATAGTAAAATTTGATAACAGTGTATAGTTAAATGCAAAATTCTAAGCTTATCTAAAAATCGCTTGACTTCTCTGCTTGATGTTATCTTGTTGAAATTCCCTATAATATGAAAGTAAGAACTTGTAAGAAGAAAAAGCAGAGAACAAAAAAAGTAATTGAGGAGCATCTGAACCTTCCCTTTTATTGACAAGCAAAATAAAAAGAGTAATTGGGGAATTTCCACAAGATAATAAATCATCTGAACCTCCTCTTCTCAAACAATTTAAAGAAATATAGTAAAAAGATGCACGAGCCATATCTCGAATACATTAAGGAGTGTCAAAAACTGTATTTCCAAGAATTATTGGAGCTGAAACAGCTAAACAAGCTTGAGATATCTCATAGATTGAATATAAATAAAGGTAGTACAAAGGTAATTGAAATGAATTTGCGAGGTGTTGGGAACCTTGCCAACAATATTTCAGATTTGAGGAAGTCCCTGTTGGAAACAATATAGGCGAGTACACCAACTGAACACTAGGCGAGTACACCAACTGAACACTCCGGCGAAGCTATACACCACCACGGCGAGACTCCCACCACGGCGAGACCACCAGCGCGAGGGCCAACTCCGGCGAGTGCCTCCAGCACAACTTGCTCCGGCGAGAGCAACTATGGCGAGCTCTCAGCTCGTCAGCGAGACCACCGGCGAGGAGCTACCTTCTCGCTGCCGCGAGCTTGGCGAGGCACCGATGAGGCAGCGGCGATGCTTCCGGCGAGATGGGCCGGCGAGAACTTCCGGCGAGATGCTTCTCTCCCGCGAGAACTCTCTCTCTCTCGCTAACTCCCTCTCTCTCTCGCTCAGTTTCTCTCTCTCTCTCCCGTGTGGTCTCTCTCTCTTTCCCTCTCCCGC
Organism: Platanthera zijinensis; assembly: GCA_039513925.1. Lineage (NCBI taxonomy): Eukaryota > Viridiplantae > Streptophyta > Magnoliopsida > Asparagales > Orchidaceae > Platanthera > Platanthera zijinensis. The sequence continues at coordinate 182,974,449 of CM077087.1, forward strand.
GAGAGCTCTTTCTCTCTCTCGCCTTTACTCTCTTCCTCCCGCTATTCTCTCTCTCACCCGCTGTTTCTCTCTCTCCCTCAATTACTCTCAAACTCTCTCTCTCTCTCTCCTGCGGGAGCTCTTTCACACTCTCTCTATTTCTCTCTCTCAATTATTCTCTCACTCTAACTCTCTCTCTCGCCTATTCTCTCTAAACACAAAATGGGAAGTTTTTTTTTTCTTATTTCTTGTACGGCCATTACAAAAGGAGGGGGGGCCTTATATAGGCAATGAAAAAAAACAAAAACAAACACACTCTCTCACCATAATAAATGCATAAAAAACAAAACACATAAAAAAATACATCTCCTCATGCTTGTGGGGCCCGGTCAACATGTCAACAAAGATTCCAACAAACTCCCCCTCAAACTTGGCAGCACATGCCGAGTTTGCCTTTGAGCCTGTCGAACGTCACCACTTTCAACGCCTTGGTGAATATGTCCGCGACCTGCTCTCCGGTGAGGCAATACATCACTTCCACTGTCTTCTGCTCCACCTGCTCCCTAAGGAAATGATACCGGGTCTCGATATGCTTACTCCTCCCATGTAGCACCGGGTTCTTTGCAAGCTGGATGGCGGACATGTTATCCACTAACACTGTCGTTGGGCCATCCTGCACATGATGTAGTTCCTCTAGAAGATTCCTTAGCCAAATGGCTTGGCAAGCGCATGCCGCCGCTGCGATGTACTCCGCCTCGCAAGATGATAAGGCTATAGTAGCCTGCTTCTTAGAACTCCATGAGAACGCCGCGGTTCCCATGTTGAACGCATACCCGGAAGTGCTCTTCCGGTCGTTCACATCTCCTCCATAGTCGCTATCCGAGTAGCCAATTAGCTTCAACTCTCCTCCAGATGAGTACTTCAAGCCATGGTCCCGAGTCCCGTTCACATACCTCAGGATCCTCTTCGCTGCTGTAAAGTGGTCCTGCTTGGGTTCCTCTATGTGCCTGCTTATTACCCCGACCGCATACATGATGTCCGGCCTAGTGAAAGTCAAGTACCTTAGAATTCCGACCAGGCTCTTGAACATAGTTGGGTCCACTCCTTCCTCTTCAGAATCCTTCCTCAGCTTTGTTCCAGGGTCCGTAGAAGTGGAGATAGCCTTGCTACCCTCCATCCTGAACTTCTTCAGAATCTCTTCTGCGTACTTCTTCTGGGATATGAAGATCCCGTCTTCTCCCTGCTTCACTTCCACCCCCAGGAAGTAGCTCAGCTCTCCTAAGTCTGTCATCTCAAACTCCTTCTTCATCATCTCTCGGAACTCTTCATACATAGCTGTGTTGTTCCCCGTGTAGATCATGTCATCCACATACAAACACACTATCATCATGACTCCGTCCTTGTCCACCTTGGTATAGAGAGCGTACTCATGCGGGCTCTTCTGATAGCCATGCTTCTGCAGGAAAGCATCTATCCTTCCGTTCCAAGCTCTAGCTCCTTGCTTGAGCCCGTAGAGTGCTTTGTCAAGCTTGCAGACCTTCCTCTCCTGCCCTTTCACCACGTACCCTGGAGGCTGCTCGATGTACACATCCTCCTCCAGGTAGCCGTTCAGGTATGCAGAGACCACGTCCATCTGCATTATCTTCCACCCGTGATGTGCGGCTAGCGCGATGATCAGCCGGATAATATCTATCCGCGCTACCGGTGCGAAGACTTCATCATAGTTCACTCCCTGAACTTGGCGGTAGCCCTTCACGACTAGCCTCGCCTTGTGCTTCTCTACGCCCCCATCTTTATTTTTCTTTACCTTATACACCCACTTCACCCCGAGGGTTTTGTGGCCTGCAGGTGCATCTACCAGCTTCTAGGTATCGTTCTTCTTGATGGAGGCGATCTCCACATCCATCGCCTTCCTCCAAGTTCTCTCTTTGGCGGCCTCTTTATATGAGCACGGCTCAACATTTGCAAACAAACAGTATAAAGAAAAATTATTATGAGTTGCCGCCGTCTCTTCATAGATCTCCTCCAACCTCCTTGTCCGAGGTTGAGGATGATCATCCTTAGTTCCACTAGTGCTAGCTCCACTAGATCCACCTCTGCTTGAACTCGTTCCACTTGAGTAAGGGATGAGAGCTCCCCCTGAACCTCCGCTAGGTGGTGATGGTGGCTCAGCTCCACCCATCTCCGCTTCATCTCCCTGACCACCTTCTTCTTCTTCATCATCGAAGAACATCCCCTTGATGTTCCTTGTCTCCTCATCCCAGCTCCAGCAGCTGTCTTCTTCAAACACCACATCTCTCGAGATGATGGCCTTCTCCGTCTCCGGGTTGTACAACTTGTAAGCTTTGCTCGCAGGAGCATAGCCTACAAAGATGCACTTCTCACTTCTATCGTCCAGCTTCCTCCTCCTCTGGTCCGGGATGTGAGCATAAGCTACACACCCGAAGACCCTCAGGTGCTTCACACTGGGCTTCCTCCCACACCAAGCTTCAAACGGTGTCTTGAACTTCACACTCTTGGTTGGGCAACGGTTCAGCAAGTACACCGCTACCTGTACTGCTTCCGCCCAGTACTTCTTTGGCAACCCCTTGCCCTTCACCATGCTCCTCGCCATGTTCATAATGGTTAGGTTCTTCCTTTCCGCCACTCCGTTTTGCTGAGGCGAGTACGCCGCCGTCAGCTGGTGTGAGATCCCCCATTCTCTGCAGTAGTCATCAAACAGCCTAGAGGTGTACTCCCCACCTCTATCTGTCCAGAGCACCTTCAGTGGCTGCCCAACTTCCTTCTCAGCCATCGCCTTGAACTCTCGGAACTTGTCCAGAGCCTCTGCCTTCTCCTTCAGAAAATACACCCAACACTTCCTACTGAAGTCGTCGGTGAACGTGATATAGTACCTGCTACCTCCAACTGAGGTCGTCTCAAACGGACCAGCAATGTCTGAATGAACTAGCTCCAATTGCCTTGTAGCTCTCCGAGACTTTCCTCCCTCGAAAGTCTCCCTTCTTTGCTTCCCCTTCGTGCATGCCTCACAGACCCTTTGAGGAGGTGTGATCATAGGCAGCCCTTCCACCATCTTGGATCCAGACAACAGCTTCAGGCCTGTGAACCCCAGATGCCCCATCCGGTGGTGCCACAGCCAAGCTTCCTTCTCTTCTCCTGTCTTTGCAAGACATGCCGTCTCCTTGGCATCCATACTTAGAGGGAAGAGGCGGTTCGTCTCCATCTTCACTCTTACTGTTGGGGTTTCTCGTGAGGGTTGGCACAACACTTTGTGCACGCAGCGGAAAGGAAAAGTACGAGAACAGCCCAAGAGAACTGGATCTGGCCATGATCGTTGTATCAAGAAGTAAACAAAATAACTAGGGCAAAATACCTTAGTGGCGTTGAGTCACAACTCAACGAAGATGCTCCAAGTATTGAGTGATGTCGGTGGCGAGTTGTACGTGGAATAATATCCACGTCTCTGCAGAAATCCACACGAGCTGGAGAACTCCCGAGCTTCATCGCACGAAGGGTCAGGTAGAAGATCGGCCGCACCTCCGCACTTCCCACGGACTGCTAGGTCCGCGCCAGGAAGTGCAGCACCAGCGACTGTCGCCGGAGAGGAGGAGGTCTGCGGAACGATTGCGGCGGCGGAACTCTTCCGTCCGGCGGGATTCGGGAATCGGCGGAGCGAACGAGCGGCGGAACGATTCCGTCGGCTTCGATTCGGTCAAAGGAGAAAAAAAACCTGATTCCTCTTTGTTTCCCAAAACCCTAAGAGTCTATTTATACCCAAAGCATAAATAAACCTAGATAAATCGCTATCCGCAGACCACACAGCACATTAGGGTTTCAGAATCGGCGAGAATCAAATCCAGATTCGGCGAGAATGACCTGACCGAATCGTCGAGAATCGAGGCCTTAGTCGATGAGTCATACTCGACGACTTTGTCGTAGTCGTCAAGACAATCTCGACGACTTTGACTTGGTCGCAGTCGTCGAGACATTCTCGACGACTCATTCTCGATGATTTTCGACGAACCACCTTGGCAACATTTGCCAGACCCCATATCTATGGTGATTGGTAACCTTTACCAATACGGTCAATCTTCCAACTCCTCCATAGCTCTTATGTGCGACCCTGCAGGCTCATATTGCGTTGGTAGTGAAATTACATGTTTGACAACTTCTAAATCACCATGGTAACTCCAACAGTCTCCCACTTGATCTTGGAAGTATCAAACCATAAACCTCACAAACAATGAGCGGCATCTAGCAATGCATCATTGCTCCACAAGCAATAAGAGTTTATAACTCATAAGCCTTCATGAACAATGTATCAGCGTTGTCTTTGTCCCTTTGTCCCTTACATCCGGAAAGAACTAGAGGCATGGACCGTGTCACCCTCATAATAGCTCAATCCAAGTTTCCTGATCTAGAACGGACATCCAGAGAATGGTGAGGCCAATATCACATATTGACTCCACCAAGCATGGCCATGCATTTCTCAGTCCAATTCCATCAAGGGGCCCATGGATGCAACTCCTGTCATATAGGAGGAAAAATTCCATATCTGCTCACACACAAACACCCAAATGATTCGTAACATGCCCAACAACCACCCTTATCATCAACCTTTCTCAAGGAAGACTTTAGATGGCATCAAAGCATGCTCTTCCTCACTTGATGAATGCTGTGACTTCAGGTCAAAGGACCACAACACCATTGTCAGTAGAGACCTACTTGTGACACGATTAGATAACAATCCACAAAGTAGTCTCTGGTTGGGTCTGTCCAGTACGACTTGTTCATTAACAAGTACCCACGTGATGACTTGATATCACAATATCATGACCTGTGAGAACTGGTCATCAGTCAACGCACGTGCTAGTCTTCATGTATCATCATTACCCTTAGATCCTATGATGATACCACGACTAGGGACTTTTAAGAATGAAGCTTCAAATGAATCATAGGCTCTCACATTCAAGTCACGTACTTGATGTCCTATGGAAGCGAACATTCTAAGGGTATTCATTATGTTAACATTTAACTATCATATAGAAAAACCATAATAACGGAATATGCCATTAATTTGTAAAAAGAAAATCTAGGTACACAATTCATCATATGAATAAACAATAAACAGCCAACAGAATATATCTTTACATGCAACCCACAAGGCTCCCACTAGACTTGATCATTCAGGTATCGTATACCCATTGATCTAGTATGACCATCATGCTTTCTCTGCGCGAGAGGCTTTGTCAGTGGATCTGCAATATTCTCCTCAGTCGGCACTCTGCAAATGTTCACATCTCCTCGTTCGACAATCTCACGAATAAGATGGAACCGCCGAAGTATGTGCTTGGAGCGCTGATGGGATCTAGGTTCCTTAGATTGTGCAATTGCACCATTGTTATCACAGTAGAGAACTACGGGATCAACAATGCTAGGAACTACATCAAGCTCGTCGATGAATTTCCTAATCCATACAGCCTCCTTCGCTGCATTAGCTGCAGCGATATACTCGGCTTCCGTTGTAGAATCAGCAACTGTCTCTTGCTTGGAACTCTTCCAGCTTACAGCTCCTCCATTCAGGCAAAACACAAACCCTGACTGAGACTTTGAATCGTCCCTATCAGTTTGGAAGCTAGCATCCGTGTAACCACTTACAACGAGCTCTTCCTCTCCACCATACACCAAGAACACATCCTTAGTCCTTCTCAAGTACTTCAGGATATTCTTGACTGCAATCCAGTGACACTCACCGGGGTCTGACTGATACCTGCTAGTCATGCTTAAAGCAAAGGAGACATCGGGTCGAGTACATAACATGCATACATGATTGATCCAATTGCCGAAGCATATGGAATCAACTTCATGCGGTCCTTATCTTCACAAGATTTTGGACACTGGTCCTTAGAGATATTCACACCATGAGACATGGGCAAAAATCCTTTCTTGGACTCAAGCATGTTGAACCGCTTCAACACCTTATCGATGTATGTACTCTGGGTCAAACCCAGCAACTTCTTCGATCTATCTCTATAGATCTTAATACCAAGTATATAAGTCGCTTCACCCAAGTCCTTCATAGAAAAGCAGTTCCCTAGGTTGTTCTTAACAACTTTCAGGGTAGGAATGTCATTCCTAATCAACAGTATGTCATCTACATACAGTATCAGGAAGACAACAATGCTCCCACTGATTCGCTTGTAAACACAAGGCTCATCTTCATTCTTGATGAAACCAAACTCTTTGATTTTCTCATCAAAACGAAGATTCCAACTTCGAGAGGCCTGTTTCAGTCCATATATGGACCTATTCAGCTTGCATATCTTAGTGGCTTCATTTGGGGATACAAAACCCTCGGGTTGTGTCATGTACACTTCCTCAAAGAGGTTTCCATTAAGGAAAGCTGTTTTGACATCCATCTGCCAGATCTCGTAGTCATAAAACGCAGCAATAGCAAGCAATATCCTTATGGATTTTACCATGGTAACAGGGGAAAAGGTTTCATCATAGTCAATACCATGAATTTGTCTAAAACCCTTAGCCACCAGTCGCCCTTTGAATGTCTGTACATTCCCATCCATGTCGGTCTTCTTCTTGAAGACCCACTTGCACCCTATGGGTCGTACCCCTTCAGGTGGTTCCACCAAGTTCCAAACTTGGTTTGCATACATGGAGTCCATTTCGGATTTCATAGCCTCAAGCCATTTGTCGGAGTCCGGTCCATTCATAGCCTCTTGGTAGGTTGCTGGTTCATCATCATGATCCATTAGCAACACATTACCTATTTGAGACACGAGAAATCCATATCTCTCAGGCTCAAATCTTGGTCTACCAGATCTACGCAGGACATGTGTTTCTTGAGTAGGTTCTCTAGCTACAACACCTTGTAGTCCTAATTCAGAATCCAATTCTGGTTCATTCACTATTTGTGGTTCTTGAACTTCTTCAAGTTCTACCTTTTCAGTCTTTCTTGATAAGAACTCTTTCTCCAAGAAGACACCGGTCCTTGCGACAAACACCTTGCCCTCGGACGGTAGGTAAAAGTAATATCCTTTCGTTTCCTTAGGATATCCCACCAGATAACATTTATCTGATTTGGGTTCCAGCTTGTCAGGCATTTGACGTCGCACGTATGCCTCACAACCCCAAATTTTAATAAACGGCATACTAGGACGTTTCCCAGTCCATATCTCATATGGTGTCTTCAGAACCGTTTTTGTTGGAGCGCGATTCAGTGTCATAGCAGCAGTCTCTAAAACAAAAGCCCAAAAGGAAACAGGCAAGTCTGCATGACTCATCATCGAACGTACCATGTCTAACAGAGTACGATTTCTCCTCTCAGACACACCATTGTGCTGTGGTGTTCTAGGTGGAGTGAGCTGTGATATAATACCACACTCTTTCAGATGATCACGGAACTCGTGACTCAGGTATTCACCACCTCGATCAGATCGGAGTGCTTTAACCCTTTTGCCCAACTGGTTTTCTACTTCATTCTTGAACTCTTTGAACTTTTCAAAGGTCTCGGATTTGCACTTCATAAGATACACATATCCGTATTTACTGAAATCATCAGTAAATATAACGAAGTAGAAATACCCACCTCTAGCCATGGAACTCATGGGTCCGCATACATCACTATGTACAACACTCAAGAGATCCTCAGCCCTCTCAGTATAACCAGTGAAAGGAGCTTTTGTCATTTTACCTAACAAACAAGATTCGCATCGCTCAAATGATTCATAATCAAATGAGTCCAAAAGTCCATCCTTATGGAGCTTGGATATACGCTTCTCGTTTATATGGCCCAAACGACAATGCCAGAGATACGTAGGGTTTGAGTCATTTGCTCTTAGTCTTTTATTATTTTCTACGTTATAGATCATATGGTCTAAGTTCAAAACATAAAGACCATTAAACAGTTGGGCTACACCATAACAAACATCATTCTTAAATATGGAACAACAGTTGTTCTTAATTATAAAAGAAAATCCTATCATGTCCAGACATGAAATAGATATAATGTTTCTAGTTATGGCCGGAACAAAATAACAATTATCTAGTTCTATTACAAGCCCACTGGGCAAAGAAAGACGGTAAACCCCTACGGCTACAGCAGCAACTCTTGCTCCATTGCCGACACGCAGGTCCACCTCCCCTTTACTCAGCAATCTTCTCCTTTCCAGTTCCTGCACATTTGTACAAATGTGAGAACCACATCCGGTATCCAATACCCAAGATGAAGGAGCAGAAAGGTTTATCTCTATAACATAAATATCTGAAGCGGAAGTCATACCTCCCTTCATTTTATGCAGACCCTCAATATAAGAAGGACAGTTCCTCCTCCAATGACCAGCCTTGCCACAGTGGTGGCATTTCCCTTCCTTCACCGTGCTTTTCTTCTTCTTCAGTGCAGAAGACTTGGGCTCAAGATGTGACTTAGGTCCCACCTTCGTCTTCTTGAAGCCCTTGGCCTTGCCCTTACCCTTATGCACCATCAGTATGGGGCTGGTAGGCTTGGCCTTCTTCATATTGATTTCGGCAGTTCTCAACATGCCTAGGAGTTCGGGCAGTGTCTTGTCTATTTCATTCATGTTATAGTTCAAGACAAACTGCTCGTAGCTGTCCGGCAACGATTGCAGGATCAGATCTGTGGCCAACTCTTGACCCAGAGGAAAACCCAGTCTTTCAAGGTTCTCTATATACCCAATCATCTTGAGTACGTGAGTCCCTACTGAGTCTCGAACTCCCATCTTGCACTGAAACAACGCTTTCGTGACGTCGAACCTCTCTTGACGAGCCTGCCCTTGAAACATTTTCTTAAGATGCTCGTCAATCTCCTTGCACCCCATGTTCTCATGTTGCCTTTGGAGCTCAGAGTTCATGGTGGCAAGCATGAGGCATTCGATGTCTAAAGCATCATCGGTATACTTCTTGTAAGCATCCTTATCAGCACGGGAAGAATTCCCGGTCGGCACCTCGGGGGATTCCTCTTCCAAGACATAGAGCTTTCGCTCTTGCCTGAGAACAATTCTCAAGCTCCTGTACCAGTCCATGTAGTTAGTCCCATTGAGCTTATCCTTCTCAAGGATGGCTCTCAGAGACAAAGTGGAGTGTGAACCACTTGTCATGGAATTCTACAAGAATTCATACAGAATAAAATCAGTACCAAAGTTTCAAAATACAATTTATTTTAATTTGGACTCTAATTAAAACTCCCACTATTTTATTCGAACTAATAGCCCTCACTATCAATTCGGAGAGTTCATGCGAGCTACTCTCTTAGTGGACAAGATCCGTATTTCACCAACACAATGAGTCAGCTTTGGCTTTCCTCTCACGATGTAGTTATTTAGGTAGGCAACGTTTGCCAATTGCATCCTCATGCAATTCTTGTATGGTTGGTGAATAACACTTTATTCGCATCCATCATATGGTGCATGCCAACCCTATGCCTCTAGGCGCTCAACCTTTGAGGTCACCTAGTTAAGTGGGGCCCGATGTCGACAGTGGGATATCACAATTATCCGCTCGCACCCTTACCAAGATAGATTAATGCACCTTGCTTTGGCAAGCCCACACTTCATCGATCGAGGCAGGAAGAGTGTCATCCATCGGAAGGCATCCGAACACTTAATGTTTGATGAAGGGATTTAAATTTTGATAGTATGTTAACAATTAACCATGATCAACATTTGATCAATGTGCACATCTAAATAAAATAAAACATTTCTAGAATCCTCATGCATCCCTTATGTGCACAACAAGACACTATCAACATTTGATAGAGCAAAGGGCTAAATCTGAACATATGGGCATTTCCAAATATTCAGGTTTACATGCATTGGACAAAGGGGAAAGACAACTCAAATTAAAGCAGTAGACAAGCTCATCTCTCTTTGTTGGGTGCAAAATCCAAAACAAAATTCGAGGGATGGTTACTGCTAAGGAGACAACAACTTCTACAATTAGAAATTGCTACGAAATCCCAGACGTTCCTGGCGGGGTTCCAAGGGGCAGCGCCCCTGGCCAGCGGGCGGGGTCAAGGGGCAGAGCCCCTGCGGGGTGCGGGGCAGCGCCCCGACCAAATTTTGCAAAATCACCACCGATTTCCCTTGGAAAAATCATCAACAATTGATGTTCCAGGAATAAATCTAGACATTTAGAACACTTCTAAATCCCTAGGTTTACACGTGTTGGAATTCCCTAACTTCCAATACAACAGTCATGGCCGCAACCTCGCTCTGATACCACTGTTTGGGTTTCTCGTGAGGGTTGGCACAACACTTTGTGCACGCAGCGGAAAGGAAAAGTACGAGAACAGCCCAAGAGAACTGGATCTGGCCATGATCGTTGTATCAAGAAGTAAACAAAATAACTAGGGCAAAATACCTTAGTGGCGTTGAGTCACAACTCAACGAAGATGCTCCAAGTATTGAGTGATGTCGGTGGCGAGTTGTACGTGGAATAATATCCACGTCTCTGCAGAAATCCACACGAGCTGGAGAACTCCCGAGCTTCGTCGCACGAAGGGTCAGGTAGAAGATCGGCCGCACCTCCGCACTTCCCACGGACTGCTAGGTCCGCGCCAGGAAGTGCAGCACCAGCGACTGTCGCCGGAGAGGAGGAGGTCTGCGGAACGATTGCGGTGGCGGAACTCTTCCGTCTGGCGGGATTCGGGAATCGGCGGAGCGAACGAGCGGCGGAACGATTCCGTCGGCTTCGATTCGGTCAAAGGAGAAAAAAACCCGATTCCTCTTTGTTTCCCAAAACCCTAAGAGTCTATTTATACCCAAAGCATAAATAAACCTAGATAAATCGCTATCCGCAGACCACACAGCACATTAGGGTTTCAGAATCGGCGAGAATCAAATCCAGATTCGGCGAGAATGACCTGACCGAATCGTCGAGAATCGAGGCCTTAGTCGGTGAGTCATACTCGACGACTTTGCCGTAGTCGTCGAGACAATCTCGACGACTCTTGACTTGGTCGTAGTCGTTGAGACATTCTCGATGACTTTGACTTGGTCGTCGAGACATTCTCGGCGACTTTGACTTAGTCGTAGTCGTTGAGACATTCTCGACGACTTTGACTTGGTCGCAATCGTCGAGACATTCTCGACGACTCATTCTCGATGATTTTCGACGAACCACCTTGGCAACATTTGCCAGACCCCATATCTATGGTGATTGGTAACCTTTACTAATACGGTCAATCTTCCAACTCCTCCATAGCTCTTATGTGCGACCCTGCATGCTCATATTGCGTTGGCAGTGAGATTACATGTTTGACAACTTCTAGATCACCATGGTAACTCCAACACTTACCACCTCTCTTCCTTGGCTATCCTTCATCGCTAAGGTGCTATCCCTCAGCAGGACATGATAGCCCTTCTCCACCAGCTGTCCAAGACTTAGGATGTTACTCCTCAAGCCCGGTACATAGAAGACGTCGTTGATGAGCACCTCCTTCCCATTCATCGTCACCGCGATCACTCCTCTTCCTTCCACAGAGATCTTCGAGGCGTCGCCAAAACTGACATCTCCTCCATTCGGCTCAAGGCTAGTGAATAGCTCCTTCTCACCACACATGTTGTTACTAGCTCCAGTATCTAGGTACCACACTCCATTCCTCCCTCCTTCAGCGCCTTGGATGGTAAGGAACATCATCGGGTCTCCACCCGTGTTGCTAGCCTCCGCATAGTGGTTGGCTTCACCACCTTTCCTGGGAGCCCAGCAGTCATAACTCATATGTCCAAACTTGTTACAGTTGTAACATTGGGTTTGGGACATATCTCTTCCTCCTCTTTGACCTCTTCCCTGGTCTCTTCCCTGTCCTCTGCCTTGACCTCTACCTTGGCCTCTTCCTCTACCTCCTACATCTTGCCTCCAACCATGATGTTGCTCTACCGCTCACTGGTTGAACTGATTTCTCCCGAAGTCTCTTCCAGCTCTTCCTCCTCTACCTCTTCCTTGGTAGCCACGGCCACGCTGGCCTCCTCCTCTTCCTGAACTTTCTCCAAAATTGAGTTGAGTCTGAAGTGCTTTCCCCAACCCACTCGACTCCTCCTCATCTTGCACCATCTGATACTCATGTGCTTGTAGCAAGCCTATCAGTTCATCCGCCGTCATCACTGTGAGGTCCTTCGATTCTTCGATGGCCACCACCACGTGTCGGAACTTCTTAGACATAGAACGCAGGAGCTTCTCTATGAAGCTGACCTCGTCTATCGTCTCCCCGTTTCTCTTCATCTCATTTGTGAGCGTCCGCAGACGGGTCACATAGTCGTCAACCTTCTCTGAGCTCTGCATCCGCACCATCTCATATTGTGCTCGAAGGGATTTCAACTTCACCTTCTTGGCCTTGTCTACTCCTTGCATGGAGCGCTGCAAAATCTCCCAAGCTTCCTTCGAAGTCTCGGCGTCCGAGATCTTCTCAAACGTAGCCTCATCCACTCCTTGGTACAAGATGAACAACGCCTTCTTGTCCTTCTTCTTGGTTTCTCTTACCGCCATCCTTTGAGCGTTAGTCAACGCGGCTTCTGCTTCGGCAGTAAGCACCTCGACACCTTCTTCCACAACATCTCATAGCTCTTTAGAGGCGAGCAACACTCGCATCTGAATACTCCAGTTTCCATAGTTTGTTTTGCTCAACTTGGGGACCTGCCCCGGCATCCCGCTTCCCATCTCCATCTCTTCTCTACTTCAAACCTTCCGAGTCACTGTAAAGGTTTGCAACCTCCCTCTGATACCAGTTGTTGGAAACAATATAGGCGAGTACACCAACTGAACACTAGGCGAGTACACCAACTGAACACTCCGGCGAAGCTATACACCACCACGGCGAGACTCCCACCACGGCGAGACCACCAGCGCGAGAGCCAACTCCGGCGAGTGCCTCCAGCACAACTTGCTCCGGCAAGAGCAACTATGGCGAGCTCTCAGCTCGTCAGCGAGACCACCAGCGAGGAGCTACCTTCTCGCTGCCGCGAGCTTAGCGAGGCACCGATGAGGCAGCGGCGATGCTTCCGGCGAGATGGGCCGGCGAGAACTTCCGGCGAGATGCTTCTCTCCCGCGAGAACTCTCTCTCTCTCTCGCTAACTCCCTCTATCTCTCGCTCAGTTTCTCTCTCTCTCTCCCGTGAGGTCTCTCTCTCTTTCTCTCTCCCGCGAGAGCTCTTTCTCTCTCTCGCCTTTACTCTCTTCCTCCCGCTATTCTCTCTCTCACCCGCTGTTTCTCTATCCCTCAATTACTCTCAAACTCTCTCTCTCTCTCTCTCTCTCTCTCTCTCTCTCTCCTGCGGGAGCTCTTTCACACTCTCTCTATTTCTCTCTAAATTATTCTCTCACTCTAACTCTCTCTCTCGCCTATTCTCTCTAAACACAAAATGGGAAGTTTTTTTTCTTATTTCTTGTACATCCATTACAAAAGGAGGGGGGCCTTATATAGGCAATGAAAAAAAACAAAAACAAACACACTCTCTCACCATAATAAATGCATACAAAACAAAACACATAAAAAAATACATCTCCTCATGCTTGTGGGGCCCGGTCAACATGTCAACAAAGATTCCAACAGTCCCCAACTCAATAATAAATACATTTTGTATTTGAGGACCATCTGATTTGACATCTATAGGAATAATATAAATTCATATAAATCAATTTCATATGTCAGAAGAACAGAAAAGACCAAAAGAGTACTTAACTAGTTCTCAAAATTTGTGCAAGTACTGTATCATCATGTTGAGATAAAATGTCATTGAGTTGACTCACAATATCATTGTGAAGACACAATGTATCATCCTTACCGTAATGACAAGGAAAAGAATGTATATCGTCGAGATGATACTCAATACACGACAATATCGTTGTTATAAGGAAAATCCAGTATATCGTCGTGTTCACAATCAATACACAACGATATCATCATGAAAAGGAACAACTATTCAAGTATCGTTGTGTTGCTCTTTACTGAAGGAGATATTGTTCAAGCTTTATTGTTGTTAAGAGATGTCATATAGTTGTAAGCACAAGATTTATTGTTGTGAAGAGATGTCATATCGTTGTAAGCACAAGATTTATCATTGTGTTTAGCTTACTATCAGAAAAGATTATTAAGTCAAGGAAGAGAAAGAATCGTTATGACATGCTTAATATCGTCATAAAGACATCGAATTTCTTCGTGACAGTTTTAAAATTGCAGAATTTCAAATCGTCGACAGTGCTGAAAGTTCTCATCAAAACAATTATTTTAGGAAAGACTTCTGACATGTGTTAAAGTGGTTAAGGACCGTTAAATGGTAGCAGACATATATATACTAAAGAGTGGTGAAGACAAACCCTAAGTTTTTTTTTCAAATCAAAAACAATTGAATAGTAACAACAGTGCTGAAATAATGCCTTGAGAAGAAGGCTATCTTCAAACGAAGAAAGATTCACAACAAAATCAAGAAGGGCTCAATATCTTTCTGATTCCAACCATTCAAGAGCAAAGAAGCCTTCTCTCCTGAAGATTCAGAACAATTCATATTATCAAGGAAGATTCATTTGAGAACTACTACTATTCAAGAAGGGCTATTATCATCACAGCACAAGAAGACTCAAAGCTTTCAAGATCATCTTTTATTGATTCTATCACTGTTGTAATAAACTATTATACTGCTATTGTTGTTAAATCTCATTGAGATCTGAGGTATGGATTTTTTGACGCCTGAGTTGTAGGTTTCAAGGGTGAACCTGAGGTAGGATTCTTGTTGAGGTCCCGAGGTAGGATTCTTGTTGAGGTCCCGAGGTAGGATTCATTTATTGAATCTGAGTAGGGCTCTTGTTGAAGGCCTGAGGTAGAATATAATTTGTTATAAACCAGAGGTAGGATTCTTGGGAAGAATCTAAGTTTTAGGAGTGTTCACACTCCGAGCTGTAGGATCCAGGAAGTGGATCTGAGGTCGGGGACTTTTTATGTTCCTAAGGTAGGAGTTATAAACTCTGAGTTGTAAGATCTAAGATTCTAAAAAGTTTGTTGAGGCTAGCACACTGCTAGATAAACAGAGAGAAAAACTAGATGTACATATATTGATGAACCACTATACAATGTGTGTTCTCTATGTCGTGATTATTCTATTATTAATTATTTTTATTTATTTATAAAAAGAAAATGTTAAAAACATCCCAAAAACCTATTCACCCCCCCCCCCTCTAGGTGGTGGATCCATTGTCTTTCCAGTGGTATCTAAGGTAAATTGTTCAAAAAGTGTTTAACAGCCAGAACAAGATATCTTAAGGGAAACTTAATTATCATCAAGGCTGGAGGAGAGAACTGTAAGGAGTTAAGTTCAATGAAACACCCTATTTGTTCAAAAGAAAATGTTCCTATTTGAAAAGAGAAAGTCAAACAATTTATGGAGGTATCAGACCCAAGAATTTTTATTAATGTAGAGGAAGGACCTTTTATTCCAATGGTCACATCAACTATTTATCCTACATAGTAAGTGCCAAAGAAGTTCTCTGATATTACCAAGGATGAAATAACCATGGTTACTATGAATAAAAGTGTCAAAAATATTATGGTTAGTGTTATAGATGACTCAACATTTTAGAATATGATTCATTGTAGAACTAGAAAAGAAATTTAGGACTCACTTGTGGTCTACATGAAAGAAACTGAATAAGTCGTGGATAAGATGAAATCCCTACTCAATCAAGAGTTTGAAGCCTTTAGACAACATAGGAAGGACTCAAATGTAGAATGTTATGAAAAGTTTATCAAGATTGTGAATGGGCTCAGAACCTATGCAAAAAAATTCACAAATTATTATTTGAATGATAAGTTCCTCAGATCCCTGAATAAGTAATAAGACATAAATATATTTATTATTAGTGAAATGGGTAATTTGACAAGAGTAAAGCCCCATATTATATTTAGGAAACTGTTGTCCCATGAGTAATAGCTGAATACAAGCAAGGCTGAAGAAGAATCTTCCAGACCCTATTCTTGGTAGAAGTTTGTAGCCCTCAAGGCTGAATATTTCAGGAGTAATGAAGACTCTCTTGCACTTTAGGGAAGAGTTGCTGAAGAAGAAGATTTTAAGGCTAACATCCCATGCTCAGATCTTACAGATGGGGAGCTATCCTTATTCTCTGGACAGTTTAAGAGGCTGTTGTTAAAAAGAAGGAAGGGGAAATACAGACTCTCTACTTCAAGCTCTGGAAGATCTAGTCAATACAAAGATAGATCTAAGCATAAATCAAAAGGAGAAAGGTATGACTCCAAACTCAGTAAACAATCTTTATTTAATATTGTTTGCTACTATTGTAATTAGCCAGAGTATGTCATTGCTTAGTGCTCATCAAAAGGGAAATAATCAAGTAGATATGAAGAAAGAAGTTCCCATAAAGGAAGAAAATCTGAGAAAAGCCTCATAGCCAAAAGATTAATAACTCTAAGTGACAGTAGATTGAGTTCCTCTGAATCTGGTGAAGAAGTTCTCATTGGGCTCTTGGCTGGAAGATCATCCCCATCATAGTTTTTTTATGACTATGAGGCTGACATATTGAATCAATATGAAGCCTTGTTGGTTGCTCTGAAGAGAAGCAAGAACCTTGTAAGAGCTAAAATTGTGGAGATGGAATCCCTCAAGCAGAATCAGTCTGAACTCTTAGAGAAGGCTGAAAAGCTATCTCAAGTAAGTGAAAATCTGAGTAAGCTTAGAGGGATCTTAAAGGCTCAAGTGGTTTCACTATTTCAGAAAAATAGAATCATTAAGGATCTTGAAGATAAGCTCCTCACAGCAAGGAAGCTTGTGGCTAGCTTCTCTGAGCCACAAACTGTGCTGCAAATGATAGAGGGATTTTCTGCACCATATAAAGATGGAGTAGGATACACTGGTGAGGCAGATAGTGGGAAGAAATCTAAAGATCAAACAACATTCAGAAAGGAAATTTTACCTACCAATACTTATGATAATGATTTTTCATATGGATGTCTATCCAATGAACGCTTTACAAGTGGAACTAAGCCACCGAACTCAAGGAATAAAGCAGAAATAGGTCTGAGTGCCTTTAAGGTCTCTCATGATGAGATCTAGATAAAACACCATGGATCATTTGCATTTGAATCTACAACAATAACCGTAAAAAATAAGGGAAACGATGCCTCTCGAGAGATAGTCCTTAAGAAGAAAAGTAAGGCGACTGTTCAGCTAGTGCTTCATCATGCATACAGTCGTCTGCTTCATCAAATAATGCTAAAAATGGAGCAGCCTGCCCTCCTATTCATCACCATTAACACCCTATTCAAAAGATGACACAAAAGAGGAGGTGTAATTGATTTGAATGTTAGTATTGTGGCAAAATAGACCACTTTGTCATAGACTGTTAGTTCAACACAACAGTACCTAGGGAAAGAAATATGAAGCTTACCAATAACAATTTGGTAAGGAATCCTATTGAGAAAACTAATAAGAACCAAGGACCTTGAAGGACTTTGTTCAAGAGTAGCTACACACCGAGGGGTGAATAGGTATGTTTAAATCAATTTAATTCTTTTGAGCTTAGGCATATGATGTTTTTAGTTGTCTACCTAAATCACCTAGAGGGGGTGAATAGGTGAGGTATGTGTCTTTTTGCGGAATAAAAACTTGAAAGAGCGGAGCGCAGAAAATAAACAAATAAGCCACAAGAGACACAAGATTTATAGTGGTTCCCAAACTTTGGGTACGTCCACTTTCTACCTCACTGATCTAGCACAACGCTAGACTCAGTTACTTCACTATTATCTCAGATTGAAAACCAATCCTACAACTCGGAGCAATGCCCCTACAACTCGGAGTCAAAAGACTCCTACAAAATCTCGGAGAACAAAGCTCCTACTACTCGGAGAAAAATCTCCTACAAAATTAAATTTTTGTACGAAAAAATATACAAATAGAAATTATTCCAGATCCTGAGTCTTCAGCCTTACTTCCTTCTTAAAACTTAAAGCTCTGTCAGAAATAGATGGAAGAAGACTGTGGCGAAATCTCTCGATATGAAAGCTTAAGTTCAACACGATCAAGAAATAGATCTGTAAAGGTTGAACGCCTTGATCTGTTGATGCCTTCTTGTTCTGAATCACTTGGACCGGAGAAGAGCAGTGGCGAGAATGGAGATGAAGAGTGGCGACTTTCCTGATTTAGAATGAATAGTACAATTCAGAATTCTTGATTTCATGTGTTAGGGTTAGTCGATTTGATAAGACCTTTATAGGGCAAGCCTAATGGTCATAATCACAAATGACTGCACACGTGGACCAATAAGAATCGAGATTAAATTTGAAAACATTTCTGTCTGGACTTAATGAAAAATCAAGAAATCAACTGCATTTCTTGAGTGAATAACAGACTACTCGAGAACAATAGTTGTTTCTCGAGAATAGGATATAGGTTTCTCGAGAACAAGTCCTTAAGGAAAACACGGGAAATGATTTTTGGCTTCTCAAGAAATAGCTTTTATTACTCGAGAACTAGATAAAGACTTCTCGAGAACTAACTTTACTTCTCAAGAGCAAATAGACTTCTCGAAACTTAACTTCTTCTTACTCGAGTACTAGACTTCTGCTTTCTCGAGACAAGTCTTGGCCTTCTCGAGTAATGGCTTATGTTACTCGAGTACAAAACTTAGAAAATTTCTGAAATGATTTTTGAGATAACTCGAGAAGAAGGTAAGTCTTGCTCGAGTACTCCATGACTTTCTCGAGTACTAAACAAAGCCTTCTCGAGTAATAGTTTCGACTACGCGAAAACTACACTGAGTAGACTCGAGAAATCATTCCAACACTACTCGAGTACAAGATGTCCTACTCGAGTAATGGATTTAGAGAAATTTTGACTTTCTGAAAAATGTTTTCTTCAAGATATACAGCAACTATTCTTTCTTCCATTACTTTAGTACTTTAAAAATGAAGTGTGTCCCAATAGAGAGGCTACACATAAGTCAACACCATTGATCACACAATGAGGGATTACATTGTATGATCCTGTGTTTGGTGACTCATTATAGACTGATATTGGTCTACACTTGGCAATTATAATCTTCAAGCACTCAACTTAAAAAGAGAATCAAATACAAACTTAATTCATCTTAGTTTAAGGGTGATTTTATACAAATCTAGGTTATTGTGGATAAAATATCCAACAATCTCCCCCTATTTGTAGAAGTCAGAACCCTCTACACTAAGGTTAATTATATCAAGATAAACAAAACAAAATGACTAGTAAATAAAGTAACAATGAGAATTGCTAAGCAATGAAAAATGAGATCATCTAAATTAAAAGATTTATATTTATAGATATTGTCCATGAAAAATCCAAATCCACAAAATCTCATAAAGAAAGTTCAGATCTTCTTCTATTGCTTCTTGCTTTGCTTCTATTGATGTCTCTCTCTTTATTCTATAGCTGCCTCTTCTGATAACTATAAGGTTTAGGATAATACTTGGCAGGTTTGGGAGGAGCCTTGGGGTTGTTCTTGTCATACTCTCTGTCATATAATCTTCTCTTGGTAATAGATTTTTCATACAAGTCTCATTCATGGGAGCTATAATGATCATTTCTATTTTCATTAAAATCAATAACAAGTTTAAGAGTATCAAGAATTAGTGATTTTGAGGTTGGGTTCCATATTTCAGCAAATTCTTGGGCTTTCCTTCTTTCAGCCTCTGGATTAGGAGTGGACCTGCTAGCAGAGGCACCTTCACCATACTTTCTTTTCTTATGAGCTGGAATTTCTGGAGGATGAATTTGAGGCATTTCTATTTCTGACCAAACTTGAGAATATTCTGCAGGAGGAGCTTCTTGATCTTTTGGTCTATGAGAGAATGTTGGAATTGGGGCAGAAGGTTGCTGAGAAATAGGATTGAGATGAGGAGGAGGACCAGCATTTGGATCTACTTGAAATTCAAGGAAAATTTGGTTATGCATCCAAACTACTGTATCATAAGTGTGAAACTTGACACCATCAATCTGGTTTTGAACATCAGCATGTATTTCTATTAGCTTTCCTTCCCAAAAGGTTTTCATGTTATTATCAGATTTTTCTAGATATTCCTTGACTAAATTCTCCCTTTTTGACTTCTTAGAGATAGGGTGACTATGTCTTTCTCTTTGAATTTTTCAACCTCTTCACAGGTCTTGAAGTTAAGACCTTCAGCATTCTTTTCCAATAGAATCTGATTATTTGCCAAAGTTACTGATTGATCCATCACCTAACCAATGCTGGTGATGGTGTGATCTAGAGCTTTCCGACCTATTTTGAAGAGGTGTTTCAGTTCATCAGTGTGGTGCTGAATCTCAGCAAATCCTCTGCTCATTTCTTTCTCGAGAGCAGTGACTTTATCTGTGACGGCCTTGAGAGACTGATCAAAATACTCACTCTGTTGTTTTAGTATGAATTCAATCTTACCAAGAATGGTATCTGCAGAATTTGCTTCAGCTTGAGGAGTTGGAGGAGGAGGTACTATTGGAGCTGTATAGGGAAGTATTTCTTCAATGATAACTGAGCTCTGGGCTCTAGTGGTATGGATCATGACATCTCCTTCCTCACCAAGAATTGTAGGAAGGGAGAAGTTCAGGATTTTGAGGGGTGCTTCATCTGGTTTAGGAGTTGCTTCTTTTTAATCAGAAATAAAAACTGTCTCTACTTCATACACATCTTTAATAGGAGACTATTGGTGAGGAGATCTTGGTTCAGAATGATGGTCTGATGGAGATGGTTCTGGATGAGGAGATTTCTCTGCATGTAGAGGGGAAAGAGGTTCTTTGGAAGTAAATTCCTCTATCATTCTGTTGATATCATCTTCTATATATATGACTTATTCTTCAACTTGTGCATCAGTAAGAATTTCTTCATCAGGCAGATCAACATCTATAAGACCTAGGTCCTCTAGTTGGGTAGAAATGTTCTCAACAGCAACAGATGGAGCAATATCTGAAGGAAGATCAGAAAGACTTTCCTCTGGGATTGTAGGAGCAGGCTCCCCCTCAGCAGCTGCACCTGAAGTGCTAGCCACTTGATGTAAAAGGGGAAGATGGAGTCCTGTCCGCATTATCTTGGAAATCATGGGATTTGGTAACTTGTGCAAGGTTCTGAAGCTTAAGTTCCCATCTTTGAATGGAGGAAATTGAGACTTTCTTCATATGATGCAAAGAATTACCTTTAGAGAAATCAAAAACTTCTGGCTTGAGTTCATGAAGGAGAAGAGAGACAATCCTGCCAAAATTTGGTCCCTTGATGCTGTCCTTGATTTTATCAAAAATCATCATGCCCCACAAAAACTTCTTCCTACATATCACTGATGTCATCACATCAAAGAAGTAATTTGTAATGAAACTAATTGAACTGGTGTGGCATAGAAGGATTTTTCCAAGTATGTCTACAAGGAGCTTGCTCTCTGCATTTAGATTAGGCCAGCGAATGGTGCACACACCAATAGATACACCACAAAATCTGCACGCCCGATCATAATCTTCAACAATTAGTTCATCTTCTTCATCAATGATGGGCAACCGAAGTAGCTTAGAGACTATTGGAGTAGTTAGCTTAACCTTGATTCCACGAACCTTGTACTTGAGAATCTTCCCATTCCTCTTCAATTTGGCATTCTGGAAAAATTCTTCAACATCTGGAAGTAAAATTTTGCATGGGTGTTCCAAAAAGAATGTAAGTCCGGCAGCTTCCAATAACAGTAGAATGTTGCGGAAATCATCTGACAGATCGGCTATTCCAGTAGAAACGAGTTCACTGTCGATTAAAAACTTCGACGGAGGGGCCATTGATCGAGAGAGATGAACTGAAATCCTCTTTCTGAGAGAAAACACTAAAGCGGCGGCAAGAGGACGACGACGACAGAGAATACGAAGAGTTTTCCTTTTTCTCGAGAAAGGGTTTGAGAGATCGACTAATTTTGGATTTTTCGGACTTAATCTATTTATATAAGTCTTAATTTATGATGATTAAGGAAATAATAATAGTTGCATACCTTAAAATATGGCGTTAGTAGAGTCCGGGTGCGAATATCAAAAATTTGAACTTGAAACAGAAAATCGGCAGTATACTTCTCGAAAGGTAGGTCATTTCTCGAGAGAAGCCAAGAAAGTTCTCGAGTAGAGAAGTACTTTCTCGAGAATCAGTTTTGAAGTTCTCAAGAAGCAGACTTGAGGTTCTCGATAATCAATCTAGTACTCGAGAAGTATTTCTCGGGAGTCAGCTGGGTTCTCGAGTAGTAATTTGTAGTACTCGAGTACTAAATGTCTTCTCGATAAATGAAGTCTAGAGAAGAATTTTCTTGAATTTTTGAAGTATAGCTCGATCCTTTAACTCTGTTGAGAGACCTTCTTCTTCATTCTTCCTTGTTGAACATGCCAAGTTCTGTTTTGAAGAACGAGAACTATGCCTCGTCCAATGGCTTCGTGAAAATGCCTTCAAACTGCTTGTCAGTTGGAACATACTGGAGATTGATGTCTCCATGCTCCATGATAAAGTGGTACCTCAGCTCTATGTTCTTTGTCCTGCTGTGAGAGACTGGGGTTTTGGCGATTGCAATTGCACTAGAGGAGTCGCAAAACATTAGAATGTTCTTGAACATTATGTTATAGTTTTCAAATTGGTTCTTTATCCATAACAGTTATGCAAAACAACTGCCTGCAGAGATATACTCTGACTCGGCTGTTGAAATTACGACACAATTCTTCTTTTTACTGCTCCAGTAGATAAGCCTTCATCCTAGGAATTGACAAGTCCCAGAAGTGCTTTTCCTTTCATCTTTGCTTCCTACAAAATCTGCATCTGAAAAACCTATATGTTCTCTATCATTACTTCTTGGGTACCCTAAGCCAAGATTTAGTGTACCTTTAAGGTATCTCAAAATCTGCTTTGCAGCGGCGTAGTGAGATTCCTTAGAGTTCACTTGAAATCTAGCACACACATATGTTGAAAACATTATGTCTAGTCTACTAGCAGTAAGATAGAGCAAGGATCCAATTATGCTTCTATACTTGGTTTCATCAAAAAGTTTCCCTTTCTCATCCTTGTCCAGAGACATAGTTGAACCCATTGGAGTTCTCATAGAGGTTGCGTTCTCCATTCTGAATTTCTTAATTAACTCATCGGTGAACTTCATCTGAGAGATGAAAATTCCATCTTCAGATTATTTCACCTAAAGTCCTAAGAAATACTTTTGCTCTCCCATACTGCTCATTTCAAACATCCCTTGCATAAGTTTGGAAAACTTTTTGCAAAGGTTGTTGTCAGTAGAGCCAAATATGATGTCATCAACATAGATTTGCACTAGTAAAATCTTGTCTTTTATTTACCTAAGAAATAATGACTTATCTATATTTCCTCTTGTGAACTTGTTCTCAAGAAGAAATCTAGACAACATCTCATACCAAACTCGAGGAGCTTGTTGCAAACATATAAAACTTTAAATAAAAGATAAAAGTTCTCAGGATGGTTAGAGTCAACAAAACTTAGAGGTTGTTTCACATACACTTCTTCCTTTATGTCACCATTAAGGAAGGTCTACTTCACGTCCATCTGATAGATAGTGAAGCCCTTAAGTGCTGCATATGCTAGGAATAACCTAATTGCCTCCATCCTTATCATTGGAGCATACGTCTGATCGAAGTCGATTCCTTCTTGTTTTAATCCCTTGGCGATGAGTCTGGCTTTGTTCTTTATAATTGTTCCATCTTCATCCATCTTGTTCCTGTAGATCCACTTTGTTCCAATAACGTTCTTACCTTTGGGTCTTGAAACAAGCTTCCAGACTTGGCAACGCTTGAATTTATTCAGTTCTTCTTCCATTGCCATTATTCAAAGATGCGTCTAAGTTTGGTTCCTTAAAATTCTTTGGTTCAACCGGCGAGAGGAAACTTAAATATAGATTTTCATTAGTTGTACCTCTACGAGTTCTGACACCATCCTGGGGATCTCCTATGATTTGATCAATTTGGTGATCCTTCAAGTGTCTGAAATCTAGGGTTCTTGCATCTGGAGCTTCCTCTATCACTGGAGTGACTTCATTAACTTGAATGATATCTTCATCATGGTGATCATCCTCTCCAATTGGGGTTGGAGTGGTGATCTTGATGAACTTTTGAGCTTTTTTTTAGTCAACTCATCCAAGTTTAATTCCTTCAGTCTTGAACCTGAATCTTCAATTAACACAGTAGAAGAACTGCCTTGCAGCAAGCTCGTCTCATCAAATACAACATTGATAGATTCTTCTACAACCCGTGTTTTCTTATTAAAAATCCTATATGCCATATTATGGCTACTATAACCTACGAAAATACCTTCAAAACTCTTTTCACTAAATTTAGTCGTGTGATACTTCCCATTGTTAAGTACGAAGCATTTACTACCAAAGATTTTAAGATATGAAATAGTCGATTTCCTGCCCTTTAGTAGTTCTTAAGGTGTCTTATTATGGTTTTTGTTTATGAGTGCTCGATTTTGCATGTGGCATACAGTGTTGATGGCTTCAGCCCAGAAATATTCTGGTAGTGAGGCATCACTCAACATGGTTCTACAAGCCTCTATGAGTGCTCTATTTTTCTCTCAGCAACTTCGTTCTATTTAGGAGTATGAGGAGAGGAAAACTCATGAAAGATACCAATACTTTCACAGAATTCTGTCATGGCCCCAGACTTGAACTCTGTTCCATTGTCACTTTTGATTTTGACAACGAAGCAGCTATATTCATTCTGAACTTGGCTAACAAAATTAGTGAAGATATCAAAGGTATCTAACTTGTGTTTTAGAAAGAACACCCACGCAAAGCGAGAGTAATCATCAATAATAACCAATGTATAATCCTTACCTCCCAAACTTCTAATTTTTAGTGGACCGAACAAGTCCATATGAAGTAGGTATAAACACCTATTAGAATCTTTACCAATAATGCTTTTAAATGTAGCCCTTGTTTGCTTGCCTTTTACATATGTGTGACAAGGTCTATCTTTAATGCACTTAACGTTGGGTGCATCACGTACTAAATTAAGAGAAAATAATTTATTAATAGTTTTATAATTTAAATGTGCTAATCTCTTGTGCCATTGGTCACCAAGAGACGCACTATCTATTGCCAAAAAGCACACTTCATAGAAGAGTCTATGCAAATAAAATTTAAACAAAATATATTTCTACTACGAGTGTCTGATAGAATCATTTCTAAGTTATCAATCGATTTTATCAAACACTTGTCTGCAAGAAATTCTACTATGTATCCTTTATCATAAAGTTGGCGTATGCTTATAAGATTGTGTTCCAATCCTTCAACATAAACTACATCTGAGAAGGATACACTACCATTAGTAATCATACCATAGCCTTTTGTAATCCCTCTGTCAAAACCTCCAAAGATGACTTTTGGCCCGTTCATGTCTGGAGAATAATTCTGGATTAGGCTTCTAGTCCCGGTCATATACAGAGAGCATCCACTGTCCAAATACCAGATAGGTTTTTTGGTCTCCTTTGGACATTCCTGTAAAAATAGAATCATGTTTCCTTAGGAACCCAAACTTGTTTGGGCCTTGGTCTCTAGTTAGCATACTCCCCCTGCGTATGTTAACATTGTGAGTGGTCTTTCTCACATTATTAACTTGAGGAGTTTCATAATATCTGGGTTTAAACCAACAATCGGTGGCAAAGTGACCAATTTTGCCACAACACCAACAGTCAAACCTGTTGTATCTTTGCCTAAAGTTCTCCTGCTTGACCTTTTGAGAGTGTGGTACTGTCACAACCCATATTTTCTCCGAATTAAAGAATTATCAGAGGATGAGAAAACGTGCATCATGATGCCACGTCAAGCAGGGGATAACTGTTGACGCTCAGGCAAAACCATCTATTACACTTAATGAAAGAAATTTATGAGTTTAATGATTAGAAAATCAGTTATATAAAAGAGGCCGTATCCCTCGGCTCAGTGGATCACCTAGTCCACAGTTAAAAAATTATACTTAAGCGCTGCGGAAAAATACTTTATTCAGGTTTGGCATCCTAAGAAGTGCATAAGAGCCCTAAGAGGACCACTTATGCCATGCAAGACTCTACATTTAATTTATATTATATATAAGAAAACGATTTTTATACGTTGTTTGGAAAATAGTGATTTACCTTTATAAAACATGCTGATCATGCAATAATTTTATAATAATAATAGTTGTAGTTTTAAAATAACTAGCAACCTAGCATAAATCCTCCTCAGAGCAAGTAGACTATCTCTAGAAAAATTGTAGCAGCAAAAATAATATATCTAGTACAAAGGTAAAAACTACCAGTGGGCGCCAACAACCTGACACGAACCTACGAGCAAATATGTTTGTCTGTAAGAAAAGTATTGAAAAACTTCCTCACTAACAAAGCAACAAGATCTCCAAAGTCCAAGAGACCAACAGCAACACCACCGCAACCTAGCCACCAAACTGGCTACTGCTCAGAACCTGAGGCATTGAAAAGAAGAAAGAATACCTCAGCAAGCAAAACAAGGAAAAACTGCATGGAAGTGTCAACAAGGGAATGAATAAAAGAGGAAAACACACAGTAGAAAAAGTCACAACTGCCCAAGGCAAGACAATAAGGAATGCACTATGTGCGAGGAAACAACACCAACCCTACCCAGAAACTACGACATCCTGCAGGGTCTACTAGGCTACAAAGAGCCCAAAGTGCTGCAATCTACCAAAGAAGAAACTTCTAACACCCTAAGCTGTGGGAGATGGTAGTAGCTAAAACAAACAGCATGGATCCGGGTTCGAGGCAAACTCAGTCCCTCAACCACCATTTCCAAGCCAACAAGCTCAAGAGTCTACATGTTTAAGCACAAGAGACCTTCCACCCCCTTGCCTAGCCCGTACCTGGAGCAAGATAGAAGAATAAGGGTGGCCTTGGCTAAATTACACAACACCTCCCCATGAAGAGCTTCAAACCACCACTACTAACCACGACCCACGATTCGGCCATTAGGAAAGAAAAACATGGCCGACAAGGAAACTAACAAAAAAATAAACAAGGAATTCACTCGGGAACGTAAATCGAGGAAAAATAAATAGTGTTGAAGTTACTCAACACGGCTCGGCGTTGAGTGGGACCCATTCAGTGCCTAACCAGACCTTGGCATTGAGTGAGTTAGCCTCACTCAACACCAGAACAGCCATGGTGTTGAGTGAGAGTCACTCACTCAACGCCCTCCGCAATAACAGCTCTGGCGTTGAGTGAGCTAACCTCACTCAACGCCAAAACAGCCTTGGCGTTGAGTGAGTTCCACTCACTCAACGCCTTCAACAAAAGAGGCAGCGGCGTTGAGTGAGCTAACCTCACTCAACGCCAAAACAGCTATGGCGTTGAGTGAGGTCCACTCCCTCAACGCCTTTAGAAAAACCACAAAACCTAACAGTGGCGTTGAGTGAGTCCACCTCCCTCAACGCCAAAGCAGCTTTGGCGTTGAGTGAGGTCAACTCACTAATCGCCAAAGTTCATTCCCGCAGGAAAGCCAACGCCAACAAGAGGAGGTCGGCGGGAATGCCGACTGATTCTCGCCGAATCGGCGGGAATGCAGGATGATTCTCGCCGAATCGGCGAGAATGCAGGATGATTCTCGACGATCGGAGGGAATCCAGAATGATTCTCGCCGAATCAGCGAGAATCAAGGATGATTCTCGCCGAATCGGCGGGAATCAAGGATGATTCTCGCCGAATCGGCGGGAATCAAGGATGATTCTCGCCGAATCGGCGGGAATCAAGGATGATTCTCGCCGATCGGTGGGAATCACTGATAATACACGTCGAAATCGGCGGGAATCACTTGGTGATTCCCGCCAATCACTTGGTGATTCCCGTCGATTTTGACTTAGACGAAAATTCTCACTTAATCACCCCACCACTCAGCCGCAAAGAACAAAACAAGCTATGGCTTTGAGTGTGTCCACCATACTCAACGCCAAGCCCGGACGGCTTTTGGCTTTGAGTGTGTGCACCACACTCAACACCAAAACCCGAGAGTCTACCAAGACTGGTTCTAACCAGAGCCCTACCACAACAACCTTCCTCACTCTCTCTCTGTAAGACCCCCTTTTTTTTCTTTTTCAACCACCGGGGTCTTAGGCCAAGAATCGTCGCTTTGTGGTGACACCATCACGTCCTGAAGGGTCATCACCACAAGGCGCCGATTCTGCCGGCCAATTCGATCACAGAAAGGTAGCACAATAATAGAAGTAAGAGCAATGTAGTCCACAATAATAAATCACATATATAGAATAAAATCTCCTCAAAGGGAGTGTCCACAGAAAACATCAGAGTACTATAAATGCGGGCTTATGCCCGATACATCATGTCCTCACTACAATATCACTCATGCGGAAGCAAACACTAGAAACTACTCAGGGTCGAGACTCACGGTCCCGGCTGTATGAACTCCGGAGCTAGACTGCCCCATCTCCAGGCGCACCGATCTCTGGGGCTACTCCTCCATGCTGGGCTCCACGATCCCCTAAATGATGCGGTTCGAAAACCGATAGTCATAAAGACTAAGCCCTATCATCCCCTACCCCTTCCCCCGTGGCTCCTAGGTACCGAGCGGAGAGGAAGAAAGGGAAGGACATGAAGGTAGAGATTAATCAAGAAACAAATGGCAGCGGAACTAATCTAGCAAATCTATAATAACATGACAGAAACAGAAAGTAAGAAAAGTAACCTTAAATTATGTGCGAAAACGCATAAGCCAAGGGATCTTCTGCAAGGCTCCCATCGTATAGAGTGTCCCATACCACCTATACGTTGTGGTGTCGGTTATCAAACAACAGCATGTATATATATTGAATTTAACCTTTGATTTATAAACTTGCCCACACAAGCCTATAGACCAAGGGGTCATTTTGCAGGTCCTAATGTATAAGCGTCCCATACCACTTATACATTAGGTGTCAGGGTTAAATGAATCGATTATGCTATGACATGCTAGTGGGTATGATGAAACATGCAAGTGCAACTCACACACCCGACTCTGTGCACACAGACCTTTAGTTCCCCCTTTCGGAGCCGTTACCTCCCAGGATACCTCCGTAGTGGCGGATGGAAGCGGTGGGTTGGGCCTCGCCCACCTCAAAACCAGTAAAAGCACCACTGGTCTGACCTATCGTAAGCCTCAACGCTTGGTGCACTAAGCGGACGCCTGCGTACTCTTGCCGGCTGGCGCACCGGACTTCTGTTGGCGAAGTGCTAATCACCTCGCCGAGTCAACGATATTGGTGTCGGTGCAATCGAACTCCCTGATATCGTAAAACCCACCACCTTATCTTTTCCTATTTTATGCACATGCAAGTTTAATCGTAAACACACAAAAACCGAGCCGAAGCTCCCCGGACCAAAACGTCCGTCTCCAAACCAACCGAGCTGAAGCTCCCCGGACCCAAACGTCTGTCTCCAAACCTACCGAGCCGAAGCTCCCCGGACCCAAACGTCCGTCTCCAAACCTACCGAGCCGAAGCTTCCCGGACCAAAACGTCCGTCTCCAAACCAACCGAGCCGAAGCTCTCATCAATCTTCCTGTGCCAACAGTGTTTGTGAAAGGTGCAGCCCTAGTTACTAAGTTACTCTTGTCGTTTTGTTATTACAGTTTACGTTAGCCCATGACTGCCCCCGGTATTCCCCGTGAAGGGCTCTCAAGGGGCACTAGGAACCAAGACGGCGGCATTACGGCCCGAAGTTCCCTTTCGCAAGGCACTTATTGTTATTGGTTGATCTGCCTTAACCCGATTCCCTTCTCATATTACGATAGACTATCCTAGGGTGATTTTTAAACCTTCCACTCTTCGGGCCGGACGATCTTTCGTCGAACCCGAGCACCTCTTAACTCTAGCCATCACTACTTCTCTCTACTCTTCATACTATCCTATCGTGATTTCCTCCACAATTGTCCACCCAGACAAAATGTTTAACTCCAATGACTTCCTCAGATCATGTCTTATTGCATTTCAAAAATTTGTTATATGCAGGCCGATCTAGACTACATGTCGAACCGGTTATGCAATGATCCAATACTCATCCAAATGCCCTAAATTATTTACTGGAGACTTACCATGATATAAATGACCCAAATCCAGAAAATGGAAATTTTCATAATTTATTTGGCATTAAATTAAATTCCTCGAAAATCCCAAGGGCTACCGGTTTGAACATGAACTACGCTAAGTTCTCATGCAAGATGTCCAGCAAATTTATGATAAATAGTAGGTTATCTCAATAGGTTAAATTCAAAGTATCATAATTTTTCTATCATCAAAAGGGCATTAAAACTATTTTGAAATAATCTCTATCTTCTGTCATTTATGAATCTAGTACAGAAATTATTCTTCCAAAAATTACAAATAATTTATGACATGCAGATAAAGGCCTAAAATTAGCACTGGCCCAGTTTCATAATTTTTCAGTAATAAAATCATCCCTAAATAATTTTTCAAGCATAGAACCCCTTTTTAACTTTTATGAAGGAAGTACTGGATGTACTCAACTAAAATTATATAAAAATTCATGGGTAATCATTCTGTTCTAAAATCTATATTTTCAAAATTTCATGAGATTTCAATGAACAGAAATTCCTAAATAATTAAATCATCATCTAAGGCCATAGCAAGCTTTACAAATGAAGTGCTAGCAATAATTAACATAAAATTCCAGAAAAATTGCTATAAGTTCTAACTGATCCAAAACTCACTCTACCCGAATTTCACAGTTTTTAAGTAAGGTTCAGTGACTGATTTTACCTATTTGATATTTTACCCTAAAACTAAGGTTAGGGTTTTAAGGTATCTACTTGTCTCCAAATTCTCCAAGATTACATCCAGACGATTCTTATCAAGATTTTGTCAACTCTACAGAGTTTCAAGGCAATACAAGAGCAATTGCCCTCATGTCCTTCACAACCCTCAAAACCCTTTATTTAGGGTTTGAGCTTGGATCCTAGGGTAAATCAACCCTAAACCTCACCATTTTTCTCCAAGCAGGTTATAACACCCTTCTAAGTCAGAGATCAGAAAATCAGCCTCTGTTGAGGTGATTTGACCTTTCCAAACTCTTAGTGCACTTTTTACTAAAAGGTGTCTCACTAATGCCTAGTTATGGGTAGAAGATTTCCTATCCAAAACTCCTCCAAATCAGTTGGAATTTTGTACAGACCTAGGTTTTATATCCAGGGACCACTCACCAAACTTTGGGAGGGTTTGGAGGTCGTTTGACCACTTAAATAAATTCCTCTAAGTTTATGAAATTGAAACAAAAACTTTAGGCAAACTATCTCCAAAAATTCCCATTTTTGGTCTGCCTTTAGGTATTGTTAAGGCTAATCCCCTTCCCAAATTTCAGGTCATTTGGACAAGGGACGAAGAGTGGGCATCCGTTTTAATTTCTGCCCAACTCTAGGTACAGCCCCCACTAAAACGGGTGCTGCGGCCGAACCGCTTACCCAAACGAGTTGAAACCAATTTTAGATTAATTTAGACTCGAAGGGCTACGACTTTTGTGTCTGGTCACTTTTCCTAAAATGGCCTCTAAGTGCCTCGTTTTGCCGCATTAAAATGTGCCCATCCAAGTATAATTTTCTTACAAAATTATTTACATAATTTATATATTAAAAACAGTTTTTACAGTTCATCTTCTACAGAACCCGAAAACCAGACACAGAAACTCATATTTCCTGTAGCTCTTTCGCGCTCCGTCACCGGTCGTCCGGTCACTTCCCTGGCCAACCACCACCACCACCACCTCCGTTGAGGCGATGGCTATCGGTTGTAAGACCCCCCTTTTTTTTTCTTTTTCGACCCGGGGTCTTATGCCCAGAACCGCCGCTTTGCTGTGACACCTTCGCACCCGGGAAGGTCGTCACTACAACGCGCCGATTCCGCCGGCCTTTTCGATCACAATAAGTAGCAAGCAAGAGAGAAGCAAGTCCACCAAAAGAGAATATCACATGTATAAATAAAGCCCACGAAGGGAGTGTCCACAGAAACATCAGAGTGCAGCATAATGTAAAACTTAGAAATAAGGGCATAAGCCCTGTACATCAGAGTCCTCACTACAGGTCACTCGCGGAAGCAAAACTAAAAACTAAGTGTCACCGTAACTGTCACCGAACCGAGGGCACCCAAACTAAACTGGTCCATCTCCACCGACACCGTGCTCTGCTGGTGCCGTATCTCTAGGTGTTCCTCCCTTTTCGGTATGCTGTCGCCTCCTCGCAATCCCCGTCTGCGTCTGCGTCTGCGCCTATGGCCTCCTGCCTGCTGAGCTGGTGGAATCCCACCCATCAAGGGGCACTTGACCCGTGTATGTCCTGGCTGGTGACAATGGTAACACGGTAGCGGGGTCAACTCCGTCAGAAACTGCAAAACCTGCGACCCTTCCATATGGTACACCTAAAATGATATGGTTCGAAAACCGTTAGTCTAAAAGACTAAGTCCTATCATCCCCCACCCCTTCCCCCACGCTCTAAGGCACCGGGCGGAGAGGAAGAAAGGGAAGGACATGAAGGTGGAGATTAGTCAAAAGCAGATGACGGTGGACCTAACTAGCAAGTTATGACTGGGGAGCATTATAAGTGTTGTAATAGGTATAACAGAAAGGAAGTAAGTAAGAAATTAAACCTTCACTTATGTGAGTACACATAAGCCAAGGGATCTTTTGCAAGGCTCCCATCGTATAAAGTGTCCCATACCACTTATACGTTGGGGTGTCGGTTATCAAACAGCAGCATATATATATATTGAAATTAACCTTTGATTTATAAACTTGCCCACACAAGCTTATAGACCAAGGGGTCGTTTTGCAAGTCCTAAAGTATAAGCGTCCCATTCCACTTATACTTTAGGTGTCATGGTTGTTATGAACGATATGATATGCAACTATATGGTGGGTATGTTATGTCATGCAGTGCAACTCACACACCTGACTCTGTGCACACAGACCTTTAGTTCCCCCTTTCGGAGCCGTTACCTCCCAGGATACCTCCGTAGTGGCAAACGGAAGCGGTGGGTTGGGCCTCGCCCACCTCCAAAACCAGTAAAGCACACTGGTCTGACCTATCGTACGCCTCAACGCTTGGTGCACAAAGCGGACGCCTGCGTACTCTTGCCGGCTGGCGCACCGGACTTCTGTTGGCGGTGTGCTAATCACCCCGCCGAGTCAACGATATCGGTGTCGGTGCAATCGAACTCCCCGATATCGAAGGACCCACCACCTTAACTTTCCTATTTTTATGCACATGCAAGTTAAACCGTAAGCACACAACACCGAGCCGAAGCTCCCCGGACCAAAACGTCCGTCTCCAAATCAACCGAGCCGAAGCTCCCCGGACCATCCCGTCCGTTTCCAAATCAACCGAGTCGAAGCTCTCATCAACCTTCCTGTGCCAACAGTGTTGTGAAAAGTGCAGCCCTAGTTACTAAGTTACTCTTGTCGGTTTGTTATTACAGTTTACGTTAGCCCAGGACTGCCCCCGGTATACCCCGTGAAGGGCTCTCAAGGGGCACTAGGAACCAAGACGGTGCATTACGGCCCGAAGTTCCCTTTCGCAAGGCACTTATTATTGTTGGTTAATACCCCGTACCCAAACCCTTAATGTTACTCTGGTTCTAACCCTAATGTATTTTAACTCCTTCACCCGCTCCCAGGAAAGACGATGTTCCGTCGAACCCGAGCTCCACCCATCCTTAGTTAACCTAACCACTATCCCATACCCAATTTCATTGATAACCTCCGAATCATCTTGCCACGGCATTTACACATGATTTGTCGCCCTATGACCATGGTATTTCAATTTCTATGATTTCACTATATGCAAACCAACTTGAGCTAACAACAAGTATGATAGGAAGTGCATCAATTTCTCATCCAAACACCCTAAGATAATTACTAAGGGCCTATCATGACTTTTATAATTTAAATCCAGCACTTCCAAATTTTTCCTAAATAATTTAATATTTATTTAATTATCCAGAAATCAAAGCCATGTGTGATTTTGAGCATGAGGTACTACTTTCATTCATCATAAAGTTATAAGAAAATTACCAGGGCTCTACAATGTCCATAAATGTTTACTGACCAAAAATTATAATTTTACAAGGCCTAAAAATATTATTTAAAAATCATTTATAAATTCTACAAATTGCAAGCCTTGTGAATCAACCCCTATGATTATAGATCCAAAAATTCTACAATAATTACCAGAGATGTAAGAGGTCATAAAAACTCATTTGCCTAAGTTACACCAGATTTCAGTGAGGGAACAACCCATAATAATTATTTGACTATCTTTAGAAAATCAATGGCTTGTGAATGAAGTACTTAAAATAATCAGTTAATAATTCCAGAAAAATTCAAGCATATGTATAAGAATCTAAAAAGCTCTCTGCCAAAATTTCATATCCATTAATCAACCAGAGAAATCAAATTAATTAAAATACCCAAAAACCTATTTTTGTGAGTTATGAAGGAACTATCATGTATTGAATTCCAAGGCTCTCAATATTACTTCCCAAGACTTCCCTAAACCCAAGAAGTACACTACCCAAGTTTCATGGCTTTTAGACGAGTTAAATTACTGTTTTGACCCTAAAGGCCCTTCTACCCTGAAACTAGGGTTTAGGATTTGAGGTACCTAGCTACCTTAAAATTCTCTAAGATTATAACCAGAGGGTTAAATATTCATTAACCACCTCTCCACCAAATATCAAGGCCATACAAGAGCATTTGCCCCTATGTCCTTCACAAACCCCCAAAAGTCCTCACTTTGGGTTTGTACCTGGGCCCTAGGGTAAATCCACCCTAACACATCTCCTTTGCTCCCCAAGGGTTCTTAGGATCATCCTAACCCATTGGTCACAACTTCAACCTCTGTTGAGGTGGGTTGACCACCAAATTGCCACAAGTCCCCTTTTTCCCATATTACCCTTCCCTAGGTCCAAATTAGGGCTTAGTGGTTTCCTAGTCAAAGCTCAACCAAATGAGTTGAAATTTGAACCAGACCTAGATATATATACCAGGGACTCCTCACCAAAAATTGGGAGGGTATGGAGGTCATTTGCCCCTTCAATGTTCTAACCCTAGCTTTCCTAGGTTTAGGGCAAAACCCTAAGCTACCCTATTCCAAATGGCCTCCAATTTTTATAGGAGCTAGGTTTAGGTTATATTAAGCCCCTGTCCAAAATTCAGAGGATTTGGACCAAGGGTTAAGTGTGGGGATCCATCTTAAAATCTGCCCTACATATAGGACCTACCCTAGGAAAATGGCCCTACAGGTCTGTAGGCTTGTCCTATATTTTTCCATTACATATCAAACTGTAGGTATTTGAAATACCTACAACTTATCTGCTGGTCACATCCCCTGAAAGTCCCTAGGGGTGCCCTAAAATTCTCCTACAGTGATCTGCCCTAACTTGTAGGGTATAGCCCTCACTAAAATGACTCTACAGGGCAGACCACTCGTCCACATTTTACCCATCACATATCAAACTGTAGGTATTCAAAATACCTACAACTTCTCTGAAGGTCACACCCCCTGAAAATCCCTAGGGGTGCCCTAAATTTCTCCTACAGAGATCTGCCCTAACTTGTAGGGCATAGCCCTCACTAAAAAGACTCTATAGGACAGACCACTCATCCAAATTTTTCCCACCACATATCAATTTGTAGGTATTCAAAATACCTACAACTTTTATGTTGGCCATATTTGTTGATTATGCATCTAAAGGACCTAAAATAATTTTACAAGGTTCTGCCCTAAAGATTAGGACACACCCTTATTCAAAAGGCTCTACAGGGCTGTATTTTTCTTCAAATTTTCCCCACTGCATATCAAATTGTAGGTCTTTTAAAGACCTACAACTTTTATGTTTTAAACTTTTTCATTAGGAGCACTTAAGGGGCCTAAAATCGGGTTACAGTAAAACTGTTTAAGAAAAGACAGAAAATTGCATAAAATAAACTATTAATTTAAATCCTAGGGTGCACGAATCTTGATGAGCGATCCAACGGTGGCTGTGCTTCTTCTCCGATTAACCCTAAAAACAGCCCGTGCAGGCCCCTTTTTCGGGGTTGTTCCCGGCGGCCTGAGGCGGCGCCACCACCGGGAAACTCACCCTAAATGTTCCCGGTGGTGGGGGCTATCACTGGCCGGAGCTAGGGCGGCCGGAGGTGGCGGCGCCGCCCTACCCGAGAGCTCCAAAATCCATGAAAAATGGCAATTTTCAGATTTTTAAAAACCCAAAACCGATTTGTTTGAGCATGAAACTTCATCCTAATGATTCCTAGGATCTAAACATAGAGGAAGAGGTGAGGGAGGACCTTCCCGGCGGCCATGCAACGTGTAGATCGACGAGGGGCCATGGCGACGGCGGCGGCGGCGTTTTCCTTCTTCTCAAGCTCCGGCCACCACTTGCTCTTCTGTTAGGGATTCGAAAGCCTCTCCTTGGCTCACTGATGGGGGTTTAAAAAGGTAGAGAGGGGAGGGGGAGGGTCATGGCTGTTATGAAGAAAGCCATTAATGGCCATAATTGGGGGGTTTCGGCCAAGGTGGAGGGGGGGCTGCATGTGTCTCTTGGTGGCCGGGAATGGGCTGCTCGACTCCTCTTCCATAGGGGAGTTATGAGCCACCATAAAAAGGCTGGCCCTCAGCCTTCAATGGTCGAATTCACCCCTCTCCTTCTCCATTAAAACCACCCTTAATTTTTCTCTCTCCTCTTTTAAATTTCTTCTCTCTCTCTTCCTCTCTCTCCTAGTCACCCCAAACTGAAAACTCCTCATCTCACCCCTCTAATGGCAGCCCACTAAGGCCATTTAATTTTTACATGAACTCACAAGAGTGAGGGAGGCTCATCTTCTCCATGAACCTATTATTTTCTCTCTCCTATTTTTCTTCTCTCTCTCTTTCTCTCTCTCTTCCTCCAAATGAAGCCCCCATGTAATGTCTTCCTTTTTATTCTATTGGCAGCCCACTACAAATTATGATACTTCAAATGAAATATAAGAGAGGGACCTACCATGAATGATCCTTTACTCTTTCTCTCTCCTCTATTATTTCTCAAATTTAGGCTTCTCTTTCTCTCTCCTAGTCACCTAGGTTGACTTGGTCAATTCCCTATGATATAGGCAGCCAAATATCATACAAAAATAATCATGCAAGAGTTAGCCTAAGGGGGAGGGTGGTTTGAGGTTGGGTTAGCCCATATAGGCTAGGTTTGACTTGATTTGGGCTTGGGGTTGACTTGGTCAAATTGACCACTATGGTTGACCCAAGTGGGTCCTTGGTGACTCATTGGGCCCACATTAGGTCTAAGGGAATTTTTTAGAGTCACAATGAATCTACTAGGCCACCCAAAATCAGAGTTTTGAAAATTACTATTTGCAAACAAGTGGGTCTCAACTAGGTTTTTAGGTCACTTGGTCTCCTGGGCTCACCTAGGTTAACTCATATGACCTAGTTATGCTCAAGTCACTCCTAAGGGGGGTCCAATTTGAAAATGGGATGTTACAAATCCCAATAAACAAAACAAAAATTTCGTCCCCGAAATTAAGGCTAAGTCTATGGGAGGTTTTCTACTGTGCTAACTTAAGCTTGTAACATCCCATAAGGGTTGAAGTGCCTACTAGATCAATGATTAAGGGCTAGCCCCAATAAACAAAAGTTTAGCCCATATCTCCTGGAATATTCTACTAGTAATTGCAATTAGGGAGAACACTTTAAATCACTTGAGGAGTTGCGAGGTATACCTGACTGAAAAGTTCCGGGTATCTTTCTTGCATCAGGTCCTGAGGATCCCAGGTATGTTCCTCCTATCCATGCTTTCTCCACAGGACCTTGACTAGCGGGATCTTCTCGTACCACAAAACTGCACTACTAGATCAGGGTTTCCCCAACTATCTCGCTCAATCTATCCTCGAACTTCCACTCTAACTCTGGAAGTGACTATAATAGTTCTTCAAAACCCTTATACTTGCCTATACCATTCGGCAAATCTCACCGTGCGTAGCCAAATCCATGACGTCTTTCTCATTCCGGGGAAAGACAAGTTCTAATACACACAATCTTCTTCTAGTAAATTGAGTTTTTGTTTGTAACGGTAGACAGCGACTCTATAAACCTCCTCCACGCGATCATGTTCCTATTCCTTCATATACGCCCGAGTAATCAATCAATTTGACCCTATGATTTATCCAACTCTGGTCGTTAACGGGAAAGATTACTTCGTCAAATGACCCGTCGTCCGCAAGATTTAAGGGGGTGTACTCGTGCATTTTTGGAGGTTGTCATTTATACTTTTTAATTTGTTGTGCCATTCTGTCGCAGTTACACTTGATTTTCTAAACATTTATTTATCATAGCCGCGACCCTTGCTAACCATGTTTGTGTCATCAAATGTATCTAATCTTGTCTTGATGCTATCTGAATCGAGTCTGCAAGGTCATACCTAAGATATATGTTTTCGATATATCGTCTGCTAATTTCTTTCAAACTCTTAGTGTTATCATACTCATGATGTTACATCATAGTGTCTCAGTCTTATCTTCCCAAATGTACTTAGTCTTACTACCCGTCATCAAATTCACATGGTATCTTTTACTAGTTATGTCTCGTAATTACTCCTCATTATTACCATGACATCATTCGAGTGGCGTCGAATAAGACCAACCTCAACATTACTGTGTTTGGGGCAACACACTTTCTAAATTAGGTCTAGGAGACCTAAGCCATTAACTC
This sequence comes from Platanthera zijinensis, assembly GCA_039513925.1. NCBI lineage: Eukaryota > Viridiplantae > Streptophyta > Magnoliopsida > Asparagales > Orchidaceae > Platanthera > Platanthera zijinensis. The sequence goes on from CM077087.1 coordinate 183,013,214, forward strand.
ACTTGCCCAATAAACAAAGGACAAGCCCCCAATAAACAAACGATAAGCCCATATCTTCCTTGGGCTAATTTTCTTTTATCTTACCATGTTATATCTGTCCTAGCTGAGTGTACAATCCCTATGGCATCAATCTATGACTTGTGGTTCCAAACTGACACTTGTAGATATACTCCATACTTTAAACCCTCCGAGTCAAATTTACGACACGCTTATCAGGGTTGTTCCCACTCCCAATTGGGTCTCTTTCGAACTTGAATTCCTACCCGACCTTCAGTGTTTATCTTGTAGTTGTCCCTGAGTAATCTTGTTACTGGTACGGGGGTTAATACTATGTGCCTTCTACTATTCTGATAATGGATTATTGGTCTCAATTCCCTTAAGTCAGTCCCAATAGATTGAGTAATCCTTGTTAGGAACATAGGGACACCAAAGTTTATGTCTTAGGTATCCATTCACCTATTAAACTCCTCCTTTAATCTCTTTAGGTATTTTCTTACCTAACCAAATTCATACTTAAGGTCTGTTTCGGACTAGGGCACAGTATAAGTTGTCGGGTTAGTCACGTATCCTAGCGGTTGAGTCTAACCTATTGACTAGAGAATTACGAGAAGAGGTCTTTGCAACCAGAGGTGCTCCCTGCTGGGGACAGGGTTTGCCTCAGGCTACAAAGAAGAATTCCAATTGTTAGCTAATGTACAAATGGAATGGATGGAAAGTGGACAATTTACATGTGATTTACCTTATGGGCACACCACTGCTTCCGCTGCTTAGTTTGTCCCCAAACTAAACTCGAGCGGGGGTGTCCCAGGTTAGTGGACTGCTACTTTTCCGATCGAGGTTTCGCTCTGATACCACTTGTAAGACCCCCTTTTTTTTTTCTTTTTCGACCCGGGGTCTTATGCCCAGAACCGCCGCTTTGCTGTGACACCTTCGCACCCGGGAAGGTCGTCACTACAACGCGCCGATTCCGCCGGCCTTTTCGATCACAATAAGTAGCAAGCAAGAGAGAAGCAAGTCCACCAAAAGAGAATATCACATGTATAAATAAAGCCCACGAAGGGAGTGTCCACAGAAACATCAGAGTGCAGCATAATGTAAAACTTAGAAATAAGGGCATAAGCCCTGTACATCAGAGTCCTCACTACAGGTCACTCGCGGAAGCAAAACTAAAAACTAAGTGTCACCGTAACTGTCACCGAACCGAGGGCACCCAAACTAAACTGGTCCATCTCCACCGACACCGTGCTCTGCTGGTGCCGTATCTCTAGGTGTTCCTCCCTTTTCGGTATGCTGTCGCCTCCTCGCAATCCCCGTCTGCGTCTGCGTCTGCGCCTATGGCCTCCTGCCTGCTGAGCTGGTGGAATCCCACCCATCAAGGGGCACTTGACCCGTGTATGTCCTGGCTGGTGACAATGGTAACACGGTAGCGGGGTCAACTCCGTCAGAAACTGCAAAACCTGCGACCCTTCCATATGGTACACCTAAAATGATATGGTTCGAAAACCGTTAGTCTAAAAGACTAAGTCCTATCATCCCCCACCCCTTCCCCCACGCTCTAAGGCACCGGGCGGAGAGGAAGAAAGGGAAGGACATGAAGGTGGAGATTAGTCAAAAGCAGATGACGGTGGACCTAACTAGCAAGTTATGACTGGGGAGCATTATAAGTGTTGTAATAGGTATAACAGAAAGGAAGTAAGTAAGAAATTAAACCTTCACTTATGTGAGTACACATAAGCCAAGGGATCTTTTGCAAGGCTCCCATCGTATAAAGTGTCCCATACCACTTATACGTTGGGGTGTCGGTTATCAAACAGCAGCATATATATATATTGAAATTAACCTTTGATTTATAAACTTGCCCACACAAGCTTATAGACCAAGGGGTCGTTTTGCAAGTCCTAAAGTATAAGCGTCCCATTCCACTTATACTTTAGGTGTCATGGTTGTTATGAACGATATGATATGCAACTATATGGTGGGTATGTTATGTCATGCAGTGCAACTCACACACCTGACTCTGTGCACACAGACCTTTAGTTCCCCCTTTCGGAGCCGTTACCTCCCAGGATACCTCCGTAGTGGCAAACGGAAGCGGTGGGTTGGGCCTCGCCCACCTCCAAAACCAGTAAAGCACACTGGTCTGACCTATCGTACGCCTCAACGCTTGGTGCACAAAGCGGACGCCTGCGTACTCTTGCCGGCTGGCGCACCGGACTTCTGTTGGCGGTGTGCTAATCACCCCGCCGAGTCAACGATATCGGTGTCGGTGCAATCGAACTCCCCGATATCGAAGGACCCACCACCTTAACTTTCCTATTTTTATGCACATGCAAGTTAAACCGTAAGCACACAACACCGAGCCGAAGCTCCCCGGACCAAAACGTCCGTCTCCAAATCAACCGAGCCGAAGCTCCCCGGACCATCCCGTCCGTTTCCAAATCAACCGAGTCGAAGCTCTCATCAACCTTCCTGTGCCAACAGTGTTGTGAAAAGTGCAGCCCTAGTTACTAAGTTACTCTTGTCGGTTTGTTATTACAGTTTACGTTAGCCCAGGACTGCCCCCGGTATACCCCGTGAAGGGCTCTCAAGGGGCACTAGGAACCAAGACGGTGCATTACGGCCCGAAGTTCCCTTTCGCAAGGCACTTATTATTGTTGGTTAATACCCCGTACCCAAACCCTTAATGTTACTCTGGTTCTAACCCTAATGTATTTTAACTCCTTCACCCGCTCCCAGGAAAGACGATGTTCCGTCGAACCCGAGCTCCACCCATCCTTAGTTAACCTAACCACTATCCCATACCCAATTTCATTGATAACCTCCGAATCATCTTGCCACGGCATTTACACATGATTTGTCGCCCTATGACCATGGTATTTCAATTTCTATGATTTCACTATATGCAAACCAACTTGAGCTAACAACAAGTATGATAGGAAGTGCATCAATTTCTCATCCAAACACCCTAAGATAATTACTAAGGGCCTATCATGACTTTTATAATTTAAATCCAGCACTTCCAAATTTTTCCTAAATAATTTAATATTTATTTAATTATCCAGAAATCAAAGCCATGTGTGATTTTGAGCATGAGGTACTACTTTCATTCATCATAAAGTTATAAGAAAATTACCAGGGCTCTACAATGTCCATAAATGTTTACTGACCAAAAATTATAATTTTACAAGGCCTAAAAATATTATTTAAAAATCATTTATAAATTCTACAAATTGCAAGCCTTGTGAATCAACCCCTATGATTATAGATCCAAAAATTCTACAATAATTACCAGAGATGTAAGAGGTCATAAAAACTCATTTGCCTAAGTTACACCAGATTTCAGTGAGGGAACAACCCATAATAATTATTTGACTATCTTTAGAAAATCAATGGCTTGTGAATGAAGTACTTAAAATAATCAGTTAATAATTCCAGAAAAATTCAAGCATATGTATAAGAATCTAAAAAGCTCTCTGCCAAAATTTCATATCCATTAATCAACCAGAGAAATCAAATTAATTAAAATACCCAAAAACCTATTTTTGTGAGTTATGAAGGAACTATCATGTATTGAATTCCAAGGCTCTCAATATTACTTCCCAAGACTTCCCTAAACCCAAGAAGTACACTACCCAAGTTTCATGGCTTTTAGACGAGTTAAATTACTGTTTTGACCCTAAAGGCCCTTCTACCCTGAAACTAGGGTTTAGGATTTGAGGTACCTAGCTACCTTAAAATTCTCTAAGATTATAACCAGAGGGTTAAATATTCATTAACCACCTCTCCACCAAATATCAAGGCCATACAAGAGCATTTGCCCCTATGTCCTTCACAAACCCCCAAAAGTCCTCACTTTGGGTTTGTACCTGGGCCCTAGGGTAAATCCACCCTAACACATCTCCTTTGCTCCCCAAGGGTTCTTAGGATCATCCTAACCCATTGGTCACAACTTCAACCTCTGTTGAGGTGGGTTGACCACCAAATTGCCACAAGTCCCCTTTTTCCCATATTACCCTTCCCTAGGTCCAAATTAGGGCTTAGTGGTTTCCTAGTCAAAGCTCAACCAAATGAGTTGAAATTTGAACCAGACCTAGATATATATACCAGGGACTCCTCACCAAAAATTGGGAGGGTATGGAGGTCATTTGCCCCTTCAATGTTCTAACCCTAGCTTTCCTAGGTTTAGGGCAAAACCCTAAGCTACCCTATTCCAAATGGCCTCCAATTTTTATAGGAGCTAGGTTTAGGTTATATTAAGCCCCTGTCCAAAATTCAGAGGATTTGGACCAAGGGTTAAGTGTGGGGATCCATCTTAAAATCTGCCCTACATATAGGACCTACCCTAGGAAAATGGCCCTACAGGTCTGTAGGCTTGTCCTATATTTTTCCATTACATATCAAACTGTAGGTATTTGAAATACCTACAACTTATCTGCTGGTCACATCCCCTGAAAGTCCCTAGGGGTGCCCTAAAATTCTCCTACAGTGATCTGCCCTAACTTGTAGGGTATAGCCCTCACTAAAATGACTCTACAGGGCAGACCACTCGTCCACATTTTACCCATCACATATCAAACTGTAGGTATTCAAAATACCTACAACTTCTCTGAAGGTCACACCCCCTGAAAATCCCTAGGGGTGCCCTAAATTTCTCCTACAGAGATCTGCCCTAACTTGTAGGGCATAGCCCTCACTAAAAAGACTCTATAGGACAGACCACTCATCCAAATTTTTCCCACCACATATCAATTTGTAGGTATTCAAAATACCTACAACTTTTATGTTGGCCATATTTGTTGATTATGCATCTAAAGGACCTAAAATAATTTTACAAGGTTCTGCCCTAAAGATTAGGACACACCCTTATTCAAAAGGCTCTACAGGGCTGTATTTTTCTTCAAATTTTCCCCACTGCATATCAAATTGTAGGTCTTTTAAAGACCTACAACTTTTATGTTTTAAACTTTTTCATTAGGAGCACTTAAGGGGCCTAAAATCGGGTTACAGTAAACTGTTTAAGAAAAGACAGAAAATTGCATAAAATAAACTATTAATTTAAATCCTAGGGTGCACGAATCTTGATGAGCGATCCAACGGTGGCTGTGCTTCTTCTCCGATTAACCCTAAAAACAGCCCGTGCAGGCCCCTTTTTCGGGGTTGTTCCCGGCGGCCTGAGGCGGCGCCACCACCGGGAAACTCACCCTAAATGTTCCCGGTGGTGGGGGCTATCACTGGCCGGAGCTAGGGCGGCCGGAGGTGGCGGCGCCGCCCTACCCGAGAGCTCCAAAATCCATGAAAAATGGCAATTTTCAGATTTTTAAAAACCCAAAACCGATTTGTTTGAGCATGAAACTTCATCCTAATGATTCCTAGGATCTAAACATAGAGGAAGAGGTGAGGGAGGACCTTCCCGGCGGCCATGCAACGTGTAGATCGACGAGGGGCCATGGCGACGGCGGCGGCGGCGTTTTCCTTCTTCTCAAGCTCCGGCCACCACTTGCTCTTCTGTTAGGGATTCGAAAGCCTCTCCTTGGCTCACTGATGGGGGTTTAAAAAGGTAGAGAGGGGAGGGGGAGGGTCATGGCTGTTATGAAGAAAGCCATTAATGGCCATAATTGGGGGGTTTCGGCCAAGGTGGAGGGGGGGGCTGCATGTGTCTCTTGGTGGCCGGGAATGGGCTGCTCGACTCCTCTTCCATAGGGGAGTTATGAGCCACCATAAAAAGGCTGGCCCTCAGCCTTCAATGGTCGAATTCACCCCTCTCCTTCTCCATTAAAACCACCCTTAATTTTTCTCTCTCCTCTTTTAAATTTCTTCTCTCTCTCTTCCTCTCTCTCCTAGTCACCCCAAACTGAAAACTCCTCATCTCACCCCTCTAATGGCAGCCCACTAAGGCCATTTAATTTTTACATGAACTCACAAGAGTGAGGGAGGCTCATCTTCTCCATGAACCTATTATTTTCTCTCTCCTATTTTTCTTCTCTCTCTCTTTCTCTCTCTCTTCCTCCAAATGAAGCCCCCATGTAATGTCTTCCTTTTTATTCTATTGGCAGCCCACTACAAATTATGATACTTCAAATGAAATATAAGAGAGGGACCTACCATGAATGATCCTTTACTCTTTCTCTCTCCTCTATTATTTCTCAAATTTAGGCTTCTCTTTCTCTCTCCTAGTCACCTAGGTTGACTTGGTCAATTCCCTATGATATAGGCAGCCAAATATCATACAAAAATAATCATGCAAGAGTTAGCCTAAGGGGGAGGGTGGTTTGAGGTTGGGTTAGCCCATATAGGCTAGGTTTGACTTGATTTGGGCTTGGGGTTGACTTGGTCAAATTGACCACTATGGTTGACCCAAGTGGGTCCTTGGTGACTCATTGGGCCCACATTAGGTCTAAGGGAATTTTTTAGAGTCACAATGAATCTACTAGGCCACCCAAAATCAGAGTTTTGAAAATTACTATTTGCAGACCAAGTGGGTCTCAACTAGGTTTTTAGGTCACTTGGTCTCCTGGGCTCACCTAGGTTAACTCATATGACCTAGTTATGCTCAAGTCACTCCTAAGGGGGGTCCAATTTGAAAATGGGATGTTACAAATCCCAATAAACAAAACAAAAATTTCGTCCCCGAAATTAAGGCTAAGTCTATGGGAGGTTTTCTACTGTGCTAACTTAAGCTTGTAACATCCCATAAGGGTTGAAGTGCCTACTAGATCAATGATTAAGGGCTAGCCCCAATAAACAAAAGTTTAGCCCATATCTCCTGGAATATTCTACTAGTAATTGCAATTAGGGAGAACACTTTAAATCACTTGAGGAGTTGCGAGGTATACCTGACTGAAAAGTTCCGGGTATCTTTCTTGCATCAGGTCCTGAGGATCCCAGGTATGTTCCTCCTATCCATGCTTTCTCCACAGGACCTTGACTAGCGGGATCTTCTCGTACCACAAAACTGCACTACTAGATCAGGGTTTCCCCAACTATCTCGCTCAATCTATCCTCGAACTTCCACTCTAACTCTGGAAGTGACTATAATAGTTCTTCAAAACCCTTATACTTGCCTATACCATTCGGCAAATCTCACCGTGCGTAGCCAAATCCATGACGTCTTTCTCATTCCGGGGAAAGACAAGTTCTAATACACACAATCTTCTTCTAGTAAATTGAGTTTTTGTTTGTAACGGTAGACAGCGACTCTATAAACCTCCTCCACGCGATCATGTTCCTATTCCTTCATATACGCCCGAGTAATCAATCAATTTGACCCTATGATTTATCCAACTCTGGTCGTTAACGGGAAAGATTACTTCGTCAAATGACCCGTCGTCCGCAAGATTTAAGGGGGTGTACTCGTGCATTTTTGGAGGTTGTCATTTATACTTTTTAATTTGTTGTGCCATTCTGTCGCAGTTACACTTGATTTTCTAAACATTTATTTATCATAGCCGCGACCCTTGCTAACCATGTTTGTGTCATCAAATGTATCTAATCTTGTCTTGATGCTATCTGAATCGAGTCTGCAAGGTCATACCTAAGATATATGTTTTCGATATATCGTCTGCTAATTTCTTTCAAACTCTTAGTGTTATCATACTCATGATGTTACATCATAGTGTCTCAGTCTTATCTTCCCAAATGTACTTAGTCTTACTACCCGTCATCAAATTCACATGGTATCTTTTACTAGTTATGTCTCGTAATTACTCCTCATTATTACCATGACATCATTCGAGTGGCGTCGAATAAGACCAACCTCAACATTACTGTGTTTGGGGCAACACACTTTCTAAATTAGGTCTAGGAGACCTAAGCCATTAACTCACTTGCCCAATAAACAAAGGACAAGCCCCCAATAAACAAACGATAAGCCCATATCTTCCTTGGGCTAATTTTCTTTTATCTTACCATGTTATATCTGTCCTAGCTGAGTGTACAATCCCTATGGCATCAATCTATGACTTGTGGTTCCAAACTGACACTTGTAGATATACTCCATACTTTAAACCCTCCGAGTCAAATTTACGACACGCTTATCAGGGTTGTTCCCACTCCCAATTGGGTCTCTTTCGAACTTGAATTCCTACCCGACCTTCAGTGTTTATCTTGTAGTTGTCCCTGAGTAATCTTGTTACTGGTACGGGGGTTAATACTATGTGCCTTCTACTATTCTGATAATGGATTATTGGTCTCAATTCCCTTAAGTCAGTCCCAATAGATTGAGTAATCCTTGTTAGGAACATAGGGACACCAAAGTTTATGTCTTAGGTATCCATTCACCTATTAAACTCCTCCTTTAATCTCTTTAGGTATTTTCTTACCTAACCAAATTCATACTTAAGGTCTGTTTCGGACTAGGGCACAGTATAAGTTGTCGGGTTAGTCACGTATCCTAGCGGTTGAGTCTAACCTATTGACTAGAGAATTACGAGAAGAGGTCTTTGCAACCAGAGGTGCTCCCTGCTGGGGACAGGGTTTGCCTCAGGCTACAAAGAAGAATTCCAATTGTTAGCTAATGTACAAATGGAATGGATGGAAAGTGGACAATTTACATGTGATTTACCTTATGGGCACACCACTGCTTCCGCTGCTTAGTTTGTCCCCAAACTAAACTCGAGCGGGGGTGTCCCAGGTTAGTGGACTGCTACTTTTCCGATCGAGGTTTCGCTCTGATACCACTTGTAAGACCCCCTTTTTTTTTTCTTTTTCGACCCGGGGTCTTATGCCCAGAACCGCCGCTTTGCTGTGACACCTTCGCACCCGGGAAGGTCGTCACTACAACGCGCCGATTCCGCCGGCCTTTTCGATCACAATAAGTAGCAAGCAAGAGAGAAGCAAGTCCACCAAAAGAGAATATCACATGTATAAATAAAGCCCACGAAGGGAGTGTCCACAGAAACATCAGAGTGCAGCATAATGTAAAACTTAGAAATAAGGGCATAAGCCCTGTACATCAGAGTCCTCACTACAGGTCACTCGCGGAAGCAAAACTAAAAACTAAGTGTCACCGTAACTGTCACCGAACCGAGGGCACCCAAACTAAACTGGTCCATCTCCACCGACACCGTGCTCTGCTGGTGCCGTATCTCTAGGTGTTCCTCCCTTTTCGGTATGCTGTCGCCTCCTCGCAATCCCCGTCTGCGTCTGCGTCTGCGCCTATGGCCTCCTGCCTGCTGAGCTGGTGGAATCCCACCCATCAAGGGGCACTTGACCCGTGTATGTCCTGGCTGGTGACAATGGTAACACGGTAGCGGGGTCAACTCCGTCAGAAACTGCAAAACCTGCGACCCTTCCATATGGTACACCTAAAATGATATGGTTCGAAAACCGTTAGTCTAAAAGACTAAGTCCTATCATCCCCCACCCCTTCCCCCACGCTCTAAGGCACCGGGCGGAGAGGAAGAAAGGGAAGGACATGAAGGTGGAGATTAGTCAAAAGCAGATGACGGTGGACCTAACTAGCAAGTTATGACTGGGGAGCATTATAAGTGTTGTAATAGGTATAACAGAAAGGAAGTAAGTAAGAAATTAAACCTTCACTTATGTGAGTACACATAAGCCAAGGGATCTTTTGCAAGGCTCCCATCGTATAAAGTGTCCCATACCACTTATACGTTGGGGTGTCGGTTATCAAACAGCAGCATATATATATATTGAAATTAACCTTTGATTTATAAACTTGCCCACACAAGCTTATAGACCAAGGGGTCGTTTTGCAAGTCCTAAAGTATAAGCGTCCCATTCCACTTATACTTTAGGTGTCATGGTTGTTATGAACGATATGATATGCAACTATATGGTGGGTATGTTATGTCATGCAGTGCAACTCACACACCTGACTCTGTGCACACAGACCTTTAGTTCCCCCTTTCGGAGCCGTTACCTCCCAGGATACCTCCGTAGTGGCAAACGGAAGCGGTGGGTTGGGCCTCGCCCACCTCCAAAACCAGTAAAGCACACTGGTCTGACCTATCGTACGCCTCAACGCTTGGTGCACAAAGCGGACGCCTGCGTACTCTTGCCGGCTGGCGCACCGGACTTCTGTTGGCGGTGTGCTAATCACCCCGCCGAGTCAACGATATCGGTGTCGGTGCAATCGAACTCCCCGATATCGAAGGACCCACCACCTTAACTTTCCTATTTTTATGCACATGCAAGTTAAACCGTAAGCACACAACACCGAGCCGAAGCTCCCCGGACCAAAACGTCCGTCTCCAAATCAACCGAGCCGAAGCTCCCCGGACCATCCCGTCCGTTTCCAAATCAACCGAGTCGAAGCTCTCATCAACCTTCCTGTGCCAACAGTGTTGTGAAAAGTGCAGCCCTAGTTACTAAGTTACTCTTGTCGGTTTGTTATTACAGTTTACGTTAGCCCAGGACTGCCCCCGGTATACCCCGTGAAGGGCTCTCAAGGGGCACTAGGAACCAAGACGGTGCATTACGGCCCGAAGTTCCCTTTCGCAAGGCACTTATTATTGTTGGTTAATACCCCGTACCCAAACCCTTAATGTTACTCTGGTTCTAACCCTAATGTATTTTAACTCCTTCACCCGCTCCCAGGAAAGACGATGTTCCGTCGAACCCGAGCTCCACCCATCCTTAGTTAACCTAACCACTATCCCATACCCAATTTCATTGATAACCTCCGAATCATCTTGCCACGGCATTTACACATGATTTGTCGCCCTATGACCATGGTATTTCAATTTCTATGATTTCACTATATGCAAACCAACTTGAGCTAACAACAAGTATGATAGGAAGTGCATCAATTTCTCATCCAAACACCCTAAGATAATTACTAAGGGCCTATCATGACTTTTATAATTTAAATCCAGCACTTCCAAATTTTTCCTAAATAATTTAATATTTATTTAATTATCCAGAAATCAAAGCCATGTGTGATTTTGAGCATGAGGTACTACTTTCATTCATCATAAAGTTATAAGAAAATTACCAGGGCTCTACAATGTCCATAAATGTTTACTGACCAAAAATTATAATTTTACAAGGCCTAAAAATATTATTTAAAAATCATTTATAAATTCTACAAATTGCAAGCCTTGTGAATCAACCCCTATGATTATAGATCCAAAAATTCTACAATAATTACCAGAGATGTAAGAGGTCATAAAAACTCATTTGCCTAAGTTACACCAGATTTCAGTGAGGGAACAACCCATAATAATTATTTGACTATCTTTAGAAAATCAATGGCTTGTGAATGAAGTACTTAAAATAATCAGTTAATAATTCCAGAAAAATTCAAGCATATGTATAAGAATCTAAAAAGCTCTCTGCCAAAATTTCATATCCATTAATCAACCAGAGAAATCAAATTAATTAAAATACCCAAAAACCTATTTTTGTGAGTTATGAAGGAACTATCATGTATTGAATTCCAAGGCTCTCAATATTACTTCCCAAGACTTCCCTAAACCCAAGAAGTACACTACCCAAGTTTCATGGCTTTTAGACGAGTTAAATTACTGTTTTGACCCTAAAGGCCCTTCTACCCTGAAACTAGGGTTTAGGATTTGAGGTACCTAGCTACCTTAAAATTCTCTAAGATTATAACCAGAGGGTTAAATATTCATTAACCACCTCTCCACCAAATATCAAGGCCATACAAGAGCATTTGCCCCTATGTCCTTCACAAACCCCCAAAAGTCCTCACTTTGGGTTTGTACCTGGGCCCTAGGGTAAATCCACCCTAACACATCTCCTTTGCTCCCCAAGGGTTCTTAGGATCATCCTAACCCATTGGTCACAACTTCAACCTCTGTTGAGGTGGGTTGACCACCAAATTGCCACAAGTCCCCTTTTTCCCATATTACCCTTCCCTAGGTCCAAATTAGGGCTTAGTGGTTTCCTAGTCAAAGCTCAACCAAATGAGTTGAAATTTGAACCAGACCTAGATATATATACCAGGGACTCCTCACCAAAAATTGGGAGGGTATGGAGGTCATTTGCCCCTTCAATGTTCTAACCCTAGCTTTCCTAGGTTTAGGGCAAAACCCTAAGCTACCCTATTCCAAATGGCCTCCAATTTTTATAGGAGCTAGGTTTAGGTTATATTAAGCCCCTGTCCAAAATTCAGAGGATTTGGACCAAGGGTTAAGTGTGGGGATCCATCTTAAAATCTGCCCTACATATAGGACCTACCCTAGGAAAATGGCCCTACAGGTCTGTAGGCTTGTCCTATATTTTTCCATTACATATCAAACTGTAGGTATTTGAAATACCTACAACTTATCTGCTGGTCACATCCCCTGAAAGTCCCTAGGGGTGCCCTAAAATTCTCCTACAGTGATCTGCCCTAACTTGTAGGGTATAGCCCTCACTAAAATGACTCTACAGGGCAGACCACTCGTCCACATTTTACCCATCACATATCAAACTGTAGGTATTCAAAATACCTACAACTTCTCTGAAGGTCACACCCCCTGAAAATCCCTAGGGGTGCCCTAAATTTCTCCTACAGAGATCTGCCCTAACTTGTAGGGCATAGCCCTCACTAAAAAGACTCTATAGGACAGACCACTCATCCAAATTTTTCCCACCACATATCAATTTGTAGGTATTCAAAATACCTACAACTTTTATGTTGGCCATATTTGTTGATTATGCATCTAAAGGACCTAAAATAATTTTACAAGGTTCTGCCCTAAAGATTAGGACACACCCTTATTCAAAAGGCTCTACAGGGCTGTATTTTTCTTCAAATTTTCCCCACTGCATATCAAATTGTAGGTCTTTTAAAGACCTACAACTTTTATGTTTTAAACTTTTTCATTAGGAGCACTTAAGGGGCCTAAAATCGGGTTACAGTAAACTGTTTAAGAAAAGACAGAAAATTGCATAAAATAAACTATTAATTTAAATCCTAGGGTGCACGAATCTTGATGAGCGATCCAACGGTGGCTGTGCTTCTTCTCCGATTAACCCTAAAAACAGCCCGTGCAGGCCCCTTTTTCGGGGTTGTTCCCGGCGGCCTGAGGCGGCGCCACCACCGGGAAACTCACCCTAAATGTTCCCGGTGGTGGGGGCTATCACTGGCCGGAGCTAGGGCGGCCGGAGGTGGCGGCGCCGCCCTACCCGAGAGCTCCAAAATCCATGAAAAATGGCAATTTTCAGATTTTTAAAAACCCAAAACCGATTTGTTTGAGCATGAAACTTCATCCTAATGATTCCTAGGATCTAAACATAGAGGAAGAGGTGAGGGAGGACCTTCCCGGCGGCCATGCAACGTGTAGATCGACGAGGGGCCATGGCGACGGCGGCGGCGGCGTTTTCCTTCTTCTCAAGCTCCGGCCACCACTTGCTCTTCTGTTAGGGATTCGAAAGCCTCTCCTTGGCTCACTGATGGGGGTTTAAAAAGGTAGAGAGGGGAGGGGGAGGGTCATGGCTGTTATGAAGAAAGCCATTAATGGCCATAATTGGGGGGTTTCGGCCAAGGTGGAGGGGGGGGCTGCATGTGTCTCTTGGTGGCCGGGAATGGGCTGCTCGACTCCTCTTCCATAGGGGAGTTATGAGCCACCATAAAAAGGCTGGCCCTCAGCCTTCAATGGTCGAATTCACCCCTCTCCTTCTCCATTAAAACCACCCTTAATTTTTCTCTCTCCTCTTTTAAATTTCTTCTCTCTCTCTTCCTCTCTCTCCTAGTCACCCCAAACTGAAAACTCCTCATCTCACCCCTCTAATGGCAGCCCACTAAGGCCATTTAATTTTTACATGAACTCACAAGAGTGAGGGAGGCTCATCTTCTCCATGAACCTATTATTTTCTCTCTCCTATTTTTCTTCTCTCTCTCTTTCTCTCTCTCTTCCTCCAAATGAAGCCCCCATGTAATGTCTTCCTTTTTATTCTATTGGCAGCCCACTACAAATTATGATACTTCAAATGAAATATAAGAGAGGGACCTACCATGAATGATCCTTTACTCTTTCTCTCTCCTCTATTATTTCTCAAATTTAGGCTTCTCTTTCTCTCTCCTAGTCACCTAGGTTGACTTGGTCAATTCCCTATGATATAGGCAGCCAAATATCATACAAAAATAATCATGCAAGAGTTAGCCTAAGGGGGAGGGTGGTTTGAGGTTGGGTTAGCCCATATAGGCTAGGTTTGACTTGATTTGGGCTTGGGGTTGACTTGGTCAAATTGACCACTATGGTTGACCCAAGTGGGTCCTTGGTGACTCATTGGGCCCACATTAGGTCTAAGGGAATTTTTTAGAGTCACAATGAATCTACTAGGCCACCCAAAATCAGAGTTTTGAAAATTACTATTTGCAGACCAAGTGGGTCTCAACTAGGTTTTTAGGTCACTTGGTCTCCTGGGCTCACCTAGGTTAACTCATATGACCTAGTTATGCTCAAGTCACTCCTAAGGGGGGTCCAATTTGAAAATGGGATGTTACATCGGTCGGCGGTGGTTTGGCCGCCAGAGGTGGCGGTTTCCGGCGAACTCAAGAATACATTTTTTTCATGGTTTTCCATGAAAACGAGAGATGGGTCCGGCTCCGTTGAGCGCGAACTTCCTTTCTAAGAATCCTAAGATCTACCCATGAAAGAGAAGAAGCGGAGGAGGACCTTGTTCGCGGTTTGGAGGCGAGATGAACGACGGGGTGCCATGGCGCAGTGGTGGCGTAGCCGAACTCCTCCTACAGCAAGAACAAAGATCTGATCCGTTTGATTGAGCGTGTAAACTTCTCCTCTTGCTCCAAGTGGGCTTTTATAAGTCAGCAAGTAGGGAGATGAAAGGGTAAATCCTTAATGGTCATGAATGTTCTCCCCTAACGTTTCGGTTATGATGCACAGCAGTTGTAACGCTGGAAAATGAAGAGGTGTTCGCCAGGTGGTGATTTCCTATTGGACCAACATTTCCTTATTTATTTAAATAATTAAAGAAGGAAACGGCCCATAAATACTCCGGGTGTAACTTCCCATAATCAGAATTGATTACAATGTCGGTTACCGAAATTTCCAGTCTGGCTGACGTTTCGGCCTTGGTCACGGGCGTGACACATAGGTCACGGGCGTGACAAGCCCAGATAGCCAATTCTGGGTTCGATGATCGTCGAACTGAGATCGACGATCGTCGAAGGGTGGTCACGGGCGTGACACCTGGGTCACGGGCGTGACAGGCCCGGGTGGTTAATTCTGGGTCGACGATCGTCGAACTGAGATCAACGGTCGTCGAAGGGTGGTCACGGGCGTGACAGGCCCGAGTTTCAATTTCGACGATCTCCTTACGGAGATCGACGATCGTCGAAGGAGTCACGCCCAAGGTCACGGGCGTGACACCTTGGTCACGGGCGTGACATGCCCGGGCAGCAAGTTCGACGATCGTCTCACGGAGATCGACGATCGTCGAAGGAGTCACGCCCTAGGTCACAGGTGTGACACCTTGGTCACGGGCGTGACATGCCCGGGCAGCAAGTTCGACGATCGTCTCGCGGAGATCGACGATCGTCGAAGTAGTCACGCCCAAAGTCACGGGCGTGACGTGTCGGTCACGGGCGTGACCAACCCGTGACCCGAAATCTCGATCGATTTATTTCAATTTTTGGGCTTCCTAGGGTTCTGTCACGACCAACCGACTCCTAGGGGTCTAGCCGGAAATGGGATGTTACACTCTCTCTGCTCCACCCGAAAAAGCACTCAACTAAAACTACAAATCTAGAGTCTAAATGGTTAAAAAAACCATCGGGTTGAGCAAAACAGCACAAGGAGGGGGGTTCATAGGCGAATCTAAGCCCTAAATTCAGCAAGGTAAAAGAGAATATGCTTGGTTTCTACCCTAGGGCTAACTGGGAAACATTCTAGAATATCAAAAGAACAACAATGGCAAGGGCAAGAATACCACTTGCCTCGATTTCCGGCGAAGCTTGGTCGGCCTTCCCTCCTCTTCGTTCTGCACTAGAAGGAGCAGCACCTTATAAGCAAACCCGCACTTTAATGGCAGAAAAGCACAAGAATCGGAAATCCAAGTCTCCTAAAACTCCACGAAAATCAAACCTCTTACCGTCGAAATGAAGATCTGTGCGAGAGCAAGACAACGCCGCTTTCGGAATCGAAATCCGTCCACGAACACTCCCGAAATCGCCGTCCGAAGGGGAAGCAGGTCCGACGGTTTCCTCTGTTTTCCGCGAACAGGAGCAGGCGACGGTTTCGGTCTTGGGAAGAAAGAAGAGAGTGGTCTGCCACTTCTTAATAAAGCCTTTTTATAAGCTTTAAACGCATTGGTTCAGCAAAACCGAATCCTAACCGCCGGCTCCCTTATTAAATTAAGAGAATTCTCTAATAGGCTTTACTAATGGCACACCAAAAACGACGCGAAAACCAAACTATCTCGGAATTCGACCAAATTCGCACCGTAGCTATATATCCATGCTACGAACACAACGGCGAAGTTGAAACTAACTTTCGACGAACAGAACTCGAGTTATACCCTCCCGAAGCCAAAACACAAGCATCCCCCGAGAGGCCACACCGGGTCACCCAAAACGACTCGGCTTGCTAGGGAGATCTTGCCAACCGTCTACAAAATAGGGCACCCAATTCTAAGGAGTTAAGACCACACTCCACAAATGGCACGAGCCACGAAAATGCGTCAATGTAACGCCAAACGAGAATTAAATAATTGCAGAAAAATCGGGGGCGTTACAGGTATAGCAGGGGCAGTAGAATTGGAGGTAGAAGCTTTATGGTGATGGCACTCACATGACTTCTTCTCCTTAAGAGGCTTTTCCACAACGGATTTAACTTTTGGAGCTTTCTTGATGTTATGACCATGACTATAAGGGCCATAGCTCTGAAGAGTGATCTCCTCATAAGGTGCCTTGAAGACACGTTAACCAAAGTTATAGGGATGTTTCCATCCTTGGTACTGAGACTTGGGATATACATAAGTAGGCCTTACAAAGTGATCGTAGGATGAATCAAGATCAAACTCGTTTGTTGGAAGGATAACCTTTTTAAATAAAGTTTGGTCTTGAGGAGCTTTTCCCTTCTCCTTGCCTAGAGCCTTCTTGGTAGCCTTATTTCTCCTTTAGGATTTATTTCTCCTAGAAGATTTACTAGGGGTAGCATCATGGCCTAAGCCAGCTCCTTTACCCTGAGCAGAGAATTCAGCCACAAGTTGAAGGATTGTCTTGGGCTTGGAGAAACTTTCAACAAGTTTTTTTTTCAGCTGCGAGTTATTCTTCCAACTTTTGAATGATTTTCTCCTTCAGGTTCAGGTGCTCGAGAGCTTTATTATATTCTTCCATCGCATCATGGAATTCATTCTTGAGTGAGTCCATGATCATGAATTCCTCCCTCAGATTTCTCTCTTTAGCCTTAAGAGATTTAATCTCCTTAGCTTGAGTTCTTGCGACTCTTCGACATTTGTCGTAAGCCTTAATCAACTCTTTGTATTGAGTCATGAGTTAACATTCATCATCAGACGAACAATCCTCTTGATCATGGTCAGAAGCATCTGATTCCGAGAGAGGGGTATGAGAGTTTACCTTCCCAGTGAACTGGGGTTCTTCTTCTTCATCTGTATGTGCCATGAGCCCAAAGTAGGCTTCCTCATCATCACTAGACTCAAATAAGTCTGTGTCACTGAGGGTCTTGGCCTTCTTGGCTACAAGGCTTCTTTCAGTTTTCTTCTTATTATAAGAAGACTTCTTCTCCTCTCTTATTCCACCCTCCTTCTTGTGATGGCAATCAATTATGACGTGTCCTAGCTTATTGCAACAATAACAAACAATGTCAAAAGAAATATGTTTGTTCGGTTTAGAGTGATACCTGTCTTGGCTACTTGATCCTTTCTTATGACGATCACCATCATGACGTGATCTTCTGAACGAGGCATATTTTCCACTCCACTGTTTCTTCTTATTCAAGAACTTCTTGAACTGCCTTGAGAGAAGAGAAAACTCTCCTTCATATAGCTCTGAGCCCGAGGTACTTGACTCTGAAGCTTCTTCTTCACTCTCTTCCTGTGCGGGAGTAGGAGATGCAGCTTTTGACTTCCTTGAGATGTCTGCCTTTAGAGCGACAGACTTCTCCTTGGATGAAGACCGGCTTTTCTCTTCTTCAGCTTTTCTTGAGTTTATCTGGAGTTCATTTAACATAAGCTTTCCAAAGAGATTTTGAGGGTCAGTCTCTGCTAGCTTACCAAACTCCCAGATTGCACAGACTTTGTTGTCCCATTCCTTAGTTAGGGATCTCAGAAATTTGTCATTCAGTTCTCCATTAGTGAAGACCAGACCATAGACTCTTAGGCCATTGACATCTTGAAGAAACTTTCAAATGTATCAGCAATAGAGTCCTTGGGACCTTGTTTGAATGCTTCATACTTCTGATTCAAAAGGGATCTTCTGTCATCCCATACTTATTCGGTACCTTCCATCAGGACGATAAGAGACTGCCATATTTTCTCGGCGGATTGGCAGTGAATTAGATTCTGCAACATATAATAATCGACTACATTTGCAATGATATTCTTGGCTTTCTTGTCTAAAGAGACAAGTGCAATCTCATCTTTGTCAAGATCCATAAGCTTCTTTGGAACATGCTTTGTTGGGTCAATGGTGGAGGTTATCATTGGAACATAGGGCCCTTCTTCCAATATCATAAAAATCCTTGGATCCACGACTTCCATGAAGAATTTTATTCTTTCTTTCCACATGGGAAAGTTGGTCTTTGTGCATAAGGGAAGCTTAGCAAAATCTTTGGCTCTATCCATGCTTGTATCCTCTTAAAACAACTAGGAGTAGATCTGTTCAAGGAGTTAACCTTTTTGATGAACAACCTCCCTCTGATACCAATTGATGTTTTTAGTTGTCTACCTAAATCACCTAGAGGGGGGTGAATAGGTGAGGTCTTTGTCTTTTTACGGAATAAAAACTTGAAAGAGTGGGGCGCAAAAAATAAACAAACAAGCCATAGGAGACACAAGATTTATAGTGGTTCCATAACTATGGGTATGTCCACTCTCCACCTCACCGATCTAGTACCACGCTAGACTCGGCTACTTTACTATTATCTAGGATTGAAAACCAATCCTATAAATCAGAGCAACGCCCCTACAACTCAGAGTCAAAACAATCCTACAAAATCTCGGAGAACAAAGCTCCTACAACTCGGAGAAGAATCTCCTACAAAATTAAAATGTTGTATAGAAAAATATACAAACAGAAATTATTCCAGATCATGAGTCTTCAGCCTTTCTTCCTTCTTAAAACATAAAGCGCTGTCAAAAATATATCGAAGAAAACTATGGCGAAATATCTGTATCTGAAAGCTTAGGTTCAACAAGATAAAGAAATAGATATGTAGAGGTTGGACGCCTTGATCTATTGATGCCTTCTTGTTCTGAATCACTTGGATCAGAGAAGAGCAGCAGTGAGAATGACGATGAAGAGCGGCGGCTTTCCCGATTTAGAATGAATAGTACGATTCAGAATTCTTGATTTTGTGTGTTAGGGTTAGTCGATTTGATAAGACCTTTTATAGGGCAAGCCTAATGGTCATAATCATAAATGACTACACACATGGACCAATAAGAATCGAGATTAAATTTGAAAACATTTCCGTCTGGACTTAATGAAAATTCAGGAAATCAACTGCATTTCTCGAGTGAATAACAAACTACTCGAGAACAATAACTATTTCTCGAGAAGAGGATGTATGGTTCTCGAGAACAAGTCCTTAAGGAAAACACAGGAAATGATTTCTGGCTTCTCAAGAAATAACTTCTACTACTTGAAAAATAGAAAAAGACTTCTCGAGAACTAACTTTACTTCTCGAGAACAAATAGACTTCTCGAAACTTAACTTCTTCTTACTCGAGTACTTATCTTTTTCTTTCTCGAGACATGGCTTGGCCTTCTCGAGTAATGGCTTATGTTACTCGAGTACAAGACTTAGAAAATTTTTGAAATGATTTTTGAGATAACTCGAGAAGAAGGTAAGTCTTACTCAAGTACTCCATGACTTTCTCGAGTACTAAACAAAGCCTTCTCGAGTAATAGTTTCTACTACTCAAAAACTACACTAAGCTGACTCGAGAAATCATTCCAACACTACTCGAGTACAAGATATCCTTCTCGTATAATGGATATAGAGAAATTTTGACTTTCTGAAAAATGATTTCTTCAAGGTACACAACAACTATTCTTTCTTTCATTACTTTAGTACTTTGAAAATGAAGTGTGTCCCAATAGAGAGGCTACACACGAGTCAACATCATGGATCACACAATGAGGGATTTCATTGTATGGTCCTATGTTTGGTGACTCATTGTTGACTAACATTGGTCTACACTTGGCAATTATAACCTACAAGCACTCAACTTGAAAAGAGCATCAAATACAAACTTAATCCATCTTAGTTCAAGAGTGACTTCATACAAATCTAGATTATTGTGGATATAATACCCAACAGTCTAGCAGAGTGTTAAGTTTTGTTATTTATCTTTCAAGAGACACCACAACACACAAGAGTTTATAGTGATTTTCCTATCTAGGGTACATCTACTTTCCTCCTCCACCTATCTAACAATGAGCTAGATTCGGCCAACTTATCCTTTTACTCAGCTCCTTGAGCTTACACCTCAGATCCCTCGAGATCCTACACCTCAGAGCGAATCACACTCCTACTACTTAGAGTATAACAACTCCTTCCTCAAGCTAAGCATCCCTACACTCAGAGATACACAGATATCCTACCTCAGATCTACATAGAGATCCTACCTATTGGGTCCATTGATCACAATGTCCTAGATTTGAAGAAGGCTCACAGGATAATGGTATACACATAATAATATTTGATATATTGTTCAAATTTCATTGTATGCAGGTTATATAATGTAATATTGATTAGAAAGGTTGTTTGGGTCACAATGATAGTGAGACTCAAGATAAGATGCTGGATATGCAAAAAATAGGCTAAGTCCAAAAGTGTTGAGTGAACTCTCTTCACTCAGCGTCAGAAGGTTAAAAGCATTGATAGAACACCATGCAGGCAAAGCCTCATTGTTGCTAAATTGAAATCATTCTAAGAATAGAAGCATTGAGTGAAGGCAGTTCACTCACTGCCTACTCAAAAGGATTTCTAGTAAAGTACAAAAGCATAGAGTGAAGAAGGATTGACCAATGCCTCAACAAGAAGTCAGTAAAGTCCATAAGCGCTGAGTGTTGAAGCTTCACTCAACGCCTTCATACAGGAAAATTCTACTAAGTCCAAAAGCGTAGAGTGATGAAGGGTCATTCAATGCCTTATCTGTTTGGTTGTATAAGTCAAATGCGTTGAGTGATGAAGGTTCACACAACGGCTCAGGTAAAAAAATTTATACCAAGTGTTTTTGCACTGAGTCCCTTGACTGCACTCAACACCGATGAAGATTGATTGGAAATTACTAAGTCCATAAGCACGTCATGTTGATGCCATCCAAAATTCAAATGTTATAGGACTTGCGCGCTAGATGACAAAAGCCGTCGTATGCCTTTAGTACAACAATTAATGCAAAAGATATGTTGCAGTAAACTATTTCTGCTCACCCATACATCCTATAGAGCCGTTGTACGGCGAGTCATAAAACAATCTTTTTGAGAAATCAAAAAGAAGATTTTTGGTCTTCTTCTTCGTCTCCTTCAAGCAACAAAATCCTTGATACTGGGATTAACAATAAGGTTTGTGAGATTCCGACCAAGGCTAACTGTTTGAAGAAATCAACAACAACAAAATAATTCATTAGTCTTCTACAGCAAGAACATAGAACTTGTTTTCTATACAAGAAGTAGAAGCAAAGCAAACTCAAGGGGTTGTTTATATTCAAGGCCTCTACACTCAACACTGGTACATCAAAAGGCTTGGAGAAACAGATCTCTGCAGTTGACCTCTCAGCACAAGCATATTAAACTTGAATATTTACAACCATGATGCTGTGAAGAAGTTAAGGCTAAGCTTTCTCAGTTCAGGAAGAAGAGGACTCAGAGAACATTCCCTCTAAAGTCGATCATCATCAAACATTTAATATTTCTGTAGGATCATTATTGATCTGAGTTGTAAGCCTAAAATATAAAAGATGAGTGGTAGGATCCTAGTGTGGATCTAAGGTAGGACCTGGGTGCCTGAGGTAGGATCTTGTTGAGATCCAAGGTAGGAGATTAAATCTATGAGTGTAGGGCTATCCTCATAGCCTGAGTTGTATGGCTTCCTCATAAGCCTGAGGTAGGTGATCTAGAGGGTCACTGAGTTGTAGGAGTAGAGATTACTCTGAGTGAGTAGGTTTGTGGACTGAGGTAGGGCTTGGAGGAAGCCTGGGAGATCCTAAGGGATCAGTGTCATAAGATCTTTGAGCTGAGTTTGGAGAAGATTGTCTTGTCTAACACACTATTAGAAAGGTGGGAGGGAAAGTGGATGTACCCATACTTTGGAGAACCACTATAAAATCTAGTGTGTTGTTCTCTAAAGCTAACATAATAATCAAACACAAGACTCACCAAAGTAAAAGGTTTGCAGAAAGACTAGAAGACCTATTCACCCCCACCCCCTCTAGGTATATATCTATTCTTGAAACAAAGACTTTCAAGTGGTATCAGAGGGAGATTGTTCAAAAAGGACTTAACAATCTAAATAGATCTCTAAGATGTTGGGTTTTGCTATACGTCATAACACTTGTGCATAACAGAATTATGAATAAGAAAACCCAAAAGAAATACGGATCTAACGATGAACATTGATCAAAAAGTAACATAGTTGTAAATATAAAATACCTTTGAGGGATTGAGTCAATACTCAACCAAGGTGCTCCGAAGAAGTCCAACGAACGCTAACATCCAGAGTTCCGAGCGTAGAATAGTGTCCACGCCTCTATGGATATTCACACGAGCATGGAGAACCCTTAAACTCTTGTCAAACAAGAGTTCAGGTTAGAAGAAGGGATGTCCTCAACGTCTCCACAGTTTGCTAGAACCGTTAAGGGAGAGGTGGTAACAATGAAGATGAAGCCCCAGGAAACACTTTCTGGCGGCAATGGTAGATCGGCGAACAGTCGACGGTGAGAAGAAGCGATCGCGCCCTAGACAGAACTGTTCCATTGGGGATAAAAGATCGACAGGCTGGATTAGGTCTGAAGGAAAAATGCGTCTATCTCACGGTTTACTGTTTACATCGTATATATACAGTAGACCGAAGCTTTCGATATCTATAGTCCACGCCGAACCAGACTTAAAGGAATTAAACTAGAGGTAACAATATTCGTCGATTTTACACGTATATATCCGACGAATCAAAACTATTCGTCGAAATAACACGGACATACTCACTAAATCGAGATAGAGCAAACCATCAAAGTATTAAGGCGATACTCAAAGAATCGGCGACATTCGACAAATAAGTCTAATTCGTCATAACTATCATTACAATACTCGATGAACCCAAGACAGATTCGTTGAGTCTATCATGGCGATACTCGATGAATTCCAACTCATTCGTTGAAACCTTAAGCGATACTCGACAAATTTCCCTTAGAGTCTTCCAACCACTTACCTGATTACCCATATTCACAATATAGGTTTCGGAATGAAAATCATTCACATCCAAAACGTCATAGGCATGGTCCTTCACTCATATCAAATATGTGCAAGGTCAACACAAACCTTTCCAACTTCTCCAATGATGTTATGTGCGACCTCATAGACTCATATTGCATTGGTAGTGAGACTACATGTTTGATCGCTTCCAGATCACCATGGTAACACCAATACAAGAGTAGCTGAAGATTAAATCCATGGGTTCATATGAGAACCACAAGGAGTTGATCTCCTTGAAGCTTCCTATTTGCAAGAAAGAAAACTTTGGAATTTGGAAGGAAAGGGAGAGGCTATTTATGGAAGCCTTAGACCCTAGAATATTCGTAACAGTTCAAGAGGCACCTTTCATTCTCATGAAGGCCTCTGTCATTGATGTCAATATCGAAACTCTAAAGAAGTACACTAAGAAGACCAAGGATGAAGTCATTCTGGCAACCAAGGATAAAAGAGCTCAAAAAATCATTGTTAGTGTTATATATTACTCCACTTTCCAGAACCTGGTTTACTACAAAACTGCTAAAGAGATGTGAGATTCTTTTATAGTTTATATGGAAGGTATAGAGGAGGTGAGGGATAACAAGAAATCCCTCCTGAATCAGCAATATGAGGCCTTCAATTAAGGCAAGAAAGATTTCATAGCTATATGATATGAAAAGTTCTTCATGATAGTGAACAGTCTGATCACCTATGGCAGACAGTTCACAAACTATGAGCTAAATGACAAGTTCCTGAGATCCTTAAATAAGGAATAAGATATCAAGATCTATTCCATCAGAGAGATTGGCAACTTGACTAACACATTGCCTCAAAATTTGTTTAGGAAGTTGTTCTCTCATGAGATACAGCTGAAATCCAGAAGGGCAGAGGAAGACACTGCCATATCGCTCAATAAAGAGAAGGCAGTGGCCTTCAGAGCCGAAGTCACAAGAACGAGCAGGGAAAAGACTCCTCCACTAAGGAGAGTTGTAGAGTTAGAGAGATCTGAACCCAGCTCCTCAGGAAATGAACTGTATGATGGATAACTATCACTGTTCTCAAAATAGTTTAAGAAGATGTTGAGCAGGAGAAGACAGTGAAAGAATAAGGGCTCCTCAAGCTCCACATGCATCAAGGAAGCCCTATTCCAGCAAGGACTAGTCCAGAAAATACCCCTCTAGGGAAAGGTATGACTCTAGGCAGAACAAACATGTTAAGACTAATATGGTCTGCTATTATTGTAATAGGAGTGGACATGTCACTACTGAATGTCCAATTAAGAAGAATAAGCACATGAAGTCTAAAGACAAGAAGCATCACAAGGACATGAAGACTGAAAAAAGCTTCTTGGTCAAGAAGAAAATCAGCCTGTCAGACATTGATTCTGAGTCTTTACAATTAGATGAAGAAGAGGCCTACATAGGTCTCATGTCCATTAAGGTAGAGACTGATCACCCAACTGCCTTAATTGGGATCAGAGCTCCACTATCCTCTATTGATAGTGATCTTGAAGAGTATGATGAGTTTAGCCTCATGGCCATAACTGAAGACAAACAGGACAATTCTATTCCTGATGAGCTACACTTTATCCCTAGCTCTCCCTCTGTCTATGAGTTTTGCTCAGACTTTGAAGCATCCACTTCCTCTAGTAGAGATGATGTATCAGAATTTGAAGATGATGTCAATCAATTGATTAACAAGTATGGAGCCATTTTAGAGGCTCTGAAGAAAAGCAAAAGGCTTGTCAAGAGACAAGCTAAGGAGATTGTTTCTCTTCAATTAGTTACTTCCCTACAGACTGATTCAGCACCTTTGCTAGCTCAAATGAGGAGAGAAGTCAGCCAGCTAAAGATAATATCAATTATCCAAATTGGCACCATTAGCCAGAAGAACATGATCATCATGGATCTTGAAGAGAAGCTCCTCAAGGAGAGAGCTTGTGGATGAATTCTCTAAGCCCAAAAAAGTTTTGCCACTGATTGACACCTTCACCTCTCAAAACGACAAGAGAGGATTGAGGTTCAAGTGGAACTCCGGGGCTGCCCATTCCAAAGGGAAAGTCAAGGCTCCAATTATGCCTCAGACCACCTTTCAGAAGGTGATTCTCCCTTCTAACTTGAAGAAAGGAAACTATTCTTATATGGATATAAGTGTATCTTACAATGGAATGAGAAAGGGAATATGATTGAGTGCACTGAAGGCTCCCCATGAGGAAATCCAAATGGCCCATTATGGACCATTTTGGTTTGGTGATCCAGCCCCCACTCTCAAGGATAAGGTAGTAGCCTATTCTCAAGTCCTTTCAGCAAAAACCTTGACCAAGGGTAAGTCCGTAAGTAAATCTCACTTAGTTGTTTCTGATGCCATCAACACCATGTTAGCTGCAAAGTTGACATATGTTGGTGCTTCCCAGAATAATCCAATTGCATCTACTGACAGACTCACCTTTAGTCAAATACTTACTGATAGGAACAGGAAGAAGGATGTTGTTCTCCTCTCTGAATAGATAAAATCAGATAGCTTGTATGCCTCAAAGGCTATTCGAAAGAGAAGATACAACATTCATGAGTGTTGGTGTTGTGACAAGGAGGGTCACTTTGCCATAGATTGTTGGCACAACCCAATTGGGCCAAGTACAAAGGTGAGTCTTCCTGTCAGGGCTACCGTAGGTAGACATTGTCATTCTCAGGCTAACATGAACTAAGGACCAAATCCTTTTTGGGTTCCTAAGGTGAACTAATCTGTGCGTGCAGGATAGTCCAAGTACCCTTACAATGCCAATATGGTACATGGATAATGGATGTTCTAGACATATGGCTGGAACAAGAAGCCATCTTAAGGATTATACTCTAGTAAGGAATGGACCTAAAGTCATCTTTGGAGGTTCGGATAGAGGAGTTATCAAGGGCTATGGTATGATCACCAATGACATAGTCTTTATTACAAAGGTAGATTATGTGGATAGATTGCCACACAATCTGATCAGCATAAGTCAACTATGTGATATTGGCTATGTCATTGTCTTCCACAAGGATCAACGACTGATCAAAAGGTCAAGTGATCAAGAGGTCATTTTGACAAGCACTGGGACTGGAAATATTTATTGTCTAAACTTCTTATGTTTAAGTATAGACTCACCAGTATGTCTGGTAGCAAATGAGAAAGTCTCTTATTATGTGCATTGACACAACAGGCTTGTTCACTTGAACTATAATGCAATTAGCAAGCTCTTTAGTGAAGGGCTAGTCAGAAATGGACCCAATCTAAGCTGCACCAAAAACACCGAGAGGGGGTGAATAGTTGAATTTTGTGTCTTTAAGCGAAAATAAAATGCTTTAAAAATAAGCGCACAAAATCAGAGAAACACACAACACAAACACAAGGATTTATAGTGGTTTCGCAGAATGGGTACATCCACTGCCCCGCCTCTCCTATAGCACTTTGGGCTAGACTCGGCTACTTCACCAATCTCAGATTATAATAAATCTTACACCTCAATCTTCAACTCCTACAAGCTCGGGGACAATGTCTCCTACAAAAACTCGGAGAACAAACTCTCCTACGCTCGATCCTCTAAACAAGGATCTACAAAACTCGGAAGTGAAACTTCCTATAAGAGTTGTAAAAAAATTTTAAACAACAAAATAGATTATAATAACAATCTTGTTCAGATCTATGATAATCAATCTTCTTCCTTGTTATAATGAAAACCTTGAAGTAGTCGTAGAAGAAGAAGACTTGGTTTGAGAACATGAAACTAGATCTGATCTGAGTATCGACTAGATCTTGGAGAAATTCTTAGAGAAATGTAGAGTAGAGATCTGGTCAAAACTTTCTTTGAGAGGAATCGTGATTTCGAGAAGTCGGTGACAATAATGATCGAATGCGGATGATTCGGCCAATGGAAGATAACTTGTAATTTTTTGATTTGATCACGATTGGGGTTCTCTAAAATTAACCCTTATATATATAGTGATTCCTTTTCTAATAGCTAGAACGAAACTTCAGGACCGAACTCCACGTGTATTGTACATGGTCTGTGTCCTAAAAGAAAGTCGTCACATAATTCAAAATGAAAAACTGTTAAGTCCATTCGTCGACTATACACGTGACATCTCCAAAATACTTGACGAATTTCATAACCACTCGATGAATAACTCGAGTCCATTCGATGAAAAGGACTTGGTTGAAAAACAAAACAGAATAAAATTCTTATTCTGTGTTCATGAAAGTCTTTAGTTTTCAAGGGCAGCTAAACACCTAGAGGAGGGTGAATAAGTTTTTGGTCTCTTTTGAGATTTCCTTCTTTTATGTGATTTGTGAGTTAGTTATTAACTGAAAGCACACACAAGGTTTATAGTGGTTCCCCAGATTATGGGTATCCACTGTCCCTCCCACCTCTCTAACAGTATGTTAGATAAGGCAGTTCTCCAAATCTCTGCTCTTTAGAGCTTACAACATAGATCCCTCGGGATCTCTCAGTTTCCACCAAGACTTACCTCAGGCACAAAGCCCTACCTCAAAGCAAGCTTGCTCATACAACTCAGTGATCAGCATATCACCTACCTGATGCAGGCCCATAATTTCGACAGATGGAATACGCGTTCTTAGGTTCGGCAATTAAAGTAAATACGTAGCAAGTGGTTTCTCTAATTAACACTATCGATTACCCAAGTAATTAATGGAACAATTTTCAACATTAAACAACGCAAAGGGAAACTACCCCTTTTATAGATTGAACAAGGGCTAAAGGCCAATGTTCGATTAAGCGAATAGGACCTACCCGATCCGGACAATTAGCAATTCAAAATAAAATTATACGCAAAACATTCAAAATTCCAATAAGAGAAGATCCAGACAAAAATAGCAATTTAAAATAAAGTCCAAACCAATCCAAAAAATTAATTAATATGAGAGTATACCAAATCACTTGAAATCAAGGGGAAATCAAGGGTGACGAACCAGATTTCTTCTAGTTTTCACGAGATCTACCCTCTCAAATTTATACGAAAAATATATGGAAAATTAACGCTTAAAATTTTGATTTTAATTAGCATGATTTCAATATAAATCAGGAAAATTAACTAGTCTTCTATTCCACCAAATCTCACAACATTTTAGAAGAAACACACAAAAGAAAGTATAGAAAATCGTTGCCAAAATCCCAAGAAAAATCCATCCACAAGCTGAGTGGAGAAAACGCACACGACGGTGGTTGAATCTATCTCCATGTATGTACAAGGTTCTGCGTCGGGCGATGAAATTGCAAGTCATTCATCCTTTTGGAAAACCATAGGAGAGGGAAACCTTGGTTGCCAAAAAAATGGGAATAGGAGAGAGAAAAGGTGGTGGACAAATTCTTTAGGAAAGAAAAGGAGAGAGAGAGGGTGGTGGTCGAATTTTGGTGGTGTGGAGGGTGGTCGGGATTGGCTAGTGGTGGCTGGTCGGGTTGGTGTTGTGAAGGGGCTGCTCGGGTTGGAGAGGAGGCGTCTTGAGGGAGGTGGTGGAGGAAAACCGAGAGGAAGGAAGGGGGAGAGAAAGGTGGTGGCTAGGAGGTTGGCCGAAAATTAGGGTGGGAGGAGGGGCTGGTCGGGTTTGGTGAGGAAGGAGGGTGGCCGAGAGGCTTGGAGTAGAAAGAGAAGGATAAGGAGGAGGAGGAGGAGAGGAGGTCAAGATAGAGAGGGAGGGGAAGGTGGCTGACGGCAAATAGAGGGGAGAGGGAGAGGGTGGCTGAAATTTTCCTAAGGGGGGGGGAGGGGGGAGGAAAAATTCTCTCAATAATTTAGTGTTCAAATTTCTTTTTCTTCTTCTCTACCATATCCTTCATAACAATGGCTATATATAGCCTACACCACTCAATCTCCTCCATTAAAAATTTAAAATGAAACTATGATGGTTATATGCACCCATCATAAAATAAAAACAATATAAAAATTAAATGCATGAAATAAAAC
Source organism: Platanthera zijinensis (assembly GCA_039513925.1). Classification (NCBI taxonomy): domain Eukaryota; kingdom Viridiplantae; phylum Streptophyta; class Magnoliopsida; order Asparagales; family Orchidaceae; genus Platanthera; species Platanthera zijinensis. Next base: position 183,042,731 of record CM077087.1, read on the forward strand.
ACTCTTGATGGTTATAGGCACCCATCATACATGAAATGAAATAAATAAAATTGCTTAAAATAAAAACTGCTAAAATATATAATTATCTTTATTTAATTTATAATTATATATTTTATTTAATGGCGGCGGCGGACGTCGTGCAAAACATATGGCGGCATTGGCGAAGAACGTCGTGGTAGACTCCCATCTTCAAGCTTGCGGTAACGACCATCCTAATCCACGAACTCTCTATGTCGGGGATTAACGGCCGCATCAGCAACGTCTCCATCACTACCTCAGACACACAAGATGCCCTACACTTAGGCTAGGAGGATAGCCCTACTTCAGAGAGAATGACTCTCCTAAAACTAGGGCACAAAGCCCCTACCTCAGATCCAAAGCTAGATCGTACCTTAGACCCAAAGGTTCTATATTCAAAGAGAATGACTTTCCTACCTCAGGCAAACTACCCAAACTCAGGCATAAAAGCCCTACAACTCAGATCCACACAGGATCCTACCTCAACCTTAATTAAATAGGCCTACAGCTGAAATCCAAAGGATCCTATAGAAAAGAAAGTGGATGTTGTTGTTGATATGACACCAGAGAAGTTCTCTGGGTCTACTGCTTCCTGAGCTGAGTTATCTCAGCCCTAACTTTTTCTCAATAATAAAAAAGTTGATCTTCAATAAGTTGTTGTTTGTGTTGGATGTAACTCAGGAACCAAATATCTGAACTTGTTGTTGAAGACTGAAGAGTTGACTATTTTAGTTAATCTTCAAATAACTAACCTTAACTGCAAAAAGTTGAAGGCTCTTCTTAGTCTTCTTTCTCAAAAAGCTTTTCTAAACTTGTTGTAGCTAATGAAAACTGCTACTGCTAACTGTAAGAACTTTTAGTTCAGTGGGTTTGAAACTTCAGCTTCAAGCTCTACAATAATGGTGAGGAAGATGATGATGAAGTTCCTCCTCTTTTCGAAATGATGAACCCTAAAAGTTGTCTTTAAATCCGCTGAACTTATCCCTTTTATCTTTCGTTGTCCAATGGCTATTTGACCCATGGGCCCCATTGAAGTTGTTGGCTACAACTTTGCTTTTACAGGAAAAGTCATATAGTAGGCCTGGGGCAACATTTGTCGCGTACTGTTTCTTTCCCGCAACTAATTTGAATTCTGTTGACTTTTGCTGACGCCAATATCTGTGGACTTAGCCATTTTCGCAGTTTCATCCCAGGCATTGAGTATGTTGAGTGAACTGGCTTCACTCAACAAATCTAGACTTAGCCAAATTATTCTGCACCGCCAGGCGTTGAGTGCGTTGAGTGAACTGGCTTCACAAAATGAATCTGGACTTAACCAATTTCTTCTGCACCGCTAGGCGTTGAGTGCATTGAGTGAATAGCCTTCACTCAACACTTTTGTCCTTAGACAATCTTTTTGCTTCTCAGGCGTTGAGTGCATTGAATGATCTTTCATCACCCAACACCCTCTTTGACTTTGACAGTCTAACTGCTTAGGAATCGAGTGAACCTTCATCACTCGATGCATTTGAACTTAACTAATATTTCTGCCTTTGCAGTTGTTGAGTGCGTTGAGTGAGCTATCCTCACTCAACGCATCTGGACTTAGATTTTTATGTCTATCTTTCTTTAGGATTTTACTGATCATTGCTCTGTCAACACCTTCTTCTTTGGCATTGAGTGAGCTATCCTCACTCAATGATTCTGGACATAGTCAGAATTCTTGAGAGTATCTTCAAATGCTTGAGCTTGACTCAATGCTTCTCTTTAGGCATTGAGTGGGCTGTCCTCACTCAATGATTCTAGACTTATTAGATTTTTCTGCTTGCCAATGCTGAGGCTTTGACATACTCAGTTTTACTCGATGCCTCTTGATATATGGCATTGAGTAAACTGCCTTCACTCAACGCTAGTGAACTTAGCCGCATTTTTGTCTTGCAAATTACTGGGCTTTGACTGTCCACCCTTTACTCGACGCTTTTTGGAATCTGGCATTGAGTGAACTGGCTTCACTCAACACCTGTGGACTTAGAAGATTTTTAGTCTTTCCAGCATCCTTCCTTGGCATCTAGCATTGAGTGAACTGGCTTCACTCAACGCCTGTTACTTAGGCAGATTTCTGTCTCTCCACCTTTCTACCTTGTGATCACCTATCACAACCACTTAGAAAACCTATCTAAACTTGTTCCAAGGAACATCCTTCGCATGATGAGCTTGAACCACATCAAATACAACTATGTTCTTAGTGTTGATGGTGATGCCTCTTCAAATCAAATCTAGGGCACATTGAGGGTAATATTCCCAACAGTTCACATGACCTTCGAGAGTACTCACAAATTCATCGAGTATTCACGAGAGATCAACAGATCACTCAACGAATTCTACATAGCCAAATCAGAATGATCTCTGAGACCTTCAGAAACTTCCCAAGTAAACTCGATGAATTATACGAGTGCTCACATGAGGTCTCGACAAATGATATGATTATTCACGCGAGGACACAATGAATTTTACTTAGGAAAATTCTGAAGTCCTGAACTCAACTAGCAGTCCTTCCTTGAATCTTCTATAGTACTTATAGATGAAGTACACCCCAATAGAGAGATTACACATGAATCAACACAATATCTTACACAATGAGGAATTATATTGCATAGTCATATGTAATATGACCCATTGTAATCTGCCTTTTATTTATACTTAGAAATTAAATTCCTGCAAGTACATAACTAAAATGCAGCATCAAATACAAACTAATTTTATTTTAGTTCAAGGGAGACTTCTTCAAATCAAGGCTATTGTGGATACAATACCCAACAACGCCTCCTAAGCTCTTCTCTAGGGTTGGTTCAACCTTCCTTCCTCTTCTTCTTTCTCTTCTTCTCTCTTCTTTCATCTCTTCTCAAAGTGCAAGAGGTAGAGTGTGAGTAAGAGAATGAGTTGAAACTAAATCCCTCAGCCCTTTATTAATCCGCGATGTACTCTCAGCTAAAGGATCTCTACCTCCTAAGGAGTGAATGCCCGAAATCTTTTGGCCAATGACCAATCCCTCTCGGACCATAAAGTGGCACTTCTCCCAATTGAGATCTAAGTTAGTCTCCTCACAACGTATAAGCACACGCTCAATATTTTTTAAATTGTTTTTTAATAAACTAAAAAAGACCGAGAAGTCATCCATGAATACTTCCATCACCTCTTCTACTAACTCGTCAAAAGTTGTTAGCATACATCTCTGAAATGTAGATGGCATGTTGCATATACCAAATGGAATCCTTCTATAAGCGAAGGTGCCAAAAGGACAAGTGAAGGTGGTCCTCTCTTGGTCCTCAGGTAAAATAGGGATTTGCAAGTATCCCGAGAGACCATCGAGAAGACAGTAGAATGATTGACCGAACATGCGTTCTAAGATTTGATCGATAAAAGGTAATGAAAAATGGTCCTTTCGGGTGTCATCATTAAGTTTTCGATAATCAATGTACATCTGCCGAGCCGTAATAGTACGATTGGAATTAATTCATTTTTTTCATTGGCGACCACTATTACAATGCCTTTCTTCGGTATAACTTGTGTTGGGCTAACCAAGTACTTTCAGAGATGGGATAGACGATTCCCACATCTAGAAGTTTGATCACCTCAGCCTTCATGACTTCCTTCATATTTGGATTTAGTCATCGTTGGTGCTACACAGTATTACGGGAATTATCTTCCAAGATGATCTTGTGGGTACAAAATGAGGGGTTGATCCCCTTTATATCGGATAGCTGATCATCTTATCCTCTCCCCCTTTTTGACTACAGCAAATAGCTGGTAGGATGCACCTGATCAACTAATCATCTTATCACCTGCTCCCCCTCAATTAGGCAGCAGTGAAATGTTGGAATTGTGTTGTACTTGCTCCCCCTCAATTGGAGAATCTTCATTTCTTTAAAGGACCATCCTATCTGCATAAATGCCAAATAGTTTGCAACCAGATGAGGAGCAACTGAAGCTATACTAAGTTTAATATACCCAACTCAAATTTGAAGGTGTTAAACTTGGCTTCATCTAGTGGCTTAGTGAAGATGTCAGCCACTTGCTTGTCTATTTGGACAAACTCAAGGGTGATGTCTTCACATTCCACATGCTCCCTAATGAAATGATATCTAATCTCTATGTGCTTAGTCCTGCTATGAGAGACAGGATTCCAAGCAATAGATATTGCACTAGTGGAATCACAGAATAAAGGAGTTCTACTTATCTGGAGGTTGTAGTCTTGAAACTGGTGATGGATCCACAGTAATTGGGCACAATAGCTTCCTGCTGAGATGTACTCTGACTCTACAGTTGATATTACCATACTGGTTTGTTTCTTGCTGCTCCAAGATACCAGTCTCCCTCCCAAGAACTTATAGGTGCTAGAAGTGATCTTCCTATATCCTCTTTGCAGCCTGCAATATCTGCATCTGAATAGCAAGTTAGTTAAAACTCCCCATTCCTAGGGTACCAAAGGCCAAGATCTAGAGTGCCCTTTAGATACCTCAAGATTCTCTTAGCTATAGAGTAGTGAGATTCTTTAGGACAATCCTGATACATAGCAAAAACACATGTAGCATACATGATGCCTGGCCTACTTACAGTCAGATATAGAAGGGAGCCAATTATCCCTCTATACAAAGTTTTATCAACAGGTTTCTCTGCTTCATCTTTGCCTACAGGGATACTTGACCCCATGGGAGTTCTCAAGGTGTAGGAATTCTCCATGCCAAATTTCTTGATTAACTCCCTAGTGAACTTAGACTGGGAAATGGACAAGCCATCATCAGTCTTTCTTACTTGGAGGCCCAAGAAGAACTTAAGTTCACCCATATTACTCATCTCAAACTTCCCCTACATGAGTTTAACAAACATTTTGTATAGGTTATCATCAGTAGATCCAAAGATTATTTCATCTACCTAGATCTGGACTAGGATGATCTTACCCTTAGATTCCCTTAGGAATAGTGTCTTGTCTATTTTCCCTCTTGAGAATTTGTTCTCAATGAGGAAACTAGAGAATGTCTCATACAATGCTCTAGGGGCTTGTTTCAGCCCATATAGAGCTTTCCTAAGTCTATAAACAAAATCAGGTGAGTTAGGAACTACAAAACCTAGAGCCTGCTCAACATAAACTTCTTCTTTTAAGTTACCATTTAGGAAAGCTGTCTTCATATCCATTTGGTAGACCTTGAATCCCTTGTGTGTTGCATATGCAAGGAATAATCTGATGGCCTCTAATCTTACTACAGGGGAAAAGGTTTAATCAAAATCAATCCCTTCTTCTTGCTTGTACCTCTTAGCTACTAGTCTGGCCTTGTTCTTAATTATAATGCCATTTTCATCAAGCTTGTTTTTTTAGATCCACTTGACTCCAATGACATATGACCATGAGGTCTGGGAACTAGCTTCCAGACCCTGTACCTCTTGAACTAGTTCAATTCCTCTGACATAGCTCCAATCCAATGCTGGTCTATGTTATCCTCTTCAAACTTCTTGGGCTCCACTTGGGATAGAAAGATTGAATACATGGCTGTGTTCTGACTTCTGCTCCTTGTCATTACTCCATGACTTGCCTCACCAATGATTTGGTGTGCTGGATGATCTCTCATATGTCTGACTGCAGGTGGCAGTCTTCTTTCAACAATAGGGGAATATTCTTGTTGATCTTCATCCACTCCCAATGTGCTAGGTAGATCTTCGGGAGTATCCATATCATCTTGGATGACTGGTGATTCTTCCTTGATGGTCAGCTTGTCCATCATCTGTTCTATACCTGCATTACTATAAGAGGATTTAGGCAGTCCATTATTAATCATGGTAGACTCATCAAAGACTACATGAACTGATTCTTCTACAACTTGGCTTTTCAAGTTATAGATCCTATAGGCTTTACTATGATTGTTGTACCCAACAAATATTCCTTCATAGGATTTGGCAGCAAACTTAATCACATAGGACTTGCCATTATGAAGCACAAAGCATTTACTACCAAAGATTCTGAGATAGCCCAGATTTGGTTTTCTGTGCTTCAAGATCTCATAGGGAATCTTTTGTGGCCTTTGGTGATAGAGGCTCTATTGAGGACATGACATGCAGTATTTACTGCCTCAACCCAGAAATATTATAGGAGAGATGTGTCACTCAACAATGTTCTACCAGCCTCTATGAGAGTCCTATTTTTCCTCTCAATTATCCCATTTTGCTGGGGTGTTCTAGGAGAAGATAATTCTTGATGAATCTCATGCTCTTCACAGAACTTTGTCATACTATCAGACTGGAATTCTGTCCTATGATCACTTCTGATTTTGACCACAGAATAGCCAAGCTCATTCTGAATTTGCTTGACAAACCTCATGAAGACATCAAGGGTTTCATCCTTCTTCTTAAGAAAGAACACCCAAGTATACTCGGAATAGTCATCAACTACCACAAGGGTGTATACTTTCCTACCAAGACTGTGAACTAGCATTGGACCAAATAGGTCCAAGTGCAAGAGGTATAAGCACTTCATAGAGTCTTTGGTCCCAATACCCTTGAAGGAGACTTTTGTCTACTTACCATTTTGGCAAGATGAGCAAATGCCCTCCATAGAGCACTTCACATTGGGGCCATTCCTAATTAGCTCTTGACTGAAGAGCTTTCCAATAGTCTTGTAATTCAAATGAGCTAGTCTCTTGTGCCACTAGAAACAGTAGGAGACTTTCTCATTTGCCACCAAACAGATAGGAGAATCTGTATCTAGACATAGAAAGTTCAAGCAATAAACATTTCCACTTCTTGTATCTGTCAAGATGACCTTTAGGTCACTTGACCTCCTAATTAGGCACTCATTCTGGTGGAAGACATTTATATAGCAAAGATTAGAGAGTTGGCTTATGCTTATAAGGTTGTGCAACAACCCTTCAATATAAGCCACCTTGGTGATGGTGACTTTGCCATTGGTGATATTACCATACCCTCTGGTTACACCTCTATCTAAACCTCCAAAAATGACTTTGGGTCCATCTTACACTGGAGTAAACTCCTTCAAGTTTCTCCTTGCTCCAGTCATGTTCCTGGAACAGTCACTGTCCAAGTACCATATAGGGGTATGGCACCTTGAACTATCCTGCAATATACAAATTACTTAACCTTAGGACCCCCAATATCTAATTGGTCCTAGGTGCATGTTAGCATGAAACTGAAGATGTCGACTAGCACAATTTCTGACTGGGGGACAGACCCTAGCTTTGGCCACATTGGTATTGTGCCAGCAGTCAATGGCAAAATGCTCTATCTTACCACAACACCAACAATCATATATGTTATATCTTCTTTTCTGTGAAGGCCCTATAGCTTGATGAGCAGCAACCTTGACAGGAAGAAGATGTGTTGTAGTCTTTTTCTGATATCTTTCAGCAAGAATTTGACTGAAGGTAAGTCTTATAGCTGGCTGATTTGGTCTGCCCTGAGTTCCAGCAGGAGCTAGCTTATTTTCAGAAAGCATGCTTCTGATGGCGTCAGATATGCACAGATCAGCCAGCATCTTAGACTTGCCCTTAGTCAAAACCTTTGTTGTCAGATTCTGAGCCTTGGCTGCAACAACATTCTTGAGAGTTGGTGTAGAAGAACCAAAGAAAAATGGTCCAGATTGGGCCATTTTAAATTTCTCATTGGCAGCCTTGACTGCACACACCCTGCCAAAACATTCACCATGACAGTGAACATCTTTGTTCACTCCAGATGAACAACCCCTCTCCCAGTGACCATAAGAACTTTCTTTGTCATACCTGTTAGAAGGTATCAAAACTTTTCTGAAAAGAATGGGAGGCTTAGAAGCAATAAGCTGAGATGGAGCTGGAGCTGTGCCCTTCTTTTTGGAGGGAGCAACTCTTGTGCTTCCCTTGAATCCCAACCCCTTCTTTCCCTTTTGAGAGGAGGAGTCTATCAACGGGAGGACAGTACTTAGCTTAGAATAGCTAGTGAAAGGAAGATCTATCCTAGAGATTAGAGCAAACACACAGCAAGAATAATAAAGAAAAGAAATAAAGGCAAACCAGACAACACAAGAAATTTATAGTGGTTCCCCTAAACTTGGGTACATCCACTCTTCTACCACCCTAGGTAGGAATCCACAGCAGGATGAGTTGATCAGGTGTCCTGGGCACCAATGAGCTTTTGATAAGGTGCTCAAAAACAAGATCTAGATTTTTTGATAAGGTGTCTTTCCACCACTGAGTTTTGATAAGGTCTCAGAAACCAAGCAGAACTTTTGAAAGGAGTTCAAGAACCCTTTGTACACGGGGTAAGGGAGAGTTGATCTTGTCTTCTCTGTTCAACAATCAAAGAGAAGCATAAGTGGATTTTGATGATGTTGTCAAAGCTCCCTCTAAGATTTGCAATTGTTCAGGAAGGAGAGCTTTGCATAGGGTGATAGGTCTTCAATAGCTTCAGATCTCCAGTAGAAGATTATTTCAGCAGAGGCTGAAATATGAGTTGTCTGGAGTCTTTGATGTTGAAGCTGTGAACACTTTTCAGTATGCTAATTTTCAATCTAACTCTTCAGGATTGATCACTTGATTTTTCTCTGAGTTGATCTCACTATCTGTGTATGTCTGTATTGAGTGTTATTGAGTGTTATTCTTCTCTTGATCTGATGTTGTGTATATTATTCTCTGATGATCCTCTGTCCAAGATAGCCGTTAGCAGTCATAAATGTCTTCCATAAATATTTTGTCTTCTGGAGGAAAGTCCAATAAACATTCTCTGAGAAATCCCTTGAAACTTGCTCCAAAATAAATGAAAACGGCTAACAAATCTCTTGAAATAAATGCTGAGAGAATTTGAAAAACATTCCAAAGGCCGACTGAATTTTAATCCTTAAAGTCGTCGATCTCTCAGAAAAACGTCAATCTGAGCTCTACGATCGTTGAACTGAGCTCAGAGATTGGATCTGTACATCAGACAGAAAACATCGAACTGAGCTCTACGATCGTCGAACGGAGCTAGAAGATCGTCGAACTGAGCTCAGAGGTATTGGAGATGGTCTGGGACAGAAAACGTCGATCTGAGCTCAGTGATCGTCGAACGGAGTTTGACGCCTCAAGGACCTGAGCTCAGAGATCGTCGATCTCAGCTCGACGCCTGAACTTCAAAACGTTGATCTGAGCTCGACGCCAAGGTTGAATTCTGATTTCTTCTCTGACTGATTTCTCTTAGCTGATTTCTTCAAACTCTGAGAGCCTCTGACTTAGCACATCCTATGACCCTTAGCTATACATTGATGGGTCAATCTAATAATCCTAAAGACATAGTGATCCTGACCCAAATCCAAATTAGGGTGTTCCAACAGCTAGCCACTATTCTTTTCTCCTTCTCAAGCTTATATTCAAGCTTCCTGATGAGATAGTTCTTGTGTGCTTGATGGAGGCTACCTGAATATCCAAGAGGGACTTCAGTTGGCTAATTTTCCTAGCTTTCTAGTATAGTAGATTTGTTGTTACAGTAAGCTGGGCAACTACAAGCTTAAGAGATGAGATATCTTTAGCTTGCTTCTTAGATAACTTCTTGACCTTCTTGAAGGCATTCAGAAGTTCTCCATACTTATCAATCAGTTGATTGACATCTCCTTCAGATCCAGAATATTCTTCACCACAGGGTGAAGAGGCTTCTGAGCAAGGTCTATTCTCAAACTCAGACAGATAAGCAGAGTTAGGTGATAGATGTACCTTGCTCTAACTAGGCTGATCCTGGTTGCCTTCCTCATCTGTAATTTCCATCAGCCCTATGTAGCTGTGGACATCTTCATCCACCTCTAACTCACTGTCTGATAGTGTCAAAGGGGCTCTGATTCCTATCCTCTCTAGAAGATTGACTTCTCCTGCTGCAATAGCTTTATCTTTAACAGTAGCAGTAACTAGACCAATATAGGCTTCCTCTTCTTCAGACTTAGAAGATGATGAGTCTGCCCAACTCTTTTCCTTCTTGGCAATGAAGGACTTTTCCTTCTTTCCTTTGTGTTGGTGTTGCTTCTTCTCCTCAGTCTCCTTCCTCTTCTCTGGGTAGTCAGCTATCACATGACAAGGCTTGTTGCAACAGTAGCAAATTACTTTAGAGTAGTTATATTTATTATGTTAAGAACCATACCTGTCAGTCTTGGACTGGTTCTTTCTGTGATGAGTGGAATTGGAAGGCCTTTTCTTCCAATGCTTATTCTTCATTAACCTCTAGAGTTGTCTGGAAAAGGCTGCAAAATCTTCATCAGACATGCTGTTGTCTGAAGCCTCTGAGTCAGAGCTGTCTGACTCAGCTTGTCTCCTTCGTGGAGAAGGAATCCTTTCCTTGCCTTTCCTTGTGCTTTCAGCTTTGAAGGCCAAGGACTTTTCTTTGACCAATGATTTGTTGGAGGAATCCTCCTCCTTCCTGGAAGCCAGTTATCTCATAGGAGAGCAACTTCCCAAACAATATTTGGGTTGAGTGTCAGCAAGCATGACTATCTCTCTTATGGCACAAATCTTAGTATCCCAGTCTCTAGTGAGAGATATGAGAAACTTGTCATTAATATCATAATTATTGAAGACCCTTCCATATGTCTTCATCTCATTCATGATCCTCAAAAATCTTTCATAACATGTAGTTATGTTCTCCTTCAGGATTTGCCTGAAAGCCTCATACTCTTGGTTGAGCAGAGACTTCCTATCATCTCTTACCTCATCAGTACCCACCATGTAGACCACAAGGGTGTCCCACATATCCTTGGAGGTCCGGCAGTGAACCAAGTTCATGAAGGTTAATTCATCTACAATACTGGTAATAATATTATGTGCTCTCTTGTCCAGGCCAGCTAGTATGACCTCATCTTTGGTCATTTCAGAGAGTGTCTTTGGTGTCTGGATGTTGGCATCCAGAACATAGACCCTCATAGGAATGACAGGTCCCTCCCTAACAGTTACAAAAAATCTTGGATCACAGGCTTCCATGAATATCCTCACCCTCTCCTTCCATATTCCGAACTGCTCCTTTCTATAGATGGGGAGTTTCATAGAACTAAACTCTCTCTAGCTCTCTCTTGAGCCCAAGACCATTTAGCAGCAGCTACCTTGGAGGATCACTCAGATTGTTAAATCCTTTTTGAGTAACCTCCCTCTGAGACCACTTGAAAGATCTTATTTTCAAGATAGCTAGCAACCTAGAGGGGGGTGAATAGGTCTGTTTAGGTCTTTTGATAGTCTTTTTAAATCACTTGATTATTTGTTTTAGCTTTCAGCTTATAGTGATCTAGATCTTGTCCTTAGCACCTGCAATTAAGAAAATAAAAGCAAACTAAGAAGAACACACAAGTATTTTATAGTGGTTCCCAAAAATTATGGGTACATCCACTCTCCTCCCACCTTGCTAACTTCATGTTAGTCAAGGCACTTCTCTAAACCAATGCTCCAAGGATCTAACACCTCAGATCCCTCAGGATCTTTAAGTCTCCTCCAAGACTTACACCTCAGCCACAAAGGCATACACTCAGTGATACAATTATCACCTACCTCAGGCATTTAAGTCATACCACTCAGGCTATGGAGGATAGCCCTACCTCAGAGCAAGCTTGCTCTTATAACTCAGAGAGATACACTCTCCTACAGTTCAGGAAAAATTGCCCTACTTCTCAGTGAGTAAAACTAACCTACCTCAAAGAGCAGCACTCTTCTATAGCTCAGGCAAATTTGCTCTACCTAAGACCCAAAAGTCCTACAACTCAGATCCAGAAGGATCCTACAAAAAGAAATAGTTTAATTAACTTTGACACAGAAAAATTTCTCTATGTCAACCACTTGAGCAGAAAATGTTCTGCTCTAACTCTCCTCTCAGCAGGGAAAAGATTTGCTGGAGGAACTCAGAAGATAATTTCTGAACTTGCTGTTGAAGGATACAGATCTTTTGATCTTGAGTCTTCAAGCAGCTCACTGAACCTGCCAAAGGATGAAGGTTCTTCTTTCTTCAGTAAAGATTCTGAATCTGCTGTGGCAGATGGAGACTTGCACAGCTAACTGAACTTTTCTTGCTGAAGAACTTCATGCTTTTCACATGCAGTAATGACGAAGAAGATAAAGATGGCTGCTCTCCTTTTTGACTAATGTATGCCCTAAAAGTTATTTTTGCCTTAGCCCTATCTCTTCCTTTTGTAGTTCGCTGATCAACTACTCTTAGAGATCGGTGGGCCCTAATTGCAGCTTCCAGATGATCCTTGCTTTAACGGAAGAAGATTTACAGTAACTTCACGCAAGTTTTGTCGTGTAGTGTAGCTTCCCTATGTCTGATTTGACCTTAGTTGACTTTATCTATTTTGCTGACGTCAGCACCTGTGGACTTAGCCAAAATCGAGTATCAGAGAATAGGCGTTGAGTGAGTAAGCATCACTCAACGCCAAAACACTTGTACAGATTCACTGTCTCTTGGTGTTGAGTGAGTAACCTTCACTCAACGCCAAACTACTTAGAATATGAAGTCTGATTCTAGGCGTTAAGTGATTTAGCTCCACTCAACGCCAACTTGCTTTATCAACTTTCAACTGCTTGGCATCGAGTGAGTAAGCATCACACAATGCTAAATCCCTTGGATAAAATTCTGTCTTCACTATGCGTTGACAGCGTTGAGTCAATAATCTCCACTCAACGCTTTTTGCCTTAACCAAGTTTCTGCTTCTTAAGCAACTTAAGCGTTGAGAGGGTTGAGTGAACACGCCTCACTCAACGCTTTCTGCCTTAGCCAATTTTAAGTATTTAATAAGAACTGGGAATAGACTGTCTTTCTGAGTTCGACGAATGGTGAATTATGAACTCAATGAACTTTGAACTCAGTTAGATGAACTCTCAACTGAGCTCGACAAACTCAGAATCTCAAGCTCTAAACTTGGTTCGAAGAAAGGTGAGCTGAGCTCGACAAACTCTGAACTCAGTTTGATGAACTCTGAACTAAGTTCAACCAGTTCAACCTACAACCTTTTTGCTGAATGGCGTTGAGTGTGTCTTCATCACTCAACGCCAAAACACTTAGCCAACTTTCTCTTTAGTAGCATGACGTTGAGTGACTTGACTTCACTCAATGCCAGTGGACTTAGCCACATTTAGCTCATTCTAACTTAGTCTATGACCGTATAGGCTACACTCAGCACTATAATTCATCTGGAATTTAGTGATGTTCCTTCACTCAATGCTTGTGGACTTAGATAGATTTCTGTCATCCCACACCTCAGGTAAGTATTTACCTAACTAAGCCACTTAGGCTACCTGACCTATCATAGTCATCTACAGACATGTGTATATCATTGATAAGATTGACTTCACTCAAATCCAGGACATTGTGGGCAATGTACCCAACACTATCTAATACACAAAATAAGGTGTTCATAGATTTAACATTATTTTTGCATCTAGTTTTTTTGCCCTCATCCCATTTATCTTTGGCCATTCCATGATTATTTCTCCAACTACATATATAGGAGGAGTATAACATTTTTCTATCCAAGTCCAAACTTTTATTTCTAAATTCATAAGAAAATAATGCATCCTAGTCCTCCAGTAGTTATAATTAGACCCAATAAATAGTGGAGGTCTACTTATCTCTTGCCTCATGAAAAGTGAGATCATGGAGCCTCATTATTCCCAGTTGTTAGATTAATTTGGAATAACCTACCTCTGATACCACTTGTTAGATCTGCAGGCACCCTTAGAGGGGGTGAATAAGGGTTTTAAAAATATTTATAATTTAAAAAGAAATCATATTTGGCATGCAAGAATAAAGTAAAAGACAATTGTATCTCCAAAATATTATTTACAAAACTTGATCCCAATGATGCTTTAGAATGAATTCATAGTAATATCTTTTATGGTTTTATGTATCGACCTTTCTCCTAAGGATCGATTGTCTCTAGCCTATCTATCCTTGAATAAGGCCTTGAGATGCCCCTAGATCAATCCCTAGACCTAGTCGCCACTACCTACGACGAATTCTCCTTAAGTCTCGCAAGACTTAATTTCCAAAACCTATGAAGAATTCACTCCGAAGAAAAAGATAATATACAATAAAACAATAAATAAAAACTCCCTCAAAAACCAAGAAGTTGAAGATGAGTATGAAGGCAAGCAAACGAAGTTGTTGGGGTCAATAAGTTCATCCTTCACGTAGAGTATGTGCGTGAATTCCTCCTTCAAGTTCACTTGATCCTTGAATGGTGCTAGGAGTTCTCTCGGCTCTAGGAAGAGGTCTCTCTTGAAGATCTCTAAGTAGTGGCTCTGGCTTGTGTATTGAGAGATGATGTTTAAAAGGAGGAGGTCTACTCTTTAAATAGGATCAGATCCTAACACCAATGTTAATGATACCGTTGGGAGAAAGCCTCTTTAGGAAACAGCTAGGCATGTGGATCGAGCCAAATTTGATTGTAACTCTGCTCCATATGAGGTAATATCTTTTACAGCGTTGCGGTAGTTATACTGCCCCGCGTTAACAATATTGCATCTTCATTGTTAGATTTGCTTCCTCATCTGCTCCTCAATCAGTCGTGGAATTACGGGATTTTACATATGTTACCACTGGGCGGTAGAAGCTACCACACCGTAGTAGAACTTGCTATGTATGGGTCAACCAAACTTCCATTCTAACTAGTTTTCCCTTTTTACTGATGTTGCCTTTTTAGTCGATGCTACCGTCATCATTAGCATTAACAACCCGCACTAGCACCTGATTTAGAGCACAACCTTCATCATTTTTAATTGCATACCAAAGAGTATTGATCATATAGTTCCTGCACACTATAAACACGCGACAAGTATGATCAAATACATACTGGGAATTGTTATTCTCAAATCAAGAGATTTGAAATGCATGTTGCAACAATACCTATGAAGAAGATGTTAAAGAAGAGAAATGGAGAAAATCTTTAAATGATGAAATTATTGCAAAAAAAGAAAAATGATACATGGGAGTTAGTTCGAAGTCTATAAGGGCCCATGCCCATCAAAGTAAAATGAATTTATAGAATCAAAACAGATAAAGAAGGAAAGATGGCGAAATATAAAGCAAGACTAGTCAGGAAAGGTTATAAACAAGTTCAAGGAATGGAATATAATGAAGTAATTTCTCAAGTGGTGCGAATTGATGCAGTTCGACTTATTATTGAACTTGCAGCACCACATCAATGGACGATTTATTAGATGGATACCAAATGAGCATTCTTGAGTGATTATCTTGAAGCAAGAGTCTATGTCTAGCAACCTCCTGTCTATTTTAATAGGGCCAAGATGATAAAGTTTAAAGCTAAAAAAATTTTATATGACTTCAAACAATCTTTAAGAGCATTAAATATGAGGAATGACCAATATTTTCAAGAGAGTGAGTATAGCAAGAATTCATATTAGCATGCTCTCTATACAAATAAAGATTCAATTGATGATCTTCTGATTATCTGTCTATATGTAGATGATATGATTTCCATGGGTAATAATTAGGGGTGCAAGTGGTTCAGATTGGGTCAGTTTATATACAAACTAAAACCAAACTAAAAAAGGTTGGTTATTCATATCCCCAAACTAAACCAAACCTAAATCGGTTGGTACGGTTTAATATTTGGTGCAGTTTACGGACGTTTTTTTGGTGCTGCTTTTGGTTTTATTGGAATAATTTTTAAAGCACAAAATTGATATTATTATTATTTTTATATATTATATTATATATAAATATAATGTAAAATTATGATATATAAATCTTTATTTTAAATGTACTACATGCAAGTTTGTTTTAATCAACTTGTGAATCAAGAATATTTTCTTTCACAAAATTTCTAAGAAAGTAAATTATATCATAAGTAAGAAAATATTAGGAAATTTTGAATCTTTTAAAAATTGTGAAACTATATTATGTATTTAATAAAAAATTGATATTCATTCTGAATAGCATGGAAATACAATGCAAAAAATTATGATATCTATATTTCTTCTCAATCATCATTCAACAACTTATCATGCACCAAATCAACATATAAATTCAATGTGATATATTCTCTAACATACACATGTAAGCAAAGTTAACATAATTGGGTCATGAGGGTTTGAGAGAAAGACTAAATACACATGGAAAAAAATATATTTCGACTTTTATGAAGGCTGACTATATGATTAAATTGTTGACTATAGTGTATTTATGTATTATTTGTTTATTTCGGTTTGGTGCGATTTTATAGGATTTTGAAATTCAAAAACTGCACTGAAACGAAGCAAGGGTGGTCATCCTAAAAAAAATTACCCCTACACTAAGCCAAGCGGTTCAGTGTGAGTATCAATTTGGTTTGGGCAGTTCGGTCGGTTTGGGTGGTTTTTGAATTTTCATGCACACCGCTAGAAATAATCCTTGCATGTTTGAAATATTGAAGAAGACAATGGCGCAGGATTTCAAAATGATGGATATTGGAGAAATGCAATAATTCCTGGGAATTGAAATTCAACAAAATGGCGATGGTATTTTTATCTTTTAGAAAAAGTATGTTGTACAAATTCCAAGTCAAATTCAGATTGAATGATTGTAAATCAATTTCCACACCTACAGATCTTGGTTTGAAGGGAAAGGAGTCTAATAATGGTGTTCGAAGAGCAAGTGAAGAATAACATCATGGAGTTAGTGTATTATCGGATAGAAGATCAGATTGCTGATATTTTTACAAAACAACTAAAGATCGATGCATTTCAAAATTATAAGAGAAAACTCGACATATGCATCCATGTTTAAGAGTTAATGTTGGAAGTTTTAGAGGCAATATATAGTCGAAAAGACGATTGTAGAAAGCACTGGAAATGGTGGACCGATGTGAAATAAAGCTTGGATGGCAAGGATTGGAGAAGATGATGAGCTAGAAAGTTCTTTTGTAGCTTTGACTAGTAACATAGGTAAAAACGGGGGCTAAAGTTTCTTGGCGGCATAAGATTCATTTAGTGGGGCGCAGGGCAAAATGCTATCGATGCTAAAAGTACATAAATAGGCCTAGTGGAGGGCGCATAAACTTTTTTCAGTGTAGGCGGACTTACAAATTGTTTGATTGATACTATTAAACTACGCCTAATAATAATTTTTTTAAAACAATAGGGTATTAGCCACGGTTTAAACCGTGGCTAATACTATAATTTTTTGTAAGAATATGGTATTAGCCACGGTTTAAACCATGGCTAATACAAGTAATTTTTTTAAAAAAAGGTATTAGCCACGATTTATAGTTTAATCTGTGGCCAATATAGATAAATTTCAAAAAATAGCATATTTGTCATAGTTTAAACCGTGGCTAATGTTGTTAATTTTTAAAAAATAGAGTATTCATCACTGTTTGAACTATATTCGCCACGGTTTTGAACCGTGGCAAATACTATTAATTTTTTTAAAAAAAATAAGTGTGGGCGGCCACCCACGCTCGTCCCAAGGTGGGTCTGCCCCTGAATAGGCCTCAATGTGACAGAAAGCAATCCTAACTAAGGGGAAAAAAATTTGTGTGTGTAACACGCCTATTACTTCGTATAATAATAAATAGCAACCAAAATTGCAGAACCCACTTTGACCTCTCTAATTTTGCAATACCGCTCCTCCCCCCCATTCAAAGCGAAAATGAGATCACGACTTAGTAGAAACAATGTCGATGCCTAAAAGTAGTTGTCGACCTCCTCTGCAGCAGTTTCAATCTACATTTCCAGATCTTTTAACACAAATGCGAGCTCCCTAGTTCCAAACTGCCAAAAATCTCTCTAGCATACATCAGTCTTCAACAACACGTAGATGCTTCCCTTTGCTCTGGCATATTTCAATCACCTGGCATATTTTAATCACCTATAAATGCATCTCCTTACCCATTTTCCAAATCCAGGGAGTTACCAGATAATCTATCATTGGTTAAGTACAATTTAGGTCGGCTATCGGAAGAAGTTAATTTGGTGGTATGTTGAACAGTGAACTGTCATCTGGGAATGCAAAGGAAGATAAGATGGATATTGGGAATGTGAAGGAGGAGATGGATACTATAAGATAAATTCACACTTACAATTTTGCTTATTCTTGATATATTTTTAACATGTATAAGTTTTTAAAAAAACGCATATGAATGACCAAACAACCCAATATTCAAAAATATAACTATTTTTACTACAATACGACCTCATTTCTAGCATAAACACATGTATATTCAACCAAATATTTGAAGGTGAATAAAGAGGGTATAGGTTTTCCTACATTTCATTCTAATGAGGAGACATATGCAATATACTCAAAGTATGCCTGTGAATATGGATTTAGTGACTGAAAATAACATTTGCACTACTTGACCCATACAAGGATCATTAAAGGACAAGATATAACTTGAAATTAAGCTTTTTTTAAAAAATAGTTCTAAAAGTAATTAATGGCTTACCACCAAGATTAATGAACAACTCTCCACACAGCCCAAATTCTACTTGGCTTTTTTATTCGAGACAACATTACTTAGTGGTCAAAACTGTGAGTGTAGAAATTTATGCACTGCCTCGGGCCAGTTAAATTTCCTAAATTCTTCCAAACATCCAAATGTATGTAAATACGTGGGTATTTTCAATATCTTTATTTGAAAAAATAACTTGCAAAGAACATACTTCACAAGGGTATTGTACAACCCATATTCGTCGAGGGTGGACCCCTCTAGAGCCAGGTCAGCAAAGGTCAAAGTCAACAAGTCAAGAAGAAGGTCAGAGTCAACATGCCGGCCTACAGAAGTCCTGGGCGAGTATGGAGAGCTCCCCTCGCATACTCGCCAGGTAGGCAACTAGGCCAGTTGCACGCCCAGTCGTACGAGTTCCTCTAGGATGACGCCTAGTTACCGAGGGGTGGGGGTATAAATAGACCCCCCCCTCCCCCTGCATTTCCCTATAAATAGGACTCCAGGGGTGCGAGGATAGGCACTTGAAATCCCAGTCAGGATCTCGCAATCCCTACTTCTGGGATTCCAGCTGAGCCTTTGGATTCTTTCACCTTAGAGACAAGGTCGCGACCTCGTGAATTAGTTATCAGCTAGTCTCCCTCGTACCTTGCTCGGACAATTTTGGTTGTAGAGGGGTTGCTTCTTCAAAGCATCCAGGTATGTGGTGGGACCTTCCTGTCGTAGCATCCGGGGACCTATTTGTTGACTTCCTTCTTCTTCCTAGTCTCCTTAACCGTTTAGCCTTGCTATAGAGTCAGTAACCTTAGGCTGCCTTGATCTGATTCTTAAGGTTGGGAATTTTCCTGGCTTCAAATCTTCGTGCCTCATATCTTCAGACCATTTTACAACTATAAGCTCCAATAACTCACCTGTGAAGTCCTTTTTCTCATAGTTTATAAGAGCGGTCTTACTAAAGCTGAAACGTATCACACTATTAAGGATACCTAACATCAATGCCACTTGATTAAGACCTGAGCAATGTGCTCAAAAGGGGAATATTCTAGTTCAAGCTAGGCGTTGAAAAAAGTGGAAGAATTTCAGTAGCATGCAGCCCGTATTGGAAACGTGAGTTGGCTCGCACACGACCTCTAACTCACAACTCAACTCCACTTCAAAAACACACTACAAAATGTGTAGCCGCGAGACCCACTTGGCGAGACCGCCAAACCGTGTGGTTAGCTCCCGACGAGATCACCCAGGCGACCTACACCCCTTCACGCGAGTTGCTACCAGGCGAGCGAGAAGCCCCGGGCGAGCTGGCATGGCGAGAACAACCCAGCGAGACACTCCTCTCGCATGTGAGATGTTACACGGCTGGCTAGACCGGCCAACTCCCAACCAATTCACACGACCAGACTAACACACACAGCGAGAGCTCTACCAGCGAGTACACAACTCTGCGAGAATGCCACACTCTGCGGCCACCTACTCGCGTGGCAAGAAAAATAACCCGCTCGACAAAACCCCTTGCTCACTCGGCAATCACACCAGCGCTGCAACGCTCCTCTCCTCACAAAATGAAAACGGAAATGGGAAGGAAATTTTACTATCTCATCAATCTCTAAAGTTCAACATCCAAGCCTTTATATAGGAAAACGAAACCAATGAAAATGTGACACATGACAATATAATAAATTCCACTCCTAACCACTATCTACTTACATTGAATATAAACCATGCTTAAATAATTCCAAAACCTGTTGACCCGGTCAATGAAGTCAAAGTATAACAAACTTCCCCTCAAACTTGGCAGTACATGCCGAGTTTGCCTTTGAGCTTCAGAAACGTCTCCACCTTCAAAGCCTTGGTGAAGATATCCGCGATCTGCTCTCCGGTGGGGCAATACACTACTTCAACCGTCTTCAGCTCCACCTACTCACGAAGGAAGTGGTACCTCATCTCGATGTGCTTGCTACGACTATGTAATATTGGGTTCTTCGCAAGCTGGATGACCGATATGTTATCAACATACATCGTCATGGGGCCATCCTGAAGATGATGTAGTTCTTTTAAGATATTCCTTAGCCAAATTGCCTGGCAGGTACAGGTCGTTGCTGCTATATACTCCGCTTCACTTGATGATAAGGCAATCGTTGTCTGCTTCTTCGAGCTCCATGAGAACACCCTTGTTCCCACATGGAAGGCATACCCGGAAGTGCTCTTTCGATCATTCACATCACCGCCGTAGTCGCTATCCGAGTACCCAATCAACTTCAGCTCCTCTCTAGTGGAATACCTCAGTCCATGGCCTCTCGTTCCATTCACATATCTTAGGATCCTCTTCGCAGCTGTGAAGTGGTCCTTCTTTGGTTCCTCCATGTACCTGCTTACTACCCAAACATCGTACATAATATCGGGCCTGGTGAAGGTTAAGTAGCGTAGGCTTCCCACCAAGCTCTTGAACAACGTGGAGTCGTCTGCTCCCTCCTTCGAGTCCTTCCTCAGCTTTAGTCCCGGATCAGCGGGGGTTAAGATAGCCTTGCTATCCTCCATCCTGAACTTCTTCAAGATCTCCTCAGCGTACTTTTTCTGTGAGATGAAGATACCATCTTCACTCTGCTTTACCTCTACACCCAGGAAGTAATTGAGCTCTCCCAGGTCGGTAATCTCAAACTCTCTCTTCATCGATATCTTGAAGTCTTCAAACATAGTAGGGTTATTTCCAGTGAATATCATATCGTCTACGTATAGACATATGATCATCATATCACCGTTCTTCTCTACCTTCGTGTAGAGGGCATACTCGTGAGGGCTTTTCATGTAGCCGTGCTTCTGAAGGTATGCATCTATCCTTCCGTTCCAAGCGCGTGCTCCTTGCTTCAGCCCATACAATGCCTTGTCCAGCTTGCACACCTTCCACTCTTGCCCTTTCACCACATATCCTGGAGGCTGCTCGATGTACACATCTTCCTCCAGGTACCCGTTTAGGTAGGCCGACACTACATCCATCTGCTGGATCTTCCATCCATAGTGAGCTTCCAGTGCGATGATCATCCGGATGGTGTCAATACTTCGACTAGTGCAAAGACCTTGTCGTAGTCCACCCCTTGGACTTGCCTGTATCCCTTCACGATGAGCCATTCCTTGTGCTTCTTCACTTCTCCAACCTTATTCCGCTTTACCATATAGACCCACTTCACCCCAAGGGGTTTGTGGCCAGCAGGTAGATCAACCAACCTCTAGGTTTCATTCTTCTTTATGGATGCTATCTCCACATCCATGGCTTTCTTCCAAGTCTTTTCTTAGGTGGCTTCATCATATGAGTGCGGCTCACAATCTGCAAAGAGGCAATATAAATAAAAGTTGTTAAGAGTCGATTTCGTCTCCTCATAGATCTCCTCAAACCTCCTCATCCTAGGTTGAGGACGATCATCTTTGCTTCCGCTGGTTCTAGCTCCACCAGATCTGCCTCCACTAGTACTTGCTCCACTTGAGTAGGGGTTGAGAGCTCCCCCTGACTCTCTACTAGGTGGTGATGGTGGCTCAGCTCCACCCATATCACCTTCGCCTTCCTGACCACCCTCCTCTTCATCATCATCAAAGAACATCCCCTTGATGCTCATCACCACTTCATCCCAGCTCCAGCAGTTATCTTCCTCAAACACAACGTCCCTTGAGATTATAGCCTTCTCTGTCACTGGGTTGTACAACTTGTAAGCTTTGCTCATCGGAGCGTAGCCCACAAAGATGCACTTCTCACTTCTGTCATCTAGCTTCTTCCTTCTCTGGTCTGGGACATGAGCATAAGCTTCACATCCGAAGACCCTCAAGTGCTTCACACTCGTCTTCCATCCGCTCCATGCTTCAAACAGAGTCATGAACTTCACACTCTTTGTTGGGCATCTGTTTAGCAAGTACATAGCAACCTGTACTGCTTCCACCCAGAACTTCTTTGGCAACCCCTTACCCTTCACCATACTTCTTGCCATGTTAATAATGGTCAAGTTCTTACTTTCCGCGACTCCATTCTGTTGAGGTGAGAATGCCGCCGTCAACTGGTGTGAGATCCCCCGCTCTCTTCAGAAATCATCAAACAGCCTAGAGGTGTACTCCCCACCGCTATCTATTCTCAAGACCTTCAGTGGTTTACCACTTTCCTTCTCTGCCACCGCCTTGAACTCCTTGAACTTATTAAGGGCCTCAGCCTTCTCTCTTAAGAAATATACCCAATACTTCTGACTGAAGTCATCAGTGAAGGTGATGTAGTACTTGCTCCCACCTACTAAGGTAGTCTCAAACGGACCAGCTATGTCCAAGTGAACTAGTTCAAGTTGTCTTCTCGCTCTTTGGGACTTGCCACCCTCGAACCTTTGCCTCTTCTGTTTCCCCTTGGTACATGCCTCACAGACCTTCTGTGGAGGCGAGATCATGGGTATACCTTCCACCATCTTGGAATGAGATTGTAGTTTCAAGCCTGTGAACCCAAGATGACCCATCCTGTGGTGCCACAACCATGCTTCCTCTTCTTCCTCGGTCCTTGCTAGGCACACCGTCTCCTTTGCATCCATCCTCAGCGTGAAGAGACGATTCTTCGTCATCTTTACCTTCACTACCTCCCTTCCTTCATGGTCCTTCATGGCCAGCGTGCTATCCCTCAACTGAACACAATATCCCTTCTCTACCAGCTGCCCGAGGCTTAAGATATTACTCTTCAAGCCTAAAACGTAGAACACGTCATTGAGGTGCACCTACTTGCCGTTCAAGGTGACCACTATCACTCCTCTTCCTTCCACTGAAATCTTCGAGGCATCTCCAAGACTGACCTCACCACCATTTGGTTCGAGGCTGGTGAACAGTTCCTTCTCTCCACATATGTGGTTGCTCGCTCCTATATCCAAATACCATACTTCATTCCTTCCACCTTCAGCTCCTCTATAGGTTAGGAACATCATCGGATCGCCACCAGTATTGTTTCCTTCTGCCCAACAATCATAGCTCATATGCCCAAACTTGTTACAGTTGTAACATTGTATTTGGGACATATCGCCTCTGCCTCTTCCTTGACCTCTTCCTTGGCCTCTACCTTGGCCTCTTCC
The DNA here is from genome assembly GCA_039513925.1 of Platanthera zijinensis. Taxonomy (NCBI): domain Eukaryota; kingdom Viridiplantae; phylum Streptophyta; class Magnoliopsida; order Asparagales; family Orchidaceae; genus Platanthera; species Platanthera zijinensis. The sequence goes on from CM077087.1 coordinate 183,066,227, forward strand.
TCTTCCTCCTGCATCTTGCCTCAAACCTTGAGATTGCTCTGCCTCTATTTGGTGGTACTGGTTCCTTCCTTGATCTCTTCCTCCTCTTCTTCCTCTACCTCTTCCTTGGTAGCCTCGGCCATGCTGACCTCCTCCTCTTCCAGAGCTCTCTCCAAAGTTCAACTGAGTCTGGAGTGCTTTACCCCAGCCACTTGACTCTTCATCATCTTGCAGCATGCGGTACTCATGGCCTGTAGAGATCCAACTATTTCATCCACAGTCATCAAGGTGAGATTCTTCGATTCCTCAATCGCCACCACCACATGCCAGAACTTCTTTGACATAGAACGCAAGAGCTTCTCCATAAAGCTTACGTCATCTATTGTCTCCACATTCCTCTTCATCTCATATGTGAGCGTCCGCATACGGGTCACGGAATCACAAACTTTCTCTGAACTCATCATCTTTATCACTTCATACTGAGCTCGAAGGGATTGTAGTTTCACCTTCTTAGCCTTATCAACTCCTTGCATGGAGCGTTGTAACATCTCCCATGCATCCTTCGAGCTAGTCGCATCTGAGATCTTTTCAAACGTCGCCTCATACACATCTTGGTAGAGTAAGAATAATGCCTTCTTGTCTCTTTTCTTTAACTCCCTCAATGATGTCCTTTGTGCGTTAGTCAACGCCGCCTCTGCTTCTGCAATAAGCTCCTCATAGCCTTCCTCTACTATCTCCCATAACTCCTCTGAGGCGAGTAATACTCTCATCTGGATACTCCAATTTTCATAGTTGGTCTTCGTCAATATGGGGACTTGCCTCGGCATAACACTTCCCATCTCCATCTCCTCTGGTCTCTAGCCCTTCAAAACAACACCTTGGTGGTCCAACATGGCTCTGATACCACTTGTTGGAAACGTGAGTAGGCTCGCACACAACCTCTAACTCACAACTCAACTTAACTTCAAAAACAAACACACTACAAAATGTGTAGCCGCGAGACCCACTTGGCGAGACCGCCAAACCGCGTGGTTAGCTCCGGACGAGATCACCCAGGCGGCTTGCACCCCTTCACGCGAGCTGCTACCAGGCGAGCAAGCAGCCCCGGGCGAGCTGGCATGGCGAGAACAACCCAGCGAGACACTCCTCTCGCATGCGAGATGAAACACGGCTGGCGAGACCGGCCAACTCCCAACCAATTCGCACGACCAGACTAACACACACGGCGAGAGCTCTACCGGCGAGTACACAACTCTGCGAGAACGCCACACTCTGCGACCACCTACTCGCGCGGCAAGAAAAACAACCCGCTTGGCAAAATCCCTTGCCCGCTCGGCAAACACACCAGCGCTGCAGCGCTCCTCTCCTCACAAAACGAAAACGGAAATGGAAAGGAAATTTCACTATCTCATCAATCTCTAAAGTTCTACATCCAAGCCTTTATATAGGCAAACAAAGCCAATAAAAATATGACACATGACAATACAATAAATGTCACTCTTAACCACTATCTACTTACATTGAATATAAACCATGCTTAAATAATTCCAAAACCTGTTGACCCGGTCAACGAAGTCAAAGTCCAACAACCCGGTCTTTGAATTTTCAGTTAGAACAGTTAGTAGTGCTTGTGCTCTATCCTTAAAAAAAAGACATAGCACTACGACAGTTCAACAATGTTGTATCTGTCATCTACAACCATTATCTATCTTTAGATATTGTTTAATGTTTAATCACTTTACAGTTGCACAAAGTAATAATAGGGTTGTTTATTACAATATATGCTTACACTACCGTTCTATCTAAGGAACGTATAGGTTACCAATTGCATTCATCAAAATCATAATATGGATATATCTATGCAACTTTAATAGCAGAGAACAAGAAAATATTATAATTTAGTAATCTTAATGACTCGATATAGGTGAAATATGGCTGTGCAAAACCAAGTTAGGCCAGTATTTTTACTACATTCATAGTAGCAGTAGCATAAATACGAAATAAATAGATACAATAAGGTTGTATTCAGTAAAAGAAGAAGATCCAAAAAAAATCATAATATAGCAGAAATCTAAGATATTTTTGATGAGTAAAGGTAATTTCTGCATTAGGGCACCAATTTTGTTAATGCGTGAACTACCGAAGAGCCATTTGTAAGATCGCCTATGAACTTGGAAACAGAACGGGGAGCAGGAAATGCACCTTTTACCCTGTGGAGGATTTCTGCTGGCACCTATTGCTATGCGTCCCCATGATATCTGTTTGGTCGCCGGCGTGTCTCATTTTCGCCGTCAGGAGGATCGCGAGGAACGAGAAGTTCACCAATGAATCAGATCGGAGGAAAGTGACAATGAACATCAACCAAGGAATCCTTCCGAATTTCAGGGGCGGATTTAGAGGGGGGCCCGAGGGACACTGGCACCCCCATTATTTTTCAAAATGGTTAGTGTATTTGGATTCCTCTCGTCGAGGCAATGAATTTTGACTACTTATACGTCAAAAACGGTGGCCAGATGAGGGAGAAACAGCTCCGCTAAGATTGAAATGTTCAAAAAAAAATTTTGACGGAATTTGTGCACCCCCATTATTAATTTTCTGGATCCGCCACTGCCGAATTTGTACTAGCCACGCCCATATTTCTGCTGAACGTGCATATTTTGTCGAGTCGGGCGATTTACACCTGGGCACGCGTTATTCGCTTGTGCGCTTGTTTTTTCTCCCGGGGGACAATTTTTGCTCGTGCCAAATTTAGCCCGGGCCTGCACGCATTTCTCATGGACGTGCATTTTTCAAGCAGGCGCATATTTTTCTCCTGATGTGCATTTTACCCAGTCACACATTTTTTCGTCCGGGTGCACGTTTTTTCCCATGATGAAAATTTTCGATCGGGCGCACATTTTTCGTCATGATGCGTATTTTCACCTGGGCTCATGTTTCTCTCCCGGAGGAGCATTTTTTCGCCGTGCGTGCTTTTTTTTTTTTGCACAAGCTTGTGTTCTTTGCCCTAGCGCGTCTTTTGCGCCTGTGCTTGTGTTTCGCAAACATGCACACATTTTTTCTTCGTAACGGGCATTTTTTTACCTGGCCGCGCATTTTTGCTCTAACACATCATTCTTTTTTTCTCTTGAGCACACATTTTTTGCTCTGGCACGTGTTTGTTGTCTCGACGCACATTTTTCAGTTGGGCGCCAATTTTTTGACCGGCCGCGCACTTTTTTCCAAACTAAAATGTTAGGTTCTTGTTGAATACATTATGGTTTAATTAATGTCAATATATGTGAGAGAATATTAGATTTTTCATACTATATGTAAGTGAATATTAGATTTTCATAGTATATATGGGTGAGAAAATATTTGATTTTTCATCACCAATAATAAAAATAATATTTTTTTTAGATTGAATTTTATCTAGCAAACGAACAACAAAATTATTCAATTCCATAACAGTTTCAAATTCTAATTCTTGGGCGAACGGCCTCAAGGGAAATTCATCTAGAATGTTTGGTGAGTTAGCAAAGTGAATAGCAATGAGTGACGAAACTTAAGTGAGCTCAAAGTTAGCCGAGAAGGACCCACTAACTCATGGTTGAACTTGTATATGCAACGTGTAGCCAACGAGCACTTGGACTCTGCTCCAAGCTGCAGCTTGGAGGTGCTTGTGAAGAAATGGCTTGATGAGAGAAACTAGTAGCTCAAGTCAAGTGTTGTAACATGCATTTTTAAGTTTCTTTTTGGCGTGATTTTTTTATCCAGCGAATTTGCACAAAATTGTCACCATCATATATTGCATATGTTTGACAAGCTCAACAATTGTTATGACCGTCACCAAGAAAAGAAAGCTAGTTTTTAAAGTAAAAGTTGATGAAGTTACTTTGATGAGATTGGGCATTCACGGCGACAGTTTATAACCAATGTGCTCATGACCACCACCCTCATACCAAACATTTTGCTTGCAATATGTTTGTGGAACTCTCATGCTCTTTGATTCAAAGCTTACACTCGTTATAAAATTGTCAGTTAAATATAATTATTATCAAAATATTTTTAAAATTTTAAATTAAAAATATTTAATTTAAAAATTAATCTAATGATAGAGATTACGGCTCCGTTTGGGACGGCATATTTTCACCGGTCAAGTGGTCACGATCGCATGAACCGGACCTAAATTATGGTCTGATTCATGTGGTCGTGACCGCTTGACCGGTGAAAATAAGCCCCTCCAAACGGAGCCTACATTGACGGTCATCACAATTATAGAAGGGTACCATAAAATTTTTCTTCTAAATAAGCATATATAAGAGTGACAATGCACGGGGCCTCTCGTGTCCGGTGGGGCTGTACTTCGGCCACGACAGTGCCCTGGCGTGATGATACTCTCTTCGCTCGTGAACCCATGGGTGATATGCTCCCCATTCAAGATCTCGACTTTTTTTATTTATCAGCATAGAAAAATATTATATTAAGTTATATTTTTAACTTTATAAAATTATAATTTAATGCAATTTTTATGTTATTTATTTATATTAGTTTTAAAAGTTATACCATAAACTTATAATTATAATTGTTTTAAAATTATAATTGTCAATCATTCAACATGTTAGTTTTTAAAATAAAATTTAAGTAGTCATCAGAACTTGGTAATTGGTTGGGTGGTCAAGTCTTTATGTAACATATGATTGGTTGTGGGTTCAATCTCATGAGAGCGCTATTTTGTAAATATAAATTTTTTGATGGAAAATATGGGCAAATTTCAATTTCATGTTGTAGTGTCTTTGCCTTAAAATATAGGCCAAAGTCAACCTATCGAAGTAGGTTTAGGAGCTATAATAAAAATTAATAAGTGGTTAGATTTGATTTCAGCGAGATCGGATGTTTAGGATTACTTTTATGCTGCTCTACGGTTACACCATGGTCCGCCCAAAGTATTTCTTTGTATAGAAAACGAGTGATAGTGCACCGGAGATTTAATTGATGGTCATCCCAATTATAAAAGGGTGCCACAAATTTTTTCTTCTAAATAAATATATATTCGAGTGACAATGCATAGGGCCCCCTGTATCCCGTACGGCAGTACTTCAGCTACGACAGTGCCCTGGCAAAATGACATTCTCTTATCTCGTTAACCCTCGCACATTTTTCTCCCCATTCAAAATCATGACTTTTTTTATTTATTAGATAGATAAATATTATATGAAGTTATTTTTTTAACGTTATAAAATAAAATATAATGCAATTTGTATTATATTTACTTATATTAATTTTAAAAGTTATAACATACTTATAATTATAATTGTTTTAAAAGTTATAGTTGTCAACCATTAAACATTGTTGAGTATTTAAAATAAATTTTAAGCAGTTATAATAACTTGGTAATTGGGGGGTGGTCAAGTCTATAGGTAACATATGATTGGTTGTAGCTTCAATCCTGCAGAGCGCTATTTTGCAATTATTAATTTCTTAATATATATATGGCCAAATTTTTAATTCCATGTTGTAGGGTCTTTGCCTTATAATATAGGCCAAAGTCAAAAGTGCTCTATTAAAATTAATAAGTGACTAGATTTTATTTCAGTGAGATCGGACAATTAGGATTACTTTGATGGTCCTCCACGGTTACACCATGGTCCTCCGAAAATTTATTTTGTATAGTATACGAGTAATAGTGCATGGAGCCCCCTGAGTCCCATATGGCAGTACTTTGGCTATGGTAGTACTTCGGCTGCTGCAGTCACCTTGCATGATGATGCTCTCTTCGCTTGTGAAACCCCGTGCCCTATGCTTCTCACAATCACAACTTTTTTTATTTATTTGGATAGATAAAAATTGTATTGTTTTAAAAGTTATAGTTGTCAATCATTCAACGTGGTTGAGTCTATAAAATAATTTTTAATTGTTCATCATAACTTGGTAATTCGTGGAGTGGTTATGTCTTTAGGTAGTATATGAATAAATGGGGTTCGATCCTAGGACAGTGGAAATTTGTAATTCTTAATATTTTAATTTAAGTACAGGAAAAATTACAGTTTCATGGCGTAGAGTACTTGCTTTAAAATATAGGCTAAAGACACCCTATTATAATAGGTTTTGTAGCTCTAATAAAATTTTAAAAATGGTTAGATTTTATTTCAGCGAGACCAAATGATTAGAATTGTTTTGGTGCTCCTCCATTGTTAAAGTACCAAGGTATGGTAAAAAAACATTCTTTGTAAAGTGTATATATATATATGTGTGTGTGTGTGTGTGTGTGTGTGATGGTCGCATAAAATATTGCTCAAATAATGCTAAGTGCACCCTCCAACATGGGGGTGAAAATAGTTAAATCCCCCAAAATAGGGGTGAAAATAGTAAAAATTCACATTATGGGGTGCAAATAAAAAGTCCTTCAATGTGGGGGTACAAATAGTAAAATCCCTCACTATGAGGTGCAAAAAGTAAAATTCCCCATCATGGGATGCAAATAGTGAAATCCTCTAACATGGGGTGCAAATAGTAAAATTCTCCAGCATTGGGTGCAAATAGGAAATCCTCCAACATGAGGGTGTAAATAGTAAAATTCCTCATCATGTGGTGCAAATTGTACATTCCTCTAACATGGGGGTGAAAATAGTAAAATTCCACATCATAGGGGGCAAATAGTAAAATCATACAACATTGGGTACAAATAGTAAAATATTATAATATGGGGTAGAAATTATAAAATCCCACATCAAGATGTGTAAATTGTAATATCCTCCAATATGGGGGTGTAAATAGTAAAATTCCCTATCATGATATGCTTTTTATAAAATTCTCCAGCATGGAGGTGCAAATAGTAAAATCCCACATCATGAGGTGCAAATAGTAAAATCTCTTATCAAATGGTGCAAATTTTAAAATACTAAAACTTGGAGGTGCAAAAATTAAAATCCTCCAACAATGGAGTACAAGTAGTAAAATCCTCAATTATGGGATGAAAATGGTAAAATCCTCCATCATGGGGTGCAAATAGTAAAATACTTCAAGATAGTCTAGCAAATAATATGATTATGGTGTGCGCATAACCACATCCGTCATACGAATACATATCGCCGCAAAACTATACAAACCTGTTTGTGCATAACATATAAATTGGTCATGGTATGCAGATAACCGTATAACCACCGTAGCCACCACTAATTTATGGAAATGTCACCCTCAAAAGCTATAAATAGCACTACAGGGCCTCCTACATTTCCATCTTCTTCTCCCTAAATTTTTCAAATGCTTTTCCCCCCTTGCCCTCCACTTTTCCTCCAGCATTCGCGTCGCTTTTAAGCGTGCTTCTGCGTGCTCCTCTCCCTGCGTGCCCACGCGCGTGTCACTCCTAAGCATGCCTCTTTGCACTCTGATACCATCACTCCCTCGCGTGCATAGCACTTAAGCGTGTCTCTGTGCGCTCTTCTCTAAAGATCGCTCAAAGTGTGCCTCTATGTGCTCCGCTCTCAAGATCGCTCCAAATGCTCATCTGTGCGCTCTGAAAGTATTTGTTTTCAAGGATAGCTAAATCACCTAGAGGGGGGTGAATAGGTTTCTTAGTCCTTAGTGACTTATCTTTTATTTTCTTTTCTTTTGATGCTTTATTTAGTTGGTTGGATTTTTCTTTCAAGATAGTAACCTGTAACACAACAAACACAAAGAGCACACACAAGATTTGTAGTGGTTCTCCTAACAAGGGTACGTCCACTTTCCCTCCCACCTATCCAACTATCTTGTTGGACTAGGCACTTCTCAAAAACTCTGCTCCAAAGAGATTACAACTCAGCCACAAGACCCTACAATTTAGCTGATCACCTACCTCAGGCCAAAGGCTCTACACTTAGGCTGGGAGGACAGCCTTACCTCAGATCCAAAGGATCCTACCTCAGAGAGTTATACTCTCCTACATCTCAGGCAAATTGCCCTACCTCAGATCCACTAGGGATCCTACCTCAGAGAAAACTTGCTCCTACCACTCAGATCTAAGAGGATCCAACAAGATGGAAGTGGATTGGTGAGTCTTGACTGAACATAAGAGAAATTTCTTTGTGCCAATCTACCTTGACTGAGATTGACAAAGCCCATCTTTGACTCCAAGAATATATTTCTTGAGTCTACCTTTACTTGAACTGAGATATACTCAGTCCTAAATTCTTCTTCACAGCACCAGGGACTTTTCCTACTGGAACTGTGAAGTGACTGCAGCAAAACTTGCTGCTACCTGGGCTGAAGGATTCTCAACTCGATTACTTCACAGCAACAAGGATATAGATCTTGCTTTGACTTGTGCTGGAAGTAACTTGCAGAATAACTGTTCTGCTTCTTCTTTATTTTTGGGTTGAGGATGTTCAGCACTAACTTCTTCTCCACCGCCTCAAGTAAATGTTCATCAGAGTTGAATAGCTGGATTTATGAGACTTGCTAGTGTAGATAGAAAATGGCCACAACTAACTTTCTTTTTCCTCTTTAGAGATCTTCTCTGATCTTACTGTTGTCGATGATGAAGACAAATAGCTAACTTATTTTTCTCTTAGTCTTACTGACTTGAGCTTCCTGTGCTTTAGGCACAACAACAATGACAATGAAGAAGAAGCACATCAACAGCTCCTTTTTCTGTAAAAGGTTCTCCTTTTATTGATTGTAACCCAACGACTCTTTTAGCAGTGGGCCTCACATAATTGATGGGCTACTGCAACCTTGCTTTAACGTCAACTGTTGTACAGTAGCTCTGCGGTGCCTTTTGTCATGTGTTGTAGCTTTGCCGCTAATAATTTTAATAAGGTGGACTTGTTGACTTGATGATGCCACCATCTGTGGACTTAGCCAAAAATCAAGCATCAACAGCATAGGCGTTGAGTGAGGAAGCCTCACTTAGCACCAAAACACTTAGATATAATTCCTTCTATCTAGGCGTTGACAGCGTTGAGTGAGCACGCCTCACTCAATGCTTTTTTCCTTAGCACATTCTTTAGCCTTTTCTGCATGCTTGGCGTTGAGAGCGTTGTGTGATCATGCCTCACTCAACGCCTTATGATTTAGCCATGATTTCTGTAATTTACGCGTTGAGAGCGTTGAGTGATCACACCTCACTCAACGCCTTATGCCTTAGTCATTTTCCTACTTCTTCGACATCTTAAGCATTGATAACGTTGAGTGAGCACGTCTCACTCAACGCCTTTTTCTTTTAGCCAGATTTTCTGAATCATGGCACTGAGAGCGTTGAGTGAGCATGTCTCACTTAATGCTTTCTGCCTTAGCTAGATTTTTCTCCACCTTAGCGTTGAGAGAGTGAGCTCCACTCAACACATTTGGAATTAGCCAAATTTTTGTGTATGAAAACACAGGTTCTGATTGAATGAGATACAGTCAACACTTTAACACATGGCGTTGAGTGAGCATGTGGACTTAGTCAAATTTCATCTCAGATTTTTTGTGGCTTTGACTGACGGAGCTTATCTCACAGCCTTTTGTTGTATGGCGTTGAGTGAGTAGACTTCACTCAATGCCTGTTGACTTAGCCACTTTCTCAGCTTACCATTCCTTTGGCTTTGACTATATAGGCTCCACTCAGTGCTATAAGTCATCTGGCGTTGAGTGAGTAACCTTCACTCAATACCTATGGACTTAGATAGATTTCTGTCTATCCACAACTTATGTAAGTGTTTACCTGACTTAGCCACTTAGGCTACTGTCCTATCATTGTTACTAAGACTAACCTGTATGTATGAACTTGAATATATATTAAATATACCATTGTGTATGCTCAGTGACATATTTGACTTCTTCAAATCACACACTTTGTGGGCATTGGACCCAACAATCTCCCACTATTTGAAGAAGTCAAAATTCTCCACCAAATATCTGAGTCAATTACATACACTAACAAACTAATGCAACATATACAAAAAACATTAACACAATATGAATAAAAAAAATAATGAACATAATCATAACAAATGATATTTCATTTAACATATAAGGAATTATAATGTTTGTGCATGAACCAAAATGTCACATTCCTTAGCCATTTAAGCAGAACCTGAAACTTTTCAAGTTTCATGTTCCCTTATCATAATCTCACTGCCCTTTGGCTTTTTAACTGTTTTCTCTTCAGCAACAACCTTCTTCTTTCCTTCGCTATCATTCTTGTCTACTCTAGTTGCTTCAGCTTCAGCTTTATCTTTTTGCCTCTGAAAGTAGCTGAAGGGCTTGGGGAAGTACTTTAAAGGTTCAACTGCACTAGGAGGCAAAGTGTTAGCATTCTTGTTCTCTAGTAAATTCTCCTTTCAATGTCCCTCTTTTCCATCTTTTCCCATTCCATTTTTTTGTACCACTTTCCTCTGTCTGATCTTTTGTTTTTTACCAGATCCCAAGCAAGCAGAATGATTAATCTGGACTCTTGGCTCCATTGTTCGAAATCAGGCCTTTTCTCCATTTCTTCTCTATATTTCCTCTTCCTTATCTTGATTTCTTCTTCAGTTTAAGCAGTTGTAGTCATTTCTTTGGTTAGCATTGTCTGGTCCACAGTGGGGATAAAGGAAGGTGGAACAACAACAGTAGACTGTTCTCCCCACTGGGCACCAGCATTATCCCCTTCTTCAATGTACTATACATACTCCTGATTATCTTCTACCAGATCAGTAGTAGACATTTTGTGCATGACATCTTGTACATGAGCAGACATCATTGGGATGTTATCATACTAAATTTTCTCTATTCCCAATGAGTCTCTCACCACATTGGTTTCCCAGACCATGTTCTCAGTATTAGTTCTTATAGCCTCACTCTCCCCCTTTTTTGATTTTTTCAACTATTTTAATGGTATAGGAGGTGAAGGTCTTACTTATTTCTTTTTCTAGATAATTAACTCCTATAGTAACATGATTCTTTACTTCCATCATATGATTATCAAGCGTCTTTGTGCAGGCATCTACCTTGGTAAAGATTTATGTCTTCTATTGATTCCTCAGAATATTATCATCATTATGAATGGCCTACATGTTCTGATTCTGAATATTTTGATTTTCTATGATGGTGACAACATTCTGGCTTGCTATATCCAGCTTGTCCATGGTGTAGTCTATAGCTGGGGCAACCCTTTTAAATAACATTACAGTTTCTCCTTTCAATAACTTTACTTCAAATCTTATGGATTTGATTTCTATTGCTAGATCATTTTTTATATCTTTTAGTGCATCATCCACAAATGTTTTTAGGGTTCTCCTTTATTCATCTAGAAGTCCCTTCTACTGAGCTAGGAGTATTGGTGGCAGTTGATCTATTCTGGAAGATGTGCCTTCATCTAGAGCTTCCTGTACTAGCTTGTTCCTTGTTCCTTGTGTAGAGTCACTCTTGGACTAGTCATTCTTTGTATGAGCTGATGAGTGTGTTTTTTCATGACTAGATTCCTCTTTCTCAGATTCAGAAGAGACTAGATCATGCACTTCATGAGCAAGGATTTTAGATGGAATCTCCCCCCTCAACCTCTGTCATGCCTTCATTTGCATGCATGTCACCAGCAGCTGCAGCAGTATCATCCTGAATTATCTTTTTAGTGTTCTCAAGTTGAATACCTTCAGGAGGTATCTGAAGTTTCTCCCCCACCACTAATGCTTCCTGCATTATCTCTTTTGCCAGTTTCTCCCCCTCACTCTGAGGCCTAAGAACATCAGCATCATCAGGCATAGGAAGATGCCCATTTGTATCATCAAGTCTGGAAGCATCTTCCTTCATCCTTGCAGAGATCTTGACAACAACTTCCTCTGCCACTTTTTTAGCCATCTCAGCAGTAGACACATCATCCTCAGGGACAGTATCTGACTGAGGTCTGCTTACAATACTTAGTGGGGTAAGTTCTGAAGAGGCTGATACTTGAGTGTTCATGTCCTTCCAAGACTCTTCAGCAGAAGATGTCAGTTCTTGATTATGAGGTTCTTCCTCATCAGAAGAGCTACTAGAGGTGTTGGGCTCAGGAACAACTATCTTCTTTCCTTTCTTTTTTGTAGCTGATGGTCCATGGGGTTGAAGTACCACGTCCCACCTTTCCAACATCTTGAAGTCCATTCTTCCCATGTGATGTATTTTTTCTACCAGTTTCAGGTTCAGACTCTCTGGAACGGTTTATCATAGATACAAGGATAGAATTCTCCCTAAATTCTTTACAGTCACACATTCAGTAATCCTTTCAAATAGAAATCTTCCCCAGTCATTATGACCCTGCACATCAGCTCGAACATATTTTTCGAGATCTTATCGTGGGATCCTGTTTTATATAATAGATCCTTCCCAATGACATATGCCAAGAACTTACCTTTCAGGTTCATTTCCTTCCTTAGGATTGATCTGGTGGTGTGCTTGGACAACTCACACCATTTCAAGGTATTCTTTACATCATCTTGCGATAGTTCGGCTTCATCATCAGTTGCGGAGAACTTTGTCAGCTTTAGGGCTTTGTCCAGCCTTCTTGGTGTTATCTTGACTTTTGTTCCACTTACAGTCGACTTGATTTTTCCATCTATAGCATCTTCCCTGCTATTGGAGTATAATTCTAGAACCTCCTGTTTCCATAGTAAATAGGGTTCTGTTAGGACGAACTTTAGGTCAGATGTTCGAAGAAGATGAAGAACATACTGTACCTCTTCAGGAGCATCTTTGAATCGATTTATCACCAATTCTAAATCTTCAAATAGGAAATCTAGTCCCTTAGGCGCCATTTCGCTTGCAATAGCGAGAATGATTTTCTGTCGATTCAGCGAATACAGGCGGGAGAGGGAAAGGAATAGTGACTTTGCTTTATGCACAAGCTTTTCTATTTATAGTTAATTTTAAAGAGAAGGCGGAAAGACACTTACCTGTTTGGTGATCAAATTTTGATCAACGGTCTGGATTAAGTCCTTTTACTTATTCGCCCACAAATAACTTTTCATAAGTCTTACTAGGTCGACCAATCGTGTAGGGTAAAAATTTTCTTGCAAAAAATATACATATTTTTAATGAGTGTGCTAGTGAAGTGCAACTAGACATAAATTCAACATGCCTATGTCAAGTTTGAAGATGTTGAGTATAGTTGCATCTAGTGGCAAATTTCAAGGATAGCTAAATTTGCCTACTCAGCAGGGATAAGATGACCTGTAATGCACATTATAATAAGTGTCCTAGTGAAGCCCCATTTGAACTAGCTTCAACATGCCCATGTTAATTTTGAGGATGTTGAATCTAGTTACATCTTATGGCATAGTGAACATGTGAGCCACTAACTTATTTATTTGAGAAGAGTTCTTCTCAGACTTTTAATTTCAACTATCTTATCTCTAAAATGCATAATTTTAGCAATTAAGAGAACATTCAGTAGAGTCATAAACAAGATGAATTCTACTTATCTTTGTCCTATAGTATTGGATCAATTGCTGGATTCACAGCCACTTCCTTGCATCCTGCAAAGTCTCCTTTTTGGCCACAGATTTCCATCTGCCCATGTCTGACTGATCCACCTAGCTCCCCCTCAATAATTGCACATGTGTTGGGTATCTTGTGCATGCTGGTCAATTCATCCAATCCTTGTACCAATACTTAGGTCTGGTACAACTCTGTCCAAGGACCATAGATGGGTATGACCACTTGAACTGTCCTGCAAAACAAAATTTACCTTACCTTAGGAAACCAAACTGACTTGGGTCCTAGGTTCCTGTTAGCATAAGAATGCATATGTCTACCTACAGGAGTCCTGTCAGGAAGACACTGTCTTGCCTTTGGCACACTGGGGTTGTTCCAATAATCTATGGCAAAGTGGCCCCCTTTGCTACAACACCAACATTCATGGATGTTATATCTCCTTTTCTGGACACACCTTGAAGTGTGCAAGCCACTTCTAGCTGCCTATTCATTTAGGAGAACTGGGGTTTTCTTCTTATTTCTTTCAGCAAGATTTTGACCAAAAGTGTGTCTGCCAATAGAGGAACGTGGCTTGCTCTGAACCTCATTAGCAACATCCTTCTTTGTAGATCGCATGTTCTTTATGGATTTAGGGACAGCCAAGGTTGCCTCACTAACTAGCTCACCTATGGTTTAAGTTCTTACTGGAAGAACTTTAGAATAGGCCATAGCCACATCCTTGAATGAGGGGGCTGGGGCACCAAATACAAAAGGTCCAGGTTGGGCCTTTTGAGCTTCTACATGGTGAGCCTTCTGCGCACTCAATCCTGTGACCTCTCTTCTTCCATTATAAGGTACATTGGTAATCTTACATGAGAGATTCCCACACCTCTAGTGATCACACTTACTATAAGACGCCCCTCCCAGATCACAAAACACGGCACGAGGGGAGTCTTATGCCAAGAACAGCTGCCTTGCAGTAAAGCTAGCACTCGGGCTAACCTATATCATAAGACGCCTATCCTGCTAGCTCTAACCAATATCAACAAATATCAACCCAATAAAGAATATTAAACAAAAGTCAATCCACATATAAGTAATTGAAAGAGAGGGATAGATAGGTTTTACTCTAGAGGGGGGGTTAATAGAGTATTTAAAAAATTGTTTAGATTTATTACGGAATTAAAATACTTATAATTATAACTAGTGAAATAAAATAGGCTAGACTACCACAGCATAACACAGCACACAAAGAAATCACACAGCAACAAGACAACACAAGAAAATTTATAGTGGTTCCCCAAATCTGGGTACATCCACTCTTCTACCACCCAGGTAGGAATCCACTTAGGTTTTTGATCAGGTGCCCTATCACCACAAGATCTGCTGTAGGTAGATCTAGAGACTCTTTGAGCTTTTGATCAGGAGCTCAAAATCCAATAGGTTTTTGATCAGGCGCTCTATCACCACAAGAGTTCACTTTTGAAGGGAGAGATAACCCTGTACAGATAGAGGTAAAAGAAACAAGAATGATTAAAAATCTTCTCTTTCTCAGGCAAATGAGAAGACTGTGTGGATTAAAGTTGAGTGTCCAAGCTCCCCTTGAGATGGTGTATATATTCAGGAAGAGGAAAACTTGGCCCTGGATGTAGGTCTTCAAAATATATTGCAGAGCCTTTTGAGTCTTTGAACAATTATAGATTTTTGGCTCTCTGTAAATCTTTGAAGACTGAAGAAGGAAGAAGACTGTAGAGAGTTGTTTTTGAAAAGGTTCTTCGTCTTCTTCTTTTCAGCAAAACATGTAAGATCCTTTGAGAGCAATATTCTTCTCTAACTACTGATTGATTACTACAATATTTTTCTTGTAGTCTTTCTAAGATATATATTTTATCAGAATGAAGAAAAATAACATCAATTTGAATTCCCAAGACAAAACATAATTCTCTGCAAGAATTGAGGAGTCCTAACGGCTAGATATTGCTGGCAATCATAAATGCATTACCATAACTGTCTTGATAAAATATTCTGTGAATACCATAATTAATACTTCAAGAATACGGCTATCAGCCTTGAGAGAATCAACATTAATTATCAGAATATATCTGCCTTAAAAAACTTTATCATAATCAAAATAAATAACTCTAACCGTTCTAAAGAACTGAAAGCAGTATAGAATCGTAGAGCTCCGTTCAGAGATCGTCGAACTGAGTTAAGAGATCGTCGACTAGAGAACGGCTATCGTAGAACTGAGATTACTACTGAGAAAAACGAAATCGTCGAGCTTAGTTAAGAGTAGAAGACTCTGAGATCGTCGATGGGAGATCAACGATCGTCGAGCTGAGTTCGACTATAGTCGAACTGATATAGAGAGTCCACAACATTTATCTGAATCTGAGTCTGAGACCACTGCAATGCTGGTCTGCACAAAACTTGACCTAGAGGGGACCTAACTAAGACTTAGACAGAGACCCTGGCTATACAAGGGGGTCAAGACATCCTAAGAGTGAACCTAGCACAAATCCAAACAAGGGTTCCAAAAATCTCCCCCTATTTGTGTGAGGTCACTCAAAAACAAAAACTGAAAAGAAATGAAATATAAAGACCATAAATATCTAAAGGGATGAAATAACATCAGCAGATATGTTATAACAGTGTATTGTACAAAATCAGTTAAATAATAGACAAAGAGTAATAACTATAATCTATCAGATGGAGAACTAGATGAGGGTTTAGAGAATATTATCTTCCTGCTTGGGTCTGGTACATTCTTCTTAGATGTCATCAAGTCTTGTCCACCAAGAGATGTCTGAGTGCTGGTCCTGGGCACAATTACTTCAGGATTCAATGCCATATATTCAGTTTGATCAAAGACTTTCTTGCCGACTTGAAGTTTATTCCGCTCTTTTTCTCTGTAGGAAGACATAATATAGAATTTAGATGGATCTTCTCCTTCTTCTATAGCTTTTCTGATCTGAGAGAGACCAATTAGTTCCTAAAGCCTGGCCATCCTAAAGTTTGGATCAAGTTCCTGATCAACAGGTAGCTGATCTTCTTGAGGAGGCATCATTGTAACTGCTTTGAACTGAGTGGATTGAGCTTGAAACTTTGTTGAGCTGTGTTGATTATCACTTTGAGAATAGAGAGATCTTGGAGGAGCAGCCTCACTGTACTTTCTTTTATAAGATACAACAGGTCTTCTTGACTGATAAGCAGCTATCTTCTGTTCCTTTGGAGGAACTTGTTGTTGAGGAGGAGAGAAGGAGGGGTTTTGATAAATCACTTCTTTAACTTTTTCTGAGGAACTTTGACTTCTATGCTGCTGGCTGTCTCCTTAAGAATAAGTCATGGAAGATCTATCATGCCTTTGATATGATCTTGAGAAAGAGGAAGGCTGGGAAGATGCACCAGATGCTTGAGAAATAATATCTGAAGCACCAGCAGGAGGAGGAGGAGGAGAAGGAGGACCTCTTCTGAATTTTTGAGGAGGAGGAGAATATCTCCTGCTCTTCTTCCTTGCTTTTTGCTCATTTTTGGATAACCACATCCATCTCTCCATCCCAGGGTATGGAATAATCCCTTTCAAGATGTAATAAGGGGTATCATTTGTATTTCCTAAGTTGGGAGCAGTCTGGGGAGCAACTTTCCTTTTCCTTGAAACATTCTTTTTCTTAGAAATACCATCCTCTGAATCATCATCATCATCATCATTAGAAGAACCCTGAGGATTGTCATACAAATCATCAATTTCCTTCACCTCTTTGTCAGCAATCTTTTTGGCAGCCTTTTCTTTGGCTTCTTCCTGAATATTAATAGTAATGAAATCATCCAGAGAGTGAGTAGTGTTGTAAGACTCACAGAGATTAACTAAACTTGTTTCTAGGGCTAAAGCCAGATTTTATGAGGCCACTAGATCAAGTAGTTCATCATCAATTAAGATGGCATCAAACTCATTCTTTTCTTCTGACAAAAGAATAGGCTCAACATCCAAAGGGGATGACATATTTATACACAATGTAACTGATGGAATATCTGTATAAACTGGAGCTGACTGAATCTGCAGAAGTTGTTTCACAATAGAAGGAATCATGGGTCTGGTATAACATACCATGGCCCTGGGAGAGTTTATCACATCTGAAAACAAAACTGATCTAAACAGAGAGAATGAAAATTAATGGAGGGATTAATAAAACAGTAACCACTAGAAATCTCAGGAATTGACACATCAGTGTCTTCATCTGACATCAGCAAATCTGAATAAAGAACTATGTCTGTACAAAATTTCTGAAACACTTCTTCTTCCTGCACAGCTAGAAGAGACTGAGCCTGAAGCTCTTCTGAGACTGAACCTGCAACATCTTCATGCACTGCTGGAGGAGACTGAGCCTGAAGTTCTGCTGAGACTTAACCTGCAGCATCTTCATTGTACATCTCCCCTGCCTAGTTTCAGTGAGAACTTGAACCAGGCCCATGATGAAGAAGGGATAGAGGAAGCAGAAATAGAGGCAGAAAGAGAGGAAATAGAGAGAGCAAGAGGTGAAATAGCCTCTGCTATCAAGGATTTTAGAGTAGGAGTGAGGAGTTCCAGAAGATGAGAGATGGAGTAGGTTTGATCAATTTGAAGAAACTCAGATGGAGTCTGAGTCGAGACAGAATTTTGCGAGGGAGGAGGAGTGAAATCGGTCATGATCTCATCCTGAATAGGGGAGTTTCTGGAAGAATGAATAGGGGAAATATGTGGTGAGGTTTCAGTGTTGATGGGTGAATCAGGTTGGTGAGAAGGAGATGAGAGAGGTGAGAGGAGGTCAAAATTTGGAAGGGACAAGGTGTGGAGGTTTTGAAGTTCAGCGGGGTGAATGGAAGATGATGGCTGAATAGGAGAAGAGATGGTTTGGACAACATTGTGGGGGGAGAGAAGGAACACTGGGAGTAATTGGAGGAGGAGGAGGAGGAAGAGAAGGAACTTCTTCATTAGGTTGGGAAGTGGCTGTGACAGCCCTTATGTCCTCAGATATAAGGGAGGAGGTTCCAGCCTTGGAGGGCTTTTGAATCATCCTCTCCCACTTCCCGAACAGAGAGGAATCCAACCTCTTGCTAGCATTAATAGAAATGGTTGGAGAAACCAATAGCTCTGGAGCTGTTTTCTGAAGGAAGATTCCCAGAATCCTTCCTAAGAAGACTTCCTTCTTATTTTTCTTCCTCTTAATCAAATCAAGGAACAAGCTGACCCAATCAATGGCCTTCTTATTTACCAGAGTAGACATGATGGAAAATTGTTGCCTATTGATGTTATCATGGGCCGAATGCTTGCCCAACAGAAACTTTCCCACGATATCCGCAAGGAACTTAAAACCTACGAATAAATTTTTCTTTAATAACTTAGATGGGATGCCCTCGGCATGACCAATCTCCAATAGCATCCTGCAATATTCTGAACTATCCTGTTCCAGGTCATCTGATCCATTCTTTAACTCAAAAATCTCTGAAAGAGTTGCAGGGTTTAGAGTAACCTGCTGTCCTGAGACGAAATCGATCATTGAAGAGTCATTTGTAGAGGAAGTGTAAACCCATTCTTTAATTTCAGCAACAGATAGTTTTATCCTTGTATTCATGAATTTCTTCAATCCCTGATCATCGCACAACTGTAACATTTCTTGAAAAATGGGATCACAATGACTGAACGAGTCGAAGTTGACGTCGAATCTTGTGTCGAACTTCATCGCTGCGAGAACTACTGCAGAAATCGCCATGGAAAACATATAGACTCAAGAGAGACAGAGAGATCAAGAGCAAAGAGAAAGAGAAAGCGCGGGACAGAGATCAACGAGAAACCTACATATAGAGTTTCTTTTTGGAATATGAAGAGACGATCTCTATTCGACGATAAAACAAGAAACGTCGATCTTAGGTCAAAGATTTAATTTATAAACAAATAATATCTTTGGTATTTGATCTCAAAAAAAATCGATAGTCGAGCTTAGGTCGACGATTGATTTACTGAAGCAAAGTCGTCGATCTCCGGTCGACGATTTTTGTCTTCACACAGAGCTGTCGTCAATCTCAGGTCGACGATTTGGCTCAAGATGAGTTCGAAGATCGTCGATCTCTATTCGACGATCGTTGACCACATCTTCACAGAGACAAAATTCAATCTTAATCTATGTCATTTATCATCCAAGCTGATTCAAAAAGAATATATATTTTTGCACATCCAGAGGCTTGGTAAAAATATCTCCTCTTTGAAAATCAGTGGATATAAACTTGATGTTAATCTTGTTTTTGTCAACACAATCTCTAAGAAAATGATGCCTTATTCCTATATGCTTGGTCCTAGAATGCAGAACTTGATTTTGTGCATTAGATATGACACTGGTACTGTCACAAAATATGGTGGAATTTTTGAGAGAGTACCAATAATCCAGTAGCTGACTTTGAATCCACAAGATCTGTGAACAAAAACTCCCAGCTTCTATATATTCAGCTTCTGCAGTTGATATAGACACAGATGGTTGTTTCTTGCAAAACCAGGATACTAATCTATCACCCAGGAATTAACAAGTTCCTGAAGTGCTTTTTCTGTCAATTCTGCATCCAGCATAGTCAGCATCAGAATATCTAGTTAATTTAAATTCTGACTCTGTGAGATACCAAAGTCCTAGATTAGGACAGCCCTTTAAATATCTTAAAATTCTCTTGAGAAGAATTAAATGAGATTTTTTAGGGTTGACTTGAAATCTAGCATAAAGACATGTTGCAAACATTATATCAGGTCTACTTGTAGTAAGATATAGTAGGGACCCAACAATGGCCCTAAAATTTTTCTGATCAATAGGTTTACCCTTTTCATTAAAATCAATTACTGCATTAGAAGCCATGGGTGACTTCATTGCTAAGGCATCAGCTATTCCAAACCTTTTTACTAATTCCTTAGCATATTTGGACTGGTATATGAAGATGCCATCAGGAGCTTGCTTTACTTGAAGACCAAGAAAGTTCACTCATGCTACTCATTTCAAACTTGGAGTGCATAAGGTCAGAAAACCTTTTGCAAAGTTTAGAATCAGTAGAACCAAATATTATATCATCAACATATACTTGAACTAACAGAACCTATCATGATGATGTCTAACAAACAAAGTCCTATCTACAATGCCTCTAGAAAATTTATGCTCTAAAATAAAGCTAGCTAGGGTTTCATACCAAGCTCTTGGAGCTTGCTTTAGACCATAGAGAGCCTTATACAATTTTAAAACATAAGAGGGGTGAGTTGAAGAGATAAAACCTGGTGGATATTCCACATATACTTCTTCCTTAAGTTCCCCATTGAGAAAAGCACTTTTGACATCCATTTAATATACCATGAATTTCTTGTGAGCAGCATAAGCCAAGAAAATTCTGATAGCTTCAAGCCTTGCAACAAGTGCTAAGGTCTGATCATAGTCAATACCTTCATCTTGTCTGTAGCCTTGTGCCACTAGTCTTGCTTTGTTTCTGACAACTATACCTTGAGCATCCAATTTGTTTCTGAAGACCCATTTAGTTCCAATAACTAGCTATCATTTGGGTCTGGGAACCAAGTTCAAAACTTTGCATCTTTCAAACTGATTTAGCTCCTCTTACATTGCAATAATCCAGTGTGGATCTTGCTCAGCATCTTTAATGGATGAGGGCTCACTTTGAGATAAGAATCAGACATGCATCACATCCTCATTGAGTTGGAGCCTTATCTGCACACCCACTTACATGTCTCTTATCACTTGAGATATGGGATGATCTCTAAGTGTAACATAGTCAGGAGGTGGAGTTTGTTCAACAACAGTAACATCATGAACTAATTCCTCTTGTGGAATTAAATTTGCTGTTGGAGAAGCTTCAGTAATTTCCAAAGATTCTTCTTCACTATCTTCATCAATCTATGAAGAGGGCTGAGATGTCACTTTTTGGGTGAGATTTAAGTCATCCAATTTCTCACATAGATTGGGTACCTGCAAATAATTACTGCTAGAAGCTTCCTTCTCCTTAAAAAACATATTAGCTTCATCAAAAGTTACATGAACAGATTCTTCAATTTTCAAGGATGATTTATTTAAAACCCTATATGCCTTACTAACTTGGGAATATCCTAGAAAGATTCCCATTGTAGCTTTGGCTTCAAACTTTCTAAGATAATCTTTGTTGTTGTTGTGAATAAAACAGATACAACCAAAAATTCTAAAGTAATCTATTTTAGGTTTCTTCCCTTTGAGTAATTCATAGGGAGTCTTGCCCTTAAGTTTGTGTATCAAACTTCTATTCAGGACATAATTTGTTGTGCTTACAGCTTCTGCCCAATAGGATAGAAGCATGTGAGCATCAACAAGCAATGTGCCTGCAGCTTCAATGAGTGTTCTATTTTTCCTTTCAACTACCCCATTTTGTCGAGGAGTTTTGGGAGCAGATAAGCAGTGCCTGATACCTTCCTTCTCACAGAATTCTTGCATAAGAAGAGATTCAAACTCAGTGCCATGATCACTTCTGATCAATGCAACTTGAGTAGAGTACTCAATCTTTATGCATTTTAGAAAGTCTGTAAGAACTTTGAAATTATCAGACTTGTTTCTCAAGAAGAAAACCCAAGAGAACCTAGAGAAGTCATCTACAATAACTAAAGTATAGAACTTCCCTCCCAGGCTTTGTACAACAATTGGTTCAGAAAGGTCCAAATGAAGCAGATACAAGATCCTAGGTGAATCACTCTTATTAACTGATTTAAAGCTTTTTTTAGTTTGCTTGCCTACTTGACAAGCCTTGCAAAGGCTTTCCTTCTTGTAGGGGCAAGTTGGCAATCCTCTAACAAGGTTGTCCCTAGATAACCTAGCAATGTTTCTAAGATTTACATGTCCTAGCCTTTTATGCCATAATGTATTATTATTGCTAACTTGATTAAATAAATAAATTTCTGAACAAGCAGAATTAAAATCAACTAAATAGATATTGCCTAACCTAATACCTGATAACACAATGCTATTATTTAAAGAAATGTTGCATTTGGATCCAGTAAAACATACCTCATAACCTGCATCACATAGCTGACCTATGGATATCAAGTTTTGTTTCAGGCCACTTACATATGCCACTTTCCTGAATGTGACAGCTCCAAGTGTGAATTCTCCATAGCCTTCTGTCTGACCAAAGCTTGAGTCTCCAAATATAACCTTTGGACCTAGCTTTGCCTTGTAGTTATTCAGGTTGCCCTTGTTTCCTGTCATGTGCTTGGAGCACCCACTGTCCAGATACCATTTATCCTGTATGGTAGGATAGGTCTTCACTTGCAAAATAACAGCTTATATATTCTGGACCCAGGTAACCTTGGGTCCTGGCTTCTTTTCATACTTAAAACTTGAAATATAAGAGTATTCAGGTCGACTTTTATAACCTAAGGAATGAAATCCCCTAGGTGGGATTATCAAGTTAGTTAAGGGATGAAAAGTTTTAGAATTAGAGTTCTTGTTAAAGTTTCTTTTGAAATTATAGTTTTGATGATACAGATTTGGGTTCGACGATTTAGGTTGAGATCGTCGATCTGCGTTCGACGACCAGCATTGATATCATCGATATCGGTTCTCAGAGTAATAGTAGCTATTATCTGGGTTCCACGATCATTGATCATCGTTCGACGCATAATGCTGAGATCGTCGATCATGGTTCGACGATTTTTGTTGAGACTTTGTTTTTTGTTTTTCTCAACTTTTTTTTTAAACTTTATTAACCTTTTTAATTTGTTCTGTATTTTTCTTACCTTTATCTGAAATAAACTTTATATGTTGTGAGAGATGATTTTTCTGAATAATTGGAGGTTCACTAGATGATGCACCTAATCCTAACTTACTTTTGTTAAGTCTAGCATTAAGTGTGCTGGTAATTTCTACTAGTTGTTTGCTTTTCCAATTTAGTGATTCCTCTAGCTGTTTTGCTTTACTTAATTCCTTTTTCAGAAAAATGATTTGTTCACTATACATGTCTATTTCATTTTTCAATTTGTTGTTTTCTGATACAAAACTGTCATAGTTAAATCTTCTATCTCTGAGAAGTTTGATTTCTTTCTCAGATCTAATCAGATCACTACACATAAATTTAAAGTTTGATTTAAAATCTTCAGAGGTAAAGTCAAAGTCTTCCAATACCTGATCACAATCTGAACATTCTCCAGATTCTTCTTCTTCTGAGACATGTCCTGAAGCATTGATGGCCATTAAGCAAATTTCTTTGGCCTTTGCTTCTTCTTCATCCTCACTGGAACTGGAGGAAGATGATTCTTCAGTGTCACTCCATGTTTCTGCAACAAACCCTTTCACCTTATTTTTGTGTTTGTAGGAGGATGGTTTGTTGGAGTGCTTCTTGGAGTCTTTCTCCTTTCTCCTTTCCTTGTGCTTGTTTTCTGGACATTCTGGAAGAATGTGTCCAGCTTTCCTGCAACCAAAACAGATAATCTCTTTAGAGGGAGTTTTATCATACCTTGGTTTATCATCACTCCTTGATGATTTCCTTCTGAATTCTTTTCTCCCCATTTTGAAGAATCTCTTTGCAAAGAGACTCATCAACTCTTCATTTGATGGAGAGGTTTCTGATTCTTCTGAAGCTTTGAAAGCTATATTCTATTCCTTCCTTGTTGGTGTAGCAATCTTTTATTGCTCAGCTTCTCTTGTCTTTAGCAGCTATTCATAGAGTTTCAGCTTTCCTAAGACTGATTCAATAGTAATCTCATGTGTGCTTCTGGTCTCTCTGATAGGCAAGATTCTAGAGTCTCATGATTTGGGGAAGCACATGAGAATCTTGTCATTTATTTCTGTGACTGAGATGTCCTTGTCAAGGTTTTTCAGTTCATTAACAATGATACTGAGTCTGTTGTACATCTCAGAAACTTCCTCAGTTTCTTCCTTTTTAAAATTCTTATACTGAGAGATTTGATGAGCTCTCCTGTCCTTCCTTTCATCTGTTGATCCTGCAACCATCTGGTTAAAGGAGTCCCAGATGGCCTTAGCTAATTCACATTCAGCTATTTTCTGAAATATGTCATCAGACATTGTTTGTGCCGTATATTCATGGATTTTGCATCAACAATCTTTGCTTTCTTGTATGCATCATTGTAGTCTGGAGGAGGTACTGCAGTCATATTTGTGGAAGTACTTGGAGTGGCAGCTGGTGGTGGAGGTACTCCTGTTAAGATAGAAGCATAAATGTCTTCATCAATTGAATTCATATAAAGTCTTATTCTTGCCTTCCAGATTCCAAACTTTGGCAAGTTGCAAACTAGAGGTCTGGTGCTTGCAAAGTCCTTGTACTGTGCCATGGTAAAAGAAATAGAGAAAAAAATATTTATTAAAGATCTTAGGTTCAGGTGTTAGCCTGTAAAACCTTAAAAACACACCCTCTGATACCAACTGAAAGAGAGGGATAGATAGGTTTTACTCTAGAGGGGGGGTGAATAGAATATTTAAAAAATTATTTAGATTTATTACGGAATTAAAATACTGATACCTATAACTAGTGAAATAAAATAGGCTAGACTACCACAGCATAACACAGCACACAAAGAAATCACACAACAACCAGACGACACAAGAAAATTTATAGTGGTTCCCCAAATATGGGTACATCCACTCTTCTACCACCCAAGTAGGAATCCACTTAGGTTTTTGATCAGGTGCCCTATCACCACAAGATCTGTTGCAGGTAGATCTAGAGACCCTTTGAGCTTTTGATCTGGAGCTCAAAATCCAATAGGTTTTTGATCAGGCGCCATATCACCACAAGAGTTCACTTTTGAAGGGAGAGATAACCCTATACAGATGGAGGTAAAAGAAACAAGAATGATTGGAAATCTTCTCTTTCTCAGGCAAATGAGAAGACTGTGTGGATTAAAGTTGAGTGTCCAAGCTCCCCCTGAGATGGTGTATATATTCAGGAAGAGGAAAACTTCGCCCTGGGTGTAGGTCTTCAAAATATGTTGTAGAGCCTTTTGAGTCTTTGAACTGTTATAGATTTTTGGCTCTCTGTAAATCTTTAAAGACTGAAGAAGGAAGAAGACTGGAGAGAGTTATTTTTGAAAAGGTTCTTCTTCTTCTTTTCAGCAAAACATGCAAGATCCTTTGAGAGCAATATTCTTCTCTGACTACTGATTGATTACTATAATCTTTTTCTTGTAGTCTTTCTAAGATATATATTTTGTCAGAATGAAGAAAAACAGCATCAATTTGAATTCCCAATACAAAACATAATTCTCTGCAAGAATTGAGGAGTCCTAACGGCTAGATATTGCTGGCAATCATAAATGCATTACCATAACTGTCTTGATAAAATATTCTGTGAATACCATAATTAATGCTTCAAGAATACGGCTATCAGCCTTGAGAGAATCATCATTAATTATCAGAATATATCTGCCTTGAAAAACTTTATCATAATCAAAATAAATAACTCTGACCGTTCTGAAGAACTAAAAGTAGTATAGAATCTTAGAGCTCCGTTCAGAGATCGTCGAACTGAGTTAAGAGATCGTCGACAAGAGAATGGCTATCATAGAACTTAGATTACTGCTGAGAAAAACAAAGTCGTCGAGCTCAGTTCAGAGTAGAAGACTCTGAGATCGTCGAAGGGAGATCGACGATCGTCGAGCTGAGTTCGACTATAGTCGAACTATTATAGATAGTCCACAACATTTATTTGAATCTAAGTCTGAGTCCACTGCAATGCTGGTCTGCACAAAACCTGAACTAGAGGGGACCTAACTAAGACTTAGAAAGAGACCCTGGCTATATAAGGGGGTCAAGACATCCTAAGAGTGAACCTAGTAAAAATCCAAACAAGGGTTCCAACAGTAATAATAGTCCAAAAGTACA
Organism: Platanthera zijinensis; assembly: GCA_039513925.1. Lineage (NCBI taxonomy): Eukaryota > Viridiplantae > Streptophyta > Magnoliopsida > Asparagales > Orchidaceae > Platanthera > Platanthera zijinensis. The sequence goes on from CM077087.1 coordinate 183,092,446, forward strand.
ACAAATAAAGAAGCTACAACAAGCTTCTAAAATATCAGAGTATGGGTAAAACTTGCCCAAAGGGGCTACATCATGAGTTTCTCAAACTCACATCGGTGACTGACGGTAACGAGGGCACCATCCCTTCAGGCCCTGCCATCCTGGCCTGGCTGTCCTGCTGTAAAATCTGCGGCTGCTCTGACTGTGGGGTTTCCTCCTAAAAAGGAAGACGTAGCAACTGTTAGTCATAAAGATTAAGTGGCTATCACATCCGCTCCCCCGATGACTCCTCGGCACTGGGCGGAGAAAGGAACAAGGGTACAATATATTTATATAAGTAGTAGTATAAACAAGTGGTATAAAGTGAGCAATATCAAGTATATCAGTAGTATAATGAACGAGTAAACATTCTATTCTAGCAGTTCTACCATCTACAATAGTATATAAAAAAATGTAAAGCAACGACAGAAAGTAACTCAACTTATATGAATGCCCATACAGACATATAAGTTAAGGATCGGCTCAATAGTAAAGTAACTCATCGTATAAGAGTGCCCATACAAACTTATACAGTGAGGATCTTTTGTATGCAATGTAATGCAATGCCATGAATGCTATGCAATGACTCACCCATGATCATGTACATGCAATTGCTATGTCGACACAGATGTGTAGTTCCCACTTTTTGAGCAGGTAGATAACCTCTCAGGCATCATCCGTCGTTGCCAGACGGTGACAATAGAGCGGGTTTCTTACTACTAGGAGGGTATACACACTACCAAACCTAGGCCTCCAAACACCTCAACGCTAAGAACACAACAACGAAGCTCACATGCGTACTACGGATCAACAGGAATCTCGGGAGATGTGCACCGAGAACCAAGCCCTGAACTGGCCTATGTTGTGACCCGGAAGGAGCCTCGAAAAAATCACGAGGACCAAGCCCAACCGTCCACTTGGCACAAAAGGGGCCTCGGGAATGAACACTGAGGACCAAGCCTAACCGCCCAAAGTCTATCTGTCAACTCCCGTCGGTGTGATGACTGGCGAGCCCGTGAACCTGCCACACTATCCTTAACCCAGGATTACGACACCACGTGTCGACTCACACCGCATGTAATTTCACATCATCGTAGCACGGAAGGAGCCTCGGGAATGAACACCGAGGACCATGCCCAATCGTCCACTTACATCTCTTCTCAACATTACCCAACCAGTGCGGTCAAACCCCGCACTTACACCCTTTCACAATCTAGTGCCAAATGCACTTAAGGGTTCTTCGTCGACATAGAGGTACCTCATATATTCATCAACCAAACAACCATTTGTTCATAATAGTCGTTACTAATTATGTATAGTATCTTCAAGACAAACTCATTGTTATTCAACGCATTACCCTTGCCAAGTAAATCCTTATTGATTCACATATTTAAACCATTCTTACCATCCCAACTCGTCAATCCATTCATTCTCCAACCTTCACCAAATCACGTTGATCAAGTACATTTTACCACATCATTTGTTCATTAAGGGTCTATCCAATAAATGTCATAAACATGTTTTATCGCAAATGCTTATAGACTCCATTCAACAAAACATTAGTATTAATGTATTACAATCTCTCTACCAGCCCAAGACCGATACAAAACAAACACGAGATCTACATGTGCAGGAATGATTACTGTACTGCAACTTCAAATGGGGATTCCCGAGGCTACAGGAATCCAGTGAAGACGTTTAACCCAACGTTGGAAAGGCATTTCCAAGGACTGAGACTTTCGTGTTTAGTCGAAAGCCCTGATCTGGCCACATCGAGTCCGAAAATGGCCTCGAAGACTGTTGCATGCAGAAAACCGATTTTTGCACGCATCTTAAAGCAAGATAAACGACATCGGTTTATCTTCTTCATCAATACATATGTTCAAACCATTTCCAAAACTTCCTCCACCCTTATTCACCCTCATGAGACCATTTACTCTTCACGAACCAAGTCCACCATCTACTCAAGGAGAGGGGAAAGGTTGAAGACATCAATATCCTTAGGGCACAAGCCCCAGAATGGTCTTTTCCTAGGAAATCTTCATCTCGCAAGTCAAAACTCTCTTGAGTCAACATCTCTCCTAAAAATAATTACAGATCTAGCACTAAGGGAGAGGGTAGGAAGCTCACCTCATTTCCGGCATTTCCACCCTTTCCAGCAATAGATCTTTTCACCCTCACTCCTTGGCAGCATCTTCTTCTCCTCGGTCGGTGATAGTTCTTCATGGGAAGAAGATCGGCTACAACACCTTCTTCCTCTCCAGCAGTTTCCTACAACAATGGCTTGGAAGAAAAACTAGAAACGGCTAGGGTTTTCTTCCCTTTTCACATGGGAAGTGGGTAATTGCATAGCCATGTGTCAGCCTGTTATTGGACTGCCAATCAAGTTAGTAAATGAGTCCCTTCGAAATGATGCGGCCGGAAAATTCGCCAAAACCCGAAATTGAACAACACGGGTAGGGACACACCCGTATCACTACCCGTGTCCTGCTCGGGAGTAACTCGGTCGATGATTTATCGAGCTCCGGTCGACGAACGTTGAACTTCTGTTTGGACACACATGGGTAGGGATATGCCCGTGTCACTACCCGTGTCCTGCTGGGAGGAATACGGTCGACGATTCATCGAGATTCAGTCGACAAATTGTCGAACTGCTGTGGACACACACGGGTAGGGATACACCCATGTCTCTACCCGTGTCCTGCTCGGGAACCACGGTCGACGTTGTTTGTCGATCACTGCTTGATGAATACTCACACACGGGTAGGGACACGCCCGTGTCACTACCTATTTCCTTCTCTAGAAATTTCACAAAGAAGACGCAAAGACACCAGAGTACCACACGAATATGGACACGCCCGTGTCACTACCCGTGTCCTACTCTGGACCAACTTCTCCTCCCTTACACTAGTGTAAGCCTAGCTGCCAGCACTCCCTGAGCCCAAGTCAGCTCTCCTGACTTAAAAGTGCGCACGAGGGGCCTAGCGCGAATAGGGACGTTACAAATCCTGTAAACAAAATAAAATATTTCGTCCTCGAAATAAGAATAAGGATATGGGGAGAGAAAAGCATGAAATAAATTAAAATATGCTTCTAAAATTACCTTGAGGAAACAACTCCGGGTAGCGCTTTTGCATCAAGTCCACCGGCTCCCATGTATACTCCTCCTTCCCATGATTAGACCACAACACCTTTACCAAAGGAACACTCTTGCGGAGAAAAATCCTTGTCTCGTTGTCTACTATCTGCACCGGCTCTAGTCATATAGATCTATCGATTGCTACTGCTCCATAAATGGTGGGAATATGTTGATCGGGCTGCAACAACGCCTTCCAGAGAGACGCCACATGGAATACGTCATGAAAGTTCTCCAGCTCTTATGGTAACTCCAACCGGTAGTCCAAAGGGCCAATCTTTTCCAATATGGTGTAAGGACCAACATACCTTGGGCTAAGCTTCTTCACACCACGTACCCGTGACACTCCATGCATCGGCCGGATTTTCAGGAATGCTTTGTCACCCACCTGAAATTTTACCATCCGGTGTTTTGCATTATAATATTTAGCCTACCGACTTTGAGCCTCAAGCATGAGGTCCCGTATTAGTCTAACAACCGCATCAGTATCATCGATGTACTCAATTCCTAAAACCTTTGGTTCTTCATCTTGTACCCATGATAAGGGGGTTCTACACCTTTCGTAAAGGGCTTCATGGGGTGTCATCCCGATACTGGCTTGGTGACTGTTGTTATATGAAAATTACACCAGGGCTAAGAGCCTTTCCGATTGCACTCCTCTATGCATCACACACAGTATAACACCCCTATCCGTCACATAGTATATAGCAGTAGGTCCGGCTGAGGCCCGACACCATATACCACCGAATGACTGGCGGGTTACTAATTGAAACCATTCAACAAATAACATACATCCTACACAGAGTACATTCTATAGGAAGCAATTAATAAGTTTCAAAAAAGGAACCCAAGCCAAAAGCTTGAATGTCCACTAAGATACCCAAATAGGAATAAACGTACAAAATACACAAGTACTGGCCTTATGGCCTTACAAGAGTTTACTCAATTAAAATATATCTTACAAACATCGACATGCAGGCCGATCACACATGAATAAAACAAGTAAACATTTGCATGGCCTTCGAGGGCCGGCTCAGCAATCAGGGCTTCAGCCCGCTACTTGCCACTAGACTCCGCAGCACCTGCAAGCAACAATCAACCTCACGGTGGCAAACAAAGCAACGGTCAGCTAAAACTAACCAAATTATAACGACCTCACCCCCTTTCTTGGGGTGGCGGTGCTCCTTCCCTGCAATGCATTATTATAACCGACAATTAAGTGAAAGTACACTCTTACACAATACAACACAAGTGCAGGCTCGCACGACAACACACCCCGTGCTCTCAAGGCACTTACTTGGTTAAGCCAGACCGAACCTTGTCCATTCCACGACTCCACCACCGCCCCCAGGATGGCAAACCTCATGATCATTTAGTCCTTTCAACCGCAGCCTATACTCATTCTCCAAATTATCGGTAAGTCCCATGTACCTTAGGTCGCTTTAACCGAAGCAGATGGAGCGGGTAGGGTTCCACCAGCCTGTTGCTCACCCCACCACGACCATTTGGCCTTTGACGCGAGCCTAGCTTCCCCCAGTCCCAAATATCGATCATACAACATTACATATCCCCACTATATACCAGGCTGGCTCCCAGGCCACCAAAATGATAGAACTTCGCTTCCGCACAGATTTCCGGGTACACCTTGGGGTTAATCCCCAAGACTACCTGTTGCAATCTACCACGTAGAAACCCAAAAACAACCATCGGCACGGAGTCTTCTCCGGCTATTCATGCATAATGAAACATCACCGATCCATACCAACTTGTCCGGGTAGGCTTCACACACCATGCCTATGTCCTTACATCGATTCCAGACTCTACATGCAAAACAACGGAGACTATTCATGTCTACCCGAAGGAATACCTCAAACTCACCGTATACTCGCGAGAGCAGGCTTCCAATACAAAAAGGGAAGAGGACTTCACATGTCCAATAAGAGAATCGTTACCCTAGCATTTCTCTTCGGCGTCATGGCGATCTAGTAAGATGGAAAGCACCGTATCGGCCTCGCCTTTGCAGATCTGGACTCGAATCGAGAATTCGAGCTCCGAAGCTCCACCAGCGGCCAGAGTTGACCTCCTTCTTCCTCCTAGCTCTCCCCTCTTTCTAAGCTTTTAGAAAGAGAATTGTCCAATCAAAATGAGGGTTTGAACACCCTATTCCCGGCTTAAAACCCAACTAGGACAACCCTCATCCCTTGGATCCCCTTTGAAAGAAACAAACGACCACGATTTGCCCTGAAAATAACATTTCTGGGCCGAACACGGCTTGCGACACGCCCGTGTCCAAGGCCGTGTCCACACTCGCTATAAACTAGGAAATCAAGAATAGAACATGGCCTGTGACACGGCTTGGGACAGGTCTGTGTCAACCATGGATACGCCCGTGTCATGTTCCATGTGCCTCAATTGACACTGAAATTGTCGCGTACCAAACAGGACATGGGCTTAGACACGTTCGTGTCGACTTTGACACGCCCATGTCAATCAGTACACGCCTGTGTTCCGGGTCATGTCCCTCAATCGAAATAGGACCAAAACTTCCAGAAGTGGACACGGCCATGTGACATGCCCGTGTCACAGGCCGTGTGCTTGACACGCCCTTGGACACGCCCATGTCCTAGGCCATGTTCCCAGCCCTAAATGATTATCGACCTTGCCTCAATGAGCCGAGCACGACACGGCCATGTGACATGCCCGTTGTTGGAACACCCTATTACTAATTTGGGTCAGGATCACTATGTCTATAGGATTGTTGCTTTGACCTTGTTGTATAGAGTAAAGGTCAACTAGTTAGGTCTAAGGCTTAGGACTTAGGTTGGAAGCTTTCCCCAAGACCTCCTAGTTCAGATGATAAGCCCAGAAGAAGAATTCAACTTGTCATCGAGATCAGATCGACGAAGCATCGAACCCAGTTCGACTATCTCTCTGAGCTCAGGTCGACGATGTGTCGAACTCAGTTCAACGATCTCTTAGCTCAGATCGACGATTTCTTTCTTAGACTAATTCCAATATCTCTGAGCTCAGTTCAACGATAGTTGAGCTCAGATCGACAATTATTTTTGAGATCGATGATTTCTGAAATTTTGTTCGTTTGTTAAGGATTTCAAATGTATTCAAGTCAGAGCATTTATTGAATAAGATTTCTAGCCATTATAATAAATCTGGAGCAAGTTTTAAGGAAACAAAGAAGGAATGTTCTTAGGTTATTTCCTCCAGAGACAGTTGACATTTAAGGAAAGTTTTTATGACTTTGCTAACGGCTATCTAGAAGATTTGAAGACTGGATTTCATATTATTATTCAGTAAAGGAGAAACAAATAGACATACAGAAGAAAAAAAAGAAAAGGAGTTCAACAACACAAAACAAAGAACAAGCTCCTATTCCTTCTGATTGATTCTGATTCAAAGTCTTAAAAAATTCTTCATCATTCTAACTCAAGACAACACATATTTCAGTTCTTACTGGAATCATCTTTTGCTGGAGTTTTCTTTTCATTGAAGACCTATCACCCTTGCAAAGCTTCCAGTTCCTGAACTCTTGCTAATCTTAGGGGGAGCTTTGACAACATCTCATCCACTTGTGCTTCTCTTTGATTGTTGACAGAGAAGACAACTTCACCATTTTTCTTTTTCCTTTCCTATCAAAGGGTTTTTAAACTCCCTTCAAAAGTTTTGCTTTGGTTTCTGAGACCTGATCAAAACTCAGTGATGGCAAGACACTTGATCAAAAAATCTGGTTAGTTTTTGAGCAGCTGATCAAAAGCTCATTGGTGCCCAGGACACCTGATAAACTCATCCTGCAGTGGATTCCTACCAAGGGTGGTAGAAGAGTGGATGTACCCAGGTTTTGGGGAACCACTGTAGTTCCTTATGTCTTCTGGTTGTTTGCTATCTTTTTGCTGTGTGCTGTGGATTTGCTCTTTTGTTTGTTCTATTTTGATTTCTGTCAAGCACTCTACACTAACTAAATTAAGTCTTTCGCTGCTAGAATAATTTTCATATTTGCAAAATTATTTTAAAACACTCTATTCACCCCCCTCTAGAGTGAAGGATTGATCTTACACTCACTTTCAATTGGTACCAGAGGGAGGTTGGTTATTCATACATGCTAACACCTGAACCAAAATATCTCTCTTAAGATCCATCCTTAATAGAGGGTTATTTTTATTATATTTATTTTAATCTAAATCTATGGCACAGAATAAAGATTATGCTAGCATCAGACCTACAGTGTGCAATCTCTCTAAGTTTGCACTTTGGAAGGCAATGATCAGATTATACATGAATTCCATTGATGAAGATATCTTTAATTCTATTTTGACAGATTTCCCCAAGCCTCCTGCAAGCACAAGTACAAATGTTGTTCCACCACCTTCAGGAACAGATGCTGATATAAAGAAATGGAAGGTTGCTGATGCTAAAGCTATGAACATCCTAGCTCAGACAATGTCTGATGACATCTTCCAGAAGGTAGCTGAATGTAACTCAGCTAAAGAGATTTGGGACAAGTTATTTGAGCTTGTGTCAGGATCAGCTGATGAGAGAAAAGATAGGAGATCTCATCTCATCACTCAGTATAAGAATTTCGAGAAAGCAGAAAGTGAATCAGTAGCTGACATGTACAACAGATTAAGTCTAATTATCAGTGAACTTAAGACCTTAGACAAGGAGATCTCTCTCACAGAGATAAATGACAAAATCCTAATGTGCTTACCCAGCACATGGGATTCAAGGATCTGGCCCATCAAGGATGCCAGAAGTCTGAATGAGATCACTATAGAAGCTCTATTGGGCAAGCTCAAATCCTATGAGCAGCTCATCAAGAATAGAGAAGAAGAGCAGAAGATAACTTCTCCAGCAGTCAGGAAGGAGAAGTCAATTGCTTTCAAGGAAATAGAAGAACAGCCTGAGGACAAAGTCACAGACAATGAAGAACTTATGAGCCTCCTAGCCAAGAGATTCTACAAAATGGCTAGGAAGGACTTCAGAAAGAGGTCATCCAGAGGCCAAGAAAAGCCAAGGTATGATAAATCAAATAATAAAGAGATTATTTGTTATGGTTGCAGGAAACCATGCCACATCCTGCCTGATTGTCCAGAAAATCAAAATAAGGACAAGAAGTACAAGAGAGAAAAGAGAAAAGATAAAGACTCCAGAAGAAATCACTATGACAGATCCTCTTCCAGCAATAACAGGCACATAAGGAAGGGATTTGTTGCTGAAACATGGAGTGCAACAGAAGAAGAATCTGATGCATCATCAAGCTCAAGTGATGATGAAGATGATGCACAAGAAAAAGAATTCTGCATGATGGTAATCAATGCATCTTAGAACAACACTAATTCAGAACATGAATGTTAATCTGAATCTGAACCAGATCTAGAAGAAGATCAGGTAATTGATTCATTTGATTTTAATTCTGAGGACTTCAAGTCTGAATTTAAAGCACTGTGTTTAGATCTACTCAATTCTGAGAAAGACATTATCTCTCTTAGAAATCAGTTATCTGAATACAGTACCTTAAGTTCAGATAACCTCAAACTCTCAGATGAGTTAGAATGTTGTAGGGAGCAGATAGCTTCACTGAAAAGTGAGCTATCTGAGGCCAAGAAGTTTGAATTAACCCTCAATGGGAGAAGTATCAAACTGATGGACATCACAAGCACAGTGAACTCAAGACTCAATAGTACACTGGGCTTGGGTGCTTAATCCAGCCAAGCTATTGTGTTAACAACTCCCATTAAATTTATCTCTGATAAAGGAAAAGGAGTTGTGGAGGTAGCTAGAAAAATTCTGATCTACCCAAAAAGAACAAAGTTCAACAGAAATCGTCGAACAAAGCTCGACGATCTTCGAACAGAGCTCGACGTTCTTCGAACGGAGCTTAGCGATTTCATGCTGAATCGTAGAACTCAAGTCGATGATCTATGAACTCTGAACACAGGCAAGATCGATCGCTGAACGAAGCTCGACGATCTGACCTAAGATCGTCGAACTCAGCTCCACGATCGTCGTACGGAGCTCAGAGATACGACCAGTTCTCAAGAGGTATGTCAAAAATTAATTCTAGATATCTTACATCTCAAGGGTTCAACCCTTATACTGAATGGATAATTCCTCCTAGGAGATATCATCCTGAAGGATATAAGAGTCAACCAGAGATGTCTTTCATTTCTGATTTCAAAGGTTATCAAGCTAAACCCAAGGTAAACTGGGTCAAAAACAAATGAACTATTATTTGTGCAGGTGAAGACCTATCCAACCATGGACCAACATTGGTATCTGGATAGTGGGTGCTCCAAGCACAAGACTGAAAGTAAGGATAACCTAATATCCTTTAAGGCTAAACATGGACCCAAAGTCATGTTTGGAGATTCAAACTTTGGACAGACCAAAGGATATGGTGCAGTCTAAATAGGATCAGTAACATTCAAGAAGGTAGCATGTGTGGAAGGACTGAAGTACAATCTTATCAGTATCAGTCAGCTATGTGATTAAGGCTACCAGGTTACATTCAACAAGTCTTCATACATCATCAAAATAGAAGACAACATAACTATGTTGACAGGTAACAGAAGAGGTAACATCTATCTAGTAGATTTTCATTAAACCAATGTAGATATCTGTTTATTTAATTCTCTTAGCAAACTTAATGAATTATGACATAAAAGATTAGGACATTGCAACCTTAGAACCATTGCTAGGCTATCCAAGGACAATCTTGTTAGAGGACTACCTTCTGGCTCCTATAAGAAGGAAGGACTCTGCAGGTCTTGTCAATTAGGCAAGCAAACTAAAAACAGCTTTAAGTCACTTAATAAGAGTGATTTACCTAGAATTTTGTACTTGTTACATATGGATCTGTTTGGACCCATTACTGTACAAAGCCTAGGAGGGAAATCTTATACTTTAGTAGTAATAGATGACTTCTCTAGATTCACATGGGTTTTCTTTCTGAGGAAGAAGTTTGATAACTTAAAATGTTTGACAGAGTTTCTCAAATGTATACAGATTGAGTTCAATACTCACATAGCCCTGATCAGAAGTGATCATGGGACAGAGTTTGATTCTCTTCTTATGCAATAGTTCTGTCAGAAGGAAGGGATCAGGCACACTTTCTCAGCTCCTAGAACTCCTCAATAGAATGGGGTAGCTGAAAGGAAGAATAGAAACCTTATTGAATCTGCTACAACATTGTTGACAGATGTTCACCTCCCTCTATCCTTTTGGGCAGAGGCTGTGAACACTTCAAACTATGTTTTGAATAGGAGTTTGATACATAAGCTAAAGGGAAAGACTCCCTATGAATTACTCAAAGGGAATAAACCTAAAGTTGATTATCTTAGAATTTTTGGTTGTATTTGCTACATTCATAACAATAACAAGAAATACTTAGCAAAATTTGAAGCCAAAGCTGATGAAGGAGTGTTTCTGGGATACTCCATGATCAGTAAGGCCTATAGGGTTTATAATAAATCATCTCATAAAATTGAAGAAACAGTGCATGTCTCTTTTGATTAAACTAATATGTCTTACAAGGAGAAGAGCACTTCTACCATAGACCCTTTGCAAGTACATTCTCTATCAGAGAATTTGGAAAAGCTAAATATCATTGAAAAAGATCCATCACCTTCATCCACTCAACAAGAAGCTGAAAGGGGGAGATTGTTGGAACACCCTATTACTAATTTGGGTCAGGATCACTATGTCTATAAGATTATTGCTTTGACCTTGTTGTATAGAGTAAAGGTCAACTAGTTAGGTCTAAGGCTTAGGACTTAGGTTGGAATCTTTCCCCAAGACCTCCTAGTTCAGATTAGAAGCCCAGAAGAAGAATTCAACTTGTCGTCGAGCTCAGATCGACGAAGCGTCGAACCCAGTTCGAATATCTCTCTGAGCTCAGGTCGACGATGCGTCGAACTGAGTTCGACGATCTCTGAGCTCAGATCGACGATTTCTGTCTTAGACTAATTCAAATATCTCTGAGCTAAGTTCAACGATAGTTGAGCTCAGATCGACGATTATCTTTTGAGATCGACGATTTCTGGAATTTTGTTCGTTTGTTAAGGATTTCAAATGTCTTTAAGTCAGAGCATTTATTGAATAAGATTTCTAGCCGTTATAATAAATTTGGAGCAAGTTTCAAGGAAACAAAGAAGGAATGTTCTTAGGTTATTTCCTCCAGAGATAGTTGACATTTAAGGAAAGTTTTTATGACTTTGCTATCGTCTATCTAGAAGATTTGAAGACTGGATTTCATATTATTATTCAGTAAAGGAGAAACAAATAGACATACAGAAGAAAAAAAGAAAGAAAAGGAGTTCAATAACACAAAATAGAGAACAAGCTCCTATTCCTTCTGATTGATTCTGATTCAAAGTCTTAAAAAAGTCTTCATCATTCTCACTCCATACAACACATATTTCAGTTCTTATTAGAATCATCTTTTGCTTGAGCTCTCTTTTCATTGAAGACCTATCACCCTTGCAAAGCTTCCAGTTCCTGAACTCTTGCTAATCTCAGGGGAAGCTTTGACAACATCTCATCCACTTGTGCTTCTCTTTGATTGTTGAAAGAGAAGACAACTTCACCATTTTTCTTTTTCCTTTCCTGTAAAAGGGTTTTTAAACTCCCTTCAAAAGTTTTGCTTTGGTTTCTGAGACCTGATCAAAACTCAGTGGTGGTAAGACACCTGATCAAAAAATCTGGTTGGTTTTTGAGCACCTGATCAAAAGCTCATTGGTGCCCAGGACACCTGATAAACTCATCTTACAGTGGATTCCTACCAAGGGTGGTAGAAGAGTGGATGTACCCAGGTTTTGGGGAATTACTATAGTTCCTTGTGTCTTCTGGTTGTTTGCTATCTTTTGCTGTGTGCTGTGGATTTGCTCTTTTGTTTGTTTTATTTTGATTTCTGTCAAGCACTTTACACTAACTAAATTAAGTCTTCCACTGCAAGAATAATTTTCATATTTCAAAATTATTTTAAAACACTCTATTCACCCCCCCCCCCTCTAGAGTGAAGGATTGATCTTACACTCACTTTCACCCGTGTTACAGGTCGTGTTCACCTTACCAAGACCCAAACTTGGCTCAAATGCCGCTCGTTCCTCTTTTGAGTTTCGGGGCGTTACACACAGTCTCAATAGGTCCTCCAATTTTCTGATGGTCCTTTCAGACTGCCCGTCCGTCTGAGGATGAAATGTTGTTCTAAAGGTAAGGCGTGAGCCCAAATATGCCTGTATTGCCTTCCGTTCTTTAGAAGTAAACTGACCATCCCAGTCAGAAACAATTGTCTTTGGCATGCCATGGTACCGTATAAATTGCTCCACAAAGAAGCGTACCAAAACATCCACATGATCTTCTTTCTTCATAGGGATAAACCTGGCTACCTTTGTCAGGAGGTCAACGATTACCCACACTGAATCATTCCATGAGCGTGAGCGAGGCAATCCATGGATGATGTCCATGGATACATCCTCAAACTTCCACTCGGGGATGGGCAATGACTGTAATAATCCACCGGGACTCTTGCATTCCGCCTTCACCCTTTGGCAGGCCTCGCAGTGCGTAATAATATATCTGACATCCCTCTTCATTCCTGGCCAACACATGGTCTTCCGCAAGTCGGCATACATCTTGGCAATCCCAGGATGCACAGAATACTGAGTGCAATTTGCCTCTCTCAGGATATCTTCCCAAATTTTAATGCCTTTAGGAATGTAAAGCCGGCCATGGAGATGAACGAGGCCGTCTTTTAGGGAATACTCGTCAGTTGTCCCATCTTCAATTGACTTGATTCCCAGGGCTAGATTCGTATCCTTTCCTTGCTCCGCCCGGATTCAGTCTCGAATATCACAGACTATGCTTATTGCGGTTAAGTACTCTGTATACCCTTCTGATTGGTCTTTATATACCAGGGTAATCTCCATCTCTTCGAGCATCCGAGCTAACTTCATACTCATCAATCGAAACTCAGGGCTTGGTTCTGGAACCTTCCTGCTCAAAGCATCATCAATGAAATTTACTTTTTCGGGGTGGTTGTTCAAAGTAAATTCATAATCACATAAAAACTCTAACCCCCGCCGCTGTCTCAAATTCAATTCCTTCTGAGTATGAATGTACTTTAAATTCTTGTGATCCGAAAATATTTCGCAGTGGAAGCCATACAGATAGTGTCTCCAAACCTTCAAGGCGAACACCACTGCTCCCAATTATAAATCATGTACTGGGTAATTGATTTCATTCTTCTTCAGCTGTCTTGAAGCATATGCAATCACATGCCCGTACTGCATTAATACCACTCCCATCCCTTGATACGACGCGTCAGTGTAAACTTGAAATCCTTCCTTCCCGGATTGGAGGGCTAGGATGGGTGCGGATGTAAGTCTGTCCTTCAGTTCCTAAAACGCAGCTTCACACTAGGGTGTCCACACATATAGCACACCTTTCTTTGTCAGAGAAGTAAGATGAAGGGAAATCTTTGAGAACCCTTTTACACACTTGCGATAGTACCCATCAAGTCCAAGGAAGCTCCGCACAATGACTGTTGACTTTAAGGGTGACCACTCCCTCACGGCACGCACTTTGGCCGGTTCTATACCTAGTCCAGCCCCACTGATCACATGGCCCAAGAAGGCAACCTCTTGGAGCCAGAATTCGCACTTGCTGAACTTGGCAAATAATGTGTGCTCTTTTAGCTTCCTCGGTATCAAGGTCATATGTTCGACATGCTCTTCCTCTGTCTTTGAGTAGACCAAAATGTCATCGATGAAAACAATGACGAAGATATCTAGATAAGGCTCGAACACTTTGTTCATCAAACTCATGAAAGCTGAAGGGGCATTTGTGAGCCCAAACGACATCATGGTTAACTCGTACAAACCGTATCTTGAGCTAAAAGCAGTTTTCTGAATGTCCTCCTCTTGTATCCTCAACTAATAATACCCCGAGCGCAAATCCAACTTGGAAAACCAATGCGCTCCTACCAATTGGTCGAACAACTTGTCGATTCGGTGTAGTGGATAGGTGTTCTGTACCGTCAGTCGGTTGAGCTCCCGATAGTCTATGCATAATTATAAGGTTCCATCCTTTTTCTTAACGAACAGAATAGGGGCTCCCCAAGGTGATGAGCTGGGGCGAACAAACCCTGATTCCACTAGTTCTTGCAACTGAACTCTAAACTCTGCGAGTTCCTTCGGGGCCATTTGGTAAGGGGTCCTGGAGACGGGCTTGGCACCCGATACTAGCTTAATTTAAAAATCCACCTCTCTATGCGGGGGTAATCCTTGCAATTTCTTAGGAAATACCTCAGGGAAATCCCTCACCACTCGCACATCATTCATATCTATTGTCCTCTCTTTCAATTCAAAAAATATCATGTAGACTTCATCCCCTCTCGTGTGAGCTTTCAAGGCCTGAATCGAAGACAATAACAAACGTAGTGCAAATTTTATACCTTGGAAAATGACATCGGTATCCCCATGTCTCAAGTAAATTTGCTTCTCCGCGCAGTAAATTCTTGCGTAGTGCCAATCCAGCCATGTCATGCCCAGAATGAGATCGAATTCTGGCATTCTCAAAACTGTGGCAAGGGTAGCAAAGTTCTTTCCCCCAATGAGTATCTCCAATTCACACTTGGCGGTTGCAGTCATCTTAGAGCCGTCTGGAAGACGTACTCTTCGAGCAATACCAGTGAAGGATTGCACTCCTTCTAGGTCTTTAATGAAGTCCGCAGACACAAACGAGTGTGAGGCACCGGTATCGAATAATGTATAGGTCGGTTTCCCCCAATGAGTATCTCCACAGTGCCTAAGTACCAATAACAATACTCAAAGCTAGATATCTAGTACGTCTTAAGAAACTTAAGGTTAATAATGAAGATGTGATAACTAACTGTATAAAACCTACAATAACCTCTTGAGGGTTCCGCTCCTGTGTCATGTCCAGCGCGAACACCTGATTCCGAGCAGGTCTGGGGTTTCCTCCTCGTGGTCCTCGTCCTCGACCACGCATATGCCCCTACCCTCGCGGAGCTGCCGGAGGGAGAGCAATAGGAGCATTTCCAAACAATTGCGGGAAGTAACTTGGTATGTGGCCCGGTTGGTTGCATTGGTAGTACACTCGCTCATTCCGCCCCTCGGGTTGCTGAAACTGTTGAAGCTATGGAGGTGCAGGCAATGCTTGTGGCTGTGGAACCTGGTGCTCCATTCTAAAATTCCGGTGGAAACGCATGCCACCTCTCTGATGTCCTCCTCCTCCGTAGTCGTGTCTTCTTCTATTTCTAGGGCCAGCTTCCATCACGCCCTCAGCAGGTCTCTTACCACTTCCCAAGTGGTATGCTTCTATCCTCTTCGCCATGTCAATTATTTCTGCTAAGCTAGAGTCTATTATAAACAAAAGGGCCTGCCTCGGGGGGTCCCGCAGCCCTTTGTAGAAGCGCTTAGCATATCCTCTGTCATCCAAATCATATGAGTCAGCAAATCTCGCAAGATGTTGGAACTCTCATTGATACTCCGTAACCGACTTCGATCCTTGCTTCAGCTATAAAAATCTCTCTTCGAGTTCATCTCGAGCTGACGAGGGAATGAAGTGCTCTAAAAAGGCTCCTGAGAACTCGCTCCAGCTAATCTCTGTATAAACTCGCCCTTGAAATGTGGAGCCCATGAGGGACTTCCACCACCTCTTGGCGTGCAGTTCCAAGAGTGTCACTACCAGGGTCACAACCATATTGTTCGCACATCTAATTCACACCAGCAGTTCTTGCACGGTGTCGAGCCATTCTCCGTACGCACTACTGACTCTATCCCAAGGTAGGCAAGAGGAGAGAGAGCTTGGAAAGTGCTCACCCAATTGGAGCCCGGAACTTGTTGTTGTACGGGGGCTTGTTGGGATCTAAATGCATCCAAGATAGCTGTGAGCGTTTGCCCTAGCTCTGATTGCTCAAACTATGTGGGTACGGACGGGGCAGGGGGTACCCCACACTGGCTCAACATGCACTGGGATCTATACGTAGAGTACAAACCTAAGGTCAGGTTGGCTAATCTTAAGGTCAAAGTTGGACATACTTACTGTGAATTACATATGGGCACACCACTGCTTCGGCTAAGTCAGTTTGTCCCCAAACTAACTAATCAAATGGGGGTGGAACCATTGTTGAATGACTTCTTTAGTTCAGGATCGTAGCAAGCTGATACAATTTGTAAGACCCCTCTCCCGGAACACAAAACACGATACGAGGGGAGTCTTATGCCCAGAACAGCCGCCTTGCAGTAACGCTAGCACTCGGGCTAACATATACCATAAGACGCCTATCATGTGGGCTCTAACCAATATCAACCAATACCAACCCAAACAAGAATATAAAATAAAAGTCACCACACATAATTAATAATAGTCTAAAAGTACAACAAATGAAGAAGCTACAACAAGCATCTAAAATATCAGAGTACAGGTAAAACTTGCCCAAAGGGGCTACATCATGAGTTTCTCAAACTCACATCGGTCACTAACGGTAGTGAGGGCACCGTCCCTTCAGGCCCTGTCGTCCTGGCCTGGCTGTCCTGCTGCAAAATCTATGGCTGCTCTGACTGCGGGGTTTCCTCCTAAAAAGGAAGACGTAACAACCGTTAGTCATAAAGACTAAGTGCTTATCACATCCGCTCCCCCGACGACTCCTCGGCACCTGGCGGAGAAAGGAATAAGGGTATAATATATTTATATAAATAGTAGTACAAACAGGTGGTATAAAGTGAGCAATATCAGTAGTATAATGAATGAGTAAACATTCTACTCTAGAAGTTCTACCATTTACAGCAATATACGAAAAATTTAAAGCTACGATAGAAAGTAACTCAACTTATATGAATGCTCATACAGACATATAAGTTAAGGATCAGCTCAATAGTAAAGTAACTCATCGTATAAGAGTTCCCATACAAACTTATACGGTGAGGATCTTGTGTTTGCAATGTAATGCAATGCCATAAATACTATGCAATTAATCACTCATGATCACACATATGCAATTACTATGTCAACACATACTTGTATTTCCCACTTTTCAAGAAGGTAGCTAACCTCTCAGGAGTCATCTGTCGTGGCCAGACGGTGACAGTAGAGCGGGCTTCTCCACTACAAGGCGGGTATCCACACTACCAAACCTAGGCCTTCGTACGCCTTAATGCTAAGAACACAACAGCAGAGCTCACATGCGTACTATAGCTCTGTAGGAGTCTCGGGTAGATGTGCACTGAGAACAAAGCCCTGAACTGGCCTATTCTGTGACCGCAAAGGAGCCTCGAAAAAAGCACGAGAACCAAGCCCAACCGACCACTTGGCACGGAAGGAGCCTTGGGAATAACCACCAAGGAATAAGTTCAACTGCCCAAAGTCTATCTATCAACTCCCATCGGTGTGACGACTGCTGAGCCTGTAAACCTGCCACACTATCCTTAACCCAGGATTACAACACTGCGTGTTGACTCACACCTCATGTAATTTCACATCATCGTGGCACGGAAGGAGCCTCGGGAATGAACACCGAGGACCAAGCCCAACCATCCACTTACATCTCTTCTCAACATTACCCAACCAGTACGGTCAAACCCCGCACTTACACCCTTTCACAATCTAGTTCCACAGGCACTTAAGGGTTCTTCGTTGACATAAAGGTACCTCACATATTCATCAACCATACAACCATTTGTTCATAATAGTCGTTACCAATTATGTACAGTATCTTCAAGCCAAACTCATCGTTATTCAATGCATTACCCTTGCCAAGTACATCCTTATTGATTCATATATTTTAACCATTCCTACCATCCCAACTCGTCAATCCATTCGTTATCCAACCTTCACCAAATCACGTTGATCAAGTATATTTTACCACATCATTTGTTCATTAAGGGTCTATCCAATAAATTTCATAAACATGTTTTATCGCAAATGCTTATAGACTTCATTCAACAAAACATTAGTATTAATGTATTACAATCTCTCTACCAGCCCAAGGCCGATACAAAACAAACACGAGATCTACATGTGCAGGAATTATTACTGTACAACAACTTCAAACGGGGATTCTCGAGGCTACAGGAATCCAGTGAAGACGTTTAACCCTCGTTGGAAAGGAATTTCCAAGGGCTGAGACTTTCTTGTTTAGTCGAAATCCCTTATCTGGTCGCTTTGAGTCCGAAAATGGCCTCGAAGACTTCTGCATGCAGAAAAATATTTTTATACGTATCATAAAGCAAGATGATCGACATCGGTTCATCTTATTCATCAAGCCATATGTTCAAACCATGTCCAGAACTTCCTCCAACCTTATTCACCCTCATGAGACCATTTCCTCTTCACGAACCAAGTCCACCATCTACTCAAGGAGAGGGGAAAGGTTGAAGACATCAATATCTTCAGGGCACAAGCCCTAGAATGGTTTTTTCCTAGGAAATCTTCATCTCGCAAGTCAAAACTCTCTTGAGTCGACATCTCTCCTAGAAATAACTACAGATCTAACACCAAGGGAGAGGGTAGGAAGCTCACATCGTTTCCGGCATTTCCACCATTTCCAGCCATGGATCTTGTCACCCTCCTTGGCGGAATCTTCTTCTCCTCAGTCGATGTTAGTTCTTCACGGGAAGAAGATCAGCTCCAGCACCTTCTTCCTCTCTAGCAGTTTCCTATAGCAATGGCTTGGAAGAAAAACTAGAAATGGCTAGGGTTTTCTTCCCTTTTCATGTGGGAAGTGGGTAACTGCATAGCCACATGTCAGCCTGTTATTGGACCGCCAATCAACTCAGTAAATGAGTCCCTTCGAAACAACGCGGCCGAAAAATTCTCCAAAACCCGAAATTGAACTAGACGGGTAGGGACACGCCCGTGTCACTACCCGTGTCCTGCTCAGGAGGAATGCGGTAGACAATTCGTCGAGCTCTAGTCGACAGACGTTGAATTGCTGCTTGGACACTCACGGGTAGGGACACTCCCGTGTCACTACCCGTGTCCTGCTCTGGAGGAACACGGTCGACGATTCGTCGAGCTTCGGTCGACGAATCATCGAACTACTGTGGACACATAAGGGTAGGGACATGCCTGTATCTTTACCCATATACTGATCGGGAAACACATCCAACGTTGTTTGTCAAGCTCTGCTCGATGAATACTCACACATAGGTAAGGATACGCCCGTGTCACTACCCATGTCCTTCTCTGGAAATTTCACAAAGAAGACGCAAAGACACCAGAGTACCACACGGGTATGGACACGCCCGTATCACTACCCGTGTCCTACTCTGGACTAACTTATCCTCCCTTACACAAGTGTAAGCCAAGCTACTAATACTCCATGAGCCCAAGTCAGCTTTCCTGACTTAAAAGTGCGCGCGAGGGGCCTAGCGCAAATTAGGACGTTTCACTTATAGCCTTGGTCATACCTGTTGGAGGGAGAATTTCCTTGTGAGAGGTTGATTGAGGCCTGACGGGAGCTTGGCCTCTCCTCTGAAATTGGATAACTTTAGAAATCCACTCAGATTCAGATTTTCTCTTGATAACATCTATCTTAGAGAAATTGGTCACAACCCTCTTCTCCCTTTCAAGTTTCTCTTCAAGATCCTTGATGATAGATTCCTTATACTTGATGGACTCAACATGGATATCTACCATGATCTTCAGATGAGCTACTTCCCTCTCTTTTAGATATAGCAAAGATGAAGTCTCATCTTGCTGGGAAGCAGCTAGCTATAGAGATGTAATTTCCTTTGCTTGTTTCTTAATAACCATCTTACTTTTATTGAAAGTTTTCAGAAGTGCAGCGTGATTTTAAATCAAATGATTGATATCATCTTCTGACAGAGGAATCTCATCATCACTGATAAGTAAAGTTTGTTTTAAAGAAGATAGATTTGGTGTTATATAATCTTTTACGTATATAAGTCTATCTCTTTTTTACTTACTTATATCCTGTGCATTAAGGCAAGAGTACCATTCGCAGAGGAGTATAGTATTTTTTTTTATAGAAAATATCAAGGTCGTATTTTTCCTGGGATCGGTGTTAATTATTCTACTTTTTAGAACGGACAATTATTTTATCGAACGAACGGAGTGGAGTTTATTTTTTTAAAAAAACAAAAGATAGAAAAAGTATATATACGTGATTTTATTAAGAGAGGGACTCAGAGGTTAGTCCTCGGTTTCAGAATTACTTTGAGAGGATATTAATTCGCCTATTAAAGAACAAATTTATTTCTTAATTATCTAACTTAACGAGAGGGTCCCTTTGGTAGCATCACTGACTCGAAAGTACGACCGGGAAGGCTTGCGTTTAAACGGGTTAACGTAAATGTAGTGTCTCGTCACCTGGTATATGATCAATTAACAGAAAACCGTAGTTAGAATAACTAGAAAGTAGAGTTGAAATAGTTAAAAATAGTATCCAGCCCAGAGCTCATCTTGACCAAGTGCTAAGGGTTCTTAGCCTCTTCTCAGGATAGGGCGGTATAAAGTACAAAAAATAATATCTACCTATCTATCTTAATCCAGGACTTAAGCTTTCGCTTCGCCTTTCATTCGGGATAGGGTAGTAAAATCTAAAATTTTGCAGAGCTTCCGCACTATCTTAATCCAGGTCATAGGCTTTCGCCTCGCCCTTCATTCGGGATAGTTTGAAAGAATAAAGTTTTGAAAATAGGGTTGAAAGCAGTTTCACGCTATCTTAATCCAGGACATAAGAAGAGCTTCGCTTTTCATTTGAGATAGTATGAGAAAATAAAGGAAAGTAAAGCTGAAAATAAAATAGTAAATTACTCAGAATTAAAATTAAAAGAGTTTATTTTATAAAGTCCGAAATTATTACAACTTTCAAAAAAAGCTGAAAATATTACAACTTACAGAACTTGGAATACTTGAAAGCTACTACCAGTTGCTTGTTAGAGAGCTGGGGAGTCCTAACAGTTCTTAAGGAAGTTGCTGGAGTTCAAATAATTCTACTCAGCTCTACCCCTCTATTTATAGAAAAAAAAATTGCTTTTGGAAAAGCACTTTTGGAAAAGTTGCCAAACAGCTTATGGAAAAGCTGCCAAACAGCTTTTGGAAAAGATGAAAATCAGCTTGTGGGACAGCTTGACATGTGGCAGTTTTTGATGAGCTTGCAGCTGATTTGGTGGCTGAATAAGGATGGCAGGTCAGGCTGGCAGCTGGCGGGTCGGGCTGGCAGCTGGCGGGTTGGCGCGTTGCGGGTCCTGGCGGGTTGCGGGTTGCAGGTTGAGTAGCAAGTTGGCGGGTTGCGGGTCCTGGCGAGTTGCAGGTTGCAGGGTTGGGATTAAATTGGCGCAAAAAAATAGCAGCCGGATTCGAACTCGCAACCTCCTGAATCTCAACATATCTCCCACTCCACTTGGCCACTTGGACTTGATTTCGTATTTCCTGAATATATTATATATAATATATATCAAACAGATTTAACATACTAAAATTCTTATAATGTTATACCATCTAAAATATAATTATAGTATGTATAATATAATAAAAAAAACATTCTTAAAATATTACTTTATATTATATATTTTTAATAGAAAATTATTTTATTAAATAATAATATACATAATATTACTATTATAATAATACTTAAATATTAATAATTTATAATAATACTACTTATTAAAATAATACTATAAAACTAATACTTAACATATTATACTATTTATTATAATTTATAAGTAGATTGTAATTAATTTATGTACATTATATTAACTCTTTTTATTTACATTATTATTATTATTGTAATTATATATAGATTATTAGATCCTATATATATTTGTGAAAATAACATGATGGTTCAGCTCCGCTCAGGTTGTCCAAACCGTTCGGACCGTGAACATTGTCACAAAACATAATATAGTAGATTAAAGTGATGGTTAAAAAATGAAAAATAAACTATTTGGAGAATAAAACTAAAAACAAACCATTTATTTAAGTTTTGACATAAAGTATTACAACCTTTAATTAGAAATGATATTAAAACATAGAGCAAAACATGTATAAATAACCACTCATCAAATACCCACATACTTATGTTTTGCTATTCCAGAGCAAAAGTAGGAGTTGTGTAAATGAACAATTTATCAAAAATTCTATTTTTATCAATTTAATTTTTCAAGATAAAATAGGTATAAAAATCGGTGAATAAAGAGTTAGATGCTATCGGATATATATTATTGATACCAGAGTTAGAATTTATAGCCATCAAAAGTTTTAGTAAACAAATAGTAAGCACATATTAAAATCAGATATAATAAGGATAGATTGGCTTTATGACTACTATATCTTGCATGAGATATGTTGAAAAATTACAACCTATTAATTATGCTCTCTCAAAATTTTAAGCAAAATTAATTCAATTTGTAGTGGTTTTATGGGATATAAACTTGGTGGTTTTACCCATACAGAGGCTTGAATGTAGGAGGTGATGAATTTTATCCTCTCACCCTTTTTTTCATGTTCATGCATTGTTACAACTATTGTAGGAAAATATTTTCCAAAATAGCAAAAAAACACTTTACAGAAGTGAACTTTGAATTAATCCAATGCATATGTTTAGTAGCACATACTCCATTTCATATGGTCTTTTAAAATTTATTGGATGCCTATGTTTACGGAATTTTTTTTTATTCTCATGGACATAAGATCTTTTCTTTTCTAGGAGCACATACTTCTAGATGCTTGCGTGCGTAAAGAAACATGCCAAGCGAAATAGTAGGTAGGGTTGTAAAAGTAATTTTGATAAAAGATTTTGAGAGCAATGGTAATAGCTTGATCTTTTTTATATTGTAACAAGATTAAAGTAATGATAAATACAGTCTACAATTGTTTGGTGAACATAATATTTTTTGCTTCTATTGTATATATATGTATTTTTGATATTTTAAAGCAGGCTTGCTAAAAAACTAACTCCGATTGTAATGAAATTTTATAAGGTAGGATTTACAAGTTTATTCCGGATATTTATATCTATCTAGTTATGAGAAGGAGTAGTAAATTTGAAAATTGAATAATTTGCATTTTTTGATCAACTCAGATTTTTGGAATATATTTACATAGTATGGTTTTGAAAATTTTGACTTGTTTTGGATGAGTACTAAAATAAACAATACTTTTATTTAAAACACAAGATATATCATAAAAGTGAAAAAAAATTGCAGCTAAAAGCACCCCCATACTTATGTTAGGCATATCTATGAAGTGAAAAATATGTACAGAATATACAAAAGCATAAAAGATGGAAATATACAAAGGAATTTATATTTTGAGGTTATGGAGTAGTGTTAGGGTTTCAGGTTCTTTTTGAAAAGGGTCCCCAGTAAAATATAGTTTTAAACGGTGCCCGTTTACTTTGAAAGTTCCTAGTTCAGGGTGAGAAATAAGAGCGGTCCCATATGGCTAGGTTTGTTTAACAGTATAGGGTCCGGTCCATCGGGATTTTAATTTTCCTGGAAATAATTTAAGGCGTGAGTTATATAGTAGGACAAGATCACCTGGTGAAAAAGATTTTGGAAATTTAATTTTCCTATCATGATAAAACTTAGATCGCTCTTTATAAAATTTATTATTTTCATAGGCATTTGCACGCCATTCCTCAAGTTCATTGAGTTGAAATTTACGTTGTTCGGCGGCTAAGTTTGAATTTAAGTTAAGAAATTTTAGCGCCCAGTATGCGCGATGTTCTAATTCTACAGGTAGGTGACATGCTTTTCAATATACTAAACGATAAGGTGTACAACCGATCGCAGTTTTGAATGTTGTACGGTAGGCCCAAAGTGAATCATCTAATTTGAGGGACCAATCTTTTTGATTGGTATCTACAGTCTTTTCTAATATGCGCTTTAGTTCTCTATTGACTACCTCCACTTGGCCGCTTGTTTGGGGGTGATAAGCGGTAGCGAGTTTATGAGTAACTTCATATTTGGCTAACACTTTAGCCATCTGGGTGTTACAAAAATGAGTACCTCGGTCGCTAACTATAGCCCTAGGCGTGCCAAAACGTGAAAATAAGGTTTTCAGAAATTTAACGACGACTCTCGAGTCAACGGTGGACAAAGCTTGCGCTTCAGCCCATCGTGAAACGTAATCGGCCGCTACTAAGATATAACGATTTTTAAAAGAATGAAGTAAAGGGCCTACAAAATCTATGCCCTACAGATCAAAAATTTCACATTCTAAGTAAAAGTTTTGGGGCATTTCGTCCCGACGGGAAATGTTACCTGACTGTTGGCAGCAGTTGCAAACGCTTACGAATTTTTGAGCGTCCTTGAATAAAGTAGGCCAAAAGAATCCTGCTTCAAGGGCTTTATGTGCAGTCCGGTTGGATTGATAATGTCCGCTGGTTGGTCCTTCGTGGCAGTGCCATAGTATTTTTAGTCCTTCCTCATTCGAAATACATCTTCGAATTACTTGGTCGGCACAGACTCGGAATAAATACGGGTCTTCCCAAAAGTAGTTTTTCAAGTCAGAAAAGAATTTCTTCTTTTCTTGAATTGTAAAAGCTTTTGGAAGGACTCGGGCTACTAAATAGTTAGCCAAGTCTGCCAACCAAGGAGTAGAAGAGTTTGTTACCTTTTCGAGGGCGAGGAGACTTTCTTCAGGGAATTTATCTTCGATGTCGGCTTCCACGAGTGTATCTGTTACAGCATTCTCTAGTCGAGAAAGATGATCAGCTGCTAAATTCTCTACGCCTTTCTTATCTCGGATCTCTAAATCAAATTCTTGTAATAAGAGAATCCAACGTAATAAACGGGGTTTTGCATCTGCCTTTGTTAGTAAATATTTTAAAGCAGAATGATCCGTAAAAACTATAACTTTCGATAGTGTAATATAAGATCTAAACTTATCAAATGCAAATACAATCGCCAGTAGTTCCTTTTTCGTGGTCGTGTAATTGGTTTGTGTAGATGTGAGAGTTTTACTTGCATAATAAATAGGATGAAAATATTTGTCTACTCATTGTCCTAAGACAGCTCCTACCGCATAATCACTCGCATCACACATGATCTCAAAAGGGAAGGACCAGTCTGGGGATACTAAAATAGGAGAGTTGATAAGTTTATCTTTAATAATATCTAATGCTACTAAGCATTCATTATTGAATATAAATGGTGCTTCTTTTTCTAATAAATGAGTTAACGGTTTTATTATTTTAGAGAACTTTTGAATGAACCGTCTATAGAAACCTGCATGGCCTAAGAAACTTCGAATAGATTTTACATTTGTTGGAGGAGGAAGTTTTTCAATTATTTCTATTTTGGCCTTATCGACCTCGATTCCCTGGGAAGAAATTTTATGACCGAGAACTAAACCTTCGCGAACCATAAAGTGTCATTTCTCCCAGTTTAACACTAAATTCGTGTCTTCACAACGTTGAAGAACACGAGCGAGGTTATCTAAACACGTATGGAATGAGTCTCCAAAAACGGAGAAATCATCCATAAATACTTCCATAACGTCCTCTACTAACTTGCCGAAAATAGCTAGCATACATCTTTGAAATGTAGCTGGCGCATTACAAAGTCCAAACGGCATTCGCCTATAGGCGAAAGTACCAAAGGGGCAAGTGAACGTAGTTTTCTCTTGGTCTTCAGGGGCTATAGGAATTTGTAAATACCCCGAATAACCATCAATAAAACAATAATATGAGTGACCCGAGAGTCGCTCTAATATTTGATCTATAAACGGTAGTGGAAAGTGATCTTTACGGGTGGAATCATTTAATTTTCGATAGTCGATACACATCCTCAAACCCGTAACAGTACGTGTTGGAATTAGTTCATTATTAGCGTTTGGCACTACCGTTATACCGCCCTTTTTAGGGACAACTTGTACGGGACTAACCCATGTGCTATCTGAGATTGGATAGATAATTCTTGCGTCTAATAATTTCAGTACTTCAGCTTTTACGACATCCTTCATATTAGGATTTAAACGTCGTTGGGGCTGGATAAATTTACGAGGGTTATCTTCCAAAAATATTTTATGCGTACAAAAAGATGGGTTGAGTCCTTGGATATCAGAAATTTGCCATGCTAATGCATGGCGATGTTATTTTAACACTTCTATTAATTCATACGTTTTCTTATCATTTAATTCGGCAGAAATGATAATAGGGAGTTTAGATTCGGCTTCAAGGAAAACGTATTTTAAATGTGCGGGAAGTGTTTTCAGCTCGGGGGTTGGTGGTTTTTCATATGAAGTTGGCGTTTTAGAGTTGTAGAAGTTAAGGATATAAAAGGTTCTAAAGGGTCATCGGTAGGCATTTTTTGTGAAAGGGGTAAGTCTGCCAAGTCCGATTCTTCTACAGTTATTGAAAATAAATTAGAATAGGGAAAACCATTTTCCTCAGAAGAGGCTTCCGCAAGATAGCAGGAATCGTCATTTATTAAAGAGTTTTTCATAGAGGGATCTATATCGATAGTAACTTCGTCATCTCCTACTCATAAGAGAAGTCTACCATTACTTACGTCTATTATTGCGCGAGAGGTTGCGAGAAAAGGACGACCGAGAATTATGGGAACATCGGCGTCTTCCTCTATGTCAAGTATAACAAAGTCTACCGGGAAGATAAACTTGTCTATTTTGACCAGAACATCCTCTACTATCTCTATTAGATATTTAATAGAACGATCTGCTAACTGGATGCTCATTTTAGTTGGGTTGGGGTTACCTAATCCTAGTTTTTGAAAGAGCGAGTAGGGCATTAAATTTATGCTAGCACCTAAATCTGCTAACGCATCTTTTATTAATAGATTATCGAAAAGACACGGGATGGAAAATCGTCCCGGATCGTTTAATTTTGGGGGTAATTTATGTAATAAAACGGCTAAACATTCGGCGTTAAGAAAAACTCTCAAAATATCTTCGAGCTTCTTTTTATTTGAAAGTAACGCTTTTAAATATTTTGCATATTTAGACATATGTGCAATTGCCTCGCAGAAAGGTATATTTATTTGAATTTGTTTTAGCATTTTTAGAAAATTTTTATATTGTTCATCTTCTCGCTCATCTTTTAATTTAGATGGATAAGGTAAAACAACATGTGGGGAAGAAATTTGCAGGGGTTGAGGAGACAAAGACGTAACGGGAAGTGGTGTAGGAGGGCTAACCTTAGCTTCTTTTTCTACCCAAACGGGTGGTGGT
Source organism: Platanthera zijinensis (assembly GCA_039513925.1). NCBI lineage: Eukaryota > Viridiplantae > Streptophyta > Magnoliopsida > Asparagales > Orchidaceae > Platanthera > Platanthera zijinensis. The sequence continues at coordinate 183,119,789 of CM077087.1, forward strand.
AGCTCCCTGCCACTTCGTAGTTTGACGGCTTGTCAACTTGATGGGTTACTGGAATGGCCAGTATCCCGCGGATTTGGTTCCGTATTTCCTGGCAAATTACCAGGTTGGCGTTCCGATAGCATTTTTTCTATTTGTCCAATTTGTGTTTCTAAGTTTTTAATTGATCCGGTCAGGTTCCGGATATTGGACTCATTAATATTGACATATTTCGTGAATATGTCTTCTATCGGGGTTGGCCTAAATTGGTTCGGTTGTGGTGGTGGTGTTTGTGGTTGTGGGAGTTGCGGTGCAAATCTACTTGGATTTGCAGTCGGAGGGCGTTGAGCATTATTGGGGTTGCTCCACAAAAAATTAGGATGGTTCCTATATCCTGGATTATAAGAATTATTATTTGAGTTAACATTAGGATTATAGGAAGGTCTATAAGAGTTCCCCATATAATCGATTTCTTCAATTACATTATTATTCAGATTCCAAGTAGTTGGGGCGGAGGAAGCAGATATTCCAGCCAATTGTTTAGTTAAATTTTCTACTTGGAGTGCTAAAGTAGAAGAAGTGTCGAGCTCATAAATTCCAGCTTGTTTAGGGCGTGACCTTGGCACGTTCCACTGGTACTCGTTCATGGCCATTTCCTCAAAGAGGGTTTGAGCGGTCTCAGGGGTTTTGTTATTGAGCGTGCCCCCAGCGGCAGCATCAATGGCTTGTATGGTTTGAATATTCAAACCATTATAAAATATTTGTACCTGGAGCCAAGTTGGCAGTGCATGATGTGGACATCGACGTAGATATTCCTTAAAACATTCCCAAGTCTCATAAAGAGACTCAGACTCGCCTTGCACAAAGGAAGAAATATTCGCACGCAGACGTGCGGTTTTTGCAGGTGGAAAATACTTTGTAAGGAATTTTTCGGTCATTTCAGCCCAAGTGGTAATAGATCCTCTGGGGAGAGAACCTAGCCACTGTTTGGCTTTCGTTCGTAATGAAAAAGGAAATAAGTGAAGACGGATGGCATCATCAGTGACGCCATTTATCTTAAATGTGTCGCATATTTCTAAGAAGTTTGACAAATGCGTGTTTGGATCTTCGTCGGACAATCCATCGAATTGAACAGAATTTTGAATCATTTGGATTATACTTGATTTAATCTCGAAGTTATTATTAGCAATTGGTGGACGAACGATACTAGACCCGGTGTCATCTAAATTAGGTCATGCATAATAAGACATGGTCCTTTGGGGGACCACCTCTGGCATTTTTTGTTGCTCTGCTGCCATTTCTTGTACGTGTGCGGTGCCTACAGACTCTTCCAGATTTAAGACAAGCTCTTGATTTAGAGATCGGAGGCGCCTGCGAAAGGTGCGATCGATTTCAGGATCAAGTTCAAGAGTTAAATCAGATGGAGTTATGCGGGTCATACACTAAACAAAAGACTTTTGTATAAAAACAAAAATAAGGAAAAAAACTAAGTTAAAAATAAATACAAACACACGAAAAGACGTAAAACGGAAAATAACTAAAAATAGATTTTTTATATAAAACAAGTTTTCTATAAAAGAAGTTTTATAATAAAAGCAGGTTTTTTATTATAAACTACTTTTTATTTTTTCAAGTTTTATATAAAATACGTTAAAATAGTAGGTTCGGTTTTTTGGTTTTTTTATTTGTTAGTAGTTAATAAACTTGTTAATAAAAAGTTAGGTTTTATAAAAATAAAGTTTTTAATTCAGGGAATTTTATGTTTGTTTTATTTTTATAAAAACTAAGGTTTTTAAATAACAAAAAAAAGAAAAGATAAAATTAATAGCGTTCGTTTATTTTCAAATATTAACACATATAAACTAATCCCCGGCAACGGCGCCAAAAAGCTTGATAAGTAAAGTTTGTTTTAAAGAAGATAGATTTGGTGTTATATAATCTTTTACGTATATAAGTCTATCTCTTTTTTTACTTACTTATATCCTGTGGATTAAGGCAAGAGTACCTATCGCAGAGGAGTATAGTATTTTTTTTAGAAAATATCAAGGTCGTATTTTTCTTGGGATCGGTGTTAATTATTCTACTTTTTAGAACGAATTATTATTTTATCGAACGAACGGAGTGGAGTATATTTTTTAAAAAAAACAAAAGAGAAAAATTATATATACGTGATTTTATTAAGAGAGGGACTTAGAGGTTAGTCCTCGATTTCAGAATTATTTTGAGAGGATATTAATTCGCCTATTAAAGAACAAATTTATTTCTTAATTATCTAACTTAACGAGAGGGTCCCTTTGGTAGCATCACTGACTCGAAAGTACGACCGGGAAGGCTTGCGTTTAAACGGGTTAACGTAAACGTAGTGTCTCGTCACCTGGTATATGATCAATTAACAGAAAACCCTAGTTAGAATAACTAGAAAGTAGAGTTGAAATAGTTGAAAATAGTATCCAGCTCAGAGCTCATCTTGACCAAGTGTTAAGGGTTCTTAGCCTCTTATCAGGATGGGGGCGGTATAAAGTACAGAAAATAATATCTACCTATCTATCTTAATCCAGGACTTAAGCTTTCGCTTTGCCTTTCATTCGGGATAGGGTAGTAAAATCTAAAATTTTGCAGAGCTTCCGCACTATCTTAATCCAAGTCATAGGCTTTCGCCTCGCCCTTCATTCGGGATAGTTTGAAAGAATAAAGTTTTGAAAATAGGGTTGAAAGCAGTTTCACGCTATCTTAATCCAGGACATAAGCAGAGCTTCGCCTTTCATTCGGGATAATATGAGAAAATAAAGGAAACTAAAGCTGAAAATAAAACAGTAAATTACTCAGAATTAAAATTAAAAGAGTTTATTTTATAAAGTCCGAAATTATTACAACTTTCAAAAAAAGCTGAAAATAAAGCTGAAAATATTACAACTTACAGAACTTGGAATACTTGAAAGCTACTACCAGTTCCTTGCCAGCGAGCTGGGGAGTCCTAACAGTTCTTAAGGAAGCTGCTGGAGTTCGAATAATTCTACTCAGCTCTGCCCCTCTATTTATAGAAAAAAATTGCTTTTGGAAAAGTTGCCAAACAGCTTATGGAAAAGCTGCCAAACAGCTTTTGGAAAAGCTGAAAATCAGCTTGTGGGACAGCTGGCTATTGGACAGCTTGACATGTGGCAGTTTTTTGATGAGCTGGCAGCTGATTTGGTGGCTGGATAAGGATGGCGGGTCGGGCTGGCAGCTGGCGGGTTGGGCTGGCAGCTGGCGGGTTGCGGGTCCTGGCGGGTTGTGGCCTGCATGTTGAGTAGCGGGTCGAGCTGGCAGTTGGCGGGTTGCGGGTCCTGGCGGGTTGCGGGTCCTGGCGGGTTGCAGGGTTGGGATTAAATTGGAGCAAAAATATAGAAGCCGGATTCGAACTCGCAACCTCCTGAATCTCAACATATCTCCCACTCCACTTGGCCACTTGAACTTTATTACTTATATCCTGAATATATTATATATAATATATACCAAACAGATTTAACATACTAAAATTCTTATAATATTATACCATCTAAAATATAATTATAGTATTTATAATATAATAAAAAAACATTCTTAAATTATTACTTTATATTATATATTCTTAATAGAAAATTATTTTATTAAACAATAATATACATAATATTACTATTATAATAATACTTAAATATTAATAATTTATAATAATACTACTTATTAAAATAATACTTTAAAACTAATACTTAACATATTATACTATTTATTATAATTTATAAGTAGATTGTAATTAATTTATGTACATTATATTAACTCTTTTTATTTACATTATTATTATTGTAATTATATATAGATTATTAGATCCTATATATATTTGTGAAAATAACATGATGGTTCAGCTCCGCTCAGGTTGTCCAAACCGTTCGGACCGTGAACATTATCACAAAACATAATATAGTAGATTAAAGTGATGGTTAAAAATGAAAAATAAACTACTTGGAGAATAAAACTAAAAACAAACATTTATTTAAGTTTTGACATAAAGTATTACAACCTTGAATTAGAAATGATATTAAAACATAGAGCAAAACATGTATAAATAACCACTCATCAATCACTTGATGAGGATGCATCAGAGTCTGAGCAAGATTCATATCCAGACTTTGAGGATGAGCTAGATTGGGAATATACCTCATTTTATCCAGGCTGATCCTGGCACGATTCTTCTTCTGGTGTAGCTGTCAGCCCATAGCCTCTGCATTCTCCTTCCTCAACTTCATCCACATCTGAGGACTATCCGAATGTGTCAAAGGGGCCCTGATCTTTGCTCTAGTATCTGGATATACTTTGTCTTCTACAAGAGCTGTCAACAGTCCAATGTTGTTCATGTCTTTTCTGTAGAGTTGGAGCTCCATTGATCTCCACACCTTATGGTTCACTTTTGAACACGTAAGCTTAAACCTTTATAGCTATCCTTTGAGGTCTACTCAGACTATTAGGTCTTTTTTGAGTAACCTCGCTCTAATACCACTTGAAAGTCTTTGTTTTCAAGTATTGCTAAATCACCTAGAGGGGGGTGAATAGGTTTCTTAGTCCTTAGTTACTTGTCTTTTATTTTCTTTTCGTTTTATGCTTTATTTAGTTGGTTGGATTTTGCTTTCAAGATAAGTAACTTGCAACACAACAAACACAAAGAGCACACACAAGATTTATAGTGGTTACCTTAACAAGGGTACATCCACTTTCCCTCCCACCTATCCAACTATCTTGTTCGACTAGGCACTTCTCCAAAACTCTTCTTCAAAGAGCTTACACCTCAGATCCATCAGGATCTCGCAGTCTCCTCCAAGACTTACAACTCAGCCATAAGGGCCTACAACTCAGTAATCAGCTGATCACCTACTTCAGGCCAAAGGCTCTACACTCAGGTTGGGAGGACAACACTACCTCAGAGAGTTACACTCTCCTACAGCTCAGGCAAATTGCCCTATCTCAAATACACTCGGGATCCTACCTCAGATCAAACTTGCTTCTACCACTCAGATCCAAGAGAATCCTACAAGATGGAAGTGGGTTGGTGAGTCTTGACTAGACACAAGAGAAATTTCTCTATGCCAATCTACCTTGACTGAGATTGACTCAGCCCAACTTTGACATTAGGAATATATTTCCTGAGTCTACCTTTACTTGAACTGAGATATACTCAGTCCTAACTTCTTCTTCACAACACCAGGGAATTTTTCTGCTGGAATAATGAAGTGATTGTAGCAAAACTTACTACTACCTGGGCTGAAGGATTCTTAGCTTGACTACTTCACAGCAACAAAGATACAGATCTTTCTTTGACTTGTGCTGAAAGTAACTTGCAGAATAACTATTCTGCTTCTTCTTTCATTCTTGGGTTGAGGATGTTCAGCCCTAACTTCTTCTCCACAACCTCACGTAAATGTTCTTCAGAGTTGAATAGCTAGATCTGTGAGACTTGCTAGTGCAAATAGAAAATGACACAACCTAACTTTCTTTTTCCTCTTCAGAGATCTACTCTGATCTTGCTATGTCGATGATGAAGACAAACAGCTAACTTGTTTTGCTCTTAGTCTTACTGACTTGAGCTTCCCGTGCTTCAGTAACAACAATAATGGTGATGAAGAAGAAGCACATCAATAGCTCCTTTTTCTGTAAAAAGGTTCTCCTTTTATTGATTGTAACCCAACAGCTCTTTTAGTAGTGGGCCCACACCATTGATGAGCCGCTGCAACCTTTCTTTAACGCCAACTGTCATACAGTAGCTTTGCGGCACCTTTTATCATGTACTGTAGCTTTGCCGCTAACAATTTGAATAAGGTTGACTTGCTGATGTCACCATCTATGGACTTAGCCAAAAATCAAGCATCAGCAACATAGACGTTGAGTGAGCAAGTCTCATTCAGCATCAAAACACTTAGATAGAATTTTGTCTATCTAGGCATTGACAGCGTTGAGTGAGCACGCCTCACTCAACGCTTTTTGTCTTAGCACATTCTTTAGCCTTTTCTGCATGCTTGGCACTGAGAGCGTTGAGTGACCACGCCTCACTCAATTCCTTATGCCTTAGCCATGGTTTCAGTAATTTAGGCATTGAGAGCGTTGAGTGACCACACCTCACTCAATGCCTTATACCTTAGTCATTTTCCTGCTTCTTCAGCATCTTAAGCGTTGAGATCGTTGAGTGAGCACACCTCACTCAACGCCTTTTGCTTTTAGCCAGATTTTCTGAATCATGGCATTGTGAGCATGCCTCACTCTATGCTTTCTGCCTTAGCAAGATTTTTCTCCACCTTGGCGTATAGAGAGTGAGCTTCACTCAACGTATTTGGACTTAGCCAAATTTATGTGTCTGAAAACACAGGTTCTTGATTGAATGAGATACAGTCAACGCTTTAACACATGGTATTGAGTGAGCTTGCTTCACTCAATGCCTGTGGACATGGTCAAATTTCAATACAGATTTTCTGCAGCTTTGACTGACTGAGCTTGTCTCACAGCCTTTTGTTGTATGACATTGAGTGAGTAGACTTCACTCAATGCCTATGGACTTAGCCACTTTCTTAGTTTGTCATTCCTTTGGCTTTGAATATATAGGCTCCACTCAGTGCTATAAGTCATCTGACATTGAGTGATTAACCTTCACTCAATGTCTATGGACTTAGATTTCTGTCTGTCCACAACTTAGGTAAGTGTTTACCTGACTTAGCCACTTAGGCTACCTGTCCCATCATTGTTACTAGGACTAACCTGCATATATGAACTTGAGCATATATTAAATATACCAATGTGTGTGCTCATTGACATATTTGACTTCTTCAAATCTAGTACATTATGGGTACTGGACCTAACACGCTCCGCTCACAAGACCTCTCCAAGCATGCCTCTGTGTGCTTCGCTGTCAAGACCACTCCAAGCACACCTCTGTGCACTCCGTTCTCAAGACAGTTCCAAGTATGCCTCTATGCGCTCCGCTCTCAAGACCAATTCTAGAGCGCCCCCATGCACTCAGCAATAAGCACTTCACACACTTAAGAACAAGCATTCTAGCCCACAACAAGTCAACCGCTCCAAACTCCTCTGAATGCACCAGGAGTCAAGCCCAGAAATTAAGGCGCACGGAACGCGCCGCTCATGCCCCCAATAAGCAGAAAAGGTCTCCAGTACACTCAAAGCGCAGTACTCCCTACTATGGAGAGCAAAATTTAGCTCTGTGGGTGGTGGTATTTCCCCCTCTGAGTCTAGCACTCTCTCACTCTCTCTCTCTAATAATTATAATGTGGGGTGGACTTTCGGCCTCGCATTCTTTAAAGCTCTGAAATAATACCCAAGACTAGTTAAAGTTTGATCTACACCAATCTGGCCACGTTATTTTTCACTCCTTTTTGGTGTTTTCCACGTAAAAAAAATTCCTACCATCTGACCCAATTTCTGTGACTATTTCATGCTCGACTGCCACCATATTAAGCTGGTGCAATTTAGACCAGTCTTACAGGAGCCTTGAGTGATCCGCAAAGGTTTGGTGCTATTTGTGGGAACATATGTCACGACCCGCATTTTCTTGACATTAAATATGTTATCAGAGTAAAACTAAATACACGTCGTGATGTCACATCGTGTAGGGGACAACTGTACACGCTCAGGCAAAATCACACCTTCAACTATTTTTATGTAAAAACATATGTTTTAAGAATCATAGTTTTAAATTAAGAGCTTAAGGAACTGTGTCCCTTGGTTTAGTGCATCAACTAGTCCACAAGTAAGAAATAATATTCGCGACGGAAAGAAATGCATAGCTTACTTTATTTTATCCTACGTGAGCATGAGGACCAAACGGGCATGCTAATGATGTGCAAGTTTCTAAATTTAGTATAGGAATAAAATAAGTTTTATAGTTCATAAAATAGAGTGACTTATAGTTGAAAGAGATGTTATGAGTCTAAACTAAAATGCTGGTTTTATATTAAAAAATACTTATCATGCATCCTAACGTAAAACATTCCAAGAGTGTCAGTAATAAAAATAACCAACATGAAAAGTAGAATGAGCCAACAAGTAGTCCAACGTCTGAAAACAAAAATGATGGGCATCAACGACCTGAAACAAACTCATAGAAACTAAACATAAGTCTGATCTTAAATGGAACCAGCAACTACCTCACATGGTGAGGGGAAAAACAAACACTGTAACACCAAGTCTAGAATCACCAACTCTAACCACTTGGACAGTTAATGTTGAGGGCTTGAGGCATTCAAAATAAAAGAATGCTTCATCAAAGAATAGGACGGAGGCAGCAAAAACCATAAACCATAAGGTTATCCAACAAAGCTATATAGACGGTGAGTATAATAGTACGAAAAAAATTAGTCAAAAGAAAAGTTGGCACTAAGTACAACAAGATCTATTTTACAATTTTATATATATATATATATATATATATATATATATATATATACATACATACATATTTGTGATTGATGAGCTCGAGAAAGTGCAACATTAACATCAGTCATAATTTGGCACTATGGTGGTGGCTCAAATTCCAGCACAAACCATCAGACCAAATCATGCCAAAAAGGCACTGTGGTGGTGGCTATCTTTCCAACATAACCCAACAATATAAAACATCAAAAGGCACTATAGTGGTGGTTATCTTTCCAACACAACCCAACAGTCCAAAAACCAAGTCACCAGATGTAATGATTCACAAACAAGCATTGTAGCTGTGGTCTAATCCACTAACACCAACAATCCAACCAATATCATAACATAAAACAGGTACCGTAGTGGTGGGATCTTTCCCATTCACACCAACTGACTACAAAATTCCAAAAATTTGGAAAGAAACAACAAAGGTGTTCCTGGGTAAAAGATACTCATATGTTATCATTAAAATTGAAGTATGTAGTTGATAAAGTCGAATATGGACTTCGGCAGATTTTCAGTCATGCGGTCGATGCAGTCAAAAATGACTAAAAAAATAATGAACCATGCAGTTAAATTTAGATCATGTAGTCGATTTTTTATTATGCAGTCAATTTTTGATCATGCAGTCGATTTTTGACTTAGTGTATAAATCATGGACCATGTAGTTGAATTTTGATCATGCAGTCGATTTTTGACTTGGTGTAGAAATCATGAACCATGCAGCCAAATTTTGATCATGCAGTTAATTTTTGATCATGCTGTTGAGTTTTACTTTGTGAAAAAATCATGAACCATGCAGTCGAATTTTGATCATGCAATCGAATTTTGATCATGTAGTCATTTTTTGACTTAGTGCAGAAATCATGAACCATGCAGTCAACTTTTGACCATACATTCAATTTTTGATCATATAGTCGATTTTTGACTTAGTGCAAAAATCATAAACCATGCAGTCGAATTTTGATCAAGTAGTCTATTTTTGACTTAGTGCAGAAATCATGAACCATGCAGTCAAATTTGGTCATGCAATCGATTTTTCACTTAGTGCTAAAATTATAAGCAATGTAGTCGAATTTTGATCATGTAGTCGAATTTTGATCATGCAGTCGATTTTTGACTTAGTGATGAAATCATGAACCATGCAGCCGAATTTTGATCATGCAGTTGATTCTTGACTTTGTCAAAATATGAGCTATGCAGAATTTGAGTTGAATGCATTGAACACAAAGGGCATGTATGGGTAACAAATGTAGTGCATTTACAAACATTGCTAATTATTTGGAAGGAGAAAAAAATTTGATGCTATAGGAAATAATAAAACTTGTAATGAAAACAATTAAGAAGGGGATTTAACCAAAATCACTTCCCATGGAATTTTCTTCTCATAATTAAGTCTAAACAAAATTTCTACAAGTAGATTTATAGGGAAAACATCAAGAATAAAAAAATGAGATGCAAGGGGGAAACAAACCACCACTTTCCTGAACCTTTCCACTAGACCTTTGGCCTTACAAGCCCTCCACACCGAAGATTGACCCAAACTAAAGCTCTGCAATAAATTCTGAAAATATTTGGTAGGAAACAATAGTTAGGGCCGCTTACCCTAACAGTAAAACACCACGAAACGGAAAAAAACTTACCATGCACGCGAAGAGTTCGACGAGAGCTTCCCTAATCTAGGCTCCATCGAGAATTTCAAGCACTAGAGCTCTCAAATCCATGGCCGAAAAGCATCAGGTGAAAAGTTTCTTCGTCTCTCTCACTGTCTTTAACTCAGGTTGGCTTGAGGAAGAAGAAAAGCCTTGAGAAATGAAAATTATAGTTGGCTTCCACTTATTAATTAATGAAGGGATCAATTTAATATGAAAGTTTTTAATTTATTTGGTCATTTCCAAGGCAGGCTTTGACTAAATTGATCCGAGATTAGTAAAAAATCCTCATTAATTAATTTCATTTTAATTAAAAATTAGGAATTCTTACTCTTATAATTAATTCTTAAAATCTTGAAATCTCAATTCTAACAAGCTCAAAATCCGGTCGTCTTGACCAAATAGACACAAAAACACACTAACAACGACGCTCCGTTAATCACCATGCTAACATAACGCCCTTACGCTAAATATTACGCCAATTAGAGGTTTGAAATTAATTATCAAAATTTCAAGGGCGTTATAGTCGCCCTCCCTAAAAAGAAGTTTTTTTACAAAATTTAGAGCGTAAATCCAACCCTAAGGGTAAAAGAGGTAATTTAAAATTTGCTAGATAGAAACACTTACCGAAAAAACTAGGAGAGAAGATGAAGATGAGATTCTCTCATTGCAGAGTCTAATTCCCATGTTACGCTCCTAACGTCCTGATTTTGCTAAAGAACTTTAAACATAGGAATTGTCTTCTGTTGTCTTGAAAAAAGAAAGCCGAACTAGCAATCCAACTAGGCAAGAATACCTATCGAACTATAGTTAGGGGACACAAGTGTCGTATTGAAATCTGGGAACTGTTGAGTAAACCTACTCACACGAAAACTATTATTTTATCGAAGGATGGTTTTAGGGTTAAGAGAAAACTAATTACAAATAAGGAGAGAAGTATTGCGCTAAAGAGATAACTACTTGTAGTTAAATAAAGAGCTATAAGAAGCGATTATAACGAAGGGTTGGAACAATGAAATGGAAAAGCACTCGATCGAGAATCACCTCGGCAAGAGGTGACTAAAAATGCGATAAAAAAAACTAACTTAATAGGGTAAAGGTCCTTGACCGTGGAGGTTCCTAAATCTTGAACACGCTTCTCTTGAAGTTGTGCCCAACTGAGTTTAGGAAGGTCCGACTGAACTCTCATCTAAATCGGAGGCCTAAAGCTCGTTTTACGCGGTGAACCATACTATTGGATTTCACTCCAATTCGGGATATTTGGACGTCTGCCTCTCTCTAGGGGTGCGTACAAATCTCTTTACTCTTGAGTGTTCACTTCAAACTACGAGCCTCTCGGCTAGCTAAGAGTGAAAATAGAAATGGAAATTATATATCGATGATATAACACCAAACTTGAATAATCAAGAGTAAATAGAAGGCCTAAACCCTAAAAATAAAAAAGGTAAATTCAAAGCATCATAATTTAATCAACTCAAACCTCAGATCATCAAGAACGAGTACAAGGAGGATTAGTTAATCATAGCGAAGTGGGGGAGGAGGGATGTGTAGAAGAGCATTAAGAACACAAAGATAAAAAAGAGAACTTATATTATTTTTAACAGAGAGCTATCACTTGAAATGAAAGAGTACACTTGCAATGAAATGAAAACCTAAACTAGCATTACATTCAACTACTAAATCAATTACCAAAGCTATTACAAAAGCTTAAACTAAACTAGGGATAAGAAAAACTAAAATGAGAAAGAGAGAGAGGGGGAGAAAAAGCATGAAAAAACACAAGTAAATAAAAGGACAGCACCTCCCCTCTCAACCCAAACTCTTCTGGAATACAAGGGGTGGCCTTGTATTTATGGGCAAAAATCTCGGGTTGGTCACGCCCTGTGACACGCCCGGGGAGGGCGCGACACGTACGGGGTCAACCTCGGGCTCTGGATTTTGGCGGGAAGGATGATTGTCTCTGTACGATGGTGGACATGCCCTAGGTCACGCCTATGTAGGGGAACGTCACATGCACGTCACGTCGAAATCATTGGTCGAAAATCCGTCAGTCTTCGGAAAAGGTTGAACACGCCCGTATAGGGGGGCGTGTCAGTACTATTGACGTGCAGTAATTGAAAATCATTAAATGCGGCAGCAGGCTTCGGGATGAGGGCGACATGCCCTGTGACACGCTCAGGGAGGGCGTGTTAGGGGGGCGTGACAGTGATTTTTCTCGTTATGTTGGCTCTGGCAGCAGAATTCCTCGAGATCGGGTCACACGCCCTGTGACACGCCCAGGGAGGGCGTGTCAGGGGGGCGTATCAGAGCATTTTTGGCCAAACTTTCTGAAAATCTGCAAAAGAGAAGAAAACATTAGCGGCAATAAAATATACATAAGGAAGTCAAAATATAAGCATACAAGACATGATTTGCACATTATAAACTAGAAAATACCCTAATAGTTTAGACTAGAAAAATGAACTATCATCTTCCTTCTCAACCCTCAATCTTTTGTCTATAGAATATGGATAAGCTCTTTGACATAAGAAAGATTAGGCTGCAACTAGGCTACAGAGCTAAGAACATGTTGATTACTAAGCAAGCACTTCCGCAACTGCTTCACATGAAACACATTGTGAACACTAGAGAAATAAGAAGGCAACTTCAGCCTATAAGTATACACTATGACGCACTCAATAATTTTAAAATGCCCCACATACCGGGGATCCAACTTATGGACCATCCCAAATCTCTTAACACCTGGTATCGGAGAAACCTTTAATAAAACCATGTCAATAACAGCAATCTCCAGATCAACCCTCTGGTGATTTGCATACTTCTCATAATGCTATTGAGCCAATTGAAGATATCACAGATATGCATCGCAAAAATGTTCATATCTTCCAAGTCCTCTATACCTAACAATGGTTTCTCACCAAGCCCATCCCAAAATAAGAGATTTTGGCAATGCCTCCCATACAAAGCTTCAAAGGGGGCCATCTACAAGCTCTCGCGATAGTTGTTATTATAAGCAAACTCCATGAGTCTAAGATGCTCATCCCAAGCTCCACCAAGGTCCAAGATATAACATCTAATCAATTTTTCCACAATCTGATTAACCATTTTTGTTTGACTATTACTCTGCGTATGGTAAGTAGCAGAATACCTAAAGTCGTTGCCCAAAGCTTCCTGCAAGCTTTGCCTAAAACGAGACATAAATAGGGAATCTCGGTCTTACACTATACTCTCTAGAACGCCACGTAACTTGATAACCTCATTCAAATAAAGCTTCGCTATCTTCTCCATTGAATAATCAATCTTGAAGGGCACAAAACAAACACACTTCGTCAATCGGTCGACTGTAACCCAAATAACATTGTTCCCTCGGGGAGACCTTTGCATACCTATAATGAAATCTATATAAATACTCTCTCATTTCTAACTTGGAATATCCAAGTGTGTCAACTTACCACCAGGTCTCCTATGATCTGCATTAACACGCTAACAAGTATAAATTCAGATACAAACTTTGTTATATCATTCTATATACCCTGCCATCAGACCATCTACTTTAGATCTTGATACATCTTTGTAGAACCAGGATGGTAGATAATTCTAAAACCATGTGCTTCATCACAAATCTTTGCTCGAATATCCTCAACAATGGGAATACAATATATACCCTGTTACTTCAAAGTACTGTCATCATCATTTGAAAAATTTGGTAATTCTCATTTTCAGTTCTACTTTGAATGTGCTACAAATCAGGATCATCCTTCTGATGAAGTCTAGTAAGTGAAATCCATGAAGGCTCTTCAGATTCTAAGTTAGTCGGCAAAGTGCTACTTCTGATAGTTATATTCATCAATAAGAACTTCTTCTCCAAATATTGCATAGAAAGATTAAAAATATGAGAGACCTTTCATCTCAAGTCATCAACTACCACATTAGCCTTGCCTGAATGATAGAGAATATCAACATCATAGTCCGCAACCAATTCTAACCATCTCTGTTAGTGCAGATTCAGCTCCTTTTGAGTGAAGACATACTTCAAACACTTGTAATCCGTAAAGATCTTGCATGATACTCCATACAAAAGTTATCTCCATAACTTTAAAGCATAAATAACTACAACAAACTCCATGTCATGCATAGGATAATTCCTTTCATGAACCTTCAATTACCTTGAACCATGAACAATAACTTTTCGGTCTTGTATCAATATATAACTGAGTCCAACTCGGGCAGCATCCACATAAATGACAAATTCCACCCCATCGGTAGGCAAAGCTAAAACTAAATCAAAACATAACCTCTTATTTAACTCCTGAAAATCTTCCTCACACACATCACTCCAAATAAAAGTTCCGCTCTTCTCCATGAGCTTAGTCAGAGGTGCAGACATCACTGAAAATTCTTGTACAAATCTCTTATAATAACCTTTCAACCCCAAAAAACTCCTTATCTCCTCAGGCATTGTAGGTCTTTTCCAATCCAAAACTGCAGTTATCTTATATTGGTACACGGAGATACAATCTTTACTCATAATATGCCCCAAGAAGGACACCTGAGATAATTAAAATTCACACTAGCTCAACTTTGCATACAACTTGTGCTCCATAAGAGTAGCTAGCACTAGACGCAGATGCAAAGCATGCACTTTAGCACTTCTAGAATACACTAGAACATCATCAATGAAGATGACCACATAATGTTCTAAGAAATTCTTAAATACTTTATTCATCGTGCCCATAAAAGTGAAGGCACATTTGTTAGTCCAAAGGGCATCATCAAGAACTCAAAATATCTGTATCAGGTACGGAAGACAATCTGTGGTACATCAGACTTTTGGATCCTCAACTGATGATAGTCTGAACGAAGTTTAATCTTCGAGAATACAGTAATACCTCGTAACTGGTCAAACAAATCATCAATCCTAGGCAACAGTTAACTGTTCTTGATACTCACATTATTCTATCCTAGATAATCTATGCACAATCTCATCAATCTATCTTTTTTTCTCACAAAAGGAACTAGAGCACCCCAGGGCGAAGAACTAGGTCTAGTAAAGCCACATTACAACAACTCATCTAATTTGGTGTGCAACTCCTCTAATTAATGTGGTGTCATATGATAATATGCCATCGCAATAGGACGAGTACCCGACTCAAGATATATAATGAACTCTACCTCAGTCTCTGGAGGAAGCTAAGGAAGATTGGCAGGAAAACATCAGGAAACTCTTGCACTAAGGCAATATACTCAACATGCGGCAAGTCGGGAGAAGGTTCCAAAATAGAAACAAGAAAAGCAATGCAACAAGACTCTAAAAATTGCCAGCACGTATCAGAAATTTGATTGGAGAGTTCTTACGCAGAAATCCATACACTGGGTTGGTCGTTGTCCATCATGAATTCCAATCACTTAACATTGCACTGGATAAGCACATCATATTTGGACAACCAATACATGACCAAGATCACGTTGAAATCCTCCAGATCTAGAACCATCAAATAGGCATACACTAGGAAATCTCCTAAAGGATAGGGCATTTCTAAATACCTTGATTCGATATGACCAAATCTCATGAGGGGAACTAAACATTAAGAGGATCATCTAATCGATCGATAGCCCAACGATTTTGGTCTACAAAACTCTTAGCCACAAAAGAGTGAGTAGCACCTGAATCAAAAATAATGCGCGCCCATCTATTCTTTACATTAAACTTACCTATAAATTTAAACACCTAACTGATGCAATAGGAAATTTAATTCTACAATTATCAGTATCAACTAGGTCAAAATCTAGCCACTTTATTGGTCAGCACATTCAACTGTTCCTTTCCCTTTACTAAGTTATGTGACTGCGGCGGTGGTAGACCCTACAATGGAACCACCTTCAATGCGGGCAGGGTCTGCGGGCACTTAAAATTCAAATGTCCCTTTTGGCCGCACTGAAAACAAACCGTATCCTTCTTCCAGCATCTGGCAACATCATGCACTTTCTTCTTGAATAAGGTACAAGTAAGATCTCCCTTAGGCATGTCCTGGATCACATGCACCTAAAGCTTCTTTTGAGCACCCAATCTCTTAAAACACTTCTCAAAAGGATGGCATTGTCAACCACAAAAGTTGCATTCTTCCTTGCTTCTTTTCTTCAAAGTAGGGCTGGTGTCTCTAGAGCCTCCCCTATCATCAACCTTTCTCTTATGCTTTCTCATCTTCAACCCATGATTTTTTGCATTATCAATTGCCTCTACCTTCAAGGTAGCTTTAACAGCTTCCACATAACTTCCAGACTTGTAAGCACTGGCAAACTACTGAATATCACTTCCAAGACCTCACAGGAAGCGCTTAACTCTACCTGCCTTAGTGGTGACCAACTCCAGAGCAAACCTACACAACTTGTTGACCTCTACCTCGTACTCACCAACTATGAGTTGTCGCTGCTTCAAATATAGAAAAAATTTCATCAACCTGTGTTATTCAACTGAAGGCAGGAACTTCTTCAGCAACATCGCCTTGAACCTTTCCTACGAACACCCACCGGTGAGGGTATCCTTCTCA
Organism: Platanthera zijinensis; assembly: GCA_039513925.1. NCBI lineage: Eukaryota > Viridiplantae > Streptophyta > Magnoliopsida > Asparagales > Orchidaceae > Platanthera > Platanthera zijinensis. The sequence continues at coordinate 183,136,392 of CM077087.1, forward strand.
GGGAACCATCAGCCTTTAAAAAAGGCCCTTTAACTGGTAAGCAACCACCATCACCTTTTGCTCCACAGAAATCCTTGAATAAGAGAACATTTCCTATATAACTATAATCCAATCATCTAGAGCCATAAAGTCGACCTTCCCATCATAAGTAGGGGCTCCTAGACACTGGAAATAATATCTGGAGGCAACTGAGCAGGAGGCACAAGGGGTGCGGGAAGTTCAAGTACATTCCGACCCACCATAGGGTCCATTACCCTCGGCTACTTCCCTACAGTAGTGGTCAAAAAGTCTGAATTTGGGCATGTATTACTACCATTTTCCTCGACAACGTCTCATTACTTTGACGCAGCTCCTCGATCATCACCTCACAATGAGAACCTGAAGACTCACCTTCTTACTGGGGACTCGACCTCAATGGATAATGCTTGGGAGTCATCTCCTATGAACACAAACGAGCATCTCATTGATACCAAGCTTAATATACCTCAGCTAGAAAACTAAAATTACTCAACTTAAATAAGATCAAAAATGTGTAGGTACTTGCTTTCACTGCTACCTTGCTCTGGGAACTCATGAAATGATGTTATTCTTAAACTTAGGATGATGTGTCATCATCCTCTTGACTCTAATGCATATAATATGAATGCATAAATGCTTTAATCTACATGTTAAATCGTGCGTGCACGAGTGTCATCATGTAGATATTAACTTGTCATGCGTGCTAATGATATGTTATGCTATGCATGTTATATTATGTATTCTAAAAAGGCCTTAATGCATGCCAAAAACGGATGTACACATGAAATATTATGCATTTCATACTACATAATATCGCATGTAACGTAAAAACATAAAATCTAATGATCATTCGTGTGATAATGTTAAGTCACTCATTTCAAATAAATAGTCACATGTTGCTATCCATATGAGAATCTATATACTAACAAATATTATGCATCTCATACTATATAATATGTCATTTATACATCTGTCATACTATGAGTGTGGTGTTCATGCTTCTACCAAGACATACAATTGACATATTGATGTGTGTATGCAAATGAAATGAGATAAGATAAAAATGGAATTTTCTTTAAAAATGGTTGTTTTAAGAAAATCCCATTATGCCAATTATAACTCAACCTCTCTCTGATACTAAATTTCACGGCCCGCATTTTCTCAACATTAAATATATTATCAGAGTAAGTGAAAATACGCGTCGTGATTTCATGTCGTGTAGGGGACAATTGCTGATGCTTGGGAAAAACCACACCTTCAACTATTTTTATATAAAAACATATGTTATGTGTTTTAAGAATCATAGTTTTAAATTAAGACCTTAAGGAACCACATCACTCGGTTTAGTTGATCAAATAGTCCAAAAGTAAGAAAATATATTTGCAGAGGAAAGAAATACATAACTTACTTCATTTTATCCTATATGAGCATGAGGACCCAACGAAATTGTTAATGATGTACATGTTTCAAAATTTAGTATAGGAGGAAAAAAAGTGTTTCATAGTTCGTAAAATAGAGTGACGTATAGCTAAAAGAGATGTTATGAGTCTAAACTAGAATGCAGCTTTCATATTTAAAAATATCTATCATGCATCCTAACATTAAACATTCCCAGAGATCCAGTCATAAAAATAACCAACAAGAAAAGCAGAATGAGACAGCAAGTAGTCCAACGTATGAAAAAAAAACTATAGGCTTCAATAACCTGACACAAACCCATAGAAACTAAACACAAGTTTGATCTGAAACAAAACCAGCTACTACCTCCCACGGTGAGGGGAAAAACAAGCACTACAACACCAAGCCTGGAATCACCAACTCCAACCACTTGGATTGATACTGCTGAGAGCCTGAGGCATTCAAAAGAAAAGAACACCTCAATAAAGAATGAGCAAAAAGCAGCAAAAACCATAAGCCATAAGGTTATTCAACAAAAGCCACATAGACATTGAGTATAATAGTATGAAAAAATTAGGCAAAAGAAAAGCTGGCACTAAGTGCAATAAGATCTATTATATAATTTTAGATATACATATATATATACATTTGAGAGTGATCAGCTCGAGAAAGTTCATCATTAACACTGGTGATACTTTGGCACTAAGGAAGTTGCTCATATTCCAACACAAACCATCAGACCAAATCTTGCCAAAAAGACACGATGGTGGTGAATATCTTTCCAACACAACATAACAGTCAAAAATATCAAAAAGGCTCTATTTTTGTGGCTATCTTTCCAATACAACCCAACAGTCCAAAATCCAAATAACCCAGTGTAATGATTCACAAACATGCATTGTAGAGATGGTCAATTCACTAACACACACAGTCCAGCCAATATCTTAACATAAAATCGGTATCGTGGTGGTGGTATCTTTTCCATTCACACCAACTGACCACCAAATTCTAGAATTTGGAAAGGAACAACATAGGTGTTCCTGAGTAAAAGATAATCATATGTTATCATTAAACCTGAATTATGCAGTTGATAAAGTCAAATTTTGACTTAGGCAGATTTTTCAGTCATGCAGTCAAAAATGACTTTGTAGAAAACATAAACCATCTAGTCAAATTTTGATCATGTAGTCAAATTTTGATTATGCAGTCGATTTTTGATCATGTAGTCTATTTTTGATCATGTAGTCGATTTTTGACTAAGTGCAGAACTCATAAACCATGCTGTCGAATTTTGATCATGCAGTCATTTTTTGACAATGCAGTCATTTTTTGACAATGCAGTCAACTTTTGACTTATTGCAGAAATTATGAAACATGCGGTCGAACTTTGATCATGTAGTCACTTTTTGACTTAGTGCAGAAATCATGAACCATACATTTGAATTTTGATCATACAATCGAATTTTGATCATGCAGTCGAATTTATATCTTATAGTCAATTTTTGACTTAGTGCAAAAATCATGAACCATGGAGTTTAATTTTAATCATGCAGACAAATTTTTATCATGCAGTCGCATTTTGATCATACAGACACATTTTGATCATGCAGTCGAATTTTGATCATGTAGTCGAATTTTGATCATGCAGTCAAATTTTGATCATCCAGTCGATTTTTGACTTAATGCAGAAATCATGAGCTATGCTGTCGAATTTTGATTCATACAGTTGATTCTTGTCAAAATATGAACAATGCAAGATTTGAGCAGAATGTAGTATGTTGATGCGAGAAATGCGACACTGCCCAGTTAACAGGTTGTTCGATCTCACAAGCTAGGTGAATAGAGGATTGCGGGGATAGAGGAGAGGTTTGGCGGAGCAAGGGAGAAGCTTGCTCGAGCAGGGAAGAAGCTTGATCAGGAGATGTCGATCATACGCTACTTTAGCGGTTGGACTCTGATGGTTAGACCGAGAGAGGAAAAGAGAAGAGAGGGCCGCTAGCAACGGCAACAGCAAACTTCGCTCGTTGCGGCCTGAATGCCTCTCTTACGATGGGCTTTCCTTTGATTACAATTGAAGTTACAGCTTGAGGTTGCACCTTTACATGGAAAAAGGAATAAAGGGTACAAGGGGGGAAGCTGGCGGCTAAGGAGAGGAGAATGCTAGAAGCCGCACGGACTGACCAGGGAGGTCGGCAGGCCGCACAGTTAGCTGATCAAGGAGCTCACTAGACTTAGCCGGGTGGACTGCTTGATCGAGCTGGGAGAAGAAGCTGGAGGGCAGGTCGCGCGGACTGGGAAAGTGAGTCCGCAGGGACTGATGGAGAGATTCTTACGCCTCTGTCGCGTCGTCTCATCCTATCGAATGAGAGGTATGGGCCTATTTATAGGCCCAGGGATATAACGGTCTTGGAAACATCACCACCGGTGAGGCGATGAGCTGTGCGAGTACAATGCTGAGTACGCGGAGTCCGCGCTAGGCCGCGCAGTTAGGGACTTGGAGCTGGAGATGGCTGCTGCTGGGTGGGCTCACGCTGGGTCATGCGAGTACAAATAATGAGTCCGCAGAGTCCGTGTAAGGCCGTGCAGTCTGGGATGATCTTGCTGTTGGCGGACTGCTGAGCGAGTTTTCCTAGCCCGCTGCGGATGAGGGTGAGTCCGCCCGCTACTGGGTAGAACCAGATACCTGGAAACTGTACGACTAGATGGCGGACTACAGAACGAGTCCGCCCTGCCCGCATCGGAGAGGAGCAGATATCCGGCTACTGAGCTGGGGTTCACTGGGCGGTCTGCGCAACGAGCCCGCTTATCTCGCGGTGGAAAGGTTTAGCAGGCTGTCTGCTGGTGGCTTGTCTCCATGGCTTTGGTGACAGGGACCGCCGACCTGGCAGACTGAAGAGTCCAGGTCGCGCATATTGGCGAGAGCCGCTGTTGACCGGTGGCATTCTTTGCTTGAGGACGAGGGTTGGCGACCTGGCAGACTGACCAAAGTGGTCGGCAGACCGTGTGGTTAGCTGATATTGAGTCCGCCTACAGATGGCGGACAGGAGGGTTGGTAGCCTCCTCTGGTTGAGCATTTAGCGTGCGGTCTGGATGGATAGGAAATCGAGTTCGCCCCTCAGTTGAGTAGTTTGCACCTGAGAGGAAGAACAAACGGCCATATGGTTAACCGAACTAACCGCGCGGCCTGCCGGGGCGGACTGAGGAAGAATGCCGCAACACCTGCAGAACGAGCGGTCATTGCGCGACCTGGGCGGTCTAACCGGGGAGACAGCCCTAGCCGTACGGACTTAGCGGACTGAGAGGTCAGTCTGCCCACCCTTAGAAGGAAAGGCTGACAGGCCATGACTTCCTGGAGCAGGCCGCGACTTGCGAGCTGGCTACCTTGGGAGGGATCGCCGATTTCTGGATTAACATAATCCCCGTACTTTTTCAAGTTCCGAAGAGAATTTCAAAAAAGTAGGAGACCCACGAAAATTGTGATCCTTCCCTAGAGATAAAGAAGGGGCAAGGAGAGATGGAACCTGATGTCTCTCCTCAGAAAAAAAAATATGCTAATGCCTATCTTTTTCTTGCAAAGGAAAGAATTTACATATGAAGAAATAGATACATCTTATGCGTACATGGGTTGCTTTTGCAAAACGAAGAAGACATGAATGTCTCCTAATGGGTTCTGCAAAACAATGAAGGAGGGAAAGCAAAGAATAACGATAACTTGCAAGTACCTGAAGGAGGCTTGCAAGCACCTGTTAACTTCTATAAGGGGAGAGTAAATCACAAGTATGATATAAAACTAAGTTGCAAGTACCTCGATAGAACTTGCCAATATTTGTTAATCTCTGCAAAATAAGAGTAAGTAGCAGATATGATAGAAAAGCAAGCTGCAAGTACCTGAAGGGAACTTGTTAATATCTATTAATCTCTGCAAAAGAAAAGTAAGCAACAGATATGAAAGAAAAGTTAGCTGCAAGTACCTGAAGGGAACTTGTTAATATCTGCTAATCTCTGCAAAAGAAGAATAAGTAGCAGATATGATAGAAAAGTAAGTTGCAAGTACCTGAAGGGAACTTGTTAATATCTGCTAATCTCTGCAAAAGAAGAGTAAGTAGCAGATATGATAGAAAAGTAAGCTACAAGTACTTGAAGGGAACTTGCTAATCTCTACAAAAGAAGAGTAAGTAGCAGATATGATAGAAAAGTAAGCTGCAATTACCTGAAGGGAACTTGCTAATATCTGCTAATCTCTGCAAAAGAAGAGTAAGTAGTAGATATGATAGAAAAGTAAGTTGCAAGTACCTGAAGGGAACTTTCTAATATCTACTAATCTCTGCAAAAGAAGAGTAAGTAGTAGATTTGATAGAAAAGTAAGCTGCAAGTACCTGAAGGAAACTTGCTAATATCTGCTAATCTCTGCAAAAGAAGAGTAAGTGGCAGATATAGAAGAAAAAAAACTAAGTCGCAAGTATCTGGATGGAACATGCGAATGTTGACTGTTGATATGATAAGATATAATTGGATAACAGAAGAGATACCTGACAAACTCTGCTATTAACTGGATAAAGATCAAACCGCAATAATTATTGTCTCGCGTGATCAAGCATGATAATTTATACATGAAATCCAGATCAGTAAGATGGAAACATCTTGATTTAGATTTATAATAACATGACTTGTCAATCAAGGAGAACCAGATACTTTGATTAAATGACTCATGTCACTAGCATCTGATAAGAGAGCTTGTGGATAACCATCTGATAGAATTTTATGCAGGCAGTGCATATAAGATGATAATAAGCCAAAAAGATATTGTCGATCCTTGGAATAGGTTGAATTTAACTTGCCAACCTACAAGAAGGGGGAAAAGACAAAGGAGGGCTAAAGCGGGCTGGCCGCACATCCTTTGAAGGGCATAGAAGATAAACAAGCACAAGCAAGGAAATTCCTGCAGAGGAATCGACTAATGTACTGCTCTCTTTTCTCGGGTTACAAGCATCGCTGATCAATTAGACTAGTTATGCCAAGTGGCCTATTACTTGTCTGCGGATTGATCAGCGGAAATGTGGGTCCCGCGAAGGCACGGATCGAGAGTACCAATGAGTGTTCGGCCATCACAGTTGTGAGATGATCGAAGAGACAAGGTTACACTTGATAGTCATTGCTTGTCACGCAAAGATAATCGTAACTGTAACGTATCCCTCAACGAGACACAATAGAACTATCACAGGCTGCCTCCCCTAAGCATACACTCTACGCTAGACACCGGCAGGGATCCAAAGTCTCGTCATCTGCCACACGAGAGTTGAACGACCCCACTGCACATATGCGAAAACTCCTCGCGATATGTGGTCGTTGTGGTCTTACGCCAGAGAACAACCTCGAGGGGAACAACAAGACTTGGAGATATCTCAGTAGTTCAGTGATCTCTTTGGCAAAGATAAAAATATAAAGGAGAAGCATTACAAAAAGAGAACTGTGTCAGCATGAGATCTCTTACATAAGATTTATTGAATGAAAATGAAAGAACACTTAGAAGTGTTTAAAGATAGAGTGTTTGAAGAGTAAAGTAAAAGCAACCGGTCATGATTGTGAGGGGCTTTGAGGAGCTGCGATTGGTCATAACTGATGACGCAAGAAATGAGCCCTCTTTGCTTTAGAATAGTCTTCCAAGGACACCTTCGACAATGACATCGATGCACTCAAACTGAACATCGATAGGCCCCAGATGGCCTGCATCCTCTATCTCCACACGCTTCGTCTGAACTTTAGCCACCTACTTTCCCTTGGAGGTGGAAGGCTTTGAAGCATCAATTTTCTTGACCAGGTCATTGATCTTGCCCTCGGCAAGCAGTCTTTCAACCAACCGTCACAGGGCCGTGCATTCTTCAGTTAAATGACCTTTCTCTTGGTGGAATTCACAGAATGGATCTAAATCTCTTGATCTTTGATTCGCTGACTGGTAAGGCCTTTGTGAATTTGCATTATCCCTCATGATCTGGCAGGCTTCTAGCATGGCCTCATCGAGTCCAGAATAAGATAAGTCATCATCTTGTAACTGATGCATAGAAGCTGTTTGCTGAGGTGGGGCTGGTAGCAGCAGCAATTGTTCGTGGGCACGATCCTGGCCTGGGAATGAGGGTCGATGATGATGTTGGAACTTCTTTATTTTCCTAGAGTGGGATGGAAAATCTTTCCGAGGAGATCTCGGAGGCTACTTGTAAGGTGGATTTCTCTCTGTTACAAGCCTGGAGACAAAGCTGGGGTTGCTCTTCTCACCACGGATGTACGAGTTGTCTAATACAATCAACTCTTGATATGTCCTCGACGCTCAAACGTTATCCTCGAACTTGAGTGGTCCTTCACGCAGACTGTGAATAAGAGACACTCGATACATTTCCTGATCGACGATCTTAATGTCTAAGATTTCTCTTTGGAAGCGATCCACAAAATGAGACATAGTTTCGGTCTCTCGCTGCTTGATCTCAAAGAGGGCTTCTGGACCTCCCTTCCTCTTTGTAGAAGTAGAGAATCTAAGAAGAAAATCTCTTTGCAAATCAGCGAAGGAAGAGATGGACTGAGCACGAAGTCCATAGAACCAATCTCTCACTTGACCAGAAAAGGTCGTTACAAGGAGCTTGCATTTGGTTGCATCTGAGAGAGTCTTTAGAGCAACGATAGATTCAAATGCTTGAAGATGTTTGACTGGATCAGTATCCCCTGTGTAAATGGGCAACCATGGCTCTCTGAAGTTAACTGGAGTCGGTTCATACCGAACATTCTCAGTAAATGGTGACTTCTCTTCTTGCTCTCCTACAGCATAAGGAAAAAAGGGAGCATAAGTTGCAGCTATATAAGGAGCTGGAGGATAGAAAGGAAAAGTTCTTGTGGGAGGAGCAAAGGCAGGAGCTGAAGATTAGGGATGACTTCCCTGAAAATTTAGAAATATTGTCGGACTTCCTCGGGCAGCTTCTCGGAAGAAGTTCTGACGAGCTGCAAATTCGTCATTCTGAGACCGCAAAGGGGTTGTAGGCCCTTGCGAAAAAGTTGGAGTGTAAAAAGGAGGATAGACCGACGGATATGCCGGTGGGTAGACTTGAGAAGTCTCGGATGCTGGTGCTAGATTGATTGGAGGAGCTGGTGCTGCTGGAGGTTGTGTTTCCAATCATTGAGCGATAGCAGCTAGAGTACGGTTGATTACTTGAAACTGTTGCGTAGTTTCTCTGTGAGAATGATCCAAGGCCTCCCAAAGAGAATCCTCACTGGAACTTGGAGCAAGGCTCTCGGCTGGTTGATGGTCTGACATGAGTAACCGCTGATTTCACTATCTGTTCGAGATCTGAAGGCCGCTTGTTAATGGTTGATGCACGAAATGTGACACAGCTCAGTTAATGGGTTGTTCGATCTCACAAGCTAGGTGAATAGGAGGATTGCGGGGATAGAGGAGAGGTTTGGCGGAGAAAGGGAGAAGCTTGCTCGAGAAGGTAAGAAGCTTGATTAGGAACTGTCGATCAGACGCTACTTTAGCGGTTGGACACAAATGGTTAGACCGAGAGAGGAAAAGAGAAGAGAGAGCCGCTAGCAGCGGCAACAATAGACTTCGCTTGTCGCGGCCTGAATGCCTCTCTTGCGACGGGCTTTCCTTTGATTACAATTGAAGTTACAGCTTGAGGTTGCACATTTACATGGAAAAAGGAATAAGGGATATAAGGGGGAAGCTGGCGGCTAAGGAGAGGAGAATTCCAGAAGCCGCGCGGACTAACCAGGGAGGTCGGCAGGCCGCGCAGTTAGCTGATCAAGGAGCTCACTGGACTTAGCCGGGCGGACTGCTTGATCGAGCTGGGAGAAGAAGCTGGAGGGCAGGTCGCGCGGATTGGGAAAGCGAGTTCGCAGGGACTGATGGCGAGATCCTGACGCCTCTGCCGCATCGTCTCGTCCTCTTGAATGAGAGGTATATGGGCCTATTTATAGGCCCGAGGAGGTAACGGTCTTGGTAACGTCACCACCGGTGAGGCGGTGAGCTGTGCGAGTACAATGCTGAGTCTGCGGAGTCCGCTCCAGGCCGCGCAGTTAAGGACTTGGAGCTGGAGATGGATGTTGTTGGGTGGGCTCGCGCTGGGTCGTGCGAGTACAAATAATGAGTTCGCAGAGTCCGCACAAGGTCGCGCGGTCTGGGACGATCTTTCTGCTGGCGGACTGCTGAGCGAGTTTGTCTAGCCCGCTGCGGATGAGGGTGAGTCTGTCTGCTGCTGGGTAGATGTGGACACCGGGAAACCGGACGGATAGCTGGCGGACTGCAGAACGAGTCCGCCCAGACCGCATCGGAGAGGAGCAGATAGCCGACTACCGAGCTGAGGTTCACCGGAAGGTCTGCGTAATGAACCCGCTTAACTCGCGGTGGACATGTTGAGCAAGCTGCCTGCTGGTGGCTTATCAGGCTTTGGAAATAGGGACTGCTGACCTGGCGGACTGAAGAGTCCAGGTCGCACCTATTGGCGAGAGCTGCTGTTGACCGGTGGAATCCTTTGCTTGGGGACGAGGGTTGGCGACGTGGCGGACTGACCAAAGAGGTCGGCAAACCGCGTGGTTAGCTGATATCGAGTCTGCCTACAGCTTGTGGACAGGAGGGCTGGTCGCTGCCTCTGGTTGAGCATTTAGCGTGCGGTATGGACGGATAAAAAATCGAGTTCGCCCCTCAGTTGAGTAGTTCGCACCTGAGAGGAAGAACGAACGTCCACACGGTTAACCGAACTAACTGCGCGTCCTGCAGGGGCGGACTGAGGAAGTAGTCTGCAGCGCCTGCAGAACGAGCGGCCACTGCGCAACCTGGGCGGTCTGACCGGGGATACTGCCCTAGCCGCACGGACTGAGCGGACTGAGAGGTCAGTCCGCCCACCATTAGAAGGAAAGGCTGACAGGTCGCGACCTCCTGGAGCAGGCCGCGACTTGCGAGCTGGCTACATTGGGAGGGATCGCCGATTTCTGGGTTAACACAGTAAAAACAGAGGACATCTAGGGGTAAAAAATGTAGTGCATTTCCATACATTGCTAACTATTAGGAAGGAGAAATAAAAAATTGATGCAACAGGAAACAATTAAACTCACAATGAAAACAATTAAGAATCTCATAATTAAGTCTAAAAAATTTTCTGCATGTAGATTTATAGGAATAATAGAGGTTCAAAGAAGGACATGCAAGGGGAAAACAAACCTCCATTTTCCTGAACCTTTCCACAAGGCCTTTGGCCATATAAGCCCTCCACGCTGAGGATTGACCCAAACTAAGGATTGACAAGAAATTCTGAAAAGATTTGGCAAGAAACAACAGTTAGGGACGCTTACCCTAACGCTAAAAATCCACAAAATGAAAAACTTACCATGTACGCAAAGAGATCGACGAGAGCTTCCCAAATCTAGCCTTCGTCGAGAATTTCGAGCACTGGAGCTCTCAAATTCGTGGCTGGAAATCTATAGGAGAAAATTTTGTCCACCTCTCTCAGTCTCTCTGGCTCGGGTTGGCTTGAGCAAGAAGAAAAGCTTTGGGGAATGAAAATTATAGCTGGCTCCCACTTATTAATTAATGAAGGGATTAATTTCCTATGAAAGTATTTAATTAATTTGGTCATTTTCAAGCCAGGATTTGACTAAATTGATCTGAGATTAGTAAAAGGAAAATCCTCATTAACAAATTTTGTTTTAATTAAGAGTAAGAAATTCCGATTCTTATAATTAAATCTTAAAATTTTGAAAACTACAATCCGACAAGCTCAAAATCCGGTCATCTTGACCAAACAGACATGAAAACGCACTAACAACGACGCTCCATTAATCACTAAGCAACATAACGTCCTTACGCTAAATATTACGCCAATTAGAGGTCTGAAATTAATTATCAAAATTTCGGGGCGGGGGGGGAGGGGGGGTTACAATAGAGTTCCCTGAAGTTTAAAGAAAACCCAGAAGACGGTACTAGTCGCACAATGGTACTTGTGACTAGAGACCATGACAAGAAAATTTGCCCGAACTTCTGAAAGATCAGTCCCTGGGGGCAGATTGATCTAGCTCCCCTCCACTCTCTCATCAACACACCGTAGCTAGAAGAGACAATGCCTATGCCTGCAGCCTCGCTCGAGGGGCGTGTTCGACAGGATGGAAGAGTGTCAAGTCGAGGTGCTGGGACTCCTTAGGAATATGGAGGTTGATCGAGCTCTCGTCACACCACTCTCAACAGTCAACTAGCCACTCCCACCTCTAGATCACATCACATAGAACCACCAAGAAGAGGACTCCGATGAATTCTCGAAAATAAAGAGTACCACGTGCACCGCCCACCTGGCCAGGTCCATCGAAGCTAAAATTTATAACAGCCTCAGTAAGCAGGTGCCCCCAAAAATCCTATAGGAAGAGCAACCAAAGAAGAAATCAGAGAACTGGTCGTGGAAGGGATCGACCCTGTTGGTCGGCAAGCCACATATCTGCATCGACTTGTTAGGACCGACTTTCACCTAGCTCCTAAAGTTCCGGCACACCCAATCTAGTATGGTTTCAAGCTCCCAAAAATCAAGACATTTGACTAAACAGACATCCCATCATAACACGTCCATCATTTCTCCAACATCCTGAGGCTCAATAGTTCCCCCAATCAACTAATAGTTCCCCCAATCAACTGATGTGTCAATTATTCCCAAGAACTCTTAAAGGACAAGCCCGAACCTTATTTTGCTCTCTAAAGGGAGGGAGGATCAACAATGTTACAAGTTTATCTCAACTCTTTGTCAACCAGTTCATCACAAACTGGAATATTGTGAGGGACCCCTATCACCTATTTAGGAATTGTCAGAGCGAAGGGTATACCCTTAAAGAGTTCTTCTGCCACTTCATTAATGAGGTACGATATATACTAGGAGTAGAACCTGAGCTTATACGAGAATTTCTTTCGAAGGGCTCCGCCTGGATGGCTTCTATTCAGCAATAATATGAGATACTGTATCTAGGTATCCCGATCTCGTTCATCGGGTCTAGGCCCAGATTGGGGCTGATGAAGTAATTGAACCACATCACAAATAGCTGGAAAGGAACCTGAAAAGGCAGAGAGATTAGGAGTCATTACTGCCGCCAGTTAATAAGAAGATTGACGCACGCCGCAACAAAACCCGTTGAGACCAAGGCCCACATCAACACCGGGATTACACTCCCCTCAACACAACTTTAACCAAAGTGCTCCTTGCCATCTATAATATCCTCGGAAGATTCTTGTTGAACCAGGGCGCTCCCTAGGCTGACGCCTCAACATAGGAAAATATTGTACCCTAGATTATATAAATCAAAGTCACAGAGAAAAGCGACTCCTCTCTAGTACATCGCGTAAAGTTTACACCTAATCTACCCTCAGCCTCATTATTTATTATTATTCTATAACAATCTACTGACACATGCATGCACGCTATGAGTACCTACGCAACTATAATTGCTTCTAATTTTGCTAAAAGTACAGATATCCTAGAGAAAAACTTCGATGGAAAAATCACGGACCTAGTTTCCGATACCAAGAAACAGGCTCTTCAACTTAAAGAAACACGACTTGTTTGAAATCAGAACATCCGCTCCTACGCTGTAGGGAATCATGCCCCATGGTGTAGAGCACCCGCTCCCATGCTGCAGGGCACCAAGCCCTCGCGCAAAAGAGCATCTGATCCCATGTTGCAAGAAATCATGCCTCTACGGTGTAAAGCAGGAGCTCCCAATCTACAGGGCTTCATGTCCCTGCACTATAGAGCACCCACTCCTGTGCTACAGGGCATCATGTCGTCGCGATGTAGTGCAAATGCGACCACGCTATAGGGCATCATGCATGTGCTACAGATCATCCGCTCCCGCGCTGCAGGGCATTATGCCCCCGCACTATAGAGCATCTGCTCCCACACTACAGGGCATCATGCCCCCGTACTATATAGCAGCCACTCCCACGCTACAGAGCGCCTCTCTCCCACACTGATTGGAAACCAAGAAACTAATAGGGCCTTCCCCCCTCGTATTCACCAAATGGCTTGTAGGGTCTACCCCTTACAGCCTCTTCTGGGGCCTTGGCCATCTGAACTCACATTTCCTCGAACGGCATAACACACGCTCCCACGCAACAGAGCATCTTGCTCCCACACTAATTGGACACCACAACATTGACATGGCCTTCCCCCTCACGTTCACCAAACGGCTGGTAGGGTCTACCCCTCGTACCATCTTTTGGGGCCTTGGCCATGTGAACTCACACTGCCTCGGATCGAAGCTTCGCCCTTCTCCCCCATAGTAGGTCAAGTCGTCGTTAGGACCTGCCCCCTCATGATTATCTGGGTTCGAAGATCCTTCCTTCACCACCACAATCAATGATACCCACAGGTTTGGTTGTCTTGACCTCGCACTACCCAACCAGAAGTGCTCATTCTTTTTCCTTGTAGTAGGTTGAGACAAAGTCGGGGTCTCGTCCTTCCACCTCCAACCATCAACAACATCTCCCCAACTCAACACTATGACCTCTCAATACCGGCAAGAATTGTTCGCCCTTTACCCTGGTAGTAGGTTAATACATTTCCTGGGTCTTGTCCTTCAACCGTGAACATCCAAAAAGGAGATCGAAGTCACGCACAAAGAGATGGTTTTAGCACTACACAACACAGAAAATAAAGCACTATGCTAGAGAAATCTAAAAGCAAAGATGTCTTATAAAATGGGGTGTCCAAAGCACCCCTAACAATATACAAAGCCACTACAAAGTGTAGGAATACAAAGTACATAGGTACTCGATAAAAATGCAACTATATAACACACGAATATACAAATATACAAATACAAGAGCAACTTCTTGACTACAACATCAGAACACTCATCTTCAAAAAGATCTCAAATACCAAGACTAGCTACATCGCGACAACGTGCCCGCACTATCATATGGAGGGTCTTTGTGATCCCTTGCCAGAATGCAACCTCACGGCCTTCGCCACAAACAACACCTAGGTACCTAGAAGGTAAAATTTGCATTCGAGAAGCCAAAGCACTCGCGTGGAAAACATGCAAGCACACAAGTGTGCACATTGCACGAAGAAACACCCCGCGTAGAGCAAACACTGCACGAACAAGGCGCACGGACGCACACCAAACACGCACGATGCACAAATGTGTCTCGCGCGCAGGCGCGCCCCGAAAGTGCATAATGTGCGGGTGCAGCCCCGTGAGCATGATGCGCGGGCACACCATGCGACCACCCAATGTGTGGGTGCCCCCGCGTGTGTCTAAACACGGGCGCACATGCACATCCCTCGCGCGCTTAGCGCGGCTGCACTTTTCCCTTACACCTCTGAGAACCACATTTTACGCCTTCGTCACTCCATTTCCCTCTAGTAGGGTTGCCAAGGATCGTCCGCATCTTAGCCAAAAATTCCCCGCCCTACTCTCGCTCTGGCTCTGGACTTCGGTGACTTGGGGGCAAATGATATGGTCACATAAAATAATGCTCAAAAACAATGCTAAGTGCACCCTCCAACATGGGGGTGCAAATAGTAAAATCATCTAATATGATGGTACAAATAGTAAAATTTCACATCATCGGATGCAAATAACAAAGTCCTCCAACATGGAGGTGCAAAAAGTAAAATCTCTCATCAAGGTATGCAAATAGTAAAATTCACCATCATGGGTACAAATTGTGAAGTCCTCCAACATGGGGCTGTAAATAATAAATTCCTCATCATGGGGTGCAAATAGTAAAATCCTCCAATATGGGGGTGTAAATAATAAAATCACCCATCATGGGGGTCCAAATAGTAAAATTCTCCATTATGGAGGGCAAACAATAAAATCCTCTAACATGGAGTGCAAATAGTAAAATCCTCCAACATGAATGTGCAAAGTGTAAAATCCCCCATTATGGGGTACAAATAGTAAAATCCTCCAACATATGGATGCAGTATAATTTCTCATCATGGAGTGCAAATAGTAAAATCCTGCATCAAGGGATGCAAATAGTAAAATCCTCCATCATGAGGTGCAAATAGTAAATCCCCCATCAAGGGAGCAAAGAGTAAAATCCTCCAACATGGGGGTACAAATAATATAATTCTTCATTTTGAGGGTGCAAATAGTTACATCCAATATTATGGGGTGAAAATAGTAAAATCCTCTATCATGGTGTGCAAATAGTAAAATTCTCCACGATTGCCTGCTTATAAAAAATAATATAGTTATGGTGTGCGCATTACCATATCCGTCATATGAGTGCATATAGCCACAAAATTATACAAACGGGTCTGTGCATAGCATATAAATTGGTTACGGTGTGTGGATAACCACATAATTACAGTCACCTCCATTTATTTAAGGAAATGTCAACCTCAAAAACTATAAATAACATCACAGGGCCTCCATCATTTCCATCGTTTCCTTCCCGGATTTTTTCCTAGTCTTATCCTCCCTCAACTTCTCCTCCCGCGTGCGCGCTGCTCCTAAGCATGCCTTCGTGCACTCCTCTCCCAGTGCGCCCCTGTTCGCGCTGCTCCTAAGCGTGCTCTGCGCGCTCCGATCCAAGTGCGACCTCACGCACAATGCTCCTTAGCGTGCCTTTGTGCGCTTCGCTCTGAAGACCATTCCAAATGCACTTTCGTGCGCTCCGCTCTCAAGACCGCTCCAAACGCGTATTTGTGCGCTCTGCTCTCAAGACCGCTCCAAGCATGTCTCTGTGTGCTCCGCTCTCAAGACCGCTCCAAGTGAGCCTCTGTGTGCTCCGCTCTCAAGACCGCTCCAAGCAGGGCTCTGTGCGCTCCGCTCTCAAGACCGCTCCAACAACACGCCCGCGTGCTTAGCAACAAGCACTCTACGCACTCAATAACAAGCGTTCTAGCAACCAACAAGTCAACCGCCCCAAACATCTCTAAATGTAGCAGGAGATAAGCCACATAAACTAAGGCACGCGGAACACGCTGCACAAGCCCCAAAGCAGTAGAAAAGGTCTCCAGTATGCTCAAAGCACAGTACTTCCTACTGTAGAAAGCAAAAGAGTTAGCTTCGTGGGTTGTAGTCTGTCACCGACCAAGCGCAACTCTCTCCCCCCAATAATTGTAAAGAGTAACGGTCTGTCTCCCTCACATTCTTTAAAAGTTCTGTTATAACACCCAAGACTAGTAGAAGTTTGGTCGGAACCGATCCGACCACGTGATTTTTCACCTCTTTCCGTGATTTTCCACGTTAACTTTTTTTTCCAGCCATCCGACCCAATTTTTGTGATTGTTTGCACGCTCAACCACTTCCGGACTAAGACGGTGCAATTCCTAGTGTCAGGAGGCATGAGTGAAACGCAACAATATACAAAGGATAATTTAGGAAATATAAAGAAGTGTCTTGGTTCTCCGGTTCACCCAAACTGCTCTTTATGTATAGATAAAGAAGATTGTGCAACGGTTGTCATAATTATTATTTAGTTCCACTGAATAATTATGATTTTATTTTCAACGTTGAAAATACGTACAATATTTTGTTAAGGCTGGAAAATTTTCATTATTTCTTTATTCATTCCTTCTGAAGTCAGGAGCTACATAAGTGAATTCGCGTTTCTTTTAAAAAAAATACTTTCGGTTTACCTTTTGCATTAAAAATGATGATTACTCAGCATCAGTGAATTGGTCGTTCTAAAAATAAATATTTTGTGTTCTTATATTGGTTTAAATATTGGGTGCTATTATTAACAAATTTTGTTTGATTTCTAGCAAATAAAAAAAAATCAAGTTTAGTTTAAACACTTTTTCTATTTTTTCACTCCAAAAATAGTACCAGCAAATCAAACTACATGAGCCTGTTTTTATTTTCTCCCTCTAATTGCTGCTTTCCCTTCTGCCCTTCCCTTCTCCACCCATTTTCTCCCTCTAATTGACCCTTGGTAAGATTCACAAAAGTGGGAGTGCTTGCTGGCTCGTAATGGGTGATCGACCAGAATCTGGATGGGTGGGAGTAGAGGCGTGATTGTATGGTTGAGGGTAGGGAAGACTCTCTCGGCAAGGATGTGGGCTATTAGTGGTCGTTTTTTGGTTGTTATGGGGGTGGTTTGGTGGTGAGGGAGGTAGGTAGTGGTATTTAATTAGGTGATAGTTTGTAAGTAATGGTAGTCTGGATGACCGCGTGAGTCCAGAAATCAGTTCAAAATTCCACGATCTCCAGAAATCAGTCCTTAAACCATCATTTACTGACATAGGACCCTTTGTGGGCGGCCAAAATCACCCGGAATATAATTCTATTATTTTTACATGAAGTAAAAAATATAGTAAGAACAAAAAATGTCCTCGACAATTCGAATCATCTATACAATGATCCAATCTCCGCATCCTGCGTATGTAGACCTGCGCGGGATCAGGTATGTGTCGGCCCGCACTTGCTTAGTGATTCCCCAGCACCTCTTCTTTTGGTTGTCTCTATGCTTTTTCATCTCCCTTTCTCCTTTTGACTTTGAGCTCTTTCTTCCAATTGTAACTTAAATACCCACTGAAAGTGAAGGGATAGATACTACTCTAGAGGGGGGGTGAATAGAGTAATCAAATTTTGCACAATACAAAACTTAACTGTCTACCCAACTCCCTTGGAGTGAAGTGCGGAATGAAGAGATTATAGATATTGGTTTAACCTTAAAGCCTAACACAAGTGTTGTGTACAAACACAAGCTAACTGTAATTACAGTTAAGCTTGGAAAAACCTAAACAGCAACTAGCAGCCTAGTTATATCTATTCACAGCCACAGTACAAGAAAAATAATAAACAAGCCAGACGACACAAGGAATTTTATAGTGGTTCCCCAAACAACTTGGGTACGTCCACTCTTCTACCCAAACGGTAGGAATCCACTACAGGTTTTTGATCAGGTGCCCTGCCGCCAACAGGATCTTCTTCAGGTAGATCCAGAGACCCTTTAGACTTTTGATCAGGTGTCTAAAAACCAAGCACAGGTTTTTGATCAGGTGCCCTGCCACCAAGGGATACTTTTGAAGGGAGTAATAACCCTGTACAGGAGGGGGAAGAAGGTTAAGATGTCTTCTCTATTTTACAATAGATTAGAGAAGCACAAAAAGCTTGCACTGAGCTAGAATGCTCTAAAGAATCAAGGCTCCCCCTGGCTCAAAGATGTCCAGGTGAAGTCTTGCTTCAGTGCAGAAACTCTTCAGAAAATTCTGAAGGAAAGAGCTACAGGAAGAAAATAAATAACAAAAAGAAATCTCTTCAAGCAGCTATTCTTCTTCTTCTTCTTCTTCAAAGAAACTCTGAGTTGAACTTCCTGAAAGCAGGAGAACTCAGGTGAAGAAGAGATGAAGATCTTAACACTTCTCAGTTAGATGGAGTTTGCTGAGAGCAGGAAGCTTGAGCTTGATGAAGGCTTGAGTGCTTTTGAATATGTGTGTAACAGCTAGCTTCAATCCTTCTGCAAAGGGTTCTTTTTATATCATCATCAAGCAACGGCTCTCTTCCATTTGAATTGTTTGTCTTCTTCTAAGCCTTGAGACCTGGGCTGTAAATATCAAGAAGACAGAAGTATTTCTGCAGCAAAACATTCCATAAAAAGGAATAAACCTCTTTCTAAGAAGCTGCAGGCATAAATCAAATAAACAGATAGACTAAATAAAGTCACATCAGAAACTATCTCTTTATAGCAAAAGAAGACTTTTCAGTCTAACGGCTATAAAGGGGCTGACAGCAGATAAAGTAATTAAAATGACAGCTAATAAGACAAACAACTTTATCTTAAAAGATTTAAACTCAGGCAATAAGAATAGAACAAATAATGCCTGGAAACTTTATCATACAGCTTAAAATACTGTGCCAGAAAATGTATTAAATAATTAAATATAATAAATAAATACAAAATCCAAAGGCAGACAGAAAACGTCGAACGACCTTCGAAGATCGTCGAACGACGCCAGGAGATCGTCGAACTATCGGGCAGATAGTCGAACGATCCAGATAGTCGAGCTATCAAATAGATAGTCGAGCTACCGCAGCAGATAGTCGAACTATCAGGACAGATAGTCGAACTATCAGATAGTCGATCTATCTAGGACAGATAGTCGAGCTATCAAGCGCACAGAGATGGTCGAACTATCAAGCAGATAGTCGACCTACCTCAGAAAACAGATAGTCGATCTATCAAAAGATAGTCGAACTATCAAAACAAACAGATAGTCGATCTATCAACATATAGTCGAACTACCAGCGCAGAACAGATAGTCGAACTATCAACAGATAGTCGAACTACCAGCGCAGAACAGATAGTCGAACTATCAACAGATAGTCGAACTACCAGCGCAGAACAGATAGTCGAACTATCAACAGATAGTCGAACTATCAGCGCAGAACAGATAGTCGAACTATCAACAGATAGTCGAACTACCAGCGCAGAACAGATAGTCGAACTATCAACAGATAGTCGAACTATCAGCGCAGAACAGATAGTCGAACTATCAACAGATAGTCGAGCTATCAGCGCAGACCAAGGCGTCGACCAACTGATAGACGATCGTCGATCAGTCGATAGACGATAGTCGAACGGCGTTCGACTATAGTCGAACGAAAAACCTACTTAGCCAAATTCTCAATTTGGAAAAGCGAGGACTCTACAGCTAGACTCCTAACCATTGACCATAGATATTTCTTGGGTCAAGGGGCACAAAGGAGAGGACTGAACTCAAATCAACCTAGGGTACCAACAATCTCCCCCTATTTGAGTTAAGTCTCTCAGAATCTAAAACAGCTATCAGTAGAATATTAAAAATAATTTCAGCAGATAGATAATTAATAAACTGGCAGATTATCAATCAGATAAACAAATAATCAAATATCACAGCAGTTAATCAAACTATTTAGAATCTTTAGGGTCAGGTAATGGATCAGAAGAACTAGAGACAAAAGAAATTTTTCTAAGCGGGTCATCTGATTCCTTCTTTGACATCTTCAGATCCTGAGCCCCAAGAATCTTTAGCTCTGTAGCTCTGGGGACAACAGCTTCAGGATGTTTTTCCATGTACTTTGCTGGATCAAATATCTCAGGGTTGACTTGGAATTTTTCAAATTCTTTCTTTCTATATGCTGACATCGTAGTAAAGCCAGTTGTATCTTTGCCTTCGGCTCTTGCTTTTCTTATTTGGGCTGCTCCTACAAGCTCTTGAAAGCGAGCCATCCTAAAATTAGGATCGAGCTCAGGATTTTCATATATGGGCTCTGGAGAAGCAGCATCAGCTATTTTATCTAGATAAGACATTAGAATAAACTTAGCAAAAGGGACTTGCTAGAAGGTTTTAAACACTGTAAACTATTTACCTTTCGAAACACTTTTCTCAGATTGAACTGGAGAAGGAGGTGGGGAAAAGGTTGGTCTTTGGGCCACAACCTCCTTCACTGGTCTTTGAGATCCATAAGATGATCTGCCTTGAGAACTTTGATGACCTTGTCTAGGTTGGGGCTGAGCAGACGCAGATTTTCCATAGACGGCAGATTGATTAGCAGGTAGATTCCCAGAGGCTCCTGCACCAGGAGGTGGAGGAGGACCTTTGGGAGTCCATCTGGAGACTGGACTGTCATACCTCTTTGTTCTCTTCCTTTCTTTTTGCTGATTTTTCGAAAACCTCATCCAATGCTGAAAATCTTTTGATTTGGGGTCAATGCCCTTCAGAATATAGTATGGAATGTCATTATCCTTGTTTGGAGGAGGAGGAGCAGCTTTTCTTTTCTTAGCAGCAGATTTCTTTTTCTTTGATTTTTCAGACACGTCTGAATCATCATCATCATCAGAATGGGATGATGGAGGGTTCTCATAGGGATCATAGGCTTCTGAGACAGCCTTTTCTTTAAGCTTTGAAACAGATTTCTCCCTTTCTTCTTCCAGGGCATCCATAGCCAGAAGGGAGTCTAAATCTAATCCAGGAGAATCATCCCAGATGGATGACTTCTCAAATTGCAACTCTTTCTCTTTTTCTTGTAAAGATTTTACTCTTAAGTCCCAAGCAGCCCTTGCTTGAATTTCTTCCAAATTTAAAACAGGAGAATCAACTTTGATTTCCTCTTGATGTTCATCCTCTTTATCATTTAAAAACACATCCAATTCTGGATCTAATTTAGTATCAGAATCACTTGGAGCAGCCTCAGAAACAACTGCTATTTTCTTGGCAGTTAAATCTTCTTTAATAATATCTGTAGAATCAAGAACACAGATCTGCTAAATAAGCTTGAATCATCCCTTCAAGGTATTCACCAGCAAGCAAATAAATTGACTCATCAATAAACCGGATTAGGGAATTACCTTCATATTTAACCATCTCCCAGCAGTCATTCAGATATTTAGTTATGATTCCTTCCAGGAATCTGGCAATCGTAGGAGAGGTTATATCTTCTAAGCATACTTTCACTGCAATTTCTGATAGCAGGATTCCATCTGATATTTCCTTCTCAGTCAAGACTGGAGCTAAAACTTTCTTAGCAGGAGCAATCTCTTCCTCAGTTGGAACCCTTTCTTCCTCAGCTGGAGCAACTTCTTCCTCAGCTGGAGTTGCCACTTTCTCAGCTGGAACAACCACTTCCTCAGCTGGAGTTGCCACTTTCTCAGCTGGAACAATCTCTTCCTCAGCAGGAGCTGTCTCTTCCTGATCAGTCATAACAACATCTTGAACTTCTTCTGGCTCAACTTGAGCAGATTCTGGCTGGACAGATACGACAACATCTGGAGCTATCTCTATTTCAGCTGGAGTAGAGGCAGGAAGATCTGAGACATCTTCATTGAACATCTCCCCCTGCCTGATTTCAGTAATTACTGAAACCAGGCCCCTAGAGGAAGATGGCTCAGCTGATTTAGAAATGGATTGGATGGAGGCAGTGAGACGGTCAATGGAGGCAGCAAGGGGAGCGATTGCCTCGTCAATCATGGTTTTGATTGACGGGGTAATCAGCTCCACGATGCGGATGATAATCTCTGGAGAGATATCAAAAGAAGATGGATGAGAGGTGGATGGATCAGCAGCAGAGATGGTAGATGTGCTGGGATGGAGGATGGTGTGAACAGGGGATCGAACTGGAGATACAGCAGGAGAGGGAGCAGGGGATGGGGAATGAACTGGGGAATTAACGGGAGATGCATGAGGAGTAAGAATTCTCTCTGAACCTAACAGATCGAAACTAGGAGCAGATATCCTAGCCAGATATGCAGGTAGAGGAGAGGCTGGAGGAGACAGAGGAACAACCACGGTTGTTTCAGGTGCAGCAAAAGAAGAGGGTCGTACCTCAGCAGAAGTTGATGGTACTTCAACTGAGGTAGACGGCAAAACAGAGGAGGAGGAAGGGATAGCTGAGCCAGCTTCACTAGGTTGAGGAGCGACTGAAGCAGTCCTTGTGTCCTCAGATTGCGCTGGAGCAGATTTTACGAACGTCCTCTTCCACTTTGAAAACAGATGGGGATCCATCTTCTTGCTGGCATTGATGGTAGTTGCGGCAGAACTCAGCAGCTGGGGGAATTTCTCCTTAAGAAAAATTCCAATAACCCTTCCCAGGGTGACTTCCTTCTTTCCTGTCTTCTTCCTGATCAAATCAAACAGAACAGCAGCCCAATCGATCCTCTTTCGATTAACAATTGCACACATAAGTGCGAATTGCTGCCTTGTTATGTTATCATGGGCAGAGTGCTTGCCCAGAATCACTTTTCCGACAACCTCAGCGAGGAACTTGATCTTGAAAGGGAAATTTACCTTGAGCAACTTGGAGGGAATGCCTTCAGCATGTCCCAGCTCGACGAGCATCCTTCCAAACTCCTGAGCGTCTTGCTCATAATCTTCGTCACCGATAACTAGACCAAAAACATCAGAAAGAACGGCCGGAGTTAGGATAGCTTCTACTCCGTCGATGGTACCGATCATCGACTCGTCTGTGGAAGACGACGTGAACGCCCATTCTTTTATTTCTGGAATATTAATCTTGATCCTTTCAGACATCAGCTTCTCTAGGCCTTGATCTCTGCAGAGCTGGAGAACTTCCACTATGCTGGCATCGCAACTGCTGAAAGCTTCAAAATCTACACTGAATCCTGCATCGAACTTGACGACGGCTAGAACAGCTGGAGAAATCGCCATTGAATCGCTGGAGAAACGCGAGAAGGAGGAGGAAGACGAAGGGGACGGAGCGGCAGAAAATCGCAAGCGGGAAAGCAGAATGCGAAAGGGCACGTTCCGTCGACGATAAAGCAACAGATCTTTTAACCTAGGTCGACTATCGGCTTTATATTGAACCGGATATAGTCGGTCTATTAAAAAGATCTTGAACCGATAGTCGAACAGCCGTTCGACGATCGGCTCAGAAGCAGAGTAGTCGGACAATCGTTCGACTATTTCTGGCTTCTCAAACAAAAGGCTGTCGTCGTCCGGAGATCGACGATGAGCTCAGCCTGTTCGACGATGGTCGAACGTCGATCGACGATCTTCAAACAGAAGCTATCATTAACCAGAGGTCGACGATAGGCTCAATCCGTTCGACGATCTTCGATCATCGTTCGACGATCTTCAAGCAGACCTCAACATAGGCAGATATCGTCACACTTAGTCTCGTCCATTGATCATGCCTAGTTGGACTAAAAAGAACAGATGCTTCTGTTCATCTAAAGGCTTGGTGAATATATCACCTCTCTGAAACTCAGTGGATATGAACTCAAGACAGATCTTGTTCTTTTCCACACAATCTCTCAGGAAATGGTGCCTAATCTCAATGTGCTTGGTTCTAGAGTGGTGCACTGGATTTTGTGCAATAGAGATAGCACTGGTACTATCACACATGATCTTGGTGTTCTTGTGTGAGTAACCATAATCCACAAGCTGGTTTTGAATCCACAGGATCTGTGAGCAACAACTGGCAGCTGCTATATATTCAGCCTCTGCAGTTGAAGTTGAGACAGAAGCCTGCTTCTTACAGAACCAAGAGACCAATCTCTCTCCCAGGAACTGGCAAGTTCCTGAGGTGCTCTTCCTGTCAACTCTGCAGCCAGCATAGTCAGAATCAGAATATCCAATTAATTCAAACTCTGACTCAGCTGGGTACCAAAGTCCTAGATTTGGACATCCTTTCAGGTATCTCAGGATTCTCTTTAGAAGAATCAGATGAGATTCCTTGGGGTTGACCTGGAATCTAGCACAAAGGCATGTAGCAAACATTATATCTGGCCTACTTGCAGTTAGATATAATAGGGAATCAACAATGGCCCTATAATTCTTTTGATCAACTGGCTTGCCGTGATCATCAGAATCAATAACTACATTAGTAGCCATGGGTGTAGGCATTGCTGAAGCATCAGCCATCCCAAATTTCTTTACCAATTCCTTGGCATATTTGGATTGGGAGATGAAGATACCATCAGCATCTTGCTTAACTTGGAGACCAAGAAAGTAAGACAGCACACCCATGCTACTCATCTCAAACTTAGAGTGCATCAAGTTGGAAAACTTTTTGCAAAGTTTGGGATCAGTGGAGCCAAAGATAATATCATCTACATACACCTGAACTAACAGGATTGTGTCCTTGTGATGCTTGACGAAGAGGGTTCTATCAACTACTCCCCTAGTGAAGTTGTGCTCTAACAGGAAACTAGCTAGAGTCTCATACCAGGCTCTAGGAGCTTGCTTTAGTCCATAAAGAGCTTTCTGCAACTTAAAAACATGAGAAGGCTGAGTTGAAGAAACAAACCCTGGTGGTTGTTCAACAAACACCTCTTCCTTAAGCTCACCGTTCAGGAATGCACTTTTGACATCCATTTGGAACACCTTAAACTTCATGTAGGCTGCATAGGCCAAGAAAATCCTTATTGCTTCTAGCCTTGCAACAGGGGCAAAGGTTTGGTCATAGTCTATACCTTCCTCCTGTCTGTAGCCCTGAGCTACAAGCCTAGCTTTATTCCTTACTATTATTCCATTTGCATCTAACTTGTTTCTATACACCCACTTGGTGCCTATGATCAGTTGGCCTTTAGGTCTTGGAACCAAAGTCCAAACTTTACATCTCTCAAACTGATTGAGTTCCTCTTGCATTGCAATGATCCAGTGGGGATCTAGCTCTGCATCTTTAAAGGTGAGGGGCTCAACCTGTGAGAGGAAACAAGCATGCATCACATCCTGTCTTAATTGATGTCTTGTTTGCACACCAGCTGATATGTCTCCAATCACTTGAGATGTGGGATGATCTCTAAGTGTGACAATATCAGCAGGTGGGATGTGATCTTCAGCAACAGTTGGGATTAATTCCTCAAGAGGAATTTGATCTACTGTTGGTGGAACAGCAACAGCTTCAACAGCTTCAGCAATGTCTTCATCACTGTCTGATTCAGTGATCTGAAGAGTTGAAAGTTGAAGGATTTCTTGAGGGGCATCATGTACCTGCAAAGAACTGGAGGAAGGAGAATTTTCTTTCTCCTTGTAAAACATCTGAGACTCATCAAAAGTCACATGCACAGATTCCTCTATCTTACAGGTTGATTTGTTATAAACCCTATAAGCTTTGCTTACTTGAGAATATCCAAGCATGATTCCCATTGAAGCTTTTGCTTCAAATTTTCTAATATATTCTTTATTATTGTTATGAATATACACAGTACAGCCAAAAATTCTAAAGTAATTAATTTTTGGTTTCTTTCCTTTAAGCAACTCATAAGGAGTTTTACACTTAAGTTTGTGTATCAAACTTCTATTCAAGACATAGTTGGCTGTACTAACAGCTTCTGCCCAATAGGATAGAGGCATGTTAGCATCTGCCAACAATGTGCTGGCAGCTTCAATTAGTGTTCTATTCTTCCTCTCAACTACCCCATTTTGTTGGGGAGTTCTAGGAGCTGAGAAGCTATGTTTGATACCTTCTCTCTCACAGAATTCTTGCATGAGAAGAGAGTCAAACTCAGTACCATGATCACTTCTGATCAAGGCCACATGAGTAGAGTACTCAGTCTGCACACAAAGTAGAAAGTCTGTAAGGGCTTTGAAGTTATCAGACTTAGTTCTCAAAAAGAAAACCCAACTGAACCTAGAGAAGTCATCTACAATTACTAATGTGTAATACTTCCCTCCTAAACTCTGTACATTTATTGGGCCAAAAAGGTCCAAGTGTAATAAATACAGGATTCTAGGAGAATCACTTTTATTAACAGATTTAAATGAATTCTTGGTTTGCTTGCCTAGCTGACAAGCCTTGCATAGGCTCTCCTTCTTGTAGGGGCAAGAAGGTAAACCTCTAACAAGGTTGTGCTTAGATAACCTAGATATGTTCTTGAGGTTTACATGACTAAGCCTTTTATGCCATAAAGAATTATTATTAAGGGTTAATTCATTAAACAGGCAGATTTCAGAATGAGATGAATTAAAATCTACTAAATATATATTGCCTATTCTATTACCTATTAAAACAACATTATTATTTAAAGTAATATTGCAAGAGGAGTTAGAAAAAGAAACCTGGTAGCCAGCATCACATAGCTGGCTAACTGAAATCAGGTTGTGCTTCAGTCCACTGACATAAGCAACTCTCTTGAATGTAACGGCTCCAATTGTGATCTTGCCATATCCTTCTGTCTGACCACAGCTGGAGTCTCCAAAGATAACCTTTGGGCCGAGCTTTGCTTTGTACTTTGACAGTAGCTCTTTGTTTCCTGTCATATGCTTAGAGCATCCACTATCCAAATACCACTTATTTTGAGTGATTGGATAGGCCTTCACCTGCAAAACAACTATTTAGACAGAGTGGACCCAGGTAACCTTGGGTCCCTTGTTTTTCACATAAGAAAAACTGGAGATATAAGAAAATGCAGGCTGAGGGTGATAACCTAGTGGGTGAGATCTCCTAGGTGGGATTCTCCATGCAGATGATGGGTCAACAAACCTAGGGTTTCTATTTTCATTTAGGTTTCTATGGAATGAATTATGATTTTGAAAATCATGTTGAAATCGTCGATCGACGTTCGACGATAGGCGCTCAGATCGTCGAGCTTCGTTCGACCATGGAGCATCCGATCGTCGAGCTGCGTTCGACGCTTTTTGCATTTCTTTGAAAAACTTCTTTCTCTTTTCTCTCTTAGCCTTATTTAATGTTTTATTTACAAGGTTTACTTGCTCAGTGTTCTTCTTTCCACTAGCTGAAATGAAGTTCACTGGAGTTGAAAGGTTATTTTTAAGGAGGACTGGGGGTTCACTGGGAGAAGCTCCTAAGCCTAATTTATCATTACCTGACCTAGTGTTGGTCATGCTGGTAATTTCTAATAGCTTAAGGCTTCTACCATTAAGTGACTCTTCTAGTCTCTTAGACTTAGCTAATTCCATTTTAAGAAATTTGATTTCTTCACTACAAGTAGTGAGTTCTTCCTTTAACCTAATATTTTCAGAGGCTATTGATTCAGAGTCAGCTAGCCTATTTCTAAGTTCTTTTATCTCTTTTTCTGAACTAATTAAATCTAAACATAGAGATTTAAAATCTAACTTAAACTCTTCTGAAGTAAAATCATAAGATGAAAGTACCTCATCTTCAGTAGGCATTTCTTCATCTGAGTCAGAACTCTCTGCAGCAGAGTGGTTGCTGCAGGCATCTATTGCCATGAGGCAAACTTCTTTTGCCTTCTTTTCTTCTTCATCCTCACTAGAGCTTGAGGATGAGGATTCTTCATCAGAATCACTCCAGGTTTCAGCAATGAAACCTCTCTCCTTCTTCTTGTTTTTGTAGGAGGATGGCTTGGAGTGCTTCCTGTGTTGTTCTTTATCTTTTCTCTTTTCTTTGTTTTTCTCCTCTGGACACTCTGGCAAGATGTGTCCAGGCTTCCTGCACCCATAACAAATAATTTCTTTAGTTGGAGTACGATCATACCTTGACTTTTCTTCATACTTTGAAGATTTTCTTCTGAACTCTTTTCTCCCCATTTTGAGAAATCTCTTGGCAAACAATGCCATGAGCTCCTCATTTGATTGGCTGCCTTCTGAGGCTTCAGCAGCTTTAAGAGCTAGAGATTGCTCTTTTCTTGTTGGAGTGGGGGTCTTGGCTTCTGCTTCAGCTTCCCTTGTCTTCAGCACTTGCTCAAAAGATTTGAGCTTGCCGAGAAGGGCTTCAGTTGATATCTCATTGGTGCTTCTGGCTTCCTTGATTGGCCAGATCCTCAAATCCCATGTGCTAGGAAAGCACATAAGGATCTTATCATTGACCTCTGTCAATGAGATATCCTTGTCAAGGGTCCTCAGCTCATTGATGATTGAGCTGAGCCTGGTGTACATCGCTTCAACTGATTCAGCATCAGTCTTCTTGAAGTTCTCATACTGTGAGATAAGGTTGGACCTCCTGTCCTTCCTTTCATCAGCTGAACCAGCTACAATCTGGTTCAGTGTGTCCCACATGGCCTTAGCTGAGGAGCAGTCGGCCACCTTCTGGAACACCTCATCAGACATAGTCTGAGCCAGTATGTTCATTGCTTTGGCATCAGCAATTTTGGCCTTCTTGTACTCATCATTATAGTCTGGAGGAGGCACTGCACTCATATCAGATGATGAGGCAGTGGCAGCAGCAGGTGCTCTTGGGGGACCTGACAAAATAGAAGCAAAAATACTCTCATCAATAGAGTTCATATAAAGTTTGATCCTTGCCTTCCAGATGCCAAACTTTGCTAAGTTGCATGCTGGAGGTCTGGTGCTAGAATAATCCTTAGACTGGGCCATGATAGTGAATATCTATAAGCTCTTGGTATCTATCAGGATCTTGTGACTTAGGTGTTAGCCTATACAGTCAGTCAACCTCCCTCTGATACCAATTGAAAGTGAAGGGATAGATACTACTCTAGAGGGGGGGTGAATAGAGTAATCAAATTTTGCACAATACAAAACTTAACTGTCTACCCAACTCCCTTGGAGTGAAGTGCGGAATGAAGAGATTATAGATATT
Organism: Platanthera zijinensis; assembly: GCA_039513925.1. Lineage (NCBI taxonomy): Eukaryota > Viridiplantae > Streptophyta > Magnoliopsida > Asparagales > Orchidaceae > Platanthera > Platanthera zijinensis. Next base: position 183,165,747 of record CM077087.1, read on the forward strand.
GGTTTAACCTTAAAGCCTAACACAAGTGTTGTGTACAAACACAAGCTAACTGTAATTACAGTTAAGCTTGGAAAAACCTAAACAGCAACTAGCAGCCTAGTTATATCTATTCACAGCCACAGTACAAGAAAAATAATAAACAAGCCAGACGACACAAGGAATTTTATAGTGGTTCCCCAAACAACTTGGGTACGTCCACTCTTCTACCCAAACGGTAGGAATCCACTACAGGTTTTTGATCAGGTGCCCTGCCACCAACAGGATCTTCTTCAGGTAGATCCAGAGACCCTTTAGACTTTTGATCAGGTGTCTAAAAACCAAGCACAGGTTTTTGATCAGGTGCCCTGCCACCAAGGGATACTTTTGAAGGGAGTAATAACCCTGTACAGGAGGGGGAAGAAGGTTAAGATGTCTTCTCTATTTTACAATAGATTAGAGAAGCACAAAAAGCTTGCACTGAGCTAGAATGCTCTAAAGAATCAAGGCTCCCCCTGGCTCAAAGATGTCCAGGTGAAGTCTTGCTTCAGTGCAGAAACTCTTCAGAAAATTCTGAAGGAAAGAGCTACATGAAGAAAATAAATAACAAAAAGAAATCTCTTCAAGCAGCTATTCTTCTTCTTCTTCTTCTTCAAAGAAACTCTGAGTTGAACTTCCTGAAAGCAGGAGAACTCAGGTGAAGAAGAGATGAAGATCTTAACACTTCTCAATTAGATGGAGTTTGCTGAGAGCAGGAAGCTTGAGCTTGATGAAGGCTTGAGTGCTTTTGAATATGTGTGTAACAGCTAGCTTCAATCCTTCTGCAAAGGGTTCTTTTTATATCATCATCAAGCAACGGCTCTCTTCCATTTGAATTGTTTGTCTTCTTCTAAGCCTTGAGACCTGGGCTGTAAATATCAAGAAGACAGAAGTATTTCTGCAGCAAAACATTCCATAAAAAGGAATAAACCTCTTTCTAAGAAGCTGCAGGCATAAATCAAATAAACAGATAGACTAAATAAAGTCACATCAGAAACTATCTCTTTATAGCAAAAGAAGACTTTTCAGTCTAACGGCTATAAAGGGGCTGACAGCAGATAAAGTAATTAAAATGACAGCTAATAAGACAAACAACTTTATCTTAAAAGATTTAAACTCAGGCAATAAGAATAGAACAAATAATGCCTGGAAACTTTATCATACAGCTTAAAATACTGTGCCAGAAAATGTATTAAATAATTAAATATAATAAATAAATACAAAATCCAAAGGCAGACAGAAAACGTCGAACGACCTTCGAAGATCGTCGAACGACGCCAGGAGATCGTCGAACTATCGGGCAGATAGTCGAACGATCCAGATAGTCGAGCTATCAAATAGATAGTCGAGCTACCGCAGCAGATAGTCGAACTATCAGGACAGATAGTCGAACTATCAGATAGTCGATCTATCTAGGACAGATAGTCGAGCTATCAAGCGCACAGAGATGGTCGAACTATCAAGCAGATAGTCGACCTACCTCAGAAAACAGATAGTCGATCTATCAAAAGATAGTCGAACTATCAAAACAAACAGATAGTCGATCTATCAACATATAGTCGAACTACCAGCGCAGAACAGATAGTCGAACTATCAACAGATAGTCGAACTACCAGCGCAGAACAGATAGTCGAACTATCAACAGATAGTCGAACTACCAGCGCAGAACAGATAGTCGAACTATCAACAGATAGTCGAACTATCAGCGCAGAACAGATAGTCGAACTATCAACAGATAGTCGAACTACCAGCGCAGAACAGATAGTCGAACTATCAACAGATAGTCGAACTATCAGCGCAGAACAGATAGTCGAACTATCAACAGATAGTCGAGCTATCAGCGCAGACCAAGGCGTCGACCAACTGATAGACGATCGTCGATCAGTCGATAGACGATAGTCGAACGGCGTTCGACTATAGTCGAACGAAAAACCTACTTAGCCAAATTCTCAATTTGGAAAAGCGAGGACTCTACAGCTAGACTCCTAACCATTGACCATAGATATTTCTTGGGTCAAGGGGCACAAAGGAGAGGACTGAACTCAAATCAACCTAGGGTACCAACACCCACCCAGATTTTTTGCTCGGATAATTTGTCTAAAAAATTCAAAGCTTCATCTCCAGAAGTTGAACACATGGCCATTCAAGCAACTTGTCCTGGACCCATTCCACATCCCTTGTGCCTTTTCTTTATTTTTTTCCTTACAAGATTATATTATATTTTAGTAGTACTTATTCTTCATGTTTACCTTCATGAGTCATCATGATCTATTGCTATTCAGTCTTATATCTTGATGGCACAAATTATTTCATGTGATCCAGATATATTTTTGTTTGCTTTCTGTACCATACTTAGGTTTTGCGATTTTTCATCTTTCTGTATTTCCGTTTTTGTGGGAGATCATAAGTAGGAAAGAGAGGAGGAGAGGAATGTGAAGGTTTTCAGAAACCATGGAGGTCCATTGCTGAATGGGGATAGTGGATTTACAATGGAGGATGGTGATCAGAATCAGTCTTCAGCTAGGATTACGGGCAAGATAAATTATATATCAGCTGTAGTGGAGGAGGAAGGAAATTTTTTTTAATGATTTGTTAGTAATCAATTGATTTTTAAATAGTCATTTTCAAATTTGATAATTTTTAAGTAGTATTGATTTGTTAGAAATCAAAAAAAAAATTGCTAATAAGAGCACCCTAAAAATTTTATGAGTTTGATTCTCATCATGGCATATGAGTCTTTAACTACTTATGTATAGTAGTTTGTTGATTGAATTGAATGCTCACTAATACTTTACTGTTGATGATTAATATTTTTCGCACTTAAAAATAACCTAATATTCTATTGGGAATGCAAAATTTAAATTATATTCATGATAAGCTGTTTTTAAAAAAAAATATATGCATGTAAAGACTATATTGCTTCTGCAGGCTCGGGCACCTGCAACAATAAATTGGTCGGAGCACAACATTTCATCGTGCCCCGCTCTTCCAACACTCCCATCGATACAAAAGGCCACGGGACACACGTCGCCGGCATCGCTGTCGGGAGTCCGGTGTACAATGCTAATGTGAGTGATCTTGCAAGGGGTACCGCCTCCGGCATGGCACCAAGTGCGCACCTCGCAGTCTACAAAGTCTGTCGAGGAAAGGAATGTCCAGACAGCTTCAGCCTCAAAGGAATAGAAAAGGCTATTATGGATGGCGTTGACATCATCCAAATCTCCAACGGTGCACCCCGTGAATTCTTGTCGAGCGGCAACATTAAGGGCTCATTTCGGGCACTGGAGAAGGGAATCCTCACCATTTGTTCGGCGGGGAATAAGGGCCCAACCCCAAGCCTCCTTAGCAATGACGCCCCCTGGATTCTCACCGTCGGCGCGGCCTCCAATGGTCGGAGGAATACGGCTGTTTTGAAGCTTGGCAATGGGATGGTGTTTAATGGCGAGTCGAGCTACCAACCAGACCCATCTGACATTGTCGACGTTCCGCTCATTTACCCAGGGGTCAATCCCACACAGGAGAACTTGTCTTGCCAAAATGGATCCATGGCGGGCTTCAATGTCACCGGAAAATTAGTGCTTTGCGGCAGGGGATACACTGATCCCGAAGAGAAATCAAAAGTGGTGAAGGAAGCTGGTGGCGCTGGAATTATCCTTCTGAACCAAGTATGGGATGGCGATACTCTGTGGTCATATTCGTTCGTGATTCCAGGAATTCATGTCACCCACAAGGATGCACTTAAAATCATCGGCTACTTCACCCCCGAGACCAACCCTACTGCATCAATTACATTCAAAGGCACGGAGTTCGGAATTCGCCCATATCCTAGTGTTGCGGCGTTTTCGTCAAGAGGACCTAGTTTATACACCGGTGCTATTCTGAAGCCAGACGTCATCGCACCCGGGGTGGACATCCTGTCCGCATGGCCTTTCGATGCCGAAGATGGCTCAGCCAAGTCTGACGCCTTCAACTTCAAGTCGGGAACCTCCATGGCAGCACCTCATGTCTCTGGCATCGCAGCTTTGCTAAAGAAGGTGCACCCAGATTGGTCTCCGGCCATGATTAAGTCAGCTATTATGACCACTTCATATACGGGGGACCGTGATAAAAATCGGATCACGGACGATGCGTCGAATAATCGTGCACCAGCAAACGCATTTGCAATTGGTGCTGGACACGTCAACCCATCTGCCGCCGAACACCCGGGGCTCGTTTATGACACTCGCCTTGAAGATTACGTACCATACCTCTGTGGCTTGAAAGGGATGAACACATTCAAAGTCATCATCATTACTAACGGGGCCGGCACATGCTCCAATAAGAAGATGGCTGCAGAGGAGCTGAATTATCCATCAATTATGGTATCGTTGGGCTCAGGTACTAATAATAAGACAATTCGGCGGACTGTAACGAATGTAGGAAAAGCCAATTCTATCTATAACGTGACCATTATCAACCCCAAGGGAGTGACGGTGGATGTAAACCCCAGAAAGCTGCAATTTGCCAGCGTCGGCGAGGAGAAGAGCTTTACGGTTGAGATAAGTCTGACGGGGAGTCCACCGACTAGAGGGGAGGATGTATGGGAAGGAAGGCTGATATGGGTGTCAGGTATGTATCGGGTCACTAGTCCGATTGTGATCACTGAATAGCTCCAATGCTACGGGTTCATATGCCAAGTGTACCTTGTGAGCAAATAAAATACTTGTCGTGAACGATAGAGGAGGCTCCTTGCTTCTCAATAATCTAGCACTTTAAAATCTGGCATCTCGCTCTAATATATATTTATTGGCAACTATATTTTGATTATAATAATATAATTATTGACTTTTGAATGATCCAGCTGACCGTGAAATTCTGTTTTCCTTTGAAATTATGAAGCACATGAGAAGATACAATAGAAAGATGAATGAATTCAGATCACTTTACATCAAAAAAAAAGAACAGAGAATTAATGGATGAAAAAAGGACAGGTTGTCGTTGTCTCAAGCTTGTTGCATCCTAATTAGGATTTAATGTGTCTTAGGAATAAGATAGTGTTTGGGAGAGCTTAGTGTTTGGGAGAGCTTTAGATCAAAAGCTATGTTTGGTTATGCGCAGCAGTAAACCACGGTTTTTAAAATAAGTTGGGCCTAGATTTATCATCCGCGACTGGTTTCTCCGGTCCGTCCGCGCTGCAGCGCGCTCCCGTGATGCCTGATACTTGATTCTCCGCGTTGCAGCAAGATTCATTTTCGCTCCCGTCCCATGGATTCATCTTCGTTCCTATCAAACTCCCAATTCCCCCTCTGATAAATTTGATTCTAAGGCAAGGAGAGAAACTCACGGGTGGAAGTGAAAAATGATGAAATACTTTTTTTCCTTGTCTTTTTCATTGATACACATAGCTTTATATACAAATATTCAGCATTAGCTATACAAGGAAAACACACTACAAATAGGAAACCTAATCAAACATGAAAAACATGGCTGGTGGAGGTTTCCTAAAACCAAAGACACTTAATATAGAAACAAGACAAATACAGAAACAAATAAATACATAATCAAAGCAAATATGTGAACAAATATCGCGTTAATACTCCTCAAGTTGGAGCATGGAGATCACGAATGCCCGGCTTGCCTAAGAAACAATCAATTTGTTTCTTTCCCAATGCTTTAGTAAATATGTCGGCAAGCTGTTAAGAAGACCGAACATAGGAGGTCAATATATGCCCAGCAAGAAGTTCATCTCAAACAAAGTGACAATCTATTGTTAGGATATTTGGTTATATGTCCGCGCGTGTCAGGACCGACTCGGAACGACCCATTGGGTTTCATGTCACTAGGGTGTAACGGCTCTACGCTGGAGATACTATATAAGGACATTCCACATTTGATGAGCCTTAGTGGACTATCTTGAGCGGAGCCTTCAACATTCTCAAGATATTTTTTCTAGGATTTTGCTCCCCGCCGTCCGCTCTACTGCTTTTTTGTTCGCGAAATTCCAAGTCCTCCGCTCGGAAACCTTCTTCTCCTGTATCACCGCTCTCGGTTTGCGATTTTCTCAGATCGCTGCCTTTTCCGTTCGTGAAGGTGCAGTTGCGATCTAGAAGAAGAAGGAACATAAGGTTTTCTTCTTGCAGTATTATTGCGAGATAGTTTTCGCCGCCCCGGAAGCCGTTTGAAAGAGATCCCCGATCGAGAAATCTCATGTTCCTCGATCGCGTGTTTTCGCCGTCTGCGTGACCGCTATTTGGAGGTAACCCCTCTACCGCCACAAATCTAGGGCATCGCCTAACCTCTGACGAGGAAGAAGAACAGTCGCAGGAAGGGGTCGCCTCTCCTCAGATCTGGTCGCCTCCGTGCAAATCCTACTGCCACTTTGTTGATCCGGCAGCCTGGAACGGCCCGCATGCAGATCACAGAGAAGGGTTGTGATTTTCCTGTTTCTAGTTTTTTATCCCTTGGGTCCAGAAAAAAAATTCATGTGGCGATTCTCTCGTTTCCGCAGCAGATCTAGTCCAGAGGTTTGATTGTCTTTGAAAATTTGGATTAGAATTGCTTGCTTTTGGTGGAAGAAATCGGCTTGATCACTGAGGGTCGAATCATCTGCAACCCTACACTCCTTCAAAGAAAAAAAAGGACTTGTGTTTTCTTGTGGATCATTTCCACAGATAGAGTTAATCTTATTCAGAAGTTTTATTGCTGGTCAGATCAACGCTCAGATCTATTGCAGTTATCTTTTTTTTCTGAATCTATTGGCGACTGTGCTCAACCGGAAAGGAGTAAATTCTATAATTCTGGATTGGATCTGAAGTCTTGGACTCGTCTTCACACGACTCAGGTGACCTCGTTCTAGCATTTTAATTTTTTGTTTAAATCTAGTACGATGTCGAAGAAAAACGGGCTCGACACCATAAAAATGCAATTGTTCGACGCCTCTGATTTTCTTACTTGGAAAATACAAGTCCAACTAGGAATGAAGAAACGCGAGATCTTCTATACTATTCAGAGCGATTTCGCTTCTACCTATCACACCTACAAAACAACAAAAGAAATATGAGATCGGCTGAACGCGCACTTTCAGAAGGAGGAAGGATTGTCAAAGTCGCTCATTGGGGAGAAGTTTTTCAACTTCAGATTCAAAGAGAACGTGCCTATCACTTCTCAACTCTTGGAGCTGGTCAACCTGCATCAGAAGCTGGATGATGATCATTCGAAGATGGACGACAACCTCTTTGTGTACATGATTCTGAGTAAGCTTCCTCCTGAGTGACTCTTTTTCAAGACCGAGATGCACAGACTGAAAGAGAAGATAAGTTTGGATGAACTCAAAAGGTTCATCCATATTGAGGACCAAAACATCGCTAGGAAAAGCATGGAGCAGGTTGCATAGCCCTCACAGACTGTCAATTTCGTTTCACGTCCTAGTAAGCCTTCTCGGAAGTCCCCGACACCTAAGGGTGATACCCACGCACCGTTTGCGGTCAAAAAGCCTTCTCTCAAAAGGAAGAAGGGGAAGTGCCACAAATGTGGCAAATGGGGTCATTGGGCCGCTGAATGCAAGGGTCCGAAAAGACAAAAAGAGGAAGCCCCACAAAATGTGGCGAACATGGTGGTCGACAACTCTGATCCCAAGTCCTTCGTGGCTATGATTGGGAGTAGTCACCGCAGTGCGTCGTCTGAGTGGTGGCTGGACAGTGGTGCTACCTATCACGTCACAAATGACAGGGGTCTTCTCTCAAAGGTCTAAGCCGTCAAGGATACAGTCGAGAGCTATAATGGAGGAGCAACAGATGTTACTCATGTTGGGACTGCAGAGCTAGTCCTCTCTTCAGGTAAAACTTTAATTTTACAACATGTTAAAGTAGTTCCCAATTTAACTAAGAATTTGATTTCTATGAGTCTACTTGATAAAGCTAGAATGTCTTTCACAACCATGAACGGTAGAATGACTTTAACTGTTAATTCTCTCTACTTTGGTTGCGCTTACCTGATCAATGGTATGTATAGACTTTGCCTAGATAACGAGTGCATAAATCAAGTGAGCTCAACTCTGATTGATCCGAAGTTATTACACAATAGACTTGGACATATTCACTATAAGAAAATGCAAGATCTAGCTAAAAGTCAAAACATTCCATTAGATCTGTCTATTCGATTTGATAGGTGTGAGGTTTGTGCCCAGACTAAGATCACTAGAAACCCTTTCAAGACCGTTTCAAGGAGCACACAACTTCTGGAGTTGATACATTCGGACCTCTGTGATTTCCATAGTCACGCCCCAAGAGGGGGAAGGAAATATCTAATTACATTCATCGACGATTTTTCCAGATATTGTCATGTTTACCTATTGAAATCAAAAGACGAGACATTCGAGACCTTTAAGATCTTCAAATCTCGGGTAGAAAATCAATTAAATCTAAATATAAAAGACTTAGAAGTGATCGAGGAGGAGAGTACACTACAACTGGGTTTAAGGACTTTTGTGCCTCTGAGGGTATAATCCTAGAAACCACGGCTCCTTACTCACCCCAGTCGAATGGTATTGCTGAGCGTAAGAATAGAACCTTAACAGAAATGTTGAATTCTATGCTCCTCACAATTGGCATTCCTAATTCATTTTGGGGGAAAGCAGTCCTAACTGCAAATCAAATTCTGAATAGAGTGCCCCACTCAAAGCTCAACTCTACTCCGTATGAGTTGTGGTATGACCATCCTTGTAGATATGACACTCTAAAGACTTGGGGTTGTATCGCTTATGTAAGAATACAAGACCTTAAGAGACCTAAGGTGGGACCTAGAACAACGACCCGTATTTATCTAGGTAGTGCAGAAGATAGTGCAGCTGATAGGTTTCTGGATCTATTCACTAATATAGTGATAGAGTCTAGAGATACTATTTTCTTTGAACACAAATTTATCAAAGATCATGCCTTGAACGTCTCTAGGTCTACTGATATGGTTTCACAATCTACGGTAAAACCTGAAGCTGACCCCTCTGGCACTGCTCCCCAATCTCTAGAGGTGGAACCTGTTCCTCTTAGAGTATCTACAAGAGACAGAATCCCTACGAATTTTTGTGAGAATTTTGTCATATATCACTTAGAGGATGATCCATTCTCCTATAGGAAGCAATGCGATCTAGAGATGCGTTAATGTGGGCAGAAGCCATCGATGATGAGATGAACTCGCTGCTATAAAACAATACTTGGCATCTAGTTGATCTGCCGAAAGGAGCTAAAGTTCTAGGATGCAAGTGGGTACTAAAGATGAAATTGCACAGTGATGGGTCTATATCCCGATATAAAACACGTCTAGTAGCTAAGGGTTATAAACAACAGGGGGAATTGACTATTTTGACGTCTATTCACCAATATGTCACCTATCCACTATTAGGATTCTTCTTGCCTTAGCTTCTATCGAGAACTTTATAGTTCATCAGATGGATGTAAAGACAGTCTTCTTAAATTGAGAGCGTGATGAGGAGATCTTCATGGCAAAACCTGAAGGTTATGTATATAAGGATCTAAAAGATAAAGTGTGCAAACTTAATAAATCGATCTATGGGCTTAAACAAGTACCTAAGATGTGGCACATTAAATTTGATCAAGTGGTAAAAAGCATTGGATTTCAGTTCAGTCTCTCAGACAAGTGCCTCTACTACAGCTCGATGTCAAATCAAGCAGTCATCATATGTCTATATGTGGATGATATGTTAATTCTGGGGTCAGATCTTGTCGTAGTGAGGGATAATAAATCCGCTCTCGCGAAAGCATTTGACATGAAGGACCTTGGTCCTATAGATACCCTATTAGGTATGAAAGTTAGAGTAGACAAAAGATGTGTCTCTCTAAGTCAGGCTCATTACATTGAGCAGATCCTTACTACCTGGGGTTATAAAGATTGTAGGCCTGTTGAAACACCAATTGATCCAAATGTCAAGTTGAGTCCGAATGAAGGGACCAACGTTGATCAAGTAAAGTATTCGAAGATCATTGGTAGTCTCATGTATGTCATAAGTTGTACAAGACCAGAAATTGCCTTCTCTGTTGGCATGCTGAGTCGCTTTACCAGTAGTCCAGGCAAAAATCATTGGGATGTCTTAGATCGGCTGATGAGGTACCTGAAAGGTACTAAAGATCACGCTCTGTACTACACTGGTTAACCTCATACGTTGGAAGGATACTCTGATGCCTCCTGGTGTTCAGAAGTTGGGAACAGCAAGTCCACCAGTGGATTTATTTTCACTTTGGGTGGCGCTGTAGTCACTTGGAAATCCAAAAGACTGACTTGTATAGCTTTGTCGTCTATTGAAGCCGAGTTGTTTGTCTTAGCCTCAGCTGGTGAAGAGGCAGATTGGATCAGGAATTTAATTCTAGAAATTCCCTTGTCTAGACTTCAAGTCAATTCGTTGAGTCTGTACTGTGATAATCAAGCAGCAGTCCAAGTCATGAAGAATGTCCTTTTTAATACTAAGAGACGGCATATACGACTGAGACACGCTCTACTGAATTATCTAAAAGAACAAGGCATTATCACTTTGATCAATGTGCGATCGAAGGATAATCTAACTGATCCACTAACGAAAGAAACGCCTAAAGACTGATCAATCAAAATAGTGGGGGAAATGGGACTCAAGGCGATTTAAGTTCAGCCCAGTTTCAAGGTTAGGCGATTCAATTCTGCCTTAGTCCAAATGTTTTGATTTTTCCACTTTCCTTTGTCAAAGCAAGCATGTTGTGCTCCGCTGATGTTCGGGGTTGCTGAGTACGAATCTGGTGAGTTATTTCATTCCACATTTGATGTTAACAATTCAACTGGTTTCATTTTCCTTATCTAGGAGGAGAGTGTTATTCCACATTTGATAACACAATCTGACTAGGTTTGGCTCTTCTTCTATTTATTGGTTCCATTCCACATTTGATGAGTTCCAATTAACTTTAGAAGAACAGTAACCGTGACATTCCACATAGGAACACAGATACAGCTGCAGTGTCCAGAAGTCCATAACATCGTTTCTTTAAAAACAAATAATGGATTCTGAGGTAGAACCTAAATACTCTACACATGCTTCCTCATACTGTACTACGTTCATTTAAGTAGAACTAGATACTTGTACATTTTCAAACGTTAAATTCATAATGAATGAACTTCAGTGTTGGAAATTACAGGAGTTGTTGTTGATGGAGGAGCCCTTGCAAGTTGGGATCCAGAAGAGGATGACCTGCTGGACGATGACGTCTAGAGTGTTTGTCTGGTTTCTTTTTTTTCTGCTTAGAGCACTGTTTAGCTCTCCTTTCTTTCATTTGTTTTGTTTGGACTTTCTTGCTCTTTAGTTGGTCATGAGACACTAGGTGTTCTTGTACCTGTGCTGTGATTGTACTTTTGACTTTGTTATGATGCTGCTGAGATTTTCTATTTATTCTTATGCATGCATACAATTATTTTACTTAACGTCCAATATATTCTGACAAGTGTGACGGACACGGTTGTGTATTGAGTCGAATTCTGGTTGAACATTACACACACCACCACTTTTTTCGATGCCGGTCTCACCACGAACATAGGAGGAGATTTTTAGGATATTTGGTTATATGTCCGCGCGTGTCAGGACCGACTCGGAACGACCCATTGGGTTTCGTATCACTAGTGTGTAACGGCTCTACGCTGGAGATACTATATAAGGCCATTCCACATTTGATGAGCCTTAGTGGACTATCTTGAGCAGAGCCTTCAACATCTATGTCAATGTGTTTTGTTCGTTCGTGAAATACCGGGTTAACTTTGATGTTTAAAGCATCTTGACTATCACAATACCGACACATATGTCCAGAATGGTTAACACCGAGTGTAATCAAAAAGGCTTTCAACCATTTAAATTCATAACACGTAGTTGTCATGGATTTGTATTCCTCTTCAGCAGATAAGTGTGAAACTGTCTGTTGCTTTTTGGCTTTCCAAGATATCGGTGAATTGCCAAGAAAAATAAAATACCATGTCAAAGATCGACAAGTCTTTAGACTACTACCCCAATCAGCATCACAATACGCATAAAGCCAAAGATCACTATTGTCTTGAAGCAAAATTCCTTGCCCCGGATGACCCTTCAAATAGCGCACAACATGAAGTGCTGCTTCCCAATGATAACACGAGGGTGGTGCATAAATTGTCCCAAGATATGAACACAATAGCAAAGCTCTGACTGAGTAGTTGTCAAGTAAATTAACCGCCCAACAAGACGACGATATGATTCTTGTTGTTGAAACAATGAACTACTAGATGAGGCAAGCTGATGATGTTGTTCTAGTGAAAAACTAGCAGTTCGACATCTTAACAACCCAACTTTAGTAATGATGTCTAAAGCATATTTTGTTGCCTCAATACTATTCCTTGCGGACTACGTGCCACCTCTATGCCAAGAAAATACTTGAGGATGCTAAGATCTTTCATATGAAAGCATTCATTCAAATATTGTTTAAAATCTCGCATAGCTCCAGTATCATCCCATGAGATGATCAAATTGTCCACATAAACTACGATGTATATTCGTTTTCCTCCATCATTACAAGTAAACAAAGAATAGTCTGAATATGATTGTTGGAATCCATACTTTTTCAAAGCAGTCGCTAATTTTGCGAACCAACATCGAGGGGCTTGTTTCAAGCCATAGAGAGATTTGTGAAGTCCGCATACCTTCCCAGAAGCGCGATCGGAGAAAACAGGAGGAAACTTCATATCAACTTATTCCATAAGATCTGCATGAAGAAATGCATTATGGACATCCATATGATGCAGTTCCTAATTCTCTACTACAACAATCGCTAAAAATGTCCGAACAGTCACCATTTTTTCCACAGGTGTGAAAGTTTCGTTGTAGTCAACCCCTTCAATTTGCTTGTTTCCCATTACGACCAAACGAGCTTTGTGCTTTTCCACGGTTCCATCGAAGTTAAATTATGTTTTATAAATCCATTTGGAACCAATTGCTTTCTTACTAGGCGGAAGGTCAACCAAAGTCCATGCATTGTTATTTTCTAGAGCCTGAATTTCCTGTTGCATGGCCTCTCGTCAATGTACAGATTTCACAGCTTCTAAAATTGGGTAGGTTCTTCTCCTGCAGTAATAGCTGGAAAGAACTTTTTGTGCTGTGGGGAAAAATTATTGCAATTTATATAATGTGTTAAAGGGTAGGGCATACCCGAGGACTTCAATTGAATGGATGAACTAGGATAAGGGGCTATACAAGTGGTAGTGCTTGTCACAAAATTCTCTTCAGATGCAATTAAGCTCGACGTTCACGAAGTCTATGACCCAAACCTATATTTTCTGCACCCAATCCATTGCTTCCTGCTACAATACCTGGATCGACATTCTCATCACCAAGTTTTGTTTTTAACTCCTTTTTGGTTTGACCTATATTAATGGTTCCAACCTCCTCAAAAACAAACTCTGGTTCAACCATCATACAAACTGTAAGACCCCGTTTTTTTTTTAAACCCGGGGTCTTATGCCCAAAATCGCCGGTTTGCGGTGACACCAACACACCCGGTGTCACAACCCGCATTTTTCTCACTATTTATTAAATCAGAGTAAGAGAAAATCTATAAGCATATGATCAGCATGATTTCTAAAAAGAACTCACTCAACGTACTTTCTTAATTACGTATAACAAATGATTTTCCTATATATGTATAAATTAAAACTAGAGTTTTGGTTCAGCGTAAGGGTCCTTCGGGATCACTTATGCGCTCATTTAGGATGTGGTCATAAATGAAGTATCTTCCGCTACGTATAAAAAAATCAGTTTTGAAACCGTGGACTCTTTGGTCCACTGAGCCGAGGGATACGGCCAATAAATAAATCAAGTTTTCCTAATCAATTAATTCATGATTTGAAAGGATTTGGAGTGTCGCCTGAACGTCGGCAGTTATCCCCTGCTCGACGTGGCATCACAGCGCGTAGATTTTCTCTTACTCTGATTTAATAAATAGTGAGAAAAATGCGGGTTGTGACAATATAGTTTTACTTTTAGCTTTTAAAGTAACTAGCAACCTAGCATAAAACTTCCCAGAGCAAATAGACTATCTCCCAGAAAGGGTAGCAGTAAGAAGAAAACATATCTAGTACAAAAAGGTAAAACTACCAGGGGCGCCAACAGCTGACACGAACCCACTGGCAAGTATGTATGCCTGTAAGAAAACAGTAAAACTACCTCACTAAGACTCAAGAGAGTCTCAACAGTCAACAGAAGGACCTCCAACAGCACCACAGCAACAGCCACCTACTGGCTACTGCCCAGAACCTGAGGCGTTCAGAAGAAAAAAAAGAACACCTCAGAGCAAGGAATGCAAGTGCTAAAAAGGAAAGTAAGGTAAAAGCAAGTAAAGTAAGGTAAAGAGAGTACAAAGTAGAGTAAAAACAACAATGCCCAAGGAAGGGCGAAAGCAAACCTGCACCAAGTGCGGGAAAACAGCAACTACTCTGCCTAAAAACCTGCAGAGTCAACATGGCCATGATGCCAAAAATGCTGCAACGCCTACGGAAGAAACGCCTAACATCCTAAATTGTGAGAGGCGGCAGTAGCAAAAAACAAGAAACTTGGCATCAGGTTGAAAGCGTTCCAAAACGCCCAACCACTAATTCCAAGTCAACAAATTGCTCAAGGGTTGACACGTGAAGGCACAAAAGACCCAACACTCGCTTGCCCAGAAACTACTCGGGTCAAGGTAAAGAGCGTGGTCAAGGCTACATCACGCCACACAACCCCTAAAAGAGCCATCCACCACCACTACTGACCACAACCCACGATTCGGCCTTCGAAAGGTAACAGCCGACAAGGGACTCTCGATACACGAGCAAAACACTCGGGGAGAAATCAACGCTAAGGGATTAGTCGTTGCGATTACGCAACGCCGCTGCGAGTGAGTACACTCACTCGATTCTAAGCCTAGCGTACGAGCACCGACATCGGGTCGCACGATTACTAGACGCACGACCACAGGCCGTGCGTGCACAACCACACCTAAACGCCTCAAATAGGCAAGCTAGGCAAAAATCCCAAAACCTAGACCTACACCTAGGCCTAACATAAACTTAACCCGACGCTAACCCATATCCACACTACACACCTACCGCGACGCCGTCCTAAATCGGGGGCTACTAGCGGGAGGGATATAACCCTAATTTTCTAACGCGATTCAAAAGGGATTAGGGTTAGGATTCCGCTTCATCAACAAATCTAACATGCGATATACAAAATTAACAAGGAATTAAGAGACAATAGTAGGCCAAATGGCGAAAAGGAGAGAAGCACTTGCCTCGCTAAATCACCAAAAATTTCGCCAGCACAACGGCGCTATGGCGGACGCCCAAAAATTCCGGAAGGCTTCCAATCACTCCAACCAACCTAAGATTGCATTCTATCAACACAAGGAGCGAAAAACAAACCACATCCATTCCAAATCACGAAAAAAATCTACGGTGAAACTCAAAATAAATTACCTCGGGAGGGAGATCGCGCCTAGGGGAGTCCGGATCCGGCCTCGGATCGGAAAGGGGAGGTCGGGGCTGCCGGCGGCGGGCGGTGGAAGGAGCGGCTAGGTCGTCGCCGGGCTCGGGCTCGCACAGGAAAACAGAAAAAAAGATAAAAGGGGGGGCGGCTGCTGGTTCACGGGTGAGAGGGGGGGCCGGTTTTAGTTAATTTTATAAGGGGGGAGGGTGTTAATCCTAATAACCTAAACATTCTTATAACATAATTAAACCCATAAAACTAAACTAAAAATTTATGCTATATATATAACCTATAACTAATAACAAAATCAAAACCAAAACCTAATAATCTAACATCATCCTAATTAAAATTCATCTAATTAATTCATACAACCCAATCAATCCTAATCACTAACTCTTAATAACGAACTAACCAAATAATTATATATACATATTAACGCAAATGCCGACACGCACGCGAAATCAATAAACCACACCGGCTCGCGCGAGCCGCGCGCCACGCGACACATGCGCCAAGAGACGTGCCGTCATAGAAAAAATGACGACTCGTACAAACTAACAACCGCCAAGACGACGCGAAAACGCGACGTCTTCGGATTTCGACCAAAATCGCACCGTAGCTAAATACCCGGGCTACGAGAACAACGGCGAAGTCAAAAACGACTTCCGACGAACAAAACTCGAGCTAACCTCGCCCGAAGCCAAACACGGGAATTCCCTGAAAGGCTCAACCGGGTCTCCAAAACAGACACCGGCTAGCTGGGGAAACCCGCAAACAGGCTAAACCTCTAAGAACACCTAACGAGGTACTCTAACAACGGCTCGAGACGGAAAACGTCAACGTAACGCCGAAAAAGGATTTAAAATAAATCATCGAAAATTCGGGGGCGTTACAGTCACTCCCCCTAACAAAAAGTTTCGCCCCGAAACTTTGCGAATACCACTCCTACAACAGAAGGAAAGAAACAACTACTAGGAAGGAAACGTACCCGACAACTCAGGGGAACAAATGAGGGTGAGCCTCCCTCATAGCCGACTCTAGCTCCCAAGTCGCGCTCTCCAAATCCTGATTCTTCCAAAGAACCTTTACCATAGGAATAGACTTCGTCCGCAACACTCGAGCTTGAGCTTCCAAAATGCGGACCGGCACCTCGACATACGAGAGATTAGGCTCCAACTGGGGCACAGCGTCCAAGACTTGCCCACTGCTCCGCACACACTTCCGCAATTGGCTCACATGAAAGACATTATGAACCCCCGGGAAGCTAGCTGGCAGATCCAGTCTATAAGCAGCCACACCAATACGCTCCAAGATCCTGAACGGGCCCACAAATCTCGGATCCAACTTCCGATTCTTGCCGAACCTCTTCACTCCTACCATCGGAGACACCTTCAAGAAGACCAAATCATCCACTGAAAACTCCAAATCGGACCTACGCCGATTGGCGTTCTTCTCATACCTCTCCTGAGCAACTCGAAGCTTCTCCCGAATGAGCTTCACGGAAACCTCCATCTCTTCGAGTGCATCAGGACCCAAAACAGGCCTCTCACCGGCCTCGGCCCAAAACAGAGGGGTTCTGCAGCGCCTTCCATACAACGCCTCGAAGGGAGCCATCTGTAGACTCTCTTGGTAGCTGTTGTTGTAGGCAAATTCCATGAGCCGCAAACGCTCATCCCATGCACCTCCATGATCGAGAATATAGCACCGGATCATATCCTCCACAATCTGATTCACACGCTCGGTCTGCCCGTTGGTCTGCGGATGGTAAGCTGTGGAATACCTCAAATCAGTGCCCAAACCCTCCTGCAAACTCCTCCAGAAACGCGATGTAAACCGAGAGTCTCGATCTGAAACGATGCTAACTGGAACACCGTGCAATCTGACGACCTCATCCAAGTACAACTCAGCAATCTTCTTCATCGAGTAATCGATCTTATAAGGTACGAAGTGCGCACACTTCGTCAATCGGTCCACGATCACCCAAACAGAATCAAACCCTCTCGGAGATCTCGGTAAGCCTGTAATGAAATCCATCGAGATGCTTTCCCACTTCCAAGTCGGGATCTCCAAAGGTGCCAACTTGCCACCAGGCCTCCCATGGTCGGCCTTCACCCGCCTGCAAGTGTAACACTCCGAGACAAAACGAGCTATATCACCCTTCATCCCATACCACCAGGCGATCTGCTTCAGATCATGGTACATCTTCGTAGATCCCGGGTGGTAGGAAACACTGGATCCGTGAGCCTCTTTGCAAATCAATACTCTGATGTCTCCAACTGCGGGGATGCAAAACCTGCCGCGGTACTTCAAGGTACCCGCCTCGTCGATGGAGAAATCTGGCAACTCTCCCCTCTCAGCTCTGAGGTACAAGTGCAACAAATCCGGATCCTCTTTCTGATGCAATCTGGTGAGAGAAATCCATGACGGCTCTGCCACTACCAAACTGCTCTGCAACTCACAGCGTCCTGCGGTGATATCCATCAATAGAAACTCCTCCACTAAGCGATCTGCGGTGAGATTGAAGACTTTCCCCGTCTTCCGGCTCAAGGCGTCGGCCACCACATTGGCCTTGCCCGGATGGTACTGAATCTCAACATCATAATCAGCAACATACTCAAGCCACCGCCGCTGGCGCAAATTCAGCTCCTTCTGAGTGAACACGTACTTCAGGCTCTTATGATCGGTAAAGATCCTGCACTGGGCCCCATAAAGTAAGTGTCTCCACAGCTTCAAGGCAAAAATCACCGCAGCAAACTCGAGGTCGAGCGTAGGATAGTTCCGCTCATGAACCTTCAACTGACGAGACCCATAAGCGATCACCTTCCCTTCCTGCATCAACACGCCACCGAGTCCAACGTGCGAGGCATCCACATAAACGTCATAGTCCTGTCCCTCCGCCGGTAAGGTCAACACAGGGGCAGAACATAACCGGCTCTTTAGCTCCAGAAAGGCCTCCTCGCACTTATCATTCCAAACGAACGCCGCATGCTTCTGCGTCAGCTTTGTCAAGGGCGCTGCCAAGGTAGAAAAGCCCTCGACGAATCTTCTATAATAGCCGGCCAACCCCAAGAAGCTCCTGATCTCCTTGGGTGTGCTCGGCCTACTCCAATCCATCACTGCTGAGATCTTCTCCGGGTCCACTGAAATACCATCTTTGTTCACCACATGACCCAGGAAGGAAACCTGAGGCAACCAGAACTCGCATTTGCTCAGCTTGGCATACAACTGATGATCCCTCAAGGCGGATAACACCAACCGCAAATGCTGATCATGCTCCGCCGCATTCCGAGAATAAATCAGAACGTCGTCAATGAACACGACGACAAACTTGTCCAGAAAGTCCTTGAACACCCGGTTCATCATGTCCATAAATGCTGAAGGCGCATTGGTCAGCCCAAAAGACATGACCAGGAACTCGAAATGACCATGCCTCGATCGGAAAGCCGTCCGTGGAACATCCGACTCTCGGATCCTAAGCTGATGGTAACCCGAACGGAGGTCTATCTTCGAAAACACTGAACTGCCACGCAACTGATCAAATAAGTCGTCGATTCTGGGCAGTGGATACCTGTTCTTGATGGTGACTTTGTTCAACTCTCTATAGTCGATACAAAGGCGCATCGAACCATCCTTCTTCTTTACAAAGAGAACCGGAGCACCCCAGGGCGACGAGCTCTGCCTTATGAAGCCCTTCTCCAATAACTCATCAAGCTGAGTACGAAGCTCCTCCAGCTCTCGCGGGGCCATCCGATACGGCGCCTTGGCAATCGGACGCGTACCAGGCTCCAAATCAATCACGAACTCCACATCCCTGTCTGGAGGAAGACCGGGAAGATCGCTAGGAAACACGTCAGGAAACTCTCGCGCAACCGGAATCTCATCCAACAGCGGCACACTGCTAACAGTCCCCAACACTGAGACTAAACAAGCAAAACAACCAGCAGGAAAAACCCTCTGAGCACATACCGCAGAAATCGCCGGAGAGTCCCGACGCGAATCACCGAAAACACTCCCGGGCTGACCGCTGTCCTTTCTGAAATCCAAGCGCTTTCCCCTGCACTGAATCACTGCATCATATCGGGACAACCAGTCCATACCCAGGATGACATCGAAATCCTCTAAGTCTATAACCTTCAGATCAGCCTTGGCCAGATAATCCCCCAACAAAATAGGGCAGTCCAGAATGCCCTGATCTGATATCACGGATTCACCCGAGGGGAACTTGACGCTAAAGGCACCACCAACACGATCAACAACCCACTGGCACCGCTCGACAAAGGCCCTAGCCACAAAAGAGTGGGTAGCACCTGAGTCAAATAGAACGCGGGCCCAGCGGTTCCTTACCTTAAATTTCCCTATACCCAAACAAAACAATAAACGCACAAGCAATAAACAAAACCATAGCAACACTAAAACTGCTACAAAAGAGAAAGCCAAGCGAGGGGGGGTTTACCTGAAATGACCTGCGTCGAAGTCTCAGCCTCCGCTGAAGATACCACATTCAGCTTCCCTTTACCCTTGTCCACCGGCTGAGGCGGAGGTAAAGCCTGGAGCGGAACGGCATGTAGAGCGGACTGAACCTGAGGGCACCTCGACTTAATATGGCCCTTCTGGCCACACTGGTAGCAAACACGATCCTTGGACCAGCACTGAGCAGCATCGTGACCGGGTCGCTTGCAGACAGGACAAGGAACATCCCTCCTAGGAGCACCCTGGATAGCATGCACATGCTCCTTCTTCTGGACCCTTGCCCTCTTGAAGCACCTCTCAGCTGGGTGGCCCGGATGGCCACAGAAACTGCACACTACCTTGCTCTTCTTCTCAGAAGCAGCACCAAGAACCTGGGGACCCTTTTCCTCAACTGACCTCCTCTTCTCGTTTCTCGCCTGCTGTCCACGCTGCTTCGCGTTCTCGATAGCCTCTACCTTCAAAGCGGCCTCAACTGCTCCCGCATAAGTAACTGCGCCGTGAGCAACCGCAAGCTGCTGGACATCGCTCCTGAGGCCACCAAGAAACCGCTTCACCCTGTCCTCCTCGGAGCTCACCAAGCTAGGACCAAAGCGACTGAGTTTGCTAAACTCAATCTCGTAGTCGCTGACGGATAGCTGCCTCTGCTTCAAATGAATAAAGTCATTCATCAGCCTGTCTCGCTCTACTGACGGTAGGAACTTCCTCATCAGGATCTCTTTGAAGGATGCCCAAGTACATCCTCCCACCATGCCTTCCTTCTCTCGCAACCACCAGCTCTTCGCTAGCCCCTTCAGCTGATAGGCGGCTAACATCACCTTCTGATCATCTGAGATACCTGAATAGTGAAGCATCTCCTCCATAGTGATCAGCCAGTCGTCCAATACCATGAAATCCGCCTTCCCATCGTACGTGGGAGGGCTCAGCCTCTGGAACTGGGAGATGAAAGCCATCCCGGGGGCACCACCACTGGAGGCACGAGAGGAGCAGGGGGGCAGGAGGGGCTAGGACAGCTGTACCCACGGCGGGGTCCTGAACTCCCGGAGTCTGACCCGCCGCTCCGGATAAAAAGGACTGCATCTGGGCCTGCAACTCCACCACCTGCCTTGATAAGGCCTCGTTACTCTGCCTCAGGCTTTCCACCAACGCATCACTTTGAGCACCGGAGGACTCACCCTCAGACTGGGGAGTCGACCTCGTCACTCTACGCTTCGGCGCCATACTATAAGGAAAATTAAAACATAACAAACGATTAGAACTTAGCTAAACTCCTAGGATTAGACAAAAGGTACAGACGATACATACATAAATATGATCTTCTACTGCTATATTTGCTCTGAGATTTTATTTTATTTAATACAAAAGGAATGATATGCTTAGCCTAAGATGGTTCACCACCATCACACTAACTCTTGTGCCTAGATCGGGAATGCATGAATTATATTATTTTTGACTCAAAAATTATGTGTGTACACATGTCATCCTGCACGTCTTTAGCTTGGCGCGTTGTGCTTATGCGATGTTATGCTATGCATGATTATGCTATGCATTCTAAAAAAAAAGGCCCTAGTGCATGCCATGGCGGAGTACACATGAAAATGTTATGCATCCCATACTACATAACATTCCCATGCGACTAAAAAGAAAACGTGCTAGTCGCAGTCATGTGGTGAGGTTATGCATCCCATACTACATAACCCTCACATGTAGCCCCTATGGTGGATCCATATACGAACACATATTATGCATCCCATACTACATAATATGCCCCGTATACTTCATGTTATGCTTATGCGTGTAGTGCAGTGTTCGTGCTTCAGCCAAAACGTGCCGATGACATGTCGGTGTGTGTATGATATGACTCTAAACATCTAACACAAACAAAGGAAGGTTGTCCGACCAATTGTCAAGCAACCTCCCTCTGATACCAACTGTCACAACCCGCATTTTTCTCACTATTTATTAAATCAGAGTAAGAGAAAATCTACGCGCTGTGATGCCACGTCGAGCAGGGGATAACTGCCGACGTTCAGGCGACACTCCAAATCCTTTCAAATCATGAATTAATTGATTAGGAAAACTTGATTTATTTATTGGCCGTATCCCTCGGCTCAGTGGACCAAAGAGTCCACGGTTTCAAAACTGATTTTTTTATACGTAGCGGAAGATACTTCATTTATGACCACATCCTAAATGAGCGCATAAGTGATCCCGAAGGACCCTTACGCTGAACCAAAACTCTAGTTTTAATTTATACATATATAGGAAAATCATTTGTTATACGTAATTAAGAAAGTACGTTGAGTGAGTTCTTTTTAGAAATCATGCTGATCATATGCTTATACATAATATAGTTTTACTTTTAGCTTTTAAAGTAACTAGCAACCTAGCATAAAACTTCCCAGAGCAAATAGACTATCTCCCAGAAAGGGTAGCAGTAAGAAGAAAACATATCTAGTACAAAAAGGTAAAACTACCAGGGGCGCCAACAGCTGACACGAACCCACTGGCAAGTATGTATGCCTGTAAGAAAACAGTAAAACTACCTCACTAAGACTCAAGAGAGTCTCAACAGTCAACAGAAGGACCTCCAACAGCACCACAGCAACAGCCACCTACTGGCTACTGCCCAGAACCTGAGGCGTTCAGAAGAAAAAAAAGAACACCTCAGAGCAAGGAATGCAAGTGCTAAAAAGGAAAGTAAGGTAAAAGCAAGTAAAGTAAGGTAAAGAGAGTACAAAGTAGAGTAAAAACAACAATGCCCAAGGAAGGGCGAAAGCAAACCTGCACCAAGTGCGGGAAAACAGCAACTACTCTGCCTAAAAACCTGCAGAGTCAACATGGCCATGATGCCAAAAATGCTGCAACGCCTACGGAAGAAACGCCTAACATCCTAAATTGTGAGAGGCGGCAGTAGCAAAAAACAAGAAACTTGGCATCAGGTTGAAAGCGTTCCAAAACGCCCAACCACTAATTCCAAGTCAACAAATTGCTCAAGGGTTGACACGTGAAGGCACAAAAGACCCAACACTCGCTTGCCCAGAAACTACTCGGGTCAAGGTAAAGAGCGTGGTCAAGGCTACATCACGCCACACAACCCCTAAAAGAGCCATCCACCACCACTACTGACCACAACCCACGATTCGGCCTTCGAAAGGTAACAGCCGACAAGGGACTCTCGATACACGAGCAAAACACTCGGGGAGAAATCAACGCTAAGGGATTAGTCGTTGCGATTACGCAACGCCGCTGCGAGTGAGTACACTCACTCGATTCTAAGCCTAGCGTACGAGCACCGACATCGGGTCGCACGATTACTAGACGCACGACCACAGGCCGTGCGTGCACAACCACACCTAAACGCCTCAAATAGGCAAGCTAGGCAAAAATCCCAAAACCTAGACCTACACCTAGGCCTAACATAAACTTAACCCGACGCTAACCCATATCCACACTACACACCTACCGCGACGCCGTCCTAAATCGGGGGCTACTAGCGGGAGGGATATAACCCTAATTTTCTAACGCGATTCAAAAGGGATTAGGGTTAGGATTCCGCTTCATCAACAAATCTAACATGCGATATACAAAATTAACAAGGAATTAAGAGACAATAGTAGGCCAAATGGCGAAAAGGAGAGAAGCACTTGCCTCGCTAAATCACCAAAAATTTCGCCAGCACAACGGCGCTATGGCGGACGCCCAAAAATTCCGGAAGGCTTCCAATCACTCCAACCAACCTAAGATTGCATTCTATCAACACAAGGAGCGAAAAACAAACCACATCCATTCCAAATCACGAAAAAAATCTACGGTGAAACTCAAAATAAATTACCTCGGGAGGGAGATCGCGCCTAGGGGAGTCCGGATCCGGCCTCGGATCGGAAAGGGGAGGTCGGGGCTGCCGGCGGCGGGCGGTGGAAGGAGCGGCTAGGTCGTCGCCGGGCTCGGGCTCGCACAGGAAAACAGAAAAAAAGATAAAAGGGGGGGCGGCTGCTGGTTCACGGGTGAGAGGGGGGGCCGGTTTTAGTTAATTTTATAAGGGGGGAGGGTGTTAATCCTAATAACCTAAACATTCTTATAACATAATTAAACCCATAAAACTAAACTAAAAATTTATGCTATATATATAACCTATAACTAATAACAAAATCAAAACCAAAACCTAATAATCTAACATCATCCTAATTAAAATTCATCTAATTAATTCATACAACCCAATCAATCCTAATCACTAACTCTTAATAACGAACTAACCAAATAATTATATATACATATTAACGCAAATGCCGACACGCACGCGAAATCAATAAACCACACCGGCTCGCGCGAGCCGCGCGCCACGCGACACATGCGCCAAGAGACGTGCCGTCATAGAAAAAATGACGACTCGTACAAACTAACAACCGCCAAGACGACGCGAAAACGCGACGTCTTCGGATTTCGACCAAAATCGCACCGTAGCTAAATACCCGGGCTACGAGAACAACGGCGAAGTCAAAAACGACTTCCGACGAACAAAACTCGAGCTAACCTCGCCCGAAGCCAAACACGGGAATTCCCTGAAAGGCTCAACCGGGTCTCCAAAACAGACACCGGCTAGCTGGGGAAACCCGCAAACAGGCTAAACCTCTAAGAACACCTAACGAGGTACTCTAACAACGGCTCGAGACGGAAAACGTCAACGTAACGCCGAAAAAGGATTTAAAATAAATCATCGAAAATTCGGGGGCGTTACACCCGGGGTGGTCGTCACTACAAACCGCCGATTTTGCCGGCCTTTTCGATCATCCAAGCAGAGACATTAAGTACTTTTAATAAAAGTAAATCCACAGAAATCACATCATATAGAAATAAAAAAAACTCCACGAAGGGAGAGTTCACAGAATAATAAAAATACTGTAAATTAGGGCTTATGCCCGATACATCAGATCCTCACTACAATCTCTCGCGGAAGCTAATCATAAATACTAAGCACTCACGGAACTAGCCAACGGTGCTCCGGCACTAGACTGGCCCACCTCCAGGTGCACCGTACTCCGCTGAGGCTGGCCTCGCTGCTGCTGGTCCCTGTCTCCCATCCGCGGTCCCTGTAATGTTGTGGTTCGAAAACCATTAGTCATAAAGACTAAGCCCTATCATCCCCTACCCCTTCCCCCATGGTACCTAGGCACCGTGCGGAGAAAAGGAAAGGAAGATTCAAGGGTGGAGATTTTCAACAAAGCAGGTAGCAGTGGAAACTACCCTAACAGTTCTAAACAAGTTAAGCAATATCATAGTAAATAAACAAGTAACCTTAACTTATGCGAGTACGCATAAGCCAAGGGGTCTTCTGCAAGGCTCCCATCGTATAAAAAGTCTCATACCGATTTATACGATAGGGTGTCGGTTATCAACAGAGATTTATATTTATAGAAAGTAACCATAACTTATAAGCCCGCCCACACAGGCCTATAAGCTAAGGGGTCGTGTTGCTAGCCCTAATATATAAGACGTCCCATACCGCCTTATATTTTAGGGGTAAGGTTAAATGCTATGCTATGACATGCAATGTGGGTTATGTTTAGTTCATACAAGTGCAACACACACACACGACTCTATGCGCACAGACCTTTAGTTCCCCCTTTTTGGAGACAAGCTCCCAGGATACCCCCGTCGTGGCAAACGGAAGCGGTGGGTTGGGCCTCGCCCACCTCTACACTGGTAACGTCACTACCAGCTAGACCTATCGTACGCCTTAATGCCGGTGCATAAAGCAGAGCTACCGCGTACTTTTGCCGACAAGACCGTCGGACTTCCTTTGGCTAAGTGTAAAACCACACCAACCGAGCCATCGTGCTAGCATCGGTGCGTCGACCACTAACACCGAAGACCCACCACCTTATTTATTCATTATGCACATGCAACAATTAATAAAAATTCCTACCGAGACAAAGCTCGGCGGATCATCCCGTCCGTCTCAACTAACTACCGAGCCCTAAGCTCGCCGGGCTAACCCGCCCATTTCACCACTACCGAGTTTACCACTCGGACAACCTAGTCATCCTATCTTCCCGAGACACCGGGGTGTGTGCAAGGTAACCCTAGTTATACTAGTTACTCTTCTTGGATTAATTATTCTTACGGTTTACGTTAGCCCAGGACTGCCCCCGGTATACCCCGTGAAGGGCTCTCAAAGGGCACTAGGAACCAAGACGGCGGCATTACGGCCCGAAGTTCCCTTTCGCAAGGCACTTACTATTATTGGTTGTTTACCCATTACCCAATCCCTCTCTCAAGTTATAGTGAGTCTAACGCTAGTGTATTGACTCTTCCTCTCCTTAGGTAAGACGATCTTTCGTCAAGCCCGAGACCACCCATTCTTTGCTAACCATCCTTTCATTCATCACAAAACTCTAAAGATGATCCACACATACCCTTCTCACTGCTTCTCCAGGTCTCATGTTCCATATTACCACACACCAAAATGAAACCATGGCCTAACCCTAGAGTGTAAACTCAACACTTTAGACTAACTCTATTGTGTTACATTCACCCATAGGACCCCTTTTAAAAAAACACTCATCCAATCCTCTCAAAACTTTTATTGGAGTTTACCCTTGACCTAAATAGTCCAAATCCAGTGATTCATGTTTTTCCCATTTATTTCCATTATTAAAATAATTAACTATATTGATTTTCTCACCAATTTTGAACACCAAGTACTTCACATATGCATGATAAATACTTCATAAATTTATGATGGGTGTATAATCACTAATTAACAGTAGATATGGACTTCTTAATTTTTTTTTCAATAAGTTTACCTCTCCAAATAAAATTCTAAATTTAATTTGCAAACTTCCAAATTTGTGAAGCAAGTACCATTTTTAATACTGTAAAAATTACAAATTAATTACAGTAGGTTAACAATAATCTAAAAACACTCTATGGTGAATTTCACAATTTTTCATCTAATATTTAGCTCAGAGATAATTAAACACTAAAAACATCAAAAAATTGAACTTGTGAAGTAAGTATAACATATCAACATCTGAAAATTTCAAATAAATTCCCACAAGTATAAATCAAGTAAAAACATCTAGTTACTGATTTTTACACCAATCCCATGAACAGTAAGCTCAAAATAAATTAATTACTACCTAAGCCATTTCCTTGAGTCCTACATGAAGCGCCCTAAATTTTTCTCCAAAAATTCTCCAAAATTCACATTATGTTAGACTTAACTTCAAATTGGCCCTACCAAAATTCCAAGGTCTATGCTTTCTCCTTGATGACCTAATTCTTCTTTAAGACTTAGTGCCCTAGAACTAGGGTATGGATTTTGAAAGCCCTATACCACTCCACATCCAACAAGGTTTCAACCAGAAGACTATATTCATCCTAAAATCTTCCCCTCCAAATTTGGAGTCCATACAAGGGCATATGCCCCTATGTCCTTCATAAAGCACCAAGGGCCCACCTTAGGACTTACCCCTATAACCTAGGGTAAACCTACCCTAAACCACCCCATAATCCATAT
The DNA here is from genome assembly GCA_039513925.1 of Platanthera zijinensis. Taxonomy (NCBI): domain Eukaryota; kingdom Viridiplantae; phylum Streptophyta; class Magnoliopsida; order Asparagales; family Orchidaceae; genus Platanthera; species Platanthera zijinensis. The sequence continues at coordinate 183,193,241 of CM077087.1, forward strand.
GAGGGTGTTAAACCTTATATCAAATCAGTGGCTCAAGTTTCAACCTCTGTTGAGGTGATTTGACCACTCAATTTTCCAAAACACTCTTTGGACCAAAATACCCCTTCTTAGGGCAAACTAGGGCAACCCAAATTCCCATCCAAATCATCTCCAAACGAGATGGAAAATTTTACAGTGACTCATGAAGACCCCAAGAACCACTCACCAAAATTTGGGAGCATTTGGGATTCATTTAGTCACCTAATTAAATTAACCTAGGTTTATTAAATTATTTCAAAAACTTTAGGAAAAGTTTCTCCAAAAATTCTCATTTTTGGACCCTAGGTAGATCTAGGTATATCTAAACCACTGTCCAAATTTCATCTCATTTGGGACAGTGGTGAGATGGGGGCACACTCCCAAAGCTCTGACCAGCCTTATGTGTAGACCCCACCATATGGTGTGCTGTGGTCACACCAGACCACCAAATTGGTTCAAACCAATTTTAACTTAAAGTAGACCCTAAGGGCTACATTTTTTATGTTGAACACATTTTAATCAGAAGAGCCTAGGTATTTTTAATATTTATTTCAAAACAATTCTATTAACTGTTTAAATAAAAACATAAAATCTGTATTATTAAATCCAGATCAGCACAGATCTTGGCGCGTATCGGACGGCGGCAGGCCATCGTCTTCCTCCAGCCTACGGTCCAGATTTCTCCAACCTGGGCCATCTTGCGGGATGAAATCCCGGCCACCCGGCCACTCCCCCGGCCGGCCACCGCCGCCACCACCTTCGTGGAGGTGGTGCCTACCTCCAGCCGGCGGCACGGCCGCCGGGGAGGTGTTTTCCGGCGAACCCGAGAGGTTCAAATCCATGGAAAAATAATCCGATATTTGTGATTTGATTCGGGCTCAATCGAGCCCGAATCTCATTCCTAATGAAGGCTACGATCTACCCATAGAGAGAGAGGAAGGGGAGGACCTTGTTTGCGGCCTGGATGCGGGTGGATCGCCGGGACGCCATGGTGGTGGTGGAGCTCGCCGGAATTCTGCAACTGTGAAGTGAAGTGGCTCGGTTTCTTCTGGGAACAGGTGGAAAAACTTGCTGGAGACCCAGTGAGGCTTTTAGAATGCTCAATTGGGGGAGGGGAAGGGCCATGGCATCAATGCCATTAATGGCATTGAAATCTCATTTTCGGCCAACTGAAATCCTCTGAATACAGCCATGTAAGGGGTCGGCCATGGCTGTTAAACTCCTCTAAACCAATGAGGGAAGATGTATCAAGCCTTTGGACATGAAGAGAGGAGCTCTTGATCTCCCATGGCCATTAATGGCCTTCTCTCTCCTCTTTCTCTCTCCTAAAATTAGGGGAAATTAAATCTTCTCTCTCCTAGCCAAACAATGAATGATATTTGTGTAACTCTCAGCCACCTAGATTAATGGGCCACTCCATTTGGGCCTAGCCTAAGTGGATTGGGCTTGATTAGGTCAAAATAGGCCATTTTGACCTAAAATTGAGGTGAAGTTGACTTTGGTCAATTTACCCTTTTGGGTTAACCCCAATGGGTCCTTGATGACCTATTGGACTCCCCTAAGGACTAGGTGGGCTTGGGTAGGCTCAATTTGGCACCTTGAAGGTCACTTGACCCTTAATAAGGGCACCTTGACCATTTTGGATTTTGAGTTGACTTGGGTCAACCAAGCCACTAGGGTTGACCCCAATGAGTCCATGGTGACCCATTGACCTTAATTTAGGGTAAGTAGGACTTTGGTAGGGTTGATTGGGCACCTTAGAGGTCAATTGCCCCAAGTTAGGACACCTTGCCCAATTTAGGCCTATGGTGGTCCTAGATCAATTTGACCACTTTGGGCTGACCCCAATGGATCCCTATAGCTCTAATGGACCCATTAATGGGTTAGGGGTGTTGTGTTAGGGTCATGGAATCAAGTGGATGCTCTAAGGTCAAACCCAAAACTTGGTGGTGAGGTTGTGCCAAAGGCAACCCAAGGTGACCTTTACCTTGAACCTTATTCTCTTGGTCCTTCTAGCCTTCTAGGATTTTGTCATGACCTAGTCATGACAAAATCAATCCTAGGGGTCTATTTGAAAATGGGATGTTACAAATCCCAATAAACAAAAAAAAAATTTCGTCCCCGAAATTCAGGTTAAGCCTGCGGGGTTTCTACTAAAAATAATCAGCAACAAATAAATGCTTGTAACATCCCTAAGAGTTGAAGATATACCTGACTCAAAGAGCTCGGGGTACTTCTGCTGCATCAAATCCTGTGGCTCCCATGTGTGTTCCTCCTGCCCATGGTTCCTCCACAAGACCTTGACCAACGGAACTTTCTTGCGTCGCAAGACCCGCATCCCGGTGTCATCTATCCGAACCGGCTCCAAGTGTACTGACCGATCAGAAGCTACGGGCCCATCCGTAGTCGTAACCTGCTGCTCCGGCCGAAGTAGAGCCCTCCTAAGAGAAGAGACGTGGAAGACGTCATGCAAACTCGCCAACTCTGGAGGCAGCTCCAGTCTGTAGGCCAAAGGACCGATCCGCTCCAGGATCCTGTATGGCCCCATGTATCTTGGACTGAGCTTTTTCCGGCCACGCACCCGCGAGACTCCATGCATTGGCCGTATCTTCAAGAACACTCGATCCCCCACCAGGAACTCTACTTGACGATGCCTCGCATCGTAATATTTGGCCTGCCTACTCTGGGCCTCCAACATCCTTTCTCGAATCAGTCTCACCTGTGCATCTGTGTCTTCAACGAACTCAGTGCCAAGAGCCTTCGGGTCCTCATCCTGTATCCATGACAGCGGAGTCCTGCACCTCCGTCCATATAAGGCCTCGTAAGGGGCCATACCTATGCTGGACTGATGGCTATTGTTGTACGAGAACTCAATCATCGGCAACAACCTCTCCCACGGCTCACCGCGGTCCAAAATACATAGACGCAGTAGATCCTCCAAGGTGCGGTTAGTACGCTCCGTCTGTCCGTCGGTCTGGGGGTGAAAAGCTGTACTGAACGTCAGCCGAGTTCCCAAATAGGCCTGCACCGACCTCCATTCCCTGGACGTGAACCGTCCATCCCGATCTGACACGATCGACCTGGGTACTCCATGGTAACGTACAAACTGCTCTATGAACCTCCGTGCCAACACTCTGACCGAAGCGTCCTTCGCAACCGGAATAAACCTGGCCACCTTCGTCAGCCTGTCTATAATCACCCATATAGAGTCATTCCCCGTCTGAGACTGGGGTAGACCATGTATGAAATCCATGGCTATGTCTTCAAACTTCCACTCCGGCACCGGAAGTGGCTGTAATAACCCGTCCGGGTTCCTGCACTCCGCCTTCACAAGCTGACAAGCTTCGCAGGGCGTCACAAAATACGTGATATCCTTCTTCATCCCCGGCCAGTACATAGTCCTCTTCAGATCAGCTACCATCTTTGAAATCCCTGGATGTACTGAGTATCGACTGCAGTGCGCCTCTGCCATGATGTCCTCTCGTATCCGGCCTCCCGCTGGTATATATACTCTGCCCCTGAAATATAGTAGCCCATCCCTCAGCGAATAATCCCCCGTAGTGCCTTCCTCTAAGGCCTGGAAAATTGGCTCCGCCCTCGCATCTAGCCTCTGCCCGTCTCTGATGCGATCCTGTATATCGTCAGTGGCCACCATCGAAGCTAGGTACTCCGTGTAGAGCTCCGAATCATCCTCAGACACCAAGGATATCTGCATCGCCTCGAATTCCTGGACCAACTCCAAAGCCATCAACTGCGGGCCTACTCCTGACGTGCTCGCCCTCCGGCTCAATGCGTCTGCTACCACATTCGCCTTTCCAGGATGGTAATGCATGGTGTACTGATAATCCGATAAGAACTCTACCCAACGTCTTTGCCTGATATTTAGTTCCTTCTGGGTGTCCACATACTTCAGATTTTTGTGATCTGAGAATATGTCGCAGTGGACACCATATAGGTAGTGCCTCCAGATCTTCAATGCAAATATAACCGCCCCCAGTTCTAAGTCGTGAACTGGGTAATTCTGCTCATGCTTTTTCAACTGACGGGAAGCATAGGCTATCACGTGCCCGTTCTGCATCAGAACGGCACCCATCCCCTGGTAAGAGGCATCCGTATACACTTGGAATCCTTCCTTCCCTGATGGAAGTGCAAGGATAGGAGCCGAGGTAAGTCTCCCCTTCAGCTCCTGGAAGGCGGACTCACACTGTGGCGTCCAAATAAAGGGGGACTCCTTCTTTGTCAGGGAGGTGAGGGGAAGAGCAATTTGGGAGAATCCTGCTACGAACTTCCGGTAATACCCGGCAAGTCCTAGGAAACTCCGAACGTCCGTGGCCGTCTTCAGCGGTGGCCAATCCTGTACTGCCTGAATCTTTGCCGGGTCCACTGCCAAGCCTGCTCCACTGATCACGTGCCCTAAGAACGCCACCTCCTTTAACCAAAATTGGCATTTACTGAATTTCGCGTACATCTGATGTTCCCGGAGCTTTTCCAAGGTCAGTGCTAAATGTCGCGCATGCTCTTCCTCAGTCCTTGAATAGATAAGGATGTCATCGATAAATACGATGACAAACACATCCAAATATGCCTCGAAAACCCGGTTCATCAGGGTCATGAACGCGGAGGGCGCATTCGTGAGCCCGAAGGGCATCACGGTGAACTCATATAGCCCGTATCTACTACTGAAAGCCGTCTTGGGAATATCCTCCTCCTGAATACGCAACTGGTAGTAACCCGATCTTAGGTCCAGCTTCGAAAACCAGCAAGCTCCTTCCAGCTGATCAAACAGTTCATCTATCCTTGGCAGGGGGTAGGTGTTCCGGACTGTCAACCTGTTCAGGGCCCGGTAGTCAATGCACAGACGAAGAGTCCCGTCCTTTTTCTTGACGAATAACACTGGAGCTCCCCATGGCGACGAGCTAGGCCGGACAAATCCGGCTTCCACCAGTTCCTGAAGCTGGCTCCGGAACTCCACCAACTCCTTTGGGGCCATCCGATACGGAGCTCTGGATGCGGGCTTAGCCCCCGGCACGAGCTGTATCTGGAAGTCCTTCTCTCGATGTGGAGGCAGCCCCGGTAACTTTTCCGGAAATACATCGGCGAAGTCCCGCACCACCGGAATACTTGAAATAGCGTCCTTAGTCTCCGTCATCTCGAAGAGGACCTGGTATACCTCGTCTCCCTGCAAATGGGCCTTGACGGCCTGTACTGATGATATGAATGAAAAGGGGGTGGGGCTGATACCTTCGATCACAATATACGAGTCTCCATGCCTCAGAGTGATTTTCTTGGCCAGACAATCGATCTGGGCGTGGTTCCAGTGCAACCACGTCATGCCCAAAATCAAATCATAGTCTGGTAACTTCAGGACCGTAGCCGGTGCTTCGAACGCTTTCCCGCCTATCTCCGCCTCCATGTTGCAGTGGGTTGTGGTAGACATCTCTGATCCGTCGGGTAAACGTACCCTCCTCATCAGGCCCGTGAATCGTTCCACGCCTGCCAGTCCCTCTACGAAGGCCTCTGACACAAAAGAGTGCGAAGCCCCCGTATCGAACAGTGTATGAGCGGGCTTGCCGCTGATAAAGACTATGCCTGGGGTAATTAAGTGTCTTAGTATCCTAGTTATTACATTTCTTTTCTAGTTCTCACTATTTACGTCTATGTAAACAGGTACTATTGAAAGAAATATCTTAGAATAAGAGAAATATGCAGGCGTACCTGCGATAACCTGCTCCGGGTTTCGGGGCTGTGTCAGATCTAGAGCGTAGACCTGCTCCCTTGGTTGCCGGTAATCTCCATCCTGATAGCCACGTCTTTGGCCACCCATCTGCCAAGGGGGTGGAGCACCCTGGATTGCTGGTGGAGGTACCCGCCTCATGGGACAATTTCTCTTGATGTGCCCTGGCTGTCTGCAGTAGTAGCATACTGCTGGTTTCTCCGCTGTCTTTGGTATTTCCAGCATCTGTATGGGTTGAGGAGCCAATACTTCCTGATTCCTCTGCTCTGATCTGATCTCCTGACGGGGTTGGTCCCCGTTTCTTCTCTCTCCAATAACCTGGCCTCGAGGGCGATCCCTACGTCCTCCAATCACCGTATTATCTGCCGGTCTCTTCCTGCTCTTAACCGCAATCTAGTCCGCTTCCCATTTCTTCGCCATTTCTAAGATCCTGGCCAAACTCCCCTCGGAGACAAATAGGAGGGCCTGTCTCGTATCATCGTGCAAGCCCTTGTAGAACCTCCTGGCATATCCAGCATCATCCAGCTGGTATGACTCCGCGTAGCGGGCTAATAGAGTGAACTCCTGATAGTATTCTAACACTGTCCGGTTTCCCTGCTTCAGTCGCAGGAATCTATCCTCAAGTTCATCTCTCGCTGACTGAGGGACAAAGTGTCCCAGCAAGGCTGCTCTGAATTCCCCCCATGTGATGTCTACACAGTCCATCTCCGCAAACGTAGTATCAAGCTGCGACTTCCACCATCTTTTGCCATGTGATTCTAAGCATGAGACTGCTAAGGGCACCGCCTCCTCAGTCGGACACCTGATCCCTGCCAGCATCTCATAAATAATATCTAGCCACTCCTCGGTGCGAACGGCTGACTCCGTCCCAAGATAGGATGGTGGAGAAAGCCCTCGAAAAGCACTCAGCCAGTTGGCCCCGGGATTTGGCTGTGGTGCCGGGGCTTGTTGTGCTCTGAACGCTTCTAGTATGGCCGTCAATGTTTGCCCCATTTCCGTCTGCCGAAACGGAGCTTGAGCCGGTGGGGGTGGAGCCATGTTTGGGGCCTGAGGTGTCCCCTGCACTGGTGTAGGGTTCGTTGCAGGCTACAAAGAAAATCCAATTGTTAGGTGACGGACAAATGGAGTAACGGAAAGGAATAAAGTGGACTTTCTACATGCGATTCCCCTTATGGGCACACCACGCTTCCGCTGCTAGTTTGTCCGCAAACTAAGCTCGAACGGGGGTGGCCTTGGGTTTTGTGGACTATCTCTCTTTCGATCGAGGTTTCCTCTGATACCACTTGTAAGACCCCGTTTTTTTTTTAAACCCGGGGTCTTATGCCCAAAATCGCCGGTTTGCGGTGACACCAACACACCCGGGGTGGTCGTCACTACAAACCGCCGATTTTGCCGGCCTTTTCGATCATCCAAGCAGAGACATTAAGTACTTTTAATAAAAGTAAATCCACAGAAATCACATCATATAGAAATAAAAAAAACTCCACGAAGGGAGAGTCCACAGAATAATAAAAATACTGTAAATTAGGGCTTATGCCCGATACATCAGATCCTCACTACAATCTCTCGCGGAAGCTAATCATAAATACTAAGCACTCACGGAACTAGCCACCGGTGCTCCGGCACTAGACTGGCCCACCTCCAGGTGCACCGTACTCCGCTGAGGCTGGCCTCGCTGCTGCTGGTCTCTGTCTCCCATCCGCGGTCCCTGTAATGTTGTGGTTCGAAAACCATTAGTCATAAAGACTAAGCCCTATCATCCCCTACCCCTTCCCCCATGGTACCTAGGCACCGTGCGGAGAAAAGGAAAGGAAGATTCAAGGGTGGAGATTTTCAACAAAGCAGGTGGCAGTGGAAACTACCCTAACAGTTCTAAACAAGTTAAGCAATATCATAGTAAATAAACAAGTAACCTTAACTTATGCGAGTACGCATAAGCCAAGGGGTCTTCTGCAAGGCTCCCATCGTATAAAAAGTCCCATACCGATTTATACGATAGGGTGTCGGTTATCAACAGAGATTTATATTTATAGAAAGTAACCATAACTTATAAGCCCGCCCACACAGGCCTATAAGCTAAGGGGTCGTGTTGCTAGGCCTAATATATAAGACGTCCCATACCGCCTTATATTTTAGGGGTAAGGTTAAATGCTATGCTATGACATGCAATGTGGGTTATGTTTAGTTCATACAAGTGCAACACACACACACGACTCTATGCGCACAGACCTTTAGTTCCCCCTTTTTGGAGACAAGCTCCCAGGATACCCCCGTCGTGGCAAACGGAAGCGGTGGGTTGGGCCTCGCCCACCTCTACACTGGTAACGTCACTACCAGCTAGACCTATCGTACGCCTTAATGCCGGTGCATAAAGCAGAGCTACCGCGTACTTTTGCCGACAAGACCGTCGGACTTCCTTTGGCTAAGTGTAAAACCACACCAACCGAGCCATCGTGCTAGCATCGGTGCGTCGACCACTAACACCGAAGACCCACCACCTTATTTATTCATTATGCACATGCAACAATTAATAAAAATTCCTACCGAGACAAAGCTCGGCGGATCATCCCGTCCGTCTCAACTAACTACCGAGCCCTAAGCTCGCCGGGCTAACCCGCCCATTTCACCACTACCGAGTTTACCACTCGGACAACCTAGTCATCCTATCTTCCCGAGACACCGGGGTGTGTGCAAGGTAACCCTAGTTATACTAGTTACTCTTCTTGGATTAATTATTCTTACGGTTTACGTTAGCCCAGGACTGCCCCCGGTATACCCCGTGAAGGGCTCTCAAAGGGCACTAGGAACCAAGACGGCGGCATTACGGCCCGAAGTTCCCTTTCGCAAGGCACTTACTATTATTGGTTGTTTACCCATTACCCAATCCCTCTCTCAAGTTATAGTGAGTCTAACGCTAGTGTATTGACTCTTCCTCTCCTTAGGTAAGACGATCTTTCGTCAAGCCCGAGACCACCCATTCTTTGCTAACCATCCTTTCATTCATCACAAAACTCTAAAGATGATCCACACATACCCTTCTCACTGCTTCTCCAGGTCTCATGTTCCATATTACCACACACCAAAATGAAACCATGGCCTAACCCTAGAGTGTAAACTCAACACTTTAGACTAACTCTATTGTGTTACATTCACCCATAGGACCCCTTTTAAAAAAAACACTCATCCAATCCTCTCAAAACTTTTATTGGAGTTTACCCTTGACCTAAATAGTCCAAATCCAGTGATTCATGTTTTTTCCATTTATTTCCATAATTAAAATAATTAACTATATTGATTTTCTCACCAATTTTGAACACCAAGTACTTCACATATGCATGATAAATACTTCATAAATTTATGATGGGTGTATAATCACTAATTAACAGTAGATATGGACTTCTTAATTTTTTTTCAATAAGTTTACCTCTCCAAATAAAATTCTAAATTTAATTTGCAAACTTCCAAATTTGTGAAGCAAGTACCATTTTTAATACTGTAAAAATTACAAATTAATTACAGTAGGTTAACAATAATCTAAAAACACTCTATGGTGAATTTCACAATTTTTCATCAAATATTTAGCTCAGAGATAATTAAACACTAAAAACATCAAAAAATTGAACTTGTGAAGTAAGTATAACATATCAACATCTGAAAATTTCAAATAAATTCCCACAAGTATAAATCAAGTAAAAACATCTAGTTACTGATTTTTACACCAATCCCATGAACAGTAAGCTCAAAATAAATTAATTACTACCTAAGCCATTTCCTTGAGTCCTACATGAAGCGCCCTAAATTTTTCTCCAAAAATTCTCCAAAATTCACATTATGTTAGACTTAACTTCAAATTGGCCCTACCAAAATTCCAAGGTCTATGCTTTCTCCTTGATGACCTAATTCTTCTTTAAGACTTAGTGCCCTAGAACTAGGGTATGGATTTTGAAAGCCCTATACCACTCCACATCCAACAAGGTTTCAACCAGAAGACTATATTCATCCTAAAATCTTCCCCTCCAAATTTGGAGTCCATACAAGGGCATATGCCCCTATGTCCTTCATAAAGCACCAAGGGCCCACCTTAGGACTTACCCCTATAACCTAGGGTAAACCTACCCTAAACCACCCCATAATCCATATGAGGGTGTTAAACCTTATATCAAATCAGTGGCTCAAGTTTCAACCTCTATTGAGGTGATTTGACCACTCAATTTTCCAAAACACTCTTTGGACCAAAATACCCCTTCTTAGGGCAAACTAGGGCAACCCAAATTCCCATCCAAATCATCTCCAAACGAGATGGAAATTTTTACAGTGACTCATGAAGACCCCAAGAACCACTCACCAAAATTTGGGAGCATTTGGGATTCATTTAGTCACCTAATTAAATTAACCTAGGTTTATTAAATTATTTCAAAAACTTTAGGAAAAGTTTCTCCAAAAATTCTCATTTTTGGACCCTAGGTAGATCTAGGTATATCTAAACCACTGTCCAAATTTCATCTCATTTGGGACAGTGGTGAGATGGGGGCACACTCCCAAAGCTCTGACCAGCCTTATGTGTAGACCCCACCATATGGTGTGCTGTGGTCACACCAGACCACCAAATTGGTTCAAACCAATTTTAACTTAAAGTAGACCCTAAGGGCTACATTTTTTATGTTGAACACATTTTAATCAGAAGAGCCTAGGTATTTTTAATATTTATTTCAAAACAATTCTATTAACTGTTTAAATAAAAACATAAAATCTGTATTATTAAATCCAGATCAGCACAGATCTTGGCGCGTATCGGACGGCGGCAGGCCATCGTCTTCCTCCAGCCTATGGTCCAGATTTCTCCAACCTGGGCCATCTTGCGGGATGAAATCCCGGCCACCCGGCCACTCCCCCGGCCGGCCACCGCCGCCACCACCTTCGTGGAGGTGGTGCCTACCTCCAGCCGGCGGCACGGCCGCCGGGGAGGTGTTTTCCGGCGAACCCGAGAGGTTCAAATCCATGGAAAAATAATCCGATATTTGTGATTTGATTCGGGCTCAATCGAGCCCGAATCTCATTCCTAATAAAGGCTACGATCTACCCATAGAGAGAGAGGAAGGGGAGGACCTTGTTTGCGGCCTGGATGCGGGTGGATCGCCGGGACGCCATGGTGGTGGTGGAGCTCGCCGGAATTCTGCAACTGTGAAGTGAAGTGGCTCGGTTTCTTCTGGGAACAGGTGGAAAAACTTGCTGGAGACCCAGTGAGGCTTTTAGAATGCTCAATTGGGGGAGGGGAAGGGCCATGGCATCAATGCCATTAATGGCATTGAAATCTCATTTTCGGCCAACTGAAATCCTCTGAATACAGCCATGTAAGGGGTCGGCCATGGCTGTTAAACTCCTCTAAACCAATGAGGGAAGATGTATCAAGCCTTTGGACATGAAGAGAGGAGCTCTTGATCTCCCATGGCCATTAATGGCCTTCTCTCTCCTCTTTCTCTCTCCTAAAATTAGGGGAAATTAAATCTTCTCTCTCCTAGCCAAACAATGAATGATATTTGTGTAACTCTCAGCCACCTAGATTAATGGGCCACTCCATTTGGGCCTAGCCTAAGTGGATTGGGCTTGATTAGGTCAAAATAGGCCATTTTGACCTAAAATTGAGGTGAAGTTGACTTTGGTCAATTTACCCTTTTGGGTTAACCCCAATGGGTCCTTGATGACCTATTGGACTCCCCTAAGGACTAGGTGGGCTTGGGTAGGCTCAATTTGGCACCTTGAAGGTCACTTGACCCTTAATAAGGGCACCTTGACCATTTTGGATTTTGAGTTGACTTGGGTCAACCAAGCCACTAGGGTTGACCCCAATGAGTCCATGGTGACCCATTGACCTTACTTTAGGGTTAGTAGGACTTTGGTAGGGTTGATTGGGCACCTTAGAGGTCAATTGCCCCAAGTTAGGACACCTTGCCCAATTTAGGCCTATGGTGGTCCTAGATCAATTTGACCACTTTGGGCTAACCCCAATGGATCCCTATAGCTCTAATGGACCCATTAATGGGTTAGGGGTGTTGTGTTAGGGTCATGGAATCAAGTGGATGCTCTAAGGTCAAACCCTAAACTTGGTGGTGAGGTTGTGCCAAAGGCAACCCAAGGTGACCTTTACCTTGAACCTTATTCTCTTGGTCCTTCTAGCCTTCTAGGATTTTGTCATGACCTAGTCATGACAAAATCAATCCTAGGGGTCTATTTGAAAATGGGATGTTACACAAACACCGTTAGCCTTTTTAGGAGGAGTAATTGGTGTTATCGACGCATAAGGGAGTTCAATTTACACAAAAACAACATCTCGAGATACAATGTATTCTCCATTTTCAATATCATACAACCTCCAACCTTTTTTATCATAAGGATAGCTCATAAAGACACATTTTCTACTACAAATTGCAAACTTGTCTCTGTCAATGACTTTTTTATGCGCATAGCACAAACACCCGAAAACCTACATATGGTTATATGTAGGTTTTTCTCCAAGCAGTATCTCATATGGCATTTTTCAGCCAAAAATAAATTAGGGAGTGCAATTTATGATATATCTAGCGGTTAAGATGTAATGCCCCAAATTTCCTGAAAAACAACAGGAAGTTGGTCACTAGAAGTTACCGCCAAGCGGTAGAGCTAGCGCAGGCGGTATCCAGCTGAATAAATTCATCCATTGTCACCGGAACTTACCGAGCGACGGTAGAGGTACCCCATGTGGTAAGGGTACCATGTGTCAAGGGGTGTTGAGGCAGCCGTTGTGATGCAGAGCAGTGCTGGATGAGACCGCCGCCATCACCTAAGCTACCGCGCGATGATGGAGAGTTACCGAGCGGTGGTAGCTATTTTAAATGAACACTCAAGTGAATTTTAGCAATCCACTCCTTATGAGGTGGAGATCATGTGGTTGATACTGCAGCCTGAATTGCTAAGAGGCTATAAAGGGGCTTAGACTTCTCATTATAGTACTACATATGAGATTGGGATAATGCTGCCTTATGGGTAGAGGATGAACGCGGATAGAGATATTTGTGTTAGGGTGCAAAAAAGAAGTCATGACTTTGGATTGGAAGCATCTGTACTATTGTTATCTAAGTTTGATGTGCTCTTTGGCATGGAATAACTCTTGGAGTAGCGTACCTGCATTGATTGCAACTCAAAGGAAGCACACTAGGACAGAACACCGAACGCGAGACTAAATTTGCTGGTATGATAGGATCGAGCAAGACTCTAATGATTTATCTCCAAGTGGTCAAGGCAGTTCGGAAGGGCGCGGAGTTATTCTTCATACTATTGGAGGTTATTGAGCCAAAGTCCCATTTGATTTACATTCCTATTGTGTCAAAGTTTGCGAATGTGTTTCCTAAAGATATCCTTGGAATTCCACATCAGAGAGAGATTGACTTCACTATTGAGTTGTTGACATGTGGGAATCCTATGTCATGCTCATCGTACCATGTAGCGTGCAAAGGAGATGGAACACATATCAGTGCTGAGGAAGGCTATGCAAGAGCATGCGTAAGCGGTTGTTGTGGCTTAAGTGCCAGTCGATAGTGGGTTGACGATGAAGTTCAAGCCTATTCAAATCGAGGACACGAAGGTCAAGCATTGGCAGAACAATGAGATCAGAATGGTCAGAGTCCATTGAGATAACTATGGTCGTGAAGAGATGTCATGAGAGCGCGAGCAGACCACATGAGAAGTTTTTCCTGAGCTGTTCCATTGAGGAACATTTTATATGTTTTGTACTTCTGTGTTGTTTCCTACTAAGTGTAATTTCAAGACGAAATTTCTTAAAGGAGGCTGGGGAGATTTGTAATGTCCCAAATTTTATGAAAACAATAGGAAGTTGTTCATTGGAAGTTACTGCCAGACGCTAGAGCTAGCGCTGGCTGCATCCAGCTGAATTAATTCAACCATTGTATATGGAACTTACCGAGCGATGGTAGAGGTACCGCTGGTAGTAGGGGTGCCACGTGTCAAGGGCTATTGAGGCAACTATTGAGCGGAAGAGTGGTGCTAGAAGAGACCACCGCCACCACCTAAGCTACCGTGCGACAATAGCGAGTTACCGCGCGATGATAGCTATTTAAAATGAACACTCAAGTGAATTTTTGCCATCCATACAAACTAGATCTGGATGGAAAACATCCACAACACTTTCCTCTCTTCGGCTCTAGCTTCGGCTTGCTACTCCTATCATAAGAATGACTCCAAACACTTCTCAAGGGTTGGCTCCACCTTCTCCTTCGTCTCCGTATTTCTCTTCTTCTCTCTTCTCTCTCCTTTTCTCAAAGCACAAGAGAAAAAGAGAGTCCTTTCTCAAAATGAAAGAGAGAGAACGTGAGGGAGAGAATAAGAAGTCTAATCCCCTCCATAGCCTTTTAGCAATTTAGGTTGCACTATCAGCCACAGGATCTCCACCTCCTAAGGAGATTCCAATGAGATCTACAAGGGTAACGATCTTTCTTCTTGGACATATGAAGTCCTTATTTGACATATGAATAGGAATCCTCACTAATTGGTGAAGAACGCGAAGTTTCTAATGGGTTGATCAATGGTATCCACGGTAGAAATTGCATATAGAGTTCGGAATCAAAGTATGTACATAGGCATGTTGTGTGAAGCCCATCTGGGCAGGTTGGTCTGGATTGGTAATGATTGATTTGTGTGCCGGAGAAGACTCTGATGATTAAACGTGTAGTTTTACGGATTCATAGGGTGATTGCAGGATGCTACAAAGAGTACTAGAGATGTTCTCCAGGAAAACACCAAAATTTGGGGAAGAAATGGTGTTCTATCTCCTACCGTACGGTGGTAAAGGTACCACTAGCGGTAGATCCCAGTGAACTGTATTGTGATGATTACAAGCCCGGGTCCTGTGGACAAGGTGGGTGGCAAGTTAAGCTGTTGTGCTTGGAGTGCCCAGTTGTGGTGGCCATGAGTGTCAGCATTGAAACATACTGGGTTAATGTATGTTTTATACGGGAAAGGGGAGTCTAACCCCCGTCCTATCTTCCACTTTGATTGCCTTGGATTTCATCGTTGGACAAGTTAGAGTCTTAGGCTATGGGTCAGAAAGACTGAAAATGCTGAATTTTGACCATTGGTCTGGGACTGAGGATGGTGGTGAGACTGGGAAAGACCAGTACATCAATAATGTGCCCTGAGTGCACGGGATGTGGTCTTATATGCTAACATATGTGATGGTTGATATATATATATATATATATATATATATATATTGTTGTTGTTGTTGTTTGCAGAGAAGGATCACCGCCGCCCCGAGTGAGGTATGAGGTCGTTATAAATTGGTCAGCTAAAGCTGGTCGTTTTTGTTTTGCCACTTTTGGTGGATTGCCCTCATGCAGGTGCTGGAGAGCAGATACGTAAAATTTGTGATTAGTAATATCTCCAAATTCTATGAAATATAGGCAAGAGCACCTATCATTCATAGTATATGATCACTACTAGAAAATTGACTTTTAGTGAAGAAATTTTTGTCACTAAATATTGAATTGTAGTCACTAAAGACATTTAGTGACCAAATTCAGCCCGTCACAAGGTGGTCACAATTGCCCCGCCACTAAATGTCTTTAGTGACACCCAAAATGTTCGTCACTGAAAGTTGTTTTAGGGACCAAATTAAATAGGCCACTAAAAGAAGTTCTAGTGACCTAAATACAACAGTCACTAAAACAACTTTTAGTGACGATGTATGTCCCATCACTAGTTTTCTTTAGTGGCCAAAAAAACGTTTGTCACTTAATGTTCATATTTTGTGACAAACTCATTTTCGTTACTAACAGTTTTTGTGACCAAAACACACTGGTCACTAAAAATTTTTTTAGTGACGAAGCATGCCTCGTCACTAAGTTTCCTTAGTGACATACCAATTTCATCACTAATTATACATATGTAGTGACTACATTAACTCACTTATTAAAAGAGAATTTAGTGACCAAACAAATTTCATCATTATATTAATTTTTAGTGATGGAATATTTGGTCACTTAAAAGATGAGACTATAGTCATAATTTGACGTTAAAAATTGTTCAATTTCTCACAAAATATCATATAATTATTTCATTTGTTATTCACTAAAATTCGTATTTACTCAAATGCTACAAGAATATTGTTTAACATAAATTATTTCATTAAAAGGAAAAAAGAGGGTGGGAGATAGTCCAAATCCCTCAATACAGAGTAAAATTATTTTCAATTATAATTAAACTGAATAAACGAAAAAATATCTATACATAAGAAAAAGGTCCCAACCCCAATGTCTCATCGCTGGCGAAGGTCTTGCACTCGTTCATCATCAATTGAAGGTTGTAACTAAACGCATCCTTCTTTTACGTCTTCATCCGATCTTCCATCCCCTCCCTTCGACCATCTGTAATCTCCATCAGCAACTCATCCACATTAAGACATGCAACTACACAAAGGGAGCATCAATCAATAGTAAACATTATATATATAAAGAGATTTATGTCTATAAAGTCCCAATCGCTTTACAAAGCAAGAGAAGCAGTCATGTTCTCCACTGCCACCTTCATAATTTCCTGAGGAGATTCTAGAAGAAGAATCTCCTTTCTATTCACCAAATCTTGATATTTTGAATGCATTTCAATAATGGATATTAAGATGATATGACTAAATCTTATAATTTAAGGATGAAGTTCGGTGATCCTGATCCATTAGCAAATATAGTATTAACAAAAGATACGAACTAGGATATCATTCCCTTCAACGTTCAAAGAGGATGTCAAAGTTTAAAATCTCTCACAATCAAAACTATAACCTGAACCCAAATAAGGAAGACATACCTGATGAAAAATGCCCAACACCTACACTGAACCTGAGCTGAGCAGTCTCGCCAAAGAGGAGAGACCCCGCTCCCAGCAACACCCCATGCTGGGCGGCCACAGAACTAGCACCCCACCGAGCTCGCCATTTAGCTTCCGCCACGCCGGGTGCTGCTCCGGCGATTTTCAACAGCGGGCGGCAAGGATTTGGAAGGTGGCAAGTAATGATAACATTCTCTTCACCTTCTACATTCTACAAGAAAAACTGTTTATAAGAAGATAAGTGTTGCAAGTTAGGCTGCAAAAAGTAATTGCATGAGCAAAACATTAAACAAAATTGAAATCAGTTATAATTATGAACTATATTCACATATGTAGAAAGAAGGCATAAAATAATTTTGTTCATACCATCAACATGCCACCAGTCACCATCTTTCTCCACACATTTTTTGAGTCTTTCTTAAATAGACACCCTCTATCCAATTATTGTAACTACAAGAAAATTGACAATTAGTGACGAATTGTTTGGTCACAAAATTTTGCGCTTTGGTCACTAAAGCTATTGAGCAACTAAATTTGATCCGTCACAAGGGGGTTGCAAAATGTGTGTCACAAAATATTTTTAGCAACCAAAGAAAATCATCACTAAATGTATATTTATAGTGACAATTAATTTTCATTGCTTAATGTAGTGTTTCAATGACCATTAATTTCCGTCACTAAAAGTACATATTTTGTGACAACTAATTGTCACTAATTGAATATTATTAGTGACAACTATTTTTTGTCACTAAATACACATTAGTAGTGAAAATTTTTCTTCTTCACTAAATATATTTAATGACCAACCTTATTAAGACAATACTTGTGCAATGCCAATTTTTTTATTACTGAAATTATTTATTGCATCATTAAATCCAACAATAAAAAATTTATTTGCTCAAAAAATCACCAAAGAGAATGCTTCTTTTAAATTTATTAATAAAAAAGGTGAGAGATAGCCCAAACCTTTTGTACAGACCAATAGAGCTTTTCACTCTACTAATTAAACTCAATACATAAAAAATTTTCCATAATAAACAAACATTACATATTCCTTTTGTACATGTAACACAATATATAAATAAATATATTTTTATTTCTTCATCAACTCAAAGCTCCGATGATCATGTGAAGCCAACATTTGACTAGCTCATGGCTGGAGGACTATGGCTACTTGCTATAAAATCCATGGCCGGTCACCGATCTTTCATAAGGATAGGGTGAAAAAGGAGCTGTAGATGGCCAGCCTTAATTTTCGAGGGGCATCGGGCCACCATTCTTCGTTCGTGTGCACTTGTTCACAAGACCACCAGCCTCTTTCCTTTTTTCATCCTTCACCTTCTCCAGATTTTCTAATCTCTTATGGAGGTTCTGTCGTCGGAAATTTAGCTTCGAGGTCATGATCCTCGATGCACTTCATGACCACTCGGATCACTGATGGTTCCTTGCGGCAGGCATTATTCTACAATATTATCAAATCAAGCGTACATTTGAAGGGAATGTGTACACTACTAAAACAAGAAGTTAAATAAACTAGCTGATGTGTGGACATACCGCAGAATGCCCAAAGTTTTTGGGACCTCTGTTCTCGATCCTGTTGGAGAGAACAAAAACATAAAACATATCTTAAGTAATAGCACCCCAGTCAACCAAGCATCCTCTGTCTTTGCAAAAAGGGTGTCTCCTATTGACTATCTCTAGTAATAGCACCCCAAATGCATATGTGTTGCACTAAATATCTACTACTAACCTGCTGCAATAAGTTAGGAAACTCGGAGCAGATAACCGAATGGTGCCACAGAAGTTTCAGCAGAGAGTGGCCGCCAGCTTGAGGGTCAGTTCTCATGAGTTCAAACACATCTTACAAAAAGAAATCATTAGCCCCGACCGTATTCTCATCGATACCACTGCTAAGCTTACAACAAAAAATGAAATGAGATTTAAGAAAATGCAATAAAACACAATTGCAGACGTGCATATTCAAGAATCCAACCTATAACATATGCAAATCTCTAGCCAGTAAATCATCCTGGTTTAATCCATGCCCCTCCAGCCTCACAACTTCCAGGACCTTCAAAAATCAAATTTGTACAGAGCATCATCTACAACAATACAATGAGAAGAATTTGGATAAGAACCTCAGGCACACAAATGGTAGTGGTCATCTTTTGTAAAACATATCTTTTATAAAACAAAGTTACTTAGAGTATGTCGAGGACTGTACGTGAAACATATCTTTTATAAAACACATCAAATTTACAGCAATGGTCATCTTTTGTGCTAGAATTTATGGTTATTCATACAAAGGCCTAAGAACCTCAGGCACACTCAAAGCCTGAATTAAAAAAATGTTATTTAGAGTAAATTTCCCAAAAAATTACAAATAAAATGGGTAAAAAGGGGATGCAAGTGAAGAAACTTACATCCAAATCAAGATGATCGACTATATGGATCATGGAACCACCACCCTCACATGGTCTTATTAGGTAGCCACTTGAAAGCATCTCAGTAATCACAAAATTTGGAGCTGTAGGGCCAGATGGGCCACATATTGAAGTAGTCAAAGACCTCATGCATATCTGTAAAAGCAAGCAAATGCTTTTGGATTAAGAAAAACTATGTAAACTAAATATATGTTCACATACAACAACAATCATTTAGAATTGATAATTTTGTGTTACTGAAGTACAGGTATCATGAAGAATATTGAGTGAACAACTACACGAATTGATAATTCTGTATTAATATTTAAACTTCAAAAACATTCAAGATAATAGTAAGTAGTCCCAAATTTAATAATGAATTGTGAATAAATATAAGTTTAGTAGATCTTAATATCAATAATAACTAATATATAATTAATTAAGCTGGAGTAAGGTTAGTAATGACTCAAAAAACAAGAACAAACAAACAAATTTGGATGAGATTTAAAAACTCAAGTTGTGTTCAAGCACGACTAGAAGATTCATACCAACATAAACAAGAAAAAAATGTAAATAATTAACAGCCTCCAAAACTTGCCACCAAGCTTTCATTTTCCAGACATGTAGTGTACCTCAGTATCCAAAAATCACGTGGCGATGCTAGAGTAGTGGGCACATATGTCTTATTATTTTAAAAACCCATAATTAAATACTAGAAATACAAAAGAATTTTAGGATAAACAAACCTTTGGAACTAAGATTAAAGCACCTGCATGTAGATAAGCTCGATTTTTCTGCCATTTCCTGCGGGGATAATCGTCAGCACATCATGCGCTCGACAGTCACGATACCAATTTAGACGATCTTTGAGTATCTCTACAACCTAAGAAAAAGAAGTGCCGTGTGAATCTACAATCATCAAAGTAGCCGAAACCATCTCTGCTTACATAAATGCCACAATTAAATCCGGACCAGGCTGTTTATACACAATAACTAGTCTTCATGATAAAAGATGAAGGAATGTGATGCAATATAGTTATAGCAGTCTACAAAATCATACCTTCATCCCAACCAATTGAACCAATTCAACAGCAGTTCCTGTAAAATAACAACTATCAATTACCCAGCTGGGTTGTTAGCATCACTTGGTGGATGCTGAGGTGTGGGGGTTTTCCTGTGGACAGCAGTTCCAGATGCCTGTTGAAAGACATAGTGGCTCTAAAATGGATCATAATGCTGGTTAAAGTGATACCAGATAAGACTAAAGATTGCCACAACATTGTACTAGATATTGCAGTTATGCTAAAGGGACATGTTCCACTGTTATGATGCACCCATCTCTGCTTACATAAATGGCACAATTAATAAGATTAGCTCTAGAATTTATCAAGCATCATGGAGTAAGCTAGAGTGGCACCAGTGGAAAAAAACACAGCATATAAGAGTCATGAAAGGCAATAAAATGCAAAATTACAGCAAAGCTGATTAAAAACTAATCCAAACCAGAAGTTAGTCATCGTCATAACTAGCTAAAGATCCTCTAACTAGTGTTGTCCATCTGATCCTCTAGTTTTCTTCGTTCTATGAAGGACATCATTCGTTCCACTGTTTTCTCCATGCGTGCTATTCATTCCTCCATTTCTTGAATACGTGCACCCATCTCTGCTACTATCTCAGCTCGTATTTGTGCTAGGAGACGTTGTGCATTAGTACTTTCACGGTCCAAAGGTTTTGGCCCTGGCCCCATTCCAGGAATATAACCCGATCATTTACCAAGTACAATTGTGCAAGTCTCTTTCGTAGTCAATACGTCTTCTACTTTGTCTCTTTTTTGTTCCTCATGAAGTTCCAAAAGTTTATTGTATACCTCCTCTGTAGCTTTATCCATCCACGGATTTTGTTTTCCCTTTTCTGTTTTCTCCCACAATCACATGTATATAGGCAATTGTTGTTCTTCATGTGTAGCTTGTCTCTATATTTAGAAATCAATAAGACATAAAATTGAAGTATAATGACAATTTATAAACATTATCATAATTATAAAAATCGTTAAAATCTTACTAGTTTATGTATTGTTCGTGCTATAGACTTCGTGCCAACATGAGATTTTATTTTTTGTTGGCTCCTATTTTGTTTGTTCACATCACTAATCCTCTGCAATTAATCAATAAGAAAATAAATATGTTAGGAATATTTTATTTAACAAACAAATTTGTAAATGACAAATAAGAAAATTTAGTGTTTATGTTTTTTATACCTTGAACTTAGCGTTGCCCCAATAACTAATTAGCCAACTCCATTGATCAGGATTTATTTAAGTAGGGCAATGATCACGTCTTTGTGCATCGGTATTCAATTTTAAATAATGATCGCTATGCAAACGAGCACGCCAAACATTATAGATTCGGTGAAGTGAAGATATAAGACCATCAATGATATGATTCTCATTGGGGAGACTGAATTCAGACTAAAAACAACATAATAAAATTAAAATACAAAATCATACAAGAAAACATCATATTCAATTCGTATAATTAATTGCAAAAATTTAAGTACTTACATAAATTATATCAACTATTTTATCAATTATATCAACTGGAATATGGGTCCATTTCTCCACATTCAAAGGAGAATATAGCCTTACAATACACCCAATCCTTGTGATAAGCTTTTGAGATCTTTGACCAACTATTCTACGAAGGTCCGTGGGAATTTTAACTTCTACCTTTTTCGTACAATGATATTTTCTCATAGACCATCCAATCCCAGAGGTCGGACCATGCGTTCTTTTCTTAGTTTGACAACCTGTTGATTGACATTGCAATGTTAAAACACTTAAAAATCAGTGAATTTAAATATATAAAAAAAGTAAGATGTACCATCGATATTACCATGCCTTAGATCTATTGGATCTGAATGTACACAATCAACATCAAGCTCGATACGATCAAGTTCATGTCGAGTCTCATTTGCATTTTCCTCTTCATTTATCAAATTTTCATCTAACTGAAGTGATGATTGTGAGTGTATTTGTGGCTGATGGTAGGTTGTAATGTAACACCCCAAAAATCCCTAAGTCCCAAAATAGGTCAGGCTGGGTGACACGGCCTGGGACACGGGCGTGTCCCAGGGCGTGTCCAGTGCACACGGCCTGGGACACGGGCGTGTCCTAGGGCGTGTACTGCTCGGGTGAATACCCGGGTGACATTGAGTTGTGTTGAGTAGAATGGTGTTGAGTGTGGTGACACGGCCTTGGACACGGGCGTGTCCATGGGCGTGTCTTGCTCGAGTGAATACCCAGGTGGCGTTGAGTGGCGTTGAGTAGAATGGCGTTGAGTGTGGAACACGGCCTATGACACGGGCGTGTCACAAGGGCGTGTTTGGCACACGGCTAAGGACACGAGCATGTGCCTTAGTCGTGTCTTTCTCGGGTAATCAGGTCTTGTGTTGAAAGAGTGATACGGCTAGTCACACGGCCGTGTACTTTTTGACACGGGCGTGTCAGGGGTTTGACACGGGCGTGTCTAAGCCCGTGTTCTGGACTGGGTGAGTCGGTTCTGTAGCCTCTTCAGGAACACAGCCTGTGACACGGGCGTGTCACAACCCGTGTTTAGTCCAGGAAATTAGTTTAAGGGCTGATCTGATCCATTTATTTTCTTTAACAAAGATCCAATGGTCTAGGCTCATTCCTTGGATGATAAGGCCGGCCTTGAGAAGGAGGAAGCTCATGTTTGAGTTGTGTCTTGCTTTTTCTTAAGTAAGAGAGAGAGGAGAGCTTGAGGAGGAAGAAGAAGAGGAAGTCGGCTGCTGGTGGTGCTACGTTGGTTCAAATCGCGAGCCGAGTTCGGAGTTGCGAAGACAAGGCTGCTGCGAGGACGTTCATCCGTTTGCTTTTCTCCCCATGGCTCTGAAGCGTCTTCCAAGGGTAACGATTCTCTTCTTGGGCAAGTGAAGTCCTTCTTTCCTGCATTTACATAGGAATACTCCACCAAAAGGTGGATGGGGAAGAGATTCCCTTGGGATTGGTGGTTCATCCCTTGTTGTAGTGCATTAGAACCGGAAGTGTGAGTACGGTTAGGCATGCCGTGCGAAGCCCATCCGGACATGTTGGTCTTGATTGGTGATGCTTGTTTGCACATCGGAGAAGACTCCGTGATTATTGCTAGTATGCATGAAATATGTGGTGAATGCCTGTGGCTTGGTTCCGCAGGAAGTACTGGAGGAGGTATAGGAAATGGTGAGAGTTGGGATCAACTCTTGTGGTCGTGAGTGTCATGTGGTATAAAGGACTTAGTGCCGAACAGGAAAGGTGAAACTGACCCGCGCCTGTAAGTGAACCATGAGTACTTCGGTATTCCTTTGTGGCAAGGCGATTTGAGCAACGGGGGGTGGCTGATCTGTAACCTGCGTTATGCCAACTGTACAAGAGACCGTCAAGGCATTGGGCTTTCGTTAGGGGCATAATGAGAGTTGATGAGTATAAAAATATACAATTTTGTATCGTATTAAGTTTGCATATTTATAAATAAAATCTTAGTTTTTATATATAAAACTAATTATTTTTGTTATATTATGTTTTATATTTATTTTCTAAACTTTTCTGATTTTTTGTATATTTTTCTTAGGTCACGCCCCTAGGTCATGCCCATGACCTAGGGCGTGACAGCCCTTTTTAATCTTTTTTCCTGTTTCTGTTTTTGTTCCCAGGAAAATCGGGAAATAGCTGGACACGCCCGCTGAACACGCCCGTGATAAAAGCGACACGCCCGTGACCTAGTGAAGTTCTATCCAGAAATTCAGCAAGCTGCCGCGCTGTCGCCATGCCCCATTCTGCCTGATGAATCAGTTGCCCGACACGCCCGTGACATTATCAGTCACGCCCGTGACCTGCTTAAATTCTATCCGAAGTTCAGCCCCGCTTGGCACCTGTCCCGACAGGCTGGAAGTCACGCCCGTGACCCTGTCACGCCCTACCCGACACGCCCGTGTCAGGGGGCGTTTCACTTGAATTTTTTTCCTATAAATAGATGGTCAAGGCTGAGTGGAATTATTCGAACACCAGCAGCTTCCTTAAGAACTGTTAGGACTCCCCAGCTCTCTGACAAGGAATTGGTAGTAGCTTTCAAGTATTCTAAAGTTCTGTAAGTTGTAATATTTTAGTTTTCTTTTCAACTTTTTAGAAAGTTGTAATAATTTCTCGAACTTTATAAAATAGACTATTTCAATTTGAATTCTGAGTACTTTACTGCTTTATTTTCAGTTTTTACTTTCCTTTTTTTCATACTATCCCGAATGAAAGGCGAAGCTCTGCTTATGTCCTGAATTAAGACAGTGTGAAACTGCTTCCAAAATTATTTTCAAAACCTTATTATTTCATACTATCCTTAATGAAGGGCGAGGCGAAAGCCTATGACCTGGATTAAGATAGTGCGGAAGCTCTGCAAAAATTTTACTACCCTATCCCAAAAACAAAGGTGAAGCGAAAGCTTAAATCCTGGATTGAGATAGATAGGTAGATATTATTTTCTATACTTTATACCGCTCCCATCCTGAGAAGAGGCTAAGAACCCTTAGCACTTGGTCAAGATGAGCTCTGGGCTGGATATTATTTTCAACTATTTCAACTCTACTTTCTAGTTATCCTAACTAGAATTTTCTGTTAATTGATCATATACCAGGTGAAGAGACATTACGTTTACGTTAACCCATTTTAAACGCAAGCCTCCCCGGTCGTACTTTCGAGTCAGTGATGCTACCAAAGAGATCCTCTCGTTAAGTTAGGTAATAAAGAAATAAAGTTGTTCTTTAATAGTTGAATTAATATTCTCTCAAATTATTTCTAAAATCGAGGAAAGTCCCTATCTTAATAAAATCACGTATATATATTTTTTATCTTTTGTTTTTAAATATAAACTTCACTCCGTTCGTTCGATAAAATAATAGTCCGTTCAAAAAAGTAGAATAATTAACACCGATCCCAGGAAAAATACGACCTTGATATTTTCTACAAAATACTATACTCCTATGCGATAGGTACTCTTGCCTTAATCCACAGGATAAAAGTAAGTAAAAAAAAAAGAGATAGACTTATATACGTAAAAGATTATATAAAACCAAATCTATCTTCTTTAAAACAAACTTTACTTATCAAGAGTCTTTTGCCTGGGCGCCATAAAGACTAAAAATAATCAAGTTTGACCGTCATGTATGGGACCTCTGAACGGTGGTGGAATCCGGTGTTTTTGGTACACCTGAATGTGCCCTGAGTGCACGGAATGTCGGGCCGTCGTGCTGGCATTTGTGATATGTATTGCCTTGGTGGCTGAAAATATATATGTGTGTGATGTAAATTGTTATGCAGGGAAGGAATTCCGCTGCCCCGTGCCAGGGACAGGGTCGTTATAATTGGTCAGCTAAATTCTTACCGTTGCCTTATTTGCCACCGATTGGTGGATTGGTTCTTACAGGTCCAGGTGGTGTTGGTCCTAGCGGGCTGAAGCCCAAGCTGCGTTGCTGCCCTTGAAGGCCTTGTTTTGCTTAGTCTTGTTCATGTGTGGCCGGCCTGCATGCCGATGTTTGTAAACCACACCTTATGTTCGAAGAAACTTGTAAACACCATAAGGCTGTGTACCTGTTGTGTATGGTTGTATACATTCCTATTTTGTTATAGAAGTGGACATTTCTTGTATTATTGAGTTCATGTTTTCAACCCTGAAGCTTCTGCTAGAATGCTCTGTGTTAAGGTGCGGTGATTCGTGGTATTATTTCGTGACGTCTCCGCTTGTTTGTGGAATATGGTGTGGGGCACCGGCCAGACCCTCTATTATATCCTACTTGACGGGTAGAGGTGTTACAATTTGGTATCAGCTTGTTGGTCGATCTCTTCCGAATTCGCGGACGAATTCTTTTGAGGGGTGGCGAGCACGTGTCAGTACTGCCGTTATAACGCATATATTGAACTCAATAATGTCCACTTAGAAATGTACATACACTTGTTTGGTGAACCTGTGTGTTGATTTTTGGTTTGTTTGCCGTTTGTTTAGTCGCTAAATTGTGTTTCTACACATATAGGTGACTAGAAGTGTTGCGGGTCAGTCGGAACCACAGCATTCTGTTGAAAGTGCGGCACCGGCTGAGGTGCCCACACCTCCTCCATCTGCTAAAACTTGTCTGTTTGATTACGGAGACAGTGATTGCGGTTATGAATGCTCAGCAAGCTGGGCAGGCTCGGCCTGCCATAGTGCCAATTCATGCTGAGATAAGACAAGAACCAATAGAGGCTGTAGTTGATCTGCGGGCGATAGATCAACAATTGAAGTTGTTCATGAGCTTCAATCCTCCTCAATTTACTGGGGCAGGTTTCCCAGCCCAAGCGGAGGACTGGCTCTCAAGGATTAAGAGACTCTTGATCGCTATCAGAGTAGAGGAGGAATAGAAAGTCACACTAACCACTTTCCTGCTTGAGGGAGAGGCTCGGTTGTGGTGGGATGAGGTCGAACTGCATCACTTGGAGGGCAGACGTCTGACGGGAGTCTCGATGGACGAGTTCTCTCGATTGTTTTTAGCAAAGCATCTCCCGATGCAGCAAAGAATTTCCATGGAGTTGGAGTTCCAACGTTTATCTCAAGGGGAGCATAGTGTGGATGAGTATCTGCATGAATTTACACGTTTGGGACGGTCCGCGGGCAATATCTTCGCCGAAGAGGAGCGTAAGACAAGTCAGTTTTATGGGGGACTACGAGATGAGTTGCGGTATTTGCTCTCGAGTTTTGTGAATAAGGGATTCCAAACGTTAGTCTGTACGGCTCGGTCTTTGGAGAAGGATATGAAAAGAGGACAAGCAAGGGGGACCTTGGCTGTTACGAAACCGGAGTTTAAGCCACCGCATCCGGAGAAGTCTGGATACCGAAGGAGATGGAATAAGAAGTCCAAATCTACTGGACAAGCTCCTTCAATGACTGTGACGGAAGCATCTTCTGGGTATGGATCTCGCGCTTGTTTTACGTGTGGGAAGTTGGACACTTTGCACATAATTGCCGAGTTGGCCCTTCGAAGGGTGAAAAGAAGACGGGAGCGTCTTATGCGGAGAAAGGGAAGACTGTGGTGGAGTCTTCTGCATCGCATGCACAGCCCCGGGTCTTCAACCTTGGGCAACAGGAGGCCATTAAGCAGGCCGATGTCGTCATAGGTGCGCGCAGTTTTAAATGTTATTGTATGTTGTGTGTTGTGTTTGATTTAATCTTGGTGTTTTAGGTTTTTTTCCTTATACGGTACTCTCCGGCACAAGCATTGTTCGATACAGGTACTTCACATTCGTTTTTGTCGGACGATTTTATCTTGCGAATCGGGGTGCCTATACGGACCGCAACAGACAGTCTGAAGGTGTTACTACCTAACGGATGTTTGATGTGTGCGGATAAGTCTTGTTGTGTTGAGGTCAAGATAGGGAGTCAGTATTTAATGGTGGAAACATTAGTATTGCCGATATCAGAGTTTGATATAATATTTGGTATGGACTGGCTATCAGAGCAGCATGCTTGTATAGATTGCACCTCAAAAGAGGTTACACTGGGGAAAAATACCGAACAAAGTTCAGTGGCATGCGAGGGATGAGTAGGGTATTGATATCTACTCTCCAAGTCGTTAAGGACTTTCGGAAGGGTGCGGAGTTATTCTTCACACTCATTGAGGTGGTGGAGCCGAAGGCTAGTGTAAGTGAGGTGCCGATTGTATAAGAATATGCTGATGTGTTTCCAGAAGACCTTCCGGGGTTACCACCCCAAAGGGAAATTGACTTCGCTATCGAGCTGGTGCCAGGTGAGAAACCTGTGGCCCGCTCGCCTTATCGAGTAGCGCCAAAGGAGATGGCGGAACTAAAGGTTCAGTTGCAAGAATTGCTAGAGCAAGGCTATATATGCCCAAGTCACTCGCCTTGGTGCGCGCCGGTTCTCTTTGTGAAAAAGAAGGACGGCAACTTGCGTCTATGCATTGATTATAGAGAACTGAACAAACTAACAGAAAAGAACAAGTATCCAATTCCACGGATCGACGACTTGTTTGATCAGTTAGTTGGCTCGACTGTATACTCCAAGTTGGATTTGAAGTCAGGCTACTATTAGTTGAGAGTTCGTGAAGGTGACATACCCAAAACAGCATTTGGAACACGCTATGGTCACTATGAGTTCACAGTAATGTCGTTTGGGCTGTCTAATACGCCATCGGTATTCATGGACTTGATGCATCGAACATTTAGGGAATACTTGGACCTCTTTGTGATCGTCTTTATTGACGATATCCTCGTATATTCCCAATCCAAAGAAGATCATACAAATCACTTGCGGTTGGTATTGCACACTCTGAGGAAGAATAAGATCTATGCCAAGTTTTCTAAGTGTGAGTTTTGGCTGTCGTCAGTGGCTTTTCTTGGCCATGTGGTTAGTGGAGAGGGCATTGCGGTGGATCCTTCCAAGATAGTTGTTATACAGAAGTGGCCTGTTCTCTCTTCAGTAGCAGAAGTCAGGAGTTTTCTTGGGCTTGCGGGCTACTAAAGGCGCTTCATAGAGAATTTCTCGAGAATAGATTTGCTTCTCACCAGACTGACGAGAAAGGATTAGTTCATTTGGATGCCGGAGTGCGCTCGAGATTTTGAAGAGTTAAAGAGTCGTTTGACCGCGACACCAATCTTAACATCGCCATGTGGTCAAGACGGCTTTGAGGTCTATAGTGATGCATCAGGGAGCGGCTTAGGCTGCGTTCTTTTGCAATTCAGAAAAGTGATAGCTTATGGCTCACGCCAGTTGAAGGTGCATGAACGGAATTACCCCGTCCATGATTTGAAATTGGCGGTGGTTATATTTGCACTCAAACTGTGGCGTCATTATCTTTATGGCATGAAAGTGGATATATTCACGGACCATAAGAGCCTGAAATATCTGTTGGATCAGAAAGATCTTAATATGCGACAGAGAAGGTGGATGGAGTTTTTTGGTGACTACACCTTCCAGATTCATTATACTCCCGGTAAAGGGAATGTAGTCGCGGATGCCTTGAGTCGCCGGACTCCGGCAAGGGCAAGTTGGCTTTTAAAGCATGATGAAAGCCTAATTCGAGAACTGGAGGCATTAAATATTTCTTGTGTTGAATGGAATGCCACTACAGATGCGTGTTTAAACTGGACAGAGGTACAGTATGACCTGGCGGACAGAGTTCGACAAGCAACAGAACTTGATGAAAGTCAAAAACACTATGCAGCGGAAAGTGCGGACTCTAGATTTTCATTTAATGACGGTCTTTTTCGGAAGGACGGTCGTCTGTGTGTCCCAAGTAAGGGTAAGCTTCGCGAAGAGGTGATGTATGAAGGCCACTTCACCAAATATTCAGTTCACCCCGGGAGCACGAAGATGTATAAAGATATGAAGAAGTTTTTCTGGTGGCCTGGAATGAAGAAGGACATAGCACACTATGTTGCTAAGTGTCAAACGTGTGCTTTGGTAAAGGCGTAATGCCAAAAACCGGGTGGTTTACTAAAGCCGTTACCTATTCGTGAATGGAAATTTGACGATATTTCCATGGATTTCGTGCATGGATTGCCGAGATCACAGCTTGGAAATGATGCGGTATGGGTGATTGTGGACTGGTTAACCAAGGTGTCACACTTCATCCCGAACCGTAAGGACGATTCAGTTGAGAAGTTTGCAAAGATGTACGTGGATACTATTGTATGATTGCATGGTGTGCCCCGTAGCATCGTTAGTGATCGAGATTGGCGTTTCACTTCGGGTGATTGGAGATTAGTCCACGAACTGTTGGGTACAAAATTACATTTTAGTACGACCTTCCACCCTCAAACGGATGGTCAGATCGAGAGGACCAACAGGACGTTGGAGGATATGCTTCGAATGTGTGTGCTGGATTTCGGGAAGAATTGGGAAGATCATCTCAGTGTGGTTGAGTTCGCCTACAACAACAGCTACCAAGCTAGTATCCAGATGGCGCCCTTTGAGGCTTTATACGGTAGAAAATGTCGTACACCTTTGGCTTGGGCGGAGACTGGCGAAACGAAGTTGTATCGGAGAAAAGAGTTAGATGATGCCAACTCAATTATATGGTTGATACGTGAAAGACTGTTGGTGGCTCAACACAAGCAAGCTAAGTATTACAATGCCAAGCACCGAAACGTTGAGTTTGCGGTGGGCGATTGGGTGTACTTGAAAATCAAACCATTCAAAGGTGTGTCCAGGATACGGCGTCTTAAAAAGTTGAGCCTGAGGTATCTGGGACCGTTTGAACTGGTCGAGCGTATTGGTGAAGCTTCCTATCGGTTAGCACTTTCGCAAGAGCTGAGCGGTTTACATGATGTGTTTCATGTCTCGGTGTTGCAGAAGGTGCTAAGAGAGCCAGTCCAAGTGGTTGTTGCAGATCAAGTATCGGTTGACAGTGGGCTAACGATGAAAGTTAGGCCTATTCAAATCGAGGATTGAGCCAAAAAGCAGTTGCAGAACAAGATGATCGGGATGGTCAAAGTCCGGTGGGACAGTTGTGGTCGTGAGGAGCTAACATGGGAGCGAGAGCAGACCATGCTAGCTGAGTTTCCCGAGCTTTTTGTGTAAATCTTTGACCATGTACGTTCTGTTGTAACAAAACTGTTAGTGACATAACTTTATAATGTTTGTTCCCTTGCTGCGTACAAATTTCGGGACGAAATTTATTTTAAGGGGGGAAGATTGTAACACCCCAAAAATCCCTAAGTCCCAAAATAAGTCAGGCTGGGTGACACGGCCTGGGACACGGGCGTGTCCTAGGGAGTGTCCAATGCACATGGCCTGGGACACGGGCGTGTCCCAGGGCGTGTCCTGCTCGGGTGAATACCCAGGTGGCGTTGAGTGGCGTTGAGTAGAATGGCGTTGAGTGTGGTGACACGGCCTTGGACACGGGCTTGTCCAAGGGCGTGTCCTGCTCGTGTGAATACCCGGGTGGCGTTGAGTGGCGTTGAGTAGAATGGCGTTGAGTGTGGAACACATCCTGTGACACGGGCGTGTCACAGGGGCATGTTTGGCACACGGCTAAGGACACGGGTGTGCGCCTTAGCCATGTCCTTCTCGGGTAATCTGGTCTTGTGTTGAAAGAGTGACACGGCTAGTCACACGACCGTGTGCTTTCTGACACGGGCGTGTCATGGGTTTGACACAGGCGTGTCTAAGCCCGTGTTCTGGACTGCGTGAGTTGGTTTTGTAGCCGCTTCAGGAACACGGCCTGTGACACGGGCGTGTAACAACCCGTGTTCAGTCCAGGAAATCAGTTTAAGGGCTGATTTGATCCGTTCATTTTATTTAACCAAGATCCAATGGTCTAGGCTCATCCCTGGGGTGATAAGGCCGGCCTTGAGAAGAAGGAAGCTCATGTTTGAGTTGTGTCTTGCTTTTTCTTAAGTAAGAGAGAGAGGAGAGCTTGAGGAGGAAGAAGAGGAAGCCAGCTGCCGGTGGTGCTACGGTGGTTCAAATCGCGAGCCGAGTTTAGTTTTGCGAAGGCAAGGCTGCTGCGAGGACGTTCATCCGTTTGCTTTTCTCCCCATGGCTCCGAAGCGTCTTCAAGGGTAACGATTCCCTTCTTGGACAAGTGAAGTCCTTCTTTCCTGCATTTGCATAGAAATCATCCAACAAAAGGTGGATGGCGAAGAGATTCCCTTGGGATTGATGGTTCATCCCTTGTTGTAGTGCATTAGAACCGGAAGTGTGAGTGCGGTTAGACATGCTGTATGAAGCCCATCCGGACATGTTAGTCTGGATCTGTGATGCTTGTTTGCACATCGGAGAAGACTCCGTAATTATTGCTAGTATGCATGAAATATGTGGTGAATTCCTATGGCTTGGTGCTGCAGGAAGTACTGGAGGAAGTCCAGGAAATGGTGAGAGTTGGGATCAAATCTTGTGGTCGTGAGTGCCATATGGTATAAAGGACTTAGTGCCGAACAAGAAAGGTGAAACCGACCCGCGCCTGTAAGTTGACCATGAGTACTTCGGTATTCCTCTGTGGCAAGGCGATTTGAGCAACGAGGGGTGGCTGATCTGTACCTGCATTATGCCAGCTATACAAGAGAGCGTCAAGGCATTGGGATTTCGTCAGGGGCATAATGAGAGTCTTTGGCCTAGGCGCCATAAAGACTAAAAATGCTCAAGTTTCACCATCATGTCTGGGACCTCTGAACGGTGGTGGGATCTGATGTTTCCGGTACACCTGAATGTGACCTGAGTGCACGGAATGTCGGGCCATCATGCCGGCATTTGTGATATGTATTGCCTTGGTGGCTGAAAATATATATGTGTGTGATGTAAATTGCTATGCAGGGAAGGAATTCCGCTACCCCGTGTCAGGGGCAGGGTTTTTATAATTGGTCAGATGAATGCTGACCGTTGCCCTGTTTGCCACCGGTTGGTGGATTGGTTCTTGCAGGTGCAGGTGGTGCTGGTCCAAGAGGGACTTAGCGGGCTGAATCCCAAGCTGCGTTGCTGCCCTCGAAGGCCTTGTTTTGCTTAGTCTTGTTCCTGTGTGGCCGGCCTGCGTGCCGATGTTTGTAAACCACACCTTATGTTCAGAGAAACTTGTAAACGCCATAAGGCTGTGTACCTGTTGTGTATGGCTATATACATTCCTATTTTGTTATAGAAGTGGACATTTCTTGTATTATTGAGTTCATGTTTTCAACCTTGAAGCTTCCGCTAGAATGCTCTGTGTTAGGGTGCGGTGATTCGTGGTATTATTTCGTGACGTCTCTGCTTGTTTGTGGAATATGGTGTGGGGCCCCGGCCAGACCCTCTATTATATCATACTTGACGGGTAGAGGTATTACATGTAATGCTTGTAAGTTTTGTTGCTCTTTATTTTATAGATTGTGTTACATCTAATTTTGTAGATTGATGTGCTTTATATTTTATATGTTTACGTGTTTTATCTTTTGTATTAATTGAACTAGCTAAAGAACAAAGACGTGCTGCAGTTGTTCGTGGGTGAAATTTGGATGAGTTAGTTTGCCAATCAAGTGGATTGTGTCTTTCTACATGAGAATCTTTAACTTTAGCACCAATCTTTGACTTTTCTGCCATAGATTCTTCTTAACTACCTGAAAAAAGATATGATATTCCAAAAAATTAAACTAAAAATCATGATTATGGAATGAAGAGAACTACATGTGAAGGGTGCACATGTCTATGTTCTACTGTCTATTATAAGATCCTCATTTTAACATGCATATTAAATAACAAACATATGCACACTTTCAATTCATAAGAACATTTGCATATTGTAAAGTTTAGAAATAAAAGTAAGAAGATTAATGTGTTATCTTCACTGGCCCACTAAATAAAACTTTCCTGGTAAATATGAGGCCTAGTTTAAAAGACAAATAGTTATCATGTAAGTGAAACTCCAGTGTATTGTTTCTAACATATTCATAGACCAGAAGCTTGCCCAGTTCTGAAGAGGTAAACATATCAAAATACTCACATAACCTAATTAGCTTACTTAGATGTTTTTGGGAAATAAATCAGCTTGCTTAGAAAATGAATTCAAGAATGTGATCTATACACAAATATGAAAATAACAAAAAAAAGATAAAAAGTTGCATTAAACATCCTCATTTTTCACATCATCCTCAGAGTCATCTATAGTATCATCATCGATGTCTTCTTCATTCAGACATCTACTTAGACATGAACGATCTCTTTTCTTAACTATCATGGCTTCAACATCAGTTCTTTGCAATAAAATTTCTGTGTCATCATCATCTATGATAATATCTGGTAATGGGCTTAACCCAACATCTATATCATACAAATGAATCTCTTCTTCATTGGAGTCTTCATTGTCTTTAAGAGGAACATCATAAAAGTGACGAGGCATTGTCTTTATTACCAATCTCCAGTCTTTATTTTTGTTATCTGCTACATAATATACTTGTTCAACTTGACAAGCTAAAACATAAGGTTCATTGCTTCTCAAATTATGTTTTACATTAACGGAAATAATTCCATTTAATTCCTTTTTATAACCTTTGCCTTCATGGTATGTATCCCGCCACTCGCATTTAAATAGAACAATTTGACGTTCAACACCATAATCTATTTGAATAATGTCTCTTAGGACTCCATAATATTCTCTGCCACCTGACTATTCATCACCCCTTACCATGATTCCACTATTCTGAGTCTTACGCCTAATTTCATGATCGTATGTATGAAAACTAAAACCATTAACAATGTAGCCATTAAAATATGTCACCCATTTCCTTCGAACACGTGCTAACTGTAAAAATTATGCGTTAACTCTTAGATCCCCTTCATAGTACAACTTTGAAGCCTGTTGAATAATAGCTTTGTGTTAAGTTAAAATATAATGATAATTATTGCATAATACATAAAATAAATTATAGTATACTACCAATTTACCCTTAATTCAAACCATTTAACAAATGTAGACTTATGCCTTCTTTCAACATCTTTAGAAGATACTTGCCCAAGTTCCCTTTGATGCTCCCTATAAATGAAATTTTTTGACGATATAATTATATTACAAATTCTTAATACATATTTGAAGAACAAAGGCGTGAGACTTACTTTATAAATGGTTCCACTTCCGGACAATTTTTTAATATGCATAATTAAGCAAGATGCCAATCTTCATATGTGAGATTATCTTCAAATCCTTTGCCAAGTGATCTCCCCGACTTTTGAAAAATGGATAATCGTGAGTCGTGTACATCATTTCCTTCATCATTTCTAGTTGGACGATTCAACTTTGTCTCAATTTTACCCATGTATCTTGAACAAAATGTCAAGCAATCGTGTACTAGGTAACCATTTGCCATTGAACCTTCTAGGCGTGCTTTATTTCTTACAAATGATTTAAGTGCTCGTAAATATCTATATTACAAAATTCAAAGATTATATAAGAATGTGTTAAAGTAATTAATTAAATATAAAAGAAAAAATAATGCATACCTCTCAATTGGATACATCCATCGATAATGAATCAGACCGGCAATTTTAGCTTCTCGTGCAAGATGAGTTGGCAAATACATCATGATTGTGAAAAAAATGGGGAAATATCTTCTCCAGTTTGCATAGTATGATAGGAATATTACTCTCAAGTCTATCCAACACTTCAATAGTTAATGTCTTAGAGCTCAAATCCTTGAAAAATAGACTCAATTCAACTGATCATAAACCTCTTTTGGAACAATGCCACGAAAAGCGGGAGCAAGTTGATCTTGCATAAAAACATGACAATCATGAGCCTTCATTCTTGAAATCTTACCTTCCTTAGAATTTACACATCTTCTTATGTTAGATGAATAACCATCTGAAACTTTTATATTCTCTAAAAAATGACATACTGCCCTTCGCTCAGCTAGCGTTAAGGTATAACAGGCTTGCGCCATTATATAATAACCATCTTTCTCTATTGGATGCAATTCTTCTTTCAAACTCATTTCCTTAAGGTCTAGTCTAGTTGACAAATCATCTTTTGTTTTCCCGTCAATATCCAACATGATTCCCAATATATTTTCAGTAATATTTTTTAAAATATGCATATAATCTAAACAATGTCGTATCTCAAGTGTTCTCCAGTATGGTAACTGAAAGAAAATACTCAACTTCTTCCAGTTATAAGGTAGAGATACTTTATCATGCTTTTTTTTATGCTTTCCAAATATCACATTATCGCATTCTTTTAGTTGTTCTAAAATCTCATCCCCAGATAGCTCCTTTGGCGCAGAACGAGTTTCTATTGTTCCATCAAAAGACTTCTTATCTTTACGCCATCTATGACATGGATCCAAGAAGCATCTGTTACCCATGTAACTCATCTTAAACCCATTCTTCAATCGACAAGACCAAGTATCCTTGTTGCAACAAGGACATGCTATCTTACCTTTAGTGCTCCATCCTTATAGGTTTGCATAAGTAGGAAAATCATTTATTGTCCACAATAAAGCAGCATGCATATTAAAATTGGACTTTCCATAAGCATCATATGTACAAACCCCAATTTCCCATAAATGTTTCAACTCATCTATCAAAGGCTGTAAATACACATCCATATCATTCCCAGGTTGTCCTGGACCAGGAATAATCTAGGATATTATAAAATTATGTGTTTTCATGCACATCCATGATGGAAAATTATATGCGACTAAAACAAATGGCCATACACTATAAATTGTGCTCATAAGACCAAAAGGATTAAACCCATCGCCTGCTAAACCAAACCTAACATTTCGTGTCTCAGATGAAAATTCTTGGTGTTTTCTATCAAATGATTTCCAAGCAAATTCTTCAGCTGGATGTCTCAACTTACCGTCATCGCATCGGTGTTCTTTATGCCACCTCATCTCCTTGGACGTCCTAGAGCACATATATAACCTTTGATGTCTAGGTATCAAAGGAAAGTGTCTCAATATTTTGTTTGGTATATTTTTACTCTTTTTTGAAAGAGTAGTACTTTTATATTATCGACATCCCTGCTTGATTGCCATCTACATGTGCCACATGTGGGACAACTTACATAATCTGCAAATTTACCGTAGTAGAGAATACAATCATTCAAGCAAGCATCTATTTTCTTACACCCCATTCCAAGCTCTTGCATGTAGTTTTTAGCTTCATAGAAACTACTTGGGAGTGTTTCACTAAAAAAGATTGCCCTTTTTAATACTTTAAGCAATTCAGTAAAAGATCGATCTGTCAATCCATAATCAGTTTTAAGTGTCAATAAAGTAATTAGAAATTGAAATTTATAAAATTCTTTGCAACCAGAATATAATTCTGTTTCAGCATCATTCAGTACATCAAAAAATTTTCTAGCTGCTTTATTTGGATTATCATCATTACATTGTTCTGCGAACTCATTCATATTATTATACCTAGTGTTGAAATCATCTAGTATAGCCTGCATATCATCATACTCTGAAATCTCATGTTCATCCTCAACAATAATTTAACTGTTGCTACCATAAGTTGAGTTAATGTAATTATCCTCACCGTGACATGACCACCATTTATAAGTCCTGATAATTCCATTCATAACAAGGTGCCAAAACACAATATCGCGAGTGTGGAAGAAAACATTTCCGCATTTACAGCATGGGCAACGGATTTTATTTCCCCTAACAGAATGTGTAAAATAAAAATCAAGGAAATCATTCACTCCATTAATGTAAGTTGGTTGTCGTCGATCATTGAGATCCATCCAACTCTTATTCATTGTACTGCAAGATTAGAGAAGAGAAACAAATAATAACAATTTTAGGTCATTTTGATAAATTTTTTAATTGCACCCTTGAAATTCTTTTAACCATAAATTATTACATTTTAAAACATGTAAAATCAAAATAATTTAACTCAGTTGTCTTACCTACCTAACGAATCTATTTGAACTTAATTCAAAAAGAAAACTAAATGACCCTAATAATACACATGTTGAAGGGTAGAACAAATAATGCAATTTTTTAAGATCTTCACAGAGCAATCAGATGAAACCTAAAATACGTAGCACATGAGTTTCTTTCATCCCTTCTACTCATTGCAGAACTATATGTTTAATCAATTCTTTCACATCTAGGTCAAACTATGGGCTGAAATAAGGGGAAGTAGCATGCTCCATAAATTTAATTGACAACATAAAACTTCAAAAAGACTATAATATTTATATTATTATTTCCTTGATTTATAAAAATTGCTTTTCCATGAACATTCATTTGATTATAGCTAGTAATATGGCTTAAAAAGATAAATATAAACCCTGGTACCAGTTCTATGCAATAATCAATAAAAAATGACAGCATTGTTATGAGCATTTGGGGGACCTCACTATCCTATATGGCCTAGGAAGAAGACAAGTGATCTCCTTTCCTTAACTTTCTTAACAAAATTGAAAACTAAGCAAATCCAAAAACTACGAAATCGGCATTGAAATAGGCAAGCAAATCAAAACACATGATCCAAAAACTACAAAATGGTAATTATAACGAGTTTCATTCTAACACAATCAGAAATCTAATACACAACAGTGGGAGAAATGAAAAAATACAAGCAAAACTCGAAGAGCGGGAGAAGATACCTGTTTACCCCTTTGATCGAGCAGAGGTTGTCGTCTTTCAGAGGACTAGCGGCGTCAGATCGAGCGGAGGATATCAAAAGGGAGAGGGATCACCGTTGTCGTCGTGCGCCGAGAGGGATTTAGGGCTCGTCGCCGTCATCGTCGTGGAGAGGGATCGTGAAGTTAGGGCACAACGCCGTCGTGAGAGGGATCGATCAGATCGCTCGTGAAGTTAGGGTTGATTCATGAAATAAGATTATATATTCTGAAATGTGGGCGGGTTCTGAAAATAGAGGCGGGTTCCGAAAAATAGAGACGGGTTTGCTGATGAAATAAGCGGTATATATGCCAAATTTTTTTACTATGCTTTGTATTTTGGTGGTGATTAATTTATTTTGCTACTAATTTTTTTTGTGTGACGTAATATTATGTTTATCATTAAAAATATTACTTTTAGTGACCGATATTTTACTTTAGTCATTAATTAATTGAAAATCATCTTTTCGTGATCACCTCCAATTTTGGTCACAAAAAACACTTTTAGTGACGAACAATATTTTGTCACAATTATTTTGTCACTAATGGTCAGTTTTCTTGTAGACTTGTTATAACCACCGTGAATCCAAATATTTGATGAACAATTCAGTGGACGAGAACATCGATTACAACTGCCTTTACACTTTTTTAAGCTTTGCGTCTTTTCTCTTCCTCCAATTTTGTCTGTGCTATGTCAGCCAAACACTGCGACTCAAATAAAACATAAAATTACAACTCAAAATAAAAAATGACAAGAGACAAAAATACGAAGGTTGTGGAGCCAATCGAAATGAGTGGTCCCGATCATCACTGCGCTCATGGTCGTCATGAGTAGACCTGAATGGGTTGGGCGGGCTGCTCCCCATCAACAATCACAATCAAGTTGAGACTCCCTTAAGGGAAGAAGAAACGTTTACACATGCAAGATTGCTAGAAAATAAATAATCGAATGAACAAAACCCGACAAGTCATAGGATAATACTCATAATTGTGACAAGATTACGGACTAATATTTTCCAAAATATAAAATTAACACACGATGCGATATAAAAGAAATGACAACAGAATAATAAACTCACAATAATCACGGGGTAAAATACTCAGTGGATGTCCGACAAGATGCTGGTGGCCGGAGAGACAACAGTGGGCTGTGTTGGGTATTGTATCCACAATAACCTAGATTTGTATGAAGTCACCCTTAAACTATGATGAATTAAGTTGTATTTGATGCCCTGTTTGAGTTATGTGTTTGTAGGATTTAATTATCAAGTGTAGACCAATGTCAGACTACAATGAGTCACCATACACAGGACAATACAATGTAATCCCTCATTGTGTGATTCATGGTGTTGACTCATGTGTAGCCTCTCTATTGGGATACACTTCATTTTCAAGCACTAAACTTATAGGACAAAGACTAGTTGCTGAATTACTTGAAGAAAGAAAATTTTCAGAAAGCAGAATTTTTCTAAGTGTTTTACTCGAGAAGTAACTTAATTACTCGAGTAGATTTATAGTCAGTTCTCTAGTAAGCTAAGTCTAACACTCGAGAAACTGAAGTAGTTCTCGAGAAGATTTAAAGTTAGTTATCAAGAAACTATGTAGTACTTGAGAACATCTTTGCTTGTTCTCGAGTTATCAGAAAAGTCTAGCTCAATTTTTTTCTAAGTGTAGTACTCAAGTAGCTAAGGCCATTACTCGAGTAGTACAAGACTTTGTCTCGAGTAACAGAAGTAGAGTTTTCGAGAAGTTTATCTTTGTCTCGAGTAACAAAGTAGAGTACTCGAGAAGTATATCTTGTTCTCGAGTAGTGAAGCACTTGTACTCGAGAAGTCCTGTTACTTCTCGAGAAGTCAATTTCTATTACTCGAGTAGCCAGAATTTATTTTTCAAGATTCTCTCTAAGTATTGTTCTCGATAACTTTACATCCTCTTCTCGAGAAGCCAAAGTGATTACTCGAGTAGCCATGTTCCACTTGAGTAATGAAGTTGATTTTTCTGAAATTTCGTTAAGTCTGACGGGACCAGATTTCAAAATTAATCTCAATGATTATTGGTCCACGTGTACTATCTTTATGATTATGACCGTTAGACTTGTCATATAAAAGGTCTAATCATTTCGACTAACCCTAAGAAGAGAATAAGAAGAAAAATCTGAGAGATAAAAAGTTTTTCTGAATCGTTCTTCATTCTAATCGGGGAGCCGCCGTCGCTCTTCATCAACGATCTCGCCGCCGCTCCTTCTCTGATTCCTGTGATTCAGAGCAAGTAGAGATCAACAGATCAAGACGCCTTTACTTCTACAGATTCATCTCTTAATCGTATTGATCTAAGTTTTCGGATCAAGAATATTTTCGGCTTGTATTCTTCTATCAGTTTCTGAGAAAGCTTCAAAGTTCAAGGAAGAAGAAAGGCTGAAGATTCAGATCTGGGATATTCTATTTGTATAATTTTTGTTTGCAACACTTTTTTCTTGTAGGAGATTTTATCTCCGAGTGTTGTAGGAAGTTTTTCTTCCGAGTAAAGATCCATTTTGTGGATTGAGTTGTAGGGCATTGCTCCGAGTTGTAGGATTGGTTTTCAATCCGAGGTAATAGTGAAGTTGCCGAGTCTAGCATTTTTATAGATCGGTGAGGTGGAGAGTGGACGTACCTAAGATTGGGGAACCACTATAGATCTGGTGTTCTCTGTGATTGTTTGCTTATTTTCTGCTCTTCGTTCGTTTAATTTTTATATCGCAAAAAGACACAGACTTCACCTATTCACCCCCCTCTAGGTGATTTAGGTAGACAACTAAAAACATCAATTGGTATTAAAGGCAGGTTGTTCTTCAAAAAGGTTAACACCTTGAACAAATTTGCTCTTAGTTGTCTTTAGAGGACTCAAGCATGTATAGAGTTAAGGATTTTATAAAGCTTCCTCTATGCACAAAGAACAATTTTGCTATGTGGAAAGAAAGGATAAAGTTCTTCATAGAAGCTGTGGATCTAAGGATATTTATGATAGTGGAAGAAGGACCTTATGTTCCTATGACCACCTCCACCATTAACTCGACTAAACAAGTTTCAAAGAAACTTATGGATCTTGATAAGGATGAGATTGCACTTGTCTCTTCAGACAAGAAAGCTAAAAATATCATCGCAAGTGCAGTCGATGATTCTATGCTATAGAATTTGATTCACTGCCAATCTGCCAAGGAAATGTGGCAGTCTCTTATCATCTTGATGGAAGGCACTGATGAAGCTAGGGATGACAAAAGATTCCTTCTAAATCAAAAATATGAAGCATTCTGACTTGGTCCCAAGGACTCTATTTTAGATACTTTTGAGAATTTCTTCAAGATTATCAACGGCCTAAGAGTCTATGGCCGGGTCTTCACCAATGGGGAACTGAATGATAAGTTCATGAGATCCCTGACTAAGGAATGGTATAATAAGGTTTGTGTTATCCTGTAGTTTAGAAAGCTAGCAGACACTGATCCTCAAAATCTCTTCGGAAAGCTTATGTCATATGAGCTACAAATAAATTCAAGAAAAGCTGAAGAAGTGAAGAATAAGTCTTCATCTAAGGAGAAGTCTGTTGCTCTAAAGGCAGACACCTCAAGAAAGTTTAAGTATGCTTCTCCTGCCCCAGCACAGGAAGAAAGTGAAGAAGAAAGTTTAGAGCCAAGTACCTCAGGCTCAAAATTATCTGAAGGAAAGTTGTCTCTTCTTTCAAGACAGTTCAAGAAGTTCTTGAACAAGAAGAAACAGTGGAAAGGCAAGGATGCCTCGTCAAGAAGATCACGTCATGATGGTGGTCGTTATAATAAGGGCTCTAGTAGCCAAGACAGGTATCACCCTAAATAGAACAAACACTTTTCTACTGAATTGTTTGTTATTGCTGCAATAAGCCAGGACACGTTATTGCTGACTGCCCTCACAAGAAGAAGGAGGGTGGAAGAAGAGAGGAAAAGAAAACTTCTTACATTAAGAAGAAGTCTGAAAGAAGCTTGGTAGCCAAGAAGGGCAAGACTATCAGTGATACAGACTCATCTTAGTCTAGTGATGAGGAGGAAGCCAACTTTGGGCTCATGGCGCATACAGATGAAGAAGAAGAACCCCAGTTCACTGGGAAGGTAAATTCTCATACCCCTCTCTCTGAATCTTATGATTTTGACCATGATCATGAGGAATGTTCTTTTGACGAGGAGTCTGAACTGATGACTCAATATAAAGAGTTGATCAAAGCCTATGACAAATGTCGTAGAGTCGCAAGAGGTCAAGCCAAGGAGATCAAATCTCTTAAGGCCGAAGAGAGCAATCTGAGGGAGGAAATTGTAATGATGGACTCACTCAGAAAGGACTTCCATAATGCGATGGAAGAATGCAAAAAGGCTCTCGAGCACCTAAATTCTAAGGAGAAAATCATCAAGGAATTGGAAGAACAACTTGAAGCTAAAAAGAAACTTGTTGAAAGTTTCTTCAAGCCCAAGACAGTCCTTCCGTTTGTTACTGAATTCTCTGCTCAGTCTAAAGGTGCTGGCTTAGGCCATGTAGTTGCTCCTAGTAAATCTTCTAGGAGAAATAAAGCCCAGAGAAGAAATAAGGCTGCCAAGAAGGCTCTAGCCATGGAGAAGGGGAAAGCTCCTCAAGAACAAACTCCTTTCAAAAAGGTTATCTTTCCAACGAACGAGTTTGATCTTGACTCGTCCCACGGTCACTTTGCTAGGCCTACTCATGTAGAGCCCAAGTCTCGGTACCAAGGATGGACTCGTCCCCGGAACTTTGGCGAGAGTGTCTTCAAGACACCTTATGAGGAGATCACTCTTCAGAGCTACAGACCTTATAATCATGGTCACAACATCAAGAATGCTCCAAAAGAAAAACCCGTTGTGGAAAAGCCTATTATGGAGAAGAAGTCATGTGAGTGCCATCACCACGAAGCTTCTACCTCCAAGTCTACTGCCCCTGCTAGACCACACTCTCAAAAGGCCAAGAAGGAGAACCTTGTTGAGAGAAGGAATAAAACACTCATAGAGGCCTGCAGAACCATGTTGAGTGATGCCTCACTACTGAAATATTTCTAGGCTTAATCCATCAACACTGCATGTCATGTGCAAAATCAAGCACTCATAAACAAGAACCATAATAAGACATCTTACGAACTACTAAAGGGACGGAAATCGACAATTTTATATTTTAAAATCTTTGGTAGTAAGTGCTTCGTACTTAACAATGGTAAGTATCACAACACTAAATTTAGTGAAAAGAGCTTTGAAGGTATTTTTGTAAGTTATAGTAGCCATAGCAAGGCATATAGGATCTTTAATAAGAAAACCCTGGATATAGAAGAATCTATCAATGTTGTTTTTGATGAGACGAGCTTGCTGCAAGACAATTCTTCTAGTGTGCTTACTGAAGATGCAGGTTCAAGAATAAAGGAATTAAACTTGGATGAGCCGACTGAAGAAAAATATAAAAAGTTCATCAAGATCACCACTCCAACCCCAATTGGAGAGGTTGATGACCACGATGAAGATATCATTCAAGTTGATGAAGTCACTCCTGTGATAGAAGAAGCTCCAGATGCAAGAATCCTAGAGCTCAGACACTTGAAGGATCACCCAATTGATCAAATCATCGGAGATCCCCAGGACAATGTCAGAACTTGTAGAGGCACAACTAATGAAAATTTATATTTGAGTTTCCTCTCGCAGGTTTAACCAAAGAAGTTTGAGGAAGCAAACTCAGACGCATCTTGGATAATGGAAATGGAAGAAGAATTGAACCAATTCAAGCGTTGCCAAGTATGGAAGCTTGTTACAAGACCCAAAGGTAAGAACGTTATCGGAACCAAGTGGGTCTACAGGAAAAAGATGGACGAAGATGGAACAATCATAAAGAACAAGGCCAGACTCGTCGCTAAATGATACTGACAAGAAGAAGGAATCGACTTCAACCAGACGTATGCTCCAGTGGCAAGACTGGAGCCAATCAGGTTGTTCCTAGCTTATGCTACACTTAAGGGCTTCACTGTCTATCAGATGGACGTGAAGTCGGCCTTTCTTAATGGTGACATAAAGGAAGAAGTGTATGTGGCACAACCTCCAGGTTTCGTTGATTCAAACTTTTCTGATCATGTTTATCTTTTATTTAAGACATTATATGGCTTGAAACAAACTTCTCGAGCTTGGTATGAGACGCTTTCTAGCTTTCTTCTTGAGAACAAGTTCACAAGGGGAAAGATAGATAAGACATTATTTCTTAAGGAAATAAAAGGCAAGATTTTACTAGTGCAAATATATATCAATGACATCATATTTGGCTCTACAGTCGACAACCTTTGCAAAAAGTTTTCCAAACTTATGTAAGGGAAGTTTGAAATGAGCAGTATGAGAGAGCTGAAGAATTTCTTAGGACTTCAGGTGAAACAATCTGAAGATGGAATTTTCATCTCTCAGACGAAGTTCACCAAGGAGTTAATTAAGAAACTCGGAATGAAGAACGCAACCTCTATGAGGACTCCAATGGGTTCAACTATTCATCTGGACAAGGATGAGAAAGGGAAACCTTTTGATGAAACCAAGTACAGAAGCATTTAATTGTATCCTTGCTCTTTATTACTGCTAGTAGACTGGATATAATGTTTTCAACATGTGTGTGCGCTAGATTTCAAGTGAACTGTAATGAATCTCACTACGC
This sequence comes from Platanthera zijinensis, assembly GCA_039513925.1. NCBI lineage: Eukaryota > Viridiplantae > Streptophyta > Magnoliopsida > Asparagales > Orchidaceae > Platanthera > Platanthera zijinensis. The sequence goes on from CM077087.1 coordinate 183,238,096, forward strand.
TGCTGCAAAGCGAATCTTGAGATACCTTAAAGGTACACCAAATCTTGGCTTATGGTACACAAGAAGTAATGATAACGGACTAATTGGTTTCTCAAATGCAGATTTTGCAGGGAGCAAAGATGACAGGAAGAGCACTTCCGGGACTTGTCAGTTCCTAGTAAGAAGGCTCATTTCCTGGAGCAGCAAAAAGAAGAATTATGTCGCAATCTCAACAGCTGAGTCAAAGTATATCTCTGCAGGCAGTTGTTGTGCACAACTGCTATGGATAAAGAATCAATTTGAAGATTACAACATGAAGTTCCAGAAAATTCCAATGTTTTGCAACTCTTCTAGTGCAATTGCAATCTCAAATAACCCAGTCTATCACAACAGGACAAAGCAGATAAAGCTAAGCTATCACTTCATCAGGGAGCATATGGAGCATGGAAACATCAACCTATAGTATGTCCCAACTGACAGGCAGGTTGCAGACATTTTCACAAAGCCGCTGGACGATGCCAAGTTCTCGTTCTTCAAAATAGAACTTGGCATGCTCAACAAAGAAGAAGGAAGAAGGAGGTCTCACAACAAAGCTCAAGGATCAGGAAACACTTCAAAATATTCAGAAATCCTTAAGTTTGGACTTCATTTCTCGAGTAAGACCCTTTCTACTCGAGTATTGAATTGGACCATTCGAGAAACAAGTCTGCCTCTCGAGAACTGCTTCTCGAGTAATAAGACACTTCTCGAGAACTTCTAGTTACTACTCGAGAACTATAGTCTCTTCACTCGAGTAATGCCTGACCACTCGAGAAGTTTGAAGCAGCTTTTCGGCTTCAAGTTCAATTTTTTTGATATTCGCACCAAGATGTTATGTTGCCATATTTTCAGGTATGTTACTTTAATTAATTCCTTAATCATCATAAATTAAGACTTATATAAATAGAAAAGTCCGGAAATTTCCAAATCACTCGATCTTTAATCCCTTTCTCGAGAAAAGAAGGAAACTCTTTGTCTTCTTACCGCCGTCGTAGAACTTGTCGCCGATTCAGTCCCTTCTCTCCCAGTAGTAAATTTTTATTCTTCTCTGGATCAATGGCTCCTCCATCCAAGATAGGGATCAGAAGCGAACTAGTTTTGACAGGGATTGCAGAGCTTTCAGATGATTTTAAGAATCTTCTATTACTTCTAGAAACAGCCAGATTATCTTTTATTTTAGAGCAACCGTGTAAAATTCTTTTTCCAGAGGTAGAAGAGTTCTTCCAGAACGCTAAGGTAAAGAGAAATGGAAAGATCCTTAAGACCAGAGTTCGGGGAATTAAGATCAAACTTTCTAAGACAGTTGTTTCTAACCTATAAGACCCCATTTTTTCTTTTTAAACCACCAGGGTCTTAGGCCTAGAACCACCGCTTTGCGGTGAAACCTTCTTACCCGGGAAGGTCGCCACTACAAAACATCGATCCTGCCAGCCGATTCAATCACAACAGTAGCAAAATAATAAAGGGAAAGTCCACAAACATCACATATATAGTAAATATTCTCCATGAAGGGAGTGTCCACAGATGTAATAAACGTACAGAAAATAGGGCTCATTCCTGGTACATCAATATCCTCACTACATATCACTCAGAGCAGAAGTAAAACTAATCATCTAATAACGATCGGGACTCACAGTCCCAGCTATCTGAACTCCAGTACTAGACTGTCCCATCTCAAAATGTGCCGACCTCCGGGGCTGCACCTCCATGCTGGGCTCCACGGTCCCCTAAAATGATGTGGTTCAAAAACCCTTAGTCTAAAAGACTAAGTCCTATCATCCCCCTCCCTTCCCCCATGGCTCCTAGGCACCGAGCGGGGAGGAGGAAAGGAGAGGTAATGAAGGTGAAGAATAACAAACAACAGGAGACGACGGAGCTAGTCTAGCAGTTCAATAATTATGCGCGGCAGTAATAAAAGTAAGAAAACTGAACAAGAAATAATTAAACTTAACTTATATGAAAACACATAAGCTAAGAGATCTTCTGCATGGCTCCTATCGTATAAAAAGTCACATATCAATTTATATGATAGGGTGTCGGTGTTCTAGCAAGCATACATATATATTTACTGAATAAAAACATTAACTTATAAGCATGCTCGCGCGAACTTATAAACCAAGCGGTCGTTTTACAGGGCCTATTGTATAAAGCGTCCCATACCACTTTATACAATATGTGTCAGAGTTATATGCAATGGTTATGCTATGACATGCAATTATGCCATGATGTGAATATGCAAGTGCAACTCACCCACTCGACTGTGTGTACAAAGACCTTAAGTTCCCCTTTTCTAGAGCCGAACCTCCCAGGATATCTCCGTAGTGGCAAACATAAGTTGTGGGTTGGGCCTCGCCCACCTCTAAACCGGTAATTATACTACCAGTAAGACCTATCGTACGCCTCAACGTTGGTGTACTAAGCGAAGCTCCTGCGTACTCTTGTCGGCTGGAGCACCGGACTTTGATGGCGAAGTGCTAAACTATACTTGTCGAGTCAACGTATTGGCATCGGTGCATCGACCCTCCAATACCAAAGACCCACCATCTTATACTTTATGCACATGCAACTTATGTATCAGCTACCGAGCCAAAGCTCCCCGGACCATCCCGTCCGTCATAGTCAACACCGAGCCAAAGCTCGCCGAGCCAACCTACCCATCACCAAATCCACCGAGCCTATAGCCCGAGTGGCCCATCCTAACATCCCGAGACATCGAGGTGAGTGAAAGTGAATCCTTATTTATGCTAATTACTCTTGCAATTCAGTTTTACCTACAGTTTAGGTTAGCCCGGGACTGCCCCTGACATACCCCGTGAAGGGCTCTCAAGGGGCACTAGGAACTACGATGGGCTGAAGCCCAAAGCTCCCTTTTGTAAGGCACTTATTATTGGTTAATACCCGATTCCCGATCCCTTAGTATTACTCTGGATCTAATCCTAATGTGTTTTTGTCTCTTTCTCTCTCTCCACGGGAAAGACGATGTTTCATTAACCCCGAACACCTCTTAACACTAGTCAAACCTCCCACTCCTCATCACAACTCCCAATGATGAACTCATATCACTTACCAGATCAACACACCAACATCCAAACTCTCTGGGTTCATTTTGCACAATATCATGATTTCTGCAGTTTTACTAAACGTAGACAATCCTAAGCTATATGATGTATACAATGGGAGGTACTCAAAATTATCATCCAATACCCCTATAATAATTATTGGGGATCTATCATGACATGTTTAGCCTAAATCCAGAAATTTATAATTTTCCTAAATTATCTGATAATTTAAAAAGTTCTTAAGAACTCCAAATGCCCTAGTTTTGAACATGAAGTACCCTTTTCAGTCATGCAAGATTCATCACAAAATTAAGATAAATACTAGGAATTTATGTTGCTATAAATTCAAGGTCTCCCAATTTTTCCAGTAAATAAAGAACTCTAAATTTTATTTTGAAACATATTCAATTTTCATATGTTAATGAAGTAAGTACAGAAATTTTACATCCAAAAATTGCGAATAAATTTCCTCATTAAAGTATTGACCTATTAACACTACTGATCAGGTTTCACAATTTTATAACAAATAATGAGCTCTGAATAAATTATTGAACAGATTTCCATTTTTATGAGCTTGTGAAGTAAGTACTGTAAATATGCATCTACAAATTGTAATAAAATTCTTGTGTAAAGTTAATAATCCAAAATTCCCTATGCCCAAATTACACAAATTTCCTAAGGTCAAGGAGGTAAAAAATAATAAATAATCAATTATGGGCTAAGACTTGCATAACAAAGGAAGCACCAAAATAGTTGCTCCAAAATTCCCATTAAACTTTCCAAAGACTCATACCAACCCTATGACTATACTACTCAAATTTCACAACTTTTCACAGAGTTTTGATAGCCTATTATACCATTACAAAATTTGTGACCTAAACTAGGTTTAGGGTTTTAAGGGGTCTACCCATCTCCAAATCCTTTAAGATTGTTACCAGAGGAATTTAGAAACCCTAGTATCCTTCCTTCCAAATTTCATGTCCATACAAGGGCATTTGACCACATGCCCTTCTCAAACCCCCAAAGTCCAAACATAGGGTTTGAACTTGCGTCCTAAGGCAATCCAATCCCAAACCACCCCATATCCCACATGAGGGTGTTATATGTCATGCCAAACTAGTGGCCCAAATCTCAACCTCTATTGAGGGGATTTGACCACTCAAAACTCAAAGTGCACTTTGGATCTAAATACCCTTATTATTGCAAGGCTAGGGTTTGCAAAAATTTAATCAAAATCATCTCCAAATGAGATGAAATTTTATCCAGAGCCTTATGATGACCCCAAGGACAACTCACCAAAATTTGGGAGAGTTTGGAGGTCATTTGGTCCCTTAATTAATTTACCCTAGAGTAATTAAATAATTTCAAAAACTATAGAAAAACTGTCCCCAAAAATTCTCATTTTTGTGTACGACCTAGGTATAGGTTAGGGTGACTCTCTGTCCAAATTTTAAGTCATTTGGACAAGAGACGAAGTGCGGGTACACATTTTAATCTCTGCATAGCCTTAGGTATAGACCCCACAAAAATGGGTGTCCTGGTCAAACCAGTTATCCAAATTGACTAAAATTAATTTTAAAATAAATTAGACCCATAGGGATTCATATTATATGTTGACCACTTTCCATGATTCAGCCTCTAAGTATTTTTAATAAATACAAACATTAACTATACAATATGTGACAGAATTATTGAAATGAAATTATTTAACCTAAGGTTAAACATTTAAAGCTACACGAATCTTGACGCAAAATAGGCGGCATCCTGTCATCTTCAAGCTCCAGCCAACGAACAGGATTCTCCCGACATGGAGTTGATTCTATCCCCATTTCCCGGCCAACCGGCCACCTCCCGGGCCGGCCACTGCCACCACCACCTCCATCGAGGCGGTGGCCATTGCTGGGCGGCGGCACGGCCGCCGGAGGGGCGGATTCTGGCGATCCCGACAGGTTGTTTTTCTTGGAAAAACAAGGAAAAAGGAAGGTTTGATCGGGCTCAATTGAGCCCGATCCTCATTCTAAATGAATCCTAGGATCTAACTACAGAGAAAGGAGAGGAAGAGGACCTGAATTGCGGCCTGAGAGCGAGTGTTGTGCCTCCTTGCAATTTCCGACCGCTGGTTTGGGCTTCTATGCAACCTCCACAGCAATAGTAAGGGAATTGGAATTGGAACAGGGGAAACGCTTGCTCTCGACCTGGGGAAGGTTTTTGAAGAAGGAATTAAGGAGAGGAGGGTTGTAACTCCCCAATTTCTCAAAACACCATTAATGGCCATTAAACCTAGTTTTCTGTTTCAGCCAAATTGAGGGGGCTGAGCAACCCTACTGGCCGGCCACCTCCTGGAAACTCTTCCCCTGCCTCCAAGGAGTAAATGCCCCATCAAAAAGAGGGGTTATGAAACCTCCATGGCCATGATGGCCATTAAGCCCCACTTTCTCTCTCCTCCAAAGTGGGTAACTCCTTCCTCTCTCTCTCCTAGTCACCTTTCTGAATTTGGTGGGCCCAAAATGTTTCTCTACACTTCCTTATACTAATGGGATACACCACTTGAACTTAGCCCACTTGAATTGGGCTATGTTAACCTAAGTTGACCACTTTGACCCATGAGTTGACTTTGGTCAACATGACCATTTGGGTTGACCCCAGTTGGTCTTTAGTGACCCATTGGCCTCCCATAAGGTTTAGAAGTACTTGGGTAGGGTTGGTTAGGCATCTTGGGGGTCACTTGACCCTTAGTTAGGGAACTTTGAGCTTTTTTGGGCCAAGGCTGACTTGGGTCAACTTAGCCTCTTTGGTTGACTCCAATGGGTCCTAGGTGACCCATTGACCTCACTCTTGTTTTAGGAGGACATGAGTGGGATCCACTTGGCTAAGGGAAGGTCAGTTTACCCTATGTAGGCAAGTTTGACCCATTAAGGGTTAGAGTTGACTTAAGTACTCTTAACCACTTTTACTTCCCTCAATGGGTCCTTAGTGACCCTATGGACTAGCCAAGGTGTTAAGGGTGTTGTGGTAGGGTTATGGTGTTAATTTGAAGCCCTAAAGTCAGACCTTAGGTCTGATGTTGAGGATGTGTTATAAGCAGACCAAGGTGATTTCCACCTTGGTCCTGGCCCACTTGATCTTGAGCTTCTGATGGTTTTGTCATGACCTAGTCATGACAAAACAAAGACCTAGGGGTCTAGTTGTTTGAGGGATGTTATAAATCCCAATATATAAACAAAAATTTCGTCCTCGAAATTCTAGTTAGGCCTACGGGGTTTCAAGCATGAAAGGTAAATTGTAACATCCCGAGAGGTTGTGAGTAATACCTGACTAAAAAGCTCCGGGTACCTTTGTTGCATCAAGTCCTGAAGCTCCAATGTGTGCTCCTCTCGCCCATGATTTCTCCACAGGACCTTGACCAATGGAACCTTCTTGCGGCGCAAGACTCGTATCCCATTGTCGTCAATCAGGACCAGTTCCAGGTGAACTGACCGATCAGATGCTACCAGCCCATCCGTGGCCGTAATATGCTACTCCGAGAGTAGTAGAGCCCTCTTAAGAGAGGATACATGGAACACGTCGTGTAGACTTTCCAGCTCCGGTGGCAGCTCCAGCCTGTATACTAAGGGACCGATCCGCTCAAGGATCCGGTAAGGCCCCATATATCTTGGGCTGAGCTTCTTCTTCCGACCACGCACCCGTGAAATTCCATGCATTGGTCGGATCTTCAAGAATACCCGGTCCCCCACCTGAAACTCCACTTGACGATGCCGAGCATCGTAATACTTAGCCTGTCTGCTCTATGCCTCAAACATCCTGTCCCGTATCAGCCTCACCCGAGCCTTGGTGTCCTCAACAAACTCCGAGCCCAAAACCTTCGAATCCTTGTCCTGTACCCATGACAGCGGAGTCCTACACCTTCATCCATATAGGGCCTCATATGGATCCATCCCTATGCTGGACTGGTAGATGTTATTATATGAGAACTCGATCAGTGGCAACAACTTCTCCCAAGGCTCTCCGCAGTCCAGAATGCATAGTCGCAGTAGATCTTCCAAAGTCTGATTGGTGCGTTTCGTCTGCCCGTCGTTCTGGGGATAAAAAGTTGTACTGAATGTCAGCCGAGTGCCCAAGTATGTCTACACTGATCTCCACTCCCTCGACATAAACCGTCCATCCCGATTCGATACAATCGTCCTTGGTATGCCATGATAACAGACGAACTTCTCCACGAATCTCTGAACCAACACACCAACCGAGTCATCCTTCCTGACCAGGATAAATCTGGCTACCTTCGTCAGCCGGTCAACGATTACCTAGATCGAATCATTCCCTATCCGTGATCGGGGAAACCTATGTTTGAAGTCCATCGCGATGTCCTCGAACTTCCACTCTGGCACTGGGAGTGGCTGCAACAATCCTGTGGGGTTTCTGCACTCTGCCTTCAGCAGCTGGCATGTCTCGCAGTAGGTCACCAAGTAGGTGATATCCTTATTCATGCCTGGCAAGTACATGGTCTTCTTCAGATCCACAGTCATCTTCGTAAATCTTGGGTGTACTGAATACCGACTGCTGTGGGCCTCCATCAAGATATCCTCCCGGACCTGGCCTCCCTCTGGTATATAAACCCGTCCTCTGAAGCACACCAAGTCATCTCTCAATGTGTAATCCCCAGCAGTACCTTCCTCTAAGGCCTGGAATATCGGCTCCAGCTTGGCATCCCGCCTCTGCCCATCTCTGACTCGGTCTCGAATGTCATAAGTAGCGCTCATCGCGACTAGATACTTCTCATAAAGCTCAGGGTCATCAGACAACACTAGCATGATGTGCATATCCTCTAATCTCTATACCAGCTCTACAAACATAATTTGGGGCTCCGCTGCGGTGGTGGAGGCTCTCCGACTCAGCGCATCGACTACCACATTCTCCTTCCCTGGGTGGTAATGCATCTCGTACTGATAATCTGCTAGAAATTCAACCCATCGCCTCTACCTTATGTTCAGCTCTTTCTGCGTGTCCATATACTTCAGATTTTTGTGATCGGAGTATATGTCGCAGTGGACACCGTACAGATAATGTCGCCAGACTTTCAGAGCAAACACGACCACTCCCATCTCTAAGTCATGAACAGGGTAGTTCTTCTCATGCTTCTTCGGCTGGACGGAAGCATAAGCAATCACATGGCCCTTCTGCATCAGTACTGCTCCCATGCCTTGGTAGGAAGCGTCGGTGTAGACCTGGAATCCTTCTTTCCCCGAAGGAAGGGAAAGTATAGGAGCCGAGATGAGTCGATCCTTCAGCTCCTGAAAAGCCACCTCGCACTGCGAGGTCCAGACAAATGGCACATCCTTCCTCGTCAGGGATGTGAGTGGGAGGGCAATTCGAGAGAATCCCTCCACAAACTTCCGGTAATAACCGACAAGTCCTAGAAAACTCCACACGTCTGTGGCCGCCTTCAACTGCGGCTAATCCCGAACTTCCTGAATCTTGGCTGGGTCCACTGCTAACCCATCTCCACTGATGATATGGCCTAGGAAATCCACCTCCTTCAACCAGAACTGGCATTTGCTGAACTTCGCATAAAGATGGTCCTCCCGTAGTCTCTCTAGAGTCATCGTCGGGTGTTGCGTGTGCTCCTCCTCCGTCCTCGAGTAGATGAGGATTTCAACAATGAACACAATGACGATCACATCCAGATACGCCTCGAACATCCGGTTTATGAGGCTCATGAATTCCGACGGTGCATTCGTGAGCCCAAAGGGCACATGATAAACTCGAATAACCCATATCTGCTACTGAAGGCAGTCTTCAGAATGTCCTCCTCCTGGATCCGCAGCTGGTAGTAGCCCGACCTCAAATCCAGTTTGAAAAGAAATGACCCCCTCCAGCTGATCAAACAACTCATCTATCCTTGGCAATGGATAGGTATTCCGGACTGTCAGTCGGTTCAAGGCTCGGTAGTCGATGCACAATCTAAGTGTCCCGTCCTTCTTCTTGACGAATAACACTGGGGCTCCCCATGGTGAAGAGCTCGGTCGGACAAATCTGACTTCCACTAGCTCCTACAGCTGGCTTCAAAACTCTATCAACTCCTTCGGGGAAATCCAGTAAGGCGCTCTTGATGACGGTTTAGCCCCTGACACCAGCTGTATCCGAAAATCCTACTCCCGGTGTGGGGGTAGCCCTGGAAGCTTCTCTGGAAATACGTCAGCAAAATCCCGCACTAACGGGATATCAGAGATGGAATCCTTTGCCTCGGCCATTTCAAACAACACTTCATAGACTTCCTCCCCCTGTAAGTGAGCCTTGACGGCCTGCATGGATGATAACAAGAGAGGGGGAATAGGTCTAATACCTTTGATGACGATGTGGGAATCCCCATGCCTCACGGTGATCCTCTTTGACAGGCAGTCAATCTGGGCATGGTTCCAATGCAACCATGTAATGCCCAGGATCAAATCAAAGACTGGCATCTTTAGGATCGTTGTTGGTGCTTCGAATGACTTTCCACCGATCTCCGCCTCCATGTTGTAGTTGGCGGAGGTGAATAGCTCTGCTCCGTCAGGTAGCCGTATCCTTATCATCAAGCATGTGAATCGCTCCACACCTTCCAGCCCTTCCACGAAGGCTTCCAACACGAACGAGTGCGAAGCACCCATATCGAACAGTGTATAAGCAGGCTTGCCGCTGATGAAGACTATGCTTGGGCTAGTTAATGTCTTAGAAATCTTGTTATGGTTTTCTTTTCTAGTTTATCAATTCTATATCCATAAATCTAATTACTAAGGAATGAGAGCACTTAAAATTAACTGGCGTACCTGTGATTACTTGCTCCAGATTTCGATGTTGAGTCAGATCTAGTGCTTACACTTGCTCCCTCTCCTGCCTTCGATCTCCGCCCTAGTATCCACGTCCTCGGACACATCCTCGGCCTCCAAAATACTGAGCAGGCGGGGCAGCCGGTGGTGCTGGTAGTGGTGGCCCCTTCATGGGGCAGTTTCTCCGAATATGCCCCACCTGATGACAGTTGAAGCACTCTGGCGGAGGATATGCCATACCTCCGGGTCTCTATATCTCCCGCATCTGGAGAGGCTGAGGGGCCATCACTACTAGTTCCATCTTCTCCTGTATTACCTCTTGACGAGGCTGGTCCTCTACTCTTCTCCCATCTCTTCCATCAGTAATGCGGCCCCATCGCTGATCATTTCTTGCTCCCCGACCCTGATCCTCAGTTAACCGCTTCCGGCCTCGGATATGCCAATCTGCCTCGATCCTCTTCGCCATCTCCAATATCCGAGGAATAGTCCCGTCGGACACGAATAACATAGCCTCCCTCAGATCCTCTCATTGGCCCTTATAGAACCTCTTGGTGTATCCTGCCTCATCCAGCTGATAGGAATCTGCAAACCGGGCCAGATGATTGAACTCCCAGTGGTACTCCACCACTGTCTTATTGCCCTATCTCAACTGTAAAAATCTGTCTTCCAGCTCATCTCTGGCCGACTGTGGAACAAAATGCTCCAACAGTGTGGCCCTGAACTCCTCACAAGCAATCTCTGCAACCTCTTTATGAACAAACATCGTATCCAGCGATGTCTTCCACCATCTCTTGGTATGGGACTCCAAGCAATAGATCACTAAAGGCACCCTCTCCTCCCAAGGGAACAGTATCCCAGCCAGCATCTCATACATGATATTCAGCCACTCCTCCGTCCGAACAGCCGACTGTGTCCCCAAGTAAGACGGGGGAGAAAGTCCTCAGAAGATACTCAACGAGTGGGACCCCAGGTTTGGCTGTGGAGCAAGAACCTGTTTGGCCCTGAAGGCCTCCAGAATAGCTGTCAGAGTCTGCCCCATCTCTGACTGTAGGAACAATGTGGGGACCGGGGGTGTTGGGTATTGTATCCACAACTACCCGGATTTGAAGAAGACTCCAGTCAAGCTAAGATGGATTCACAATGTATTTAATGATCATCTATCAAGTTGTGCTTGGAGCTATTCCATGTTAAGTACACACCAATGTCAGGGTGCAGTGGGTCAATATACACAGGTCTGCGCAACGTAATCCCTCGTTGCGTAGATCAGTGTGTTGATTCACATGTGCTCTCTCTATTGGAGTGTACTTATTTTCAAGTATAGGGTCAAGGAAGATCAAGAGCAGAAGAAGGAGCAATGATGGGTCAAAGACCAAGTCATCAAAAGAAGGAAGAGAGAAAACTCTTCTAAGTCAAAATCGACGAGAATCGCTAGTGATTCCCGCCGACTTCGACGGGAATCCTTAGTGATTCCCGCCAATTCGTCGAGAATAAGATAGCTTCTCCCGCCGACTTCTTCCGGCTGACAGATTTCATCAGTGATTCTGTTAAGGCAGAATCGACGGGAATCGTGAGTGATTCCCGCCGACATCGACGAGAATCACCAACGATTCCCGCCGATTTTGCCTTAGGCAAATTTCCTCCATTCGCTGGACCGAACCAACTTGCCATGCGCTGTTTTGGCCGGGGCTAGGGCTACTCCTCGTGGGCCCCACAATGGTCATTAGGGTTGGCTCTTGGTATAAATATACGTGTATTTTGAACCTCCATAGACAACCATTCAAAAACCACGAAAGAGGCCGAACGTGACCTAGCGCATCGCGGAAGCTGCCGATCGTCTGTATCCGTTCGCAAGTTCATCGCCGCCGTTAATCTCAGTGCTTCTTTGATCTTCCGACGACAGTACCGAGGCAAGCAGAGCGTCTCACGTATCTCTCTTGAGATCTCTTGTCTTACGATTCGTTGAACGAGATTTGTTCTCCATTCCGAATTTGTTGAGACGACTGATCCGACTGAGATCATTCGTAGACCTTGCTTGCTTCGTCAAGAAGTTTGGATCTACAAAGTATCGCCGCCGCAATCACTTGCCGCCGCCGATCTTGAGAAGACCCATTCCAAGAGAGAAATCCGGTTGTGGACTCTTCGTATTTTTTGTGCAAGCTACAACAAACGAAGAATGACATCGGAATCTCCAAAAGCTTTGTTTGTATTTTCTTTTACATTCAATTTTGGTTTGTTGTAAAGGAATTTTTATTCCTTATTGTAAGGGTTGGGTGCAACCCGTGGTGGTTGAGTTGTGAATCCTTTGTTGGAAGGGTTCCTTCCGTAGTGTGAGGATTGGATTTCAATCCGTTTGGAGAAGTGACCGAGTCGTCCCTTGGTGGGAGATAGGTCGAAGGGGGAAAGTGGACGTACCCAAATCGGGGAACCACTATAATTTTATGTGTGTTTTCTGTGCTCTGTTTGTTAATTTGTGTAGGTAAATTTAATTGTGCAAAAGACTGCACGACATCTATTCCTCCCCCCATAGGTGGATTTAGTCGACACTAGAGACTTTCAAGTGGTATCAGAGGGAGGTTACTCATCAATAAGGTTAACACCTTGAGTAAGATCCTGTGTATAGTGTCAAGAAGATTACAAGACTCAAGCATGGAGCTATACTCAGATGTCTCTCCCCTGAGACTGCCTGCCTGCACAAAAGAGTATTTTCCCATATGTAAAATTAGAGTTCAGTTTCATCTGGAAGCCATTGACCATCGTGCTTTATACATTGTAGAAGAGGGTCCTTTCATTCCCATGAAGGCTTCTGACTCTAGAGAAGATCTTCAAATCCCAAAGAGTCCCGGAGAGATGTCAGAAACTGAGCTCTCACTATTCAACTTGGACAAGCTGGTTCGACAAATCATTTCTGATATTTGGTCTGGATCATCTCTTACAAGATTGGATAAGTGTAAGACTGCAAAGTCCATGTGGCAAACTATCTCTAACCTCATGGATGGAACGAAGACTGCCGGGACTGAATGCCAGCATGATGATGAAGCATATGTGGGGGTCCTCATCTCTAAAGATGAAAGTCAAGAACAACCTCTCAATATAAGGGCTCCCGTGTCTCTTTCTGAGATTGAAGAAGAGATTGAGGAATGCAGTTGTGATGAAGCTGAAACATCAGTCTCTACAGACCATAACTCTAACCCTGATCAGCCCAATCAGGATCAGGTATCCTCCTCTTCTTGCTTCTTTCCTCTTATATCTCCTGAAGATAGGAGAAGTTCAGAGGTTTGTCCATCAATTGATGCAAGGGAATTGACAGTTTCAATCAAAAGATTGAAACTCTTGATTCCCTTCATAGTGCCCTTCAGAAGAGCAACTTGCTTGTTGAGGAACAAGCTAAGGAAATTGCTCAGTTGAGGACCATGATGGACCTCCAATTGGAATCCATCAAGGTGAAGGACTCAAAGATTTCGGATCTAGAGTTTCATTTAGAGACCGAGAAGAGGATAGTATCTAATTTTTCCAAGATAGATGTTATTAAGAGAAAGGGAGAAAACGGGTGGATCTCGCGAATTATAAAATCGTGGAGAAATGGGGAAATTGCTTACAGACCCCCAACACCGAGTAGGAAGGGCACACATCATTCCTTCAGGTATGACCATAAGAACAACTATAGTCACTGCAAGAATGATCGGCCCTCATGTGGAAACACCCATAGTTCAAGTGCTGTTATGGCTACCCCTGAGGAAATACACACGGCTCATCATGATTCGTTTGTATTTACGGCCTCACTCCCCATACTTCATGACATTGCAGGAACCAGCTCTCACGGAACATCTTCCAACCCTTGGACAAAAGAAAAGGGAGTTGGCAAACATGTAGCAAGCATCAATGGGGCCCCCGGATGTGTGCTGGATGCAAAGAAAACACCACCTCCCAGTCCTCATGACACTCACCACATGTTCACCTTCAAACCCCCTTTGAGTCTTGGTGGAGAGGGTAAATCTGAGAGCATAACCTGCTCTGCCCCTTTCAGACCCAGGATCGTGACTAACTCTGTTAGTAGATCTGGTAAGAAAAGGAGGTACAATATCCATGAGTGTTGGTGTTGTGGCAAAGTGGGTCACTTTTCCATAGACTGTTGGCACAATCCTTCTGTGTCATGGGCAAGGGTATGTCCACATCCTTTGGCAAGAGACAACCTTCCTGTCAGAAAATCTGTGGGAAGGCATGCTGCATTTTATGATGATAAGAACCTAGGACCCAATACCTATTGGGTTCCTAAAGTAAGGTAATTCTTTTTTGCAGGATAGTCTAGGTACCCATGAACATGATGGGACCTAGACAAGAGATGTTCCAAATGATCAACCAAGTAATCCCAGGTACACGCTTTCAATTTCGAAAATTGAATCGCATTACATAGATATACATATATATACAAGCTTATATGTAGAGACTTTCAAGATATACATATATATATATATACACACCTGATATGGAAGGACACGAAAGCAAATAACCGTATGATCATTATTGTGGAAACTGATAAACTTTCAAAATCTTGATAATGTGAGAAAGTGGGTGTCAAATGGTCCTATGAATCTTAAGGGACTTGTACCAATAGTTACAACTACAATCATTACATTTTGAACTCAACAAGAAAAAGCCGGTGATTATTTCTAGTGTTAACCTTCCATGAACTCAACTTAGTTATCATGACATGGAAAATTGTTATCCATTGTTTAGAGGAAAAAGGAAATGAACTATACCCGACGATGTTACGTATTCAAAATGGTTCTTCAACAGTCCCTAGGTCATCACATATTCGCGGAAATCTGCATCTAACCCGTCGAACCGGTAGCCTTAAATTAGCAGGAATTCCCGTCAATCGTTGTAATTGAACGGAAATAGCGGAAAAATCCTCTGACCCTTCGGAATTAGCAGGTATTTCCCCACCGTGGTATTTCCCGACCGTTCACATTCCCGTCGACCCTAGTCAAAACCTTTCAGCTTCCCTGCGGATCTTGCGGAAACGAGTCTGCCTCTCGTCGCTCCGTAACCTTTCAGCTTCCCGTCGACCGTCATCTCCTGTCGACTCCCGCAATCGTCGACCGTCGCCTCCCTTCGACGTAGCATTCCTGTCATCGGCATCAGCTCAACGTAAGTGTCTCGCCGATCCACCGCCAGCCTTTCAGTCCCGACGCAAGCTTCTCATCGGCCTCAGTCTACATCTACCCTAGGGCTACACCTACTCACCACCTGCTACGCGTCTCCTTCTTTGCACCCTCCGAGTTAAAGGTAACTTCAGTTGCTCCCTTGAAATTCAAATTCGTAAGCTCTACTTTCAGGGATCATCCCTCCCTCTAGTTCAGTTCCTCAAAATTCTAGATTAAGAAGGAGTTAACTCCTTGGGTTTAACTCGCTTAGGTTCAAAATGGCTCCTCGAACAACAGTCGAGCTCCTCACTGGAAGTGAATTGGTGATGACAGGTTTTGCTTATGCCTCAGAGGAATTTAGAAACATCATCCTGATGTTGGAACAAGCCAGCCTCTCCTTCATTCTCGAGCACCCGTGCAAGGTTCTCGACAAGGAGGTTCTAGAGTTTTTCGCAAACTCCAAGTTGCATCACGAGGACACTATGATAAAGAGTAAGATAGCAGGCCTCAGGATAAAGATAACGGCTGCAAGACTGTCCCAGCATCTCCAGCTCTCCAGCTTCGAACAAGAGGACTATTTAGACGAGGATGATCGTACAAGGACATTGCTTTTTTTGTGGCTTGGCTCGAGGGACCAGGGCCATTAAACGTAAGGACATGAACGATGAAGGAAAGCTTCTTTCAGATATCATAGGGAAAGTACTGATTTGCAAGCCTGGCTCCCATGATCATATCTCAGGTGATATGTTCAAAAGCCTTATAGCCATCGTGTGCAGAAAGAAAATTAACCAGGGAGCCATGTTATTTGAGAAGATAAAAGATACTCTACGTACTCCTAACTTCGGAAGAATCATCAGTCTCTACCTGAACCAGATAGATGACGATAGGTTTGATATGACTAAGGGAGTTCTCCTTAACTATCTAAAGAAGATGGACTCAACCATCTTCGATAGGTGGGAAAGAAGAATTGTCCAAGGGGGTGCGTCTGCAACACGTGTTGATGAAGAAGACAGAGCACCTGAGTTCACAAATCCTTCGGATGAGCCCAGTGAAGTTCCTGATCTGCTGAATGCAGGAACTGAGGGGGAGTCATTCCCCAGTCCTTCTGCTGCTATCAGGATGGAAGCCTCAGTCACAGGACAAGTAAACACTGTTATTGATATTACCCTCATCGCTAAAGAGTCAGTGGAAACTCTCGCTACTGATCAGACTGACGAGGAGGAAGAAGAGGATGATGTGGAGAATGTTGTTGCTAGTGAGAATGATGTGGATTCCCCTGAACAGCATGTTATTGAGGAACTTGATGATGAGCAAGCTGGAAAGGATATGGCCATGAGGGAGATTGATGTTGAACTCCCTTCTGAGGATCAAATTCAGGCAAAGGTTCCTGATGTGACATACGCAACAGTTGAGGGGGAGACCTCACGTCCTCAGGAACACCTTGATACTATGCTGAAGGGGGTGATGAGAATACATGGAAACATGGCAGATGTTGCCTCAATCACTCCACAGGAGACTGTAAATTTATCGAGCTCCTCAAGTGAATCTGAAGAGGAGAGTCATGAGTCACCGAGTCCTATCTCTCCAGAACACGACTAGGCTATACATCAAGAACATCCGTTAGGACCTTGAAAGTCAATCTAGTGTGAACTACCTTCACCTATGGGGGGATAAGTGATTTGCAGTCTTTTTGCGGAATTAAAAATAAACCTGCACAAGAAAACAAAACAAGCACAACACAGAAAAACACATGCAGTTATAGTGGTTCCCCAATTTGGGTACGTCCACTCTCCCCTTCGACCTATCTCCCAACAAGGGACGACTCGGTCACTTCACCAACATGATTGAAATCCAATCCTCTCACTATGGAAGAAACCCTTCCACCCGAAGGAGTCACTACTACTCCACCACGGGTTGCACCCAACCCTTACAATGAGGAAACAAAATTCCTTTACAACAAAAGTAAAATAGAATGTATTAGAAATACAAACTACGTATGGAGAGCTCGGTGTCCCTCTTCGTTCTATGAAGCGTTCTTGAAGAAGACGAAGAGTCCACGACCGGAGCACTCTCTTAGAGAGGATCTTCCCGAGATCGGCGACGGCAAAGGATTGCGGCGGCGATGCTTTGTAGATCCAAACTTCTTGACGAAGCTAGCGAGGTCTACCAATGATCTTACTTGGATCGATCGTCTCAATCAATTCAGATGGGAAAGATATTCCCGTTAAACAAACCAAGAGACAAAGGATCCCATGAAAGAAACGTGAGAGGCTAAGCTTAGCTTCGTTTCTATCGCCGGGAGGTCAAGAGGAATCCGAGACCAGCGGCGGCGACACCTTAGCGAGCAGCGACAGCGAGCAAGCGACGACGGTGACGGGAGGAAGTCCGCGATCAGCTAGGTCACGCGCGGTGGATGTCTTTTCTCGTTTTCTTCCCCCTCTCATAAGTTAAAATTGGAGAGTATATATACTGTAGAATACCCCCTTTTTACCGTTGTGGGCCCCACAAGACAAAACCCTAAGCTCGGTTCAAACAGTGCCTGAAATCTTGGTTCGGTTCAGTAAGAAGGTAGAAATTGCCTAAGGCAAATTCGGCGGGAATCATTGGTGATTCTCGACGAATCGGCGAGAATCACTTTTGATTCCCGTCGAATTCTACTTAGAAGAATTCCTGCTGAAAAGCTTGCCATCCGGAGTGAATCGGCGAGAATCACAACTATTCTCGACGAATCGGCGAGAATGCAGAGTCATTCTCGATGGTTAGTGATTCTCGACGATTCTGACCTAGCAGAATTCTTGAATGCTTTTGAGTCAGCCGGATACAGTCGGCGATAATCGGCGAGTGATTCTCGACGATTCGACGAGAATCACTAGCGATTCCCGTCGAATCGGCGAGAATCACTTGGTGATTCTCGTCGAATATAACTTAGACGATTTTTCGTCTTTCTTCCCGTGAGTTGGTATTTGACCCATCCTTGCTCCCTGTCTGCTCTTGATCTATCTCAGCCCTGTACTTGAACATAAGTACACTCCAATAAAGAGAGTACACATGAGCCAACACACTGATCTGCTTAACGAGGGATTACGTTGCGCAGACCCGTGTATATTGACCCACAGCACCCTTACATTTGTGTGTACTTAGCGAGGAATAACTGCAAGCACAACTTGAAGATATATCATCAAATACATTGTGAATTCATCTGAGCTTGACAGGAGGCTTCTTCAAATCCAGGTAATTGTTGATACAATACCCAACAATCTCTCCCTATTTGAAGAAGCCAAAATCCTACTAGCTAAGATGAATTTCACCAACCAGAGTAATATACAAAAGAAATTGAGAGAGACAAGACACAGAGAATTAAAAGCATACAGAACAATACTTGAGTCAATCATGAAATCATATATATATATATATCCAAAGGAATTGTTCATACAAAAATATGAAGAGATAGGCAAACATGAAGAAAAAGACAAGTCAAAGACCTAGGCCTATTTCTCCTTAGCTAGATCATCCTTCATTTGTTGAGCCAAGTACTTCTTGCTTTGTCTCTCAAAATATTCCTTGGGCTTCAGATAGTATCTGGGGGGAGGAGCTTTGTGTTCCACAGTATTGGTCCTGACAAAGATGTTTCATTTAGCTTCATATTCTTTATGCAGCTCCCACTCATACTGATTATATACTTCATTCCGATTAATTCCCCCCCTGTTGTAGCATAAAAGTATCCAAAATAATGCTCCTCGAGACAGGACTCCATCTTTAATTTCTCACTTCATCCTCCTTCAATCCTACTTTCCTTTAGGTTGGAGTTTCTGTGGACGTCCCTTCTTGGAGTTTCCTTTTTTCCTTTTGCTATGGCTTCCTGGTCAAACATGGCACTGCGTGCAGCTTTAGCAGTAGCCCTAGCAGCCTTCTTGGCATCAGCTTCGCTAAGTGGAACCTCCTCAACACTTGCAACCTCATCAGTAGCAGTGGTAACCTCATCTGGAGAAGGAACTAGAATTGGAATTTGAATACCTGATGCCGGCTGAACGAGCCAGTGACAGCTATCAAAAACATACTTATTTAACTGTTTGAAGTTGTCGATCATAATCTGTTGTAGCCCTGGCATCTTAGCTTTATATTCTTCCTCCCCCTTTTTGGCTTCTTGGGCAATTGAGTTTGCATAAGAATGCAGTGACTCATCTATGTGCTTCACAGTCTTTGAAAACTCAGTCAGTAGGGATTGTTGGTTATTGTTGAGAATCACCATGTTGGCATCAAATTTTCTGGATATTTTCAGCCACAACATGTGCATTCTGATTAACCACTGTCAGGTCGGACGTATTCTTCTGAAGTCCTTGCATGAGAAGAGTGACAGCAGTGCCGACCGCTGTATACTTGGCCTCGAACTTTTGTTCAATCAGATCCAGCTTGTGATTAATTTCCACTACATTCTTCAGCATTAGCTCCTCAGATTTCTTAATTCTTTTTAATACCTTGTTGTGTGATTTCTCAAAAGAATCTTTGAGTTCATCCATGTTGGGTATTGCATCCACAATGTACCTGATTTGAAGAAGCCCCTGTACAAGCTAAGGTAAATAGACTATGTATTTGATGAATTTCTTCTAGTTGTGCTTGCAGTTATTCCATGCTAAGTACACACCAATGTCAGGGTGCAGTTGGTCAATATACACGGGTCTGTGTAACGTAATCCCTCGTTGAGCAGATCAGTGTGTTGGCCTACGTGTACTCTCTCTATTGGGGTGTACTTAATCTCAAGTACAGGGCTATGATAAAGCAAGAGCAGACAAGGAGCAAGGATGGGCCAAAGACCATCTCACGGGTTGAAAGACAAGAATCATCTAAGTGTAAATCGTCGAGAATCACTAAGTGATTCTCACCGATTCGTCGAGAATCACCAGTGATTCTCGACGAGTCGTCAAGAATCACTAGTTGATTCTTGCCGAGGGATTACGTTGCTCAACCTCCAGGTTTTGTCAACCCTACTTATCCTAATCATGTATATTTTCTTAATAAAGCGCTATATGGCCTAAAACAAGCTCCTCGAGCTTGGTATGAGACATTGTCTAGTTTTCTTCTTGAGAACAAGTTCTCTAGAGGAAAAATAGATAAGACATTGTTTCTCAGGGAAGTCAAAGGCAAGATTTTGCTGGTGCAAATCTATGTTGATGACATTATATTCGGCTCAACGGACAACAATCTTTGCAAAAAGTTTTCCAAACTTATGCAAGGAAAGTTTGAAATGAGCAGTATGGGAGAGCTGAAGTATTTCTTGGGACTTCAAGTGAAACAGTCTGAGGAAGGAATCTTCATTTCTCAGACGAAGTTCATAAATGAACTCCTCAAGAAATTCGGAATGGAGAATGCAACCTCTATGAGGACTCCAATGGGATCCACCATATCTCTGGATAAGGATGAGAAAGGGAAACCTTTTGATGAAACCAAATACAGAAGCATCATTGGATCTCTGCTCTATCTTACTGCGAGTAGAACGGATATCATGTTCTCCACATGTGTTTGTGCCAGATATCAGGTGAACACTAAGGAATCTCATTATGTCGCTGCAAAGCGAATTCTCAGATACCTTAAAGGTACCCCTAATCTTGGCTTAAGGTACCCGAGAAGCAATGATGTCGAGCTAATAGGGTTTTCAGATGCTGATTTTGCAGGAAGTAGGGATGACAGGAAAAGCACCTCCGGGACGTGTCAATTCCTCGGAAGAAGGCTTATTTCATGGAACATCAAGAAGCAGAATTGTGTAGCAACCTCCACTGCAGAGTCTGAGTACATCTCGGCTGGCAGCTGTTGCGCACAACTCCTATGGATAAGAAACCAGTTAGCCGACTATGACCTCAAGTTCAAGGAAGTACCGATGTACTGCGACTCCTCCAGTGCAATTGCTATTGCCAACAATCCGGTATCGCACAGCAGAACGAAGCATATTGAAGTGCGTTACCATTTCATTCGGGAGCACGTGGAGAACAAGGACATCTCTCTCTGCTATGTTCCCACTGACAAGCAGATTGCAGACATTTTCACAAAGCCCCTTGACGAGGCCAAGTTCAGTATGTTCAAAACTGAATTGGGGATGCGAAACTACGAAGAATGAAGAGTACAGGAGCTCAAGGCTCATGCGTCTAGGGGGAGCCTCTGTTAGAAATTTAGTGAAAGCAAAGGTACAAGAACTGAGGGGGAGCATGGTGTCACATGCTTCAGTCCCCGATTTGCAGAAGCCGAAAAGGGGGAGATTACCCTCTCGGCTAAGGCTAAGGTTGCTCCAAGTTTGCTCTCAAGAAATTGGTAATGAATATCTCTCTCAACTCAATTTTAAGTTTATGATTTTCATTTCTATATGCTCTATTCACCTTAGCTTGTAGGGTTTAGGCTTCTTCAAATAGGGGGAGATTGTTGGGTATTGCATCCACAATGTACCTGATTTGAAGAAGCCCCTGTACAAGCTAAGGTAAATAGACTATGTATTTGATGAATTTCTTCTAGTTGTGCTTGCAGTTATTCCATGCTAAGTACACACCAATGTCAGGGTGCAGTGGGTCAATATACACGGGTCTGTGCAACGTAATCCCTCGTTGAGCAGATCAGTGTGTTGGCCTATGTGTACTCTCTCTATTGGGGTGTACTTAATCTCAAGTACAGGGCTATGATAAAGCAAGAGCAGACAAGGAGCAAGGATGGGCCAAAGACCATCTCACGGGTTGAAAGACAAGAATCGTCTAAGTGTAAATCGTCGAGAATCACTAAGTGATTCTCACCGATTCGTCGAGAATCACCAGTGATTCTCGACGAGTCGTCGAGAATCACAAAGTTGATTCTTGCCGGGTTGGGCCTGCTGTCTCGACGCAGTCAGAAAAATCTTCTAAGGCAGAATCGACGAGAATCACCAAGTGATTCTCGCCGATTCATCGAGAATGACTTTGCATTCTCGACGAGTCGGCGAGAATCCAAGGTGATTCCCACCGATTCTCCCCGGCCTCTATAACCTATGCTGCCAGAATTCTCTAAGTAGAATTCAGCGAGAATCGTAAGTGATTCTCGCCGATTCGTCGAGAATCACCCACGATTCTCGCCGAATTTGACTTGGGTATTTTTCTGACTCTGCCTGGACCGGTCCACGACATCTGCGGGATTTTTAACCGGACTTCGGTCTTACTGCTGGTGGGGCCCACAACGGTCATCTCTTGACCTAGTGTATAAATACTCTGTATTTGTGAACAGTAGAGACACAGACGATATACGAAACAGAGCGGCCGACTAACCCTAATCTCGCGAACTTGCTCCGCCTCCGTCGCCGCAGCCGATCACCGAAGCCGATCTCGATCTCCTCCAGATCCTCGGTGATAGAAGCCAAGTCCTGCACAACGTCTCACGTGTCTATCCAGAGATCTTTTGTCTCTTGATTTGAGATAGGGAAATCTTTCCCCGTCCGAATCGATCGAGACGATCGATCCTCGTGTGACCGTTGGTAGACCTTGCCGACTTCGCTAAGAAGATTGGATCTCCAGTGCCTTGCTGCTGTTTTCAGTTGCCGCCGCCAACACCGAGAGCCTCGCCGCCGCTCGTCGCCGCCGCCGGTCTCGGGGAGATTCTCTCCAAGTGAGATCTAGGGTTGTGGACTCTTCGTTGACTTCAAGAACACGTCGTCGAATGAAGAGGGACACCTTAGTCTCCATACGTTGTTTGTATTTCTTACAAGCTATTTTAATTCTTTGTAAAGGACCGATTGGTCTTTAGTTGTAGGGTTGGGTGCAACCCATGTTGTGGGAGTGTTGACTCCTACATGTAGAAGGGTTCCTTCCGTTAGTGCAAGGATTGGATTTCAATCCTGTTGGTGAAGTGACTGAGTCGTCCCTGGTTGGGAGATAGGTCGAAGGGGGAAAGTGGACGTAACCAAATCGGGGAACCACTATAAATTGTTTGTGTACTTTTTGTGCTGTGTTGTTTTGTTTTCTTGTGCAGGTAAAACCTTAATTCCAAAAATACGCTGCAAAGACACCTATCCCCCCTAGGTGTAAGTAGTTGACACTAGGTGGACTTTCAAGTGGTATCAGAGGGAGGTTACTCATCAAAAAGGTTCACACCTTGAGTAAAATCCTGCCACCAGTGTCAAGAAGAAGACCGATGTCTTCCATGGACGGACTCAAGCACTCCGACAAAATCCCAGTATGCACTAGACTGAACTTTCCTATCTGGAAGGAAAGAATCAGATTCAACATGGAAGCAGTCGACCCCCGGCTCTTCATGATAGTGGAGGAGGGACCTTACATTCCCACCAAGGCCTCCACCATTGATCCAACCAGGAAAGTGCCCAAGAAACTTTCGGAAATGGACAAGGACGAAATGGTGCTGTTCGGACTCGACAAGAAAGCTCAGAACATCCTAGTAAGCGCAGTTGACGACTCTATGATGCAGAACTTCAGCAACTGCAGGACAGCCAGGGATCTCTAGAGCTGTCTGATCGTCCTAATGGAGGGCACAGATGAAGTGAGGGACGATCGGAGATCCCTCCTCAATCAGAAATATGAGGCCTTCAGGCAAGGGCCAAAGGAGGAGATCGGAGTCACCTTCGAAAACTTCCTCAAGATCGTCAATGCACTCAAAGGATATGGAATAGTGTTCACTGACGGTGAACTCAATGATAAGTTCCTTAGGTCCCTCACTAAGGAATGGGACACAAAGATCTGCGCCATCCACGAGTTTGGCAGACTTGCGGAAACTGATCCACAGATTCTGTTCGGGAAGCTCATGTCCTATGAGCTTCAGTTAAACACAAGGAAGGCTGAAGAGGAAGCAGAAAAAGCCACGGCCAAGGAAAAGACGGTGGACCTGAAAGCCATTCAATCCAGAAAGGGCAAGGGTGTCGCTTCTTCCCGTGCGTGGAAGAGGGATGAAGAGGAAGACTTTGAGCCAAGCTCCTCCGGCTCAGAGTTATCTGAGGAAGATTTATCCCTTATCACACGGGAATTCAAGAAGTTCCTCAAGCTGAGGAATCAGAGAAAGAGAAACGGCTCCTCCTCAAGGGATCAGAAGAAGAACTATTCCTCTGACAGGTATGTTTCCAAACCAAACAAACACCACTCTTCTGACATTATATGCTTTGGTTGCAACAAGCCAGGACACGTCGTGGCCGACTGCCATCAAGGCAAGAGGGAAAAGGGAAAGGGAGAGGAGCACAAGTCCTCAAAAGACAAGAAGAAGGAGAGGAGTTACATCGCAAAGAAGCCAAAGACGCTGAGTGAATCTGACACGTCAGACACTAGCGATGATGAGGAAGCCTACTTTGGGCTAATGGGTCGCTCTGACTCAGAAGGAGAATGCCCCCCATTTACTGGGAAGGTAAAAGCTCACACCCCTCTCTCCGACTCTGACTCTGATCCCGAGTCTCAGGATGATGACCCTGAGGATAGCCCTTCTGCCCTTGAAGCTGAGCTCCTTGATAAGTATGAGCTTCTGCTCAATACATTCCTGAAATGTCGAAAGAAACTGAAGGCTGAGAAAAAGGAAGTTAAATTCCTTAAAGGTGAGAGTGTATCCCTGAGGGAAGAGATCACCAGATTGATCTCCCTCCGACAGGAGCACTTGGACCTGACTTCAAAGCATTCAGAGTCTCTTAAGCTCCTTGATCTTAAGCAGGAGGAAGTCGACAAGTTGGAAGAACTACTTGCGGCAGAAAGGAAGATCGTCAAGAGCTTCTCTATGCTAAAAACTGTTCTTCCATTAGTTGATACCTTCTCTGCTCAAGCCAAAGGAGCTGGCTTGGGGCATGTAGGGGTATCTAGCTCCTCATCCAGGAGAAATAGGAACAGGAGGAAGAATAAGGCTGCCAAGAAAGCCTCTGCTGATGAGAAAGGAAAGGCCCCACTCAGCCCTGTTGAGTTCAGAAAGCCTAGCTTTCCCTGTAACCAACATGACTTTGAGTCAACATATGGGCATCACTTCAGGCCCTCGGTTGCAAAGCCGAAGAGCCGATATGATGGGTGGACCTTTCCCCGTAACTTCAGTGAGAGTGTCTTCAAGGCACCTTATGAGGAAATCCACTTGGGAAATTATGGTCAATTTTCTAGCGGCCATAATAGGAAGCAGGCACCTAAGGCCAAGCCTGTTACACTGAAAAGCCAAGAGGTGAAGAAGTCATGTGACTGTGGTCATCATGTTGCCTCCACCTCCAGGTCTTCGGCCCCAGCTGAACCCCACGTTTCAAGGGTAAAGCAGGCGCCCAAGAGGAAGTATAACAGGTTTGACTGCTGGTGTTGTGGCAAAATTGGTCACTTTGCCGTGGATTGTTGGTTTAATCCAAGGTATAACGAGACTCCTTATGTTAGCAATGCGAGGCCGACCACTCGTAGAGTTAACCAATCGAGGGGGAGTATGCTAACAAGGAATCTAGGACCCAAGTTCGATTGGGTTCCTAAGGCAAATTAATTCTGTTTTGCAGGGATGTCCAAAGGCCAACAAAACTCCTATTTGGTATTTGGACAGTGGATGCTCCCGTCACATGACCGGGACAAGAAGCCTGCTGAGGGAGTACTCTCCAGTCGAGGATGGACCCAAAGTCATATTTGGGGGATCTGATCGGGGAGTCACCAGAGGTTACGGTACGATTTCCAACGGTATACTCTCTATCACTAACATAGCTTATGTTGAAGGGTTAAATCATAACCTGATCAGCGTAAGCCAGTTATGTGATAAAGGGTATGAAGTTAAGTTCTGCAAGGATAAATGCCTGATAATATCATGTGACTCTTCGGAGACCGTATTAACAGGCATTAGGAGCAGAAATATTTTCTGTTTAGATTTTCTTAGTTTAGATTCTTCTACCCCAGTATGCCTCGTTGCTAAAGGCAGTGCATCTCTTTGTGAACAATGACACAAGAGATTGACACACATTAATTTCAAGACAATTAATATGATGTTCTCCAAAGACTTAGTAAGGGATGCTCCCATTATTAAGTTCATCAAAGATAGTTCATGTCCTGCATGTCAGATGGGCAAGCAGACTCGGGCTACCTTTAAGGGCATCCCAGACAAAGATTCCTCCAGATGTCTATATCTTCTGCACATGGACCTGTTTGGTCTAATGCAGGTTCATAGCTTAGGAGGGAAGTCGTATACGCTAGTGATTGTAGATGATCACTCTCGGTTTACGTGGGTGTTCTTTTTAAAACGCAAGTCTGATACATTTGACATCTTCACTAGTTTTGTCAAGCAGATACATAACGAACTTAACTGCTCAGTGGTCAAAATCAGAAGTGACCACGAAACAGAGTTTGAGTCTGGGGCTATGACAGAGTTCTGTGAAGAGCTTGGTATCTTTCATGAGTTCTCCTCCCCTCACACTCCTCAACAGAATGGAGTGGCGGAGAGGAGGAATAGAACACTCATTGAAGCGTGCACGACAATGTTGAATGACGCTTCTCTCCCAGAATACTTCTGGGCCGAGGCTGTCAATACAGCCTGTCATGTACAAAACCGGGCGTTGATTAACAAGAGCCATCGTATGACTCCTTATGAGCTACTGAAAGGCAAGAAACCAACCATGTCCTATCTGAGGATTTTTGGCTGCAAATGTTACGTACTGAATAATGGGAAGTACCCGCGTACTAAGTTTGGTGAAAAATGCTTCGAAGGCATATTCATGGGCTATAGTAGCCACAGCCGGGCTTATAGAGTTTTCAACAAGAAAACCCTAGTGGTAGAGGAATCAATAAATGTTGTATTTGATGAAGGAAGCTTGCTTAATTGCAAGACTTCTAGTTGTCTTCCTGAATCTGCAGGTGCCAGACTCGAAAAGTTACAACTGGATTATCCCGAGAAAGATGCAACTCCAAAATATGTCAAGGTCTCCACATCAACGCCGATCGGAGAAGTTGAAGATCAAAATGAGGCAAATCCTTTAGAAGAAGGAGATGCCCAAGAAATAGTCGAAGCTCCTGATGCAAGACTTCTAGAGCTCAGACACGTGAGGGATCATCCCAGACATCAAATCATTGGAGATCCCCGAGACGGTGTCAGAACTCGCCGAGGTACTCTTAACGAGATCTTGCATCTTAGCTTTCTGTCGCAGGTGGAGCCAAAGAAGTTCGACGAAGCGAACAAAGACGCATCATGGATTTTGGCCATGCAAGAGGAGCTGCATCAATTCGAAAGATGCGAAGTCTGGACGCTGGTCCCCAGACCGAAGACGCAAAATGTGATTGGCACCAAGTGGATCTTCAGAAACAAGTTAGATGAACATGGTGTCATTATCAAGAACAAAGCCAGACTGGTGGCTCAAGGATACAGACAGGAGGAGGGGATTGACTTTGACCAGACGTTTGCACCAGTTGCACGGCTCGAGGCAATCCGGCTATTCCTAGCCTATGCCTCTCACAAAGGATTCACAGTCTATCAGATGGACGTGAAATCGGCTTTCTTGAATGGAGATTTGAAAGAGGAAGTATACGTTGCTCAACCTCCAGGTTTTGTCAATCCTACTTATCCTAATCATGTATATTTTCTTAATAAAGCGCTATATGGCCTAAAACAAGCTCCTCTTGCTTGGTATGAGACATTGTCTAGTTTTCTTCTTGAGAACAAGTTCTCTAGAGGAAAAATAGATAAGACATTGTTTCTCAGGGAAGTCAAAGGCAAGATTTTGCTGGTGCAAATCTATGTTGATGACATTATATTCGGCTCAACGGACAACAATCTTTGCAAAAAGTTTTCCAAACTTATGCAAGGAAAGTTTGAAATGAGAAGTATGGGAGAGCTGAAGTATTTCTTGGGACTTCAAGTGAAACAGTCTGAGGAAGGAATCTTCATTTCTCAGACGAAGTTCATAAATGAACTCCTCAAGAAATTCGGAATGGAGAATGCAACCTCTATGAGGACTCCAATGGGATCCACCATGTCTCTGGATAAGGATGAGAAAGGGAAACCTTTTGATGAAACCAAATACAGAAGCATCATTGGATCTCTGCTCTATCTTACTGCGAGTAGAACGGATATCATGTTCTCCACATGTGTTTGTGCCAGATATCAGGTGAACACTAAGGAATCTCATTATGTCGCTGCAAAGCGAATTCTCAGATACCTTAAAGGTACCCCTAATCTTGGCTTAAGGTACCCGAGAAGCAATGATGTCGAGCTAATAGGGTTTTCAGATGCTGATTTTGCAGGAAGTAGGGATGACAGGAAAAGCACCTCCGGGACGTGTCAATTCCTCGGAAGAAGGCTTATTTCATGGAACAGCAAGAAGCAGAATTGTGTAGCAACCTCCACTGCAGAGTCTGAGTACATCTCGGCTGGCAGCTGTTGCGCACAACTCCTATGGATAAGAAACCAGTTAGCCGACTATGACCTCAAGTTCAAGGAAGTACCGATGTACTGCGACTCCTCCAGTGCAATTGCTATTGCCAACAATCCGGTATCGCACAGCAGAACGAAGCATATTGAAGTGCGTTACCATTTCATTCGGTAGCACGTGGAGAACAAGGACATCTCTCTCTGCTATGTTCCCACTGACAAGCAGATTGCAGACATTTTCACAAAGCCCCTTGACGAGGCCAAGTTCAGTATGTTCAAAACTGAATTGGGGATGCGAAACTACGAAGAATGAAGAGTACAGGAGCTCAAGGCTCATGCGTCTAGGGGGAGCCTCTGCTAGAAATTTAGTGAAAGCAAAGGTACAAGAACTGAGGGGGAGCATGGTGTCACATGCTTCAGTCCCCGATTTGCAGAAGCCGAAAAGGGGGAGATTACCCTCTCGGCTAAGGCTAAGGTGGCTCCAAGTTTGCTCTCAAGAAATTGGTAATGAATATCTCTCTCAACTCAATTTTAAGTTTATGATTTTCATTTCTATATGCTCTATTCACCTTAGCTTGTAGGGTTTAGGCTTCTTCAAATAGGGGGAGATTGTTGGGTATTGCATCCACAATGTACCTGATTTGAAGAAGCCCCTATACAAGCTAAGGTAAATAGACTATGTATTTGATGAATTTCTTCTAGTTGTGCTTGCAGTTATTCCATGCTAAGTACACACCAATGTCAGGGTGCAGTGGGTCAATATACACAGGTCTGTGCAACGTAATCCCTCGTTAAGCAGATCAGTGTGTTGGCCTACGTGTACTCTCTCTATTGGGGTGTACTTAATCTCAAGTACAGGGCTATGATAAAGCAAGAGCAGACAAGGAGCAAGGATGGGCCAAAGACCATCTCACGGGTTGAAAGACAAGAATCGTCTAAGTGTAAATCGTCGAGAATCACTAAGTGATTCTCACCGATTCGTCGAGAATCACCAGTGATTCTCGACGAGTCGTCGAGAATCACAAAGTTGATTCTTGCCGGGTTGGGCCTGCTGTCTCGACGCAGTCAGAAAAATCTTCTAAGGCAGAATCGACGAGAATCACCAAGTGATTCTCGCCGATTCGTCGAGAATGACTTTGCATTCTCGACGAGTCGGCGATAATCCAAGGTGATTCCCACCGATTCTCCCTAGCCTCTATAACCTGTGCTGCCAGAATTCTCTAAGTAGAATTCGGCGAGAATCGTAAGTGATTCTCGCCGATTCGTCGAGAATCACCCACGATTCTCGCCGAATTTGACTTGGGTATTTTTCCGACTCTGCCTGGACCGGTCCACGACATCTGCGGGATTTTGAACCGGACTTCGGTCTTACTGCTGGTGGGGCCCACAACGGTCATCTCTTGACCTAGTGTATAAATACTCTGTATTTGTGAACAGTAGAGACACAGACGATATACGAAACAGAGCGGCCAACTAACCCTAATCTCGCGAACTTGCTCCGCCTCCGTCGCCGCAGCCGATCACCGAAGCCGATCTCGATCTCCTCCTGATCCTCGGTGATAGAAGCCAAGTCCTGCACAGCGTCTCACGTGTCTATCCAGAGATCTTTTGTCTCTTGATTTGAGATAGGGAAATCTTTCCCTGTCCGAATCGATCGAGACGATCGATCCTCGTGTGACCGTTGGTAGACCTTGCCGACTTCGCTAAGAAGATTGGATCTCCAGTGCCTTGCTGCTGTTTTCAGTTGCCGCCGCCAACACCGAGAGCCTCGCCGCCGCTCGTCGCCGCCGCCGGTCTCGGGGAGATTCTCTCCAAGTGAGATCTAGGGTTGTGGACTCTTCGTTGACTTCAAGAACACGTCGTCGAACGAAGAGGGACACCTTAGTCTCCATATGTTATTTGTATTTCTTACAAGCTATTTTAATTCTTTGTAAAGGACCGATTGGTCTTTAGTTGTAGGGTTGGGTGCAACCCGTGTTGTGGGAGTGTTGACTCCTACATGTAGAAGGGTTCCTTCCGTTAGTGCAAGGATTGGATTTCAATCCTGTTGGTGAAGTGACCGAGTCGTCCCTGGTTGGGAGATAGGTCGAAGGGGGAAAGTGGACGTACCCAAATCAGGGAACCACTATAAATTGTTTGTGTACTTTTTGTGCTGTGTTGTTTTGTTTTCTTGTGCAGGTAAAACCTTAATTCCGCAAATACGCTGCAAAGACACCTATCCCCCCTAGGTGTAAGTAGTTGACACTAGGTGGACTTTCAATCCACTATCCCTTGAATGATGTTCACAGTGTGATTTGCTAGATTTGGTTGTAGTGGATAACCTTGAGGCATGCCTTGGTCTTCTTCTTCAGCAGAATCACTGGGGGAGCTTGATACGTGCACAATCTCCAATGGGGGGATAGGGGCACCCTCGGTAGTTTTCTTAGGAATGCTTATCATCTTTTGCTTAGAGGACTCCCCCTCCCTTGTTGCACCAGATTTCTCATGAACTACCATTGGAGCCCGTTCCTCAGATGGAACTTCAACTTCATCCTGTGGCTCCACCATCTCCACCATCTCCCTCAAGGTTGTTTCATTTTCAACCACATCATCCCCTTCTTCTGTAGCCTCATCTTCCATATCCTCATTGTCAATTGCAGCATTGTCCATGTCCTCCTCGTCTTCCTCCTCATCACCCTGATCTGTGGCAAGGGTTTCAACAACATCTTTTGCAATTAGAGAGATGTTAGAAACTATATCAGCATGATCCGGGACTAAAAGATCTGTCCTGTGTATTTCAGTAGGAACGGATAGAGACTCCCCCTCAGTTCCTGCATGCCGCAGATCAGTAACTTCACTGGGTTCAGCGAAGGGATCTCGATTTTCTGGAGCTCTATTATGTTCCTCCTCATAGGCCTCAGCAAAAGGTTCACCATGTGCTTTAGCTACAGCTGCTTGACCAATCCTTCTTTCCCATCTGTCAAATACACTTGAGTCAATTTTCTTTAAGTAATGGAGAGGAACTCCCTTACATATGTCAAACCTGTCTCCATCCAGCTGATTGAGATACGGGCTGATGATCCTTCAAAAATTTGGGGTTCGTAGAGTATCTTTAATTTTCTCAAACAGCATTGCCCCCCAGTTGTATCTTTTTCGACATACTATGGCCACCAAGATCTTGAACATATCACCAGAGATGTGATCGTGGGAGCCTGGTTTGCAGATCAGTACTTTCCCAATGATATCCGACAGGAGCTTCCCATCCTCATTCATTTCCCTTCGCTTGATCGATTTAGTTCCTCGAGCAAGTCCACATAATAGGAGAGTCCTGGCTCGATCCTCTTCCTCCAGATAGTCCTCTTGATCAGAACTGGTGAGCTGCAAATATCGTGTCAGTTTTCCTGCAGTCACCTTGATCCGTACACTGGCAATCTTACTCTTAATCACTGTATCTTCACGCCGTAGCTTTGCCGTTGCAAAGAATTCCAGCACTTCCTTATCCACTATCTTGCAAGGATGCTCCAGGATAAAGGAAAGCCCGGCTTCTTCAAGCATGAGGATGATATTTCTGAACTCATCAGAGGAATGAGAGAAGCCCGTCCTAACTAGTTCACTTCCGGTAAGGAGTCCTGCTGTGGTTCTAGGAGCCATTTCAAACCTAAACAGGAAATGTCCAAGTGTCTAAACCCTATCAGAATATCTAGTATAGGTGCTACACTAGACAAGAACCTTCAAGGATAAGGGAACGTTACCCTAGCGCCGAGCAATGAGATGGATTTCGGCGGGACGATGGCGACTGGAAAGATCGTCGTCGGGAGAGGGAACCCTGACGGGTAGATGATGGAAGTATGGAGCCAACGGGTGCACGACACGGTCCTTGCGTCCTGAGGGTGTTTTCGACGAGAGCCCGGAGGAGATACGGAGAGCACCAGGGGAAGCATCTTCCGCACGACCAAGGGATTCGGCGAGAGTTCTTGGGGATTCAGCGGGATGCTCGCGGGATGTGGAATGTGAAAAGTCAACAGGGGTTTTATGCTATTTATATATACCGACGGGTAGCCGCTATTTCATACCCACTTAACGGGGCAGTTTATATTGTTTCGAATCTTTGCCCTCTTTTTCATTTGTTGATCACAAAACCTAGGTCGAGTTGAATGGTATGTTAACCCTAGAAATAATTACTAAGTAATTCTAGGTAATTCAAAAGCATAGAATTTTCGTTATAGCCCCTGACACACACTCCTTGAAATTCAAGTGGACTGATTTACACCCATTGAAATACATTATCAATTATATATATGTAAATGCACGTAATTCTTCAAATTTTAACTATTTCGTCCTTTTACTAGGTATGTGAACATATATGTGCATATATATATCAACATTTACTTTTTAGAAGAAGAATTGACATATTCGTGTGGATATAAATATATATGTAAGCATCTTTATAATACGACTCAAGTATTGAAACTGAACGCATGTACCTGGGATCATTAAACTGATCATTCAGATCCTCTATTTGAGGTACACCAGGTGTCTAATTGGAGTAAGCCATTGTAGTTAGCATTGCTCTTATGCCATATACGTGTTCCATGTCATTCTTGGAACATCTCATGTCTAGTTCCCATCATATTTACGGGAACCTAGACTATCCTGCGAAAAAGAATTACCTTACCTTAGGAACCCAATATGTATTGGGTCCTAGGTTCTTGTCAGCATAAAATATTGAATGCCTTCCTACAGGAATACTGTCAGGAAGGCTAACTCTGCCCAGAGGAAGTGGACATACCCTTGCCCTTGGCATAGAGGGATTGTGCCAACAATCTATGGCAAAGTGACCCACCTTGCCACAGCACCAACAATCATGAATGTTGTATCGCCGTTTCTGACCTGATCTACTGACTGAGGTAGTCATGATCTTAGGTCTAAACGGGACTGGGCAGGTTCTGCTCACAAATTTGCCCTTTCCACTTAGACACGAGGGAGGGTGGATAAAGAGCATGTGATGAGTATCATGAGGCCTGGGAGGTGGTGCCTTCCTTTCAGTCAACACACATCCGGGGGCCCCATGGGTACTTACTACATGTTTCCCAACCCCCCTTTCCTGTGTCTTGGGGGGGGGGGGGAAAGAGATGCAGTGAGAGTTGGTTCCTGCAGATTCATGACGAGTTGGGGCTGAGGCCGAGAATACAAAGGGTTCAGGATGAGCCTTAGGTATTCTCTCATGGGTAGCCATGTCAACTCTTGCACTGTGGGTATTTCCACCTGAGGGCCGATCCCTCTTGTAGTGACCAAGGTTGTTCCTGTGGTCATACCTGAAAGCATGATGTGTGCCCTTCCTACTCGGGGTGGGGGGGTCTGAACATAGTTTCCCCATTTCTCCATGAATTAATGATTTGGGAGATCCACCCATTTTCTATTTTTCTTTTGATAGCATCTATCTTGGGAAAGTTAGAAACTATCCTCTTCTCGGTCTCTAGACGACTCTCTAGATTCGAGATCTTTGTGTCCTTTACCTTGATGGATTCCAATTGGAGATTCATCAAGGTCCTCAACTGAGCAATCTCCTTAGCTTGTTCCTAAACAAGTAAGTTGCTCATCTGAAGGGCACTCTCAAGGGAATCAAGACTTTCAATCCATTGATTGAAGCTATCCATTTCACTTGCATCACTAGATGGACAACCCTCTGAACAGTTCCTGTCTTCAGGAAATCCAAGGGGAGAGGAGCATGATTAAGAAGTTACCTGATCCTGACTTTGATGTTCAGGGTCAGCGTTAAGATCGGCAGAGACTGTTGTGTCAGCTTCATCAGAACTGCTTTCCTCAACCTCTTCTTTAGTCTTAGACAAGGACACAGGAGCTCTGATACTGAGAGATTGGTCTTTACCTTCATCTTCAGAAATGAGGACCCCCACATAGGCTTCATCCTCCTGCTGGCAACTAGTCCCTGCTGTCTCTGATCCCTCCATGAGGTCTGAGATAGTTTGCAACATAGACTTGGCAGTCCTGCACTTGTCCAATCTTGAACGAGATAATCCAGACCAGACGTCAGAGATGATCTGACGAATCAGCTTGTCCAAGTTGAAGAGAGAGAGCTCAGTCTCAGACATCTCTTCGGGACTCTTGGGGATTTGGAGATCTTTTCCTGAGCAAGACGCCTTCATGGGAATGAAGGGACCCTCATCCAAAATGAGTGACGCTCGAGGGTCGATGGCCTCAAGATGAAACAAAACTCTCATCTTCCAAACTGGATAGTACTCTTTTGTTCATGCAGAGAGTCTCAGAGGAGAGACATCAGAATACAGCTCCATGCTTGAGTCTGATTTTCTTATTGACACTAGAGGAAGGATTTTACTCAAGGTGTTAACCTTTTTGATGAGTAACCTCCCTTTGATACCACTTTAAAGTCAATCTAGTGTCAACTACCTTCACCTATGGGGGGGGGGGATAGGTGATTTGTAGTCTTTTTGCGGAATTAAAAATAAACCTGCACAAGAAACAAAACAAGCACAACACAGAAACACAAAGGCAGTTATAGTTGTTCCCCGATTTGGGTACGTCCACTCTCCCCCTTCGACCTATCTCCCAACAAGGGATGACTCGGTCACTTCACCAACAGGATTGAAATAAGATTCTCTCACTATGGAAGAAACCCTTCCACCCGAAGGAGTCACTACTCCTCAACCACGGGTTGCACCCAACCCTTACAATGAGGAAACAAAATTCCTTTACAACAAAAGTAAAATAGAATGTACTAGAAATACAAACTACGTATGGAGAGCTCGGTGTCCCTCTTCGTTCTATGAAGCGTTCTTGAAGAAGACGAAGAGTCTACGACCGGAGCACTCTCTTAGAGAGGATCTTTCCGAGATCGGCGGCGACAAAGGATTGCGGCGGCGATGCTTTGTAGATCCAAACTTCTTGACGAAGCTAGCGAGGTCTACCAACGATCTTACTTGGATCGATCGTCTCAATCGATTCGGAGGGGAAAGATATTCCCGTTCAACAAACCAAGAGACAAAGGATCTCAAGAAAGAAACGTGAGACGCTAAGCTTAGCTTCATTTCTGTCACCGGGAGGTCAAGAGGAATCCGAGACCAGCGGCGACGACACCTTAGCGAGCAGCGACGACGAGCAAGCGGCGACGGTGATGGGAGGAAGTCCGCGATCAGCTAGGTCACGCACGGCGGCTGTCCTTTCTCATTTTCTTCACCCTCTCATAAGTTCAAAATAGGAGAGTATATATACTGTAGAATACCCCCTTATGACCATTGTGGGCCCCACAAGACAAAACCCTAAGCTCGGTTCAAACAGCGCCTGAAATCTTGGTTTGGTTCAGCAAGCAGGTAGAAATTGCCTAAGGTAAATTCGGCGGGAATCATTGGTGATTCTCGAAGAATCGGCGAGAATCACTTATGATTCCAGTCGAATTCTACTTAGAAGAATTCCTGTTGAAAAGCTTGCCATCCGGAGTGAATCGGCGAGAATCACAACTATTCTCGGCGAATCGGTGAGAATGCAGAGTCATTCTCGACGGTTCGTCGAGAATCACTAGTGATTCTCGACGATTCTGACTTAGCAGAATTCTTGAATGCTTTTGAGTCAGCCGGATATAGTCGGCGAGAATCGGCGAGTGATTCTCGACGATTCGACGAGAATCACTAGTGATTCCCATCGAATCGGCGAGAATCACTTGGTGATTCTCGTCGAATATAACTTAGACGATTTTTCGTCTTTCTTCCCGTGAGTTGGTCTTTGACCCATCCTTGCTCCTTGTCTTCTTTTGATCTATCTCAGCCCTGTACTTGAACATAAGTACACTCCAATAGAGAGAGTACACATGAGCCAACACACTGATCTGCTCAACGAGGGATTATGTTGCGTAGACCCGTGTATATTGACCCACTGCACCCTGACATTGGTGTGTACTTAGTGAGGAATAACTGCAAGCACAACTTGAAGATATATCATCAAATACATTGTGAATTCATCTTAGCTTGACAGAAGGCTTCTTCAAATCCAGGTAATTGTGGATACAATACCCAACATACCTAGTCTGGCAAATCATACTGTAAACATCATTCAAGGTATAGTAGATGAGCTGAATATCTCCTTTAAACGGTCCCACAATAGGGTACTCAAACGAATAAAGAAATCAGAAGATCTGATGCTAAAGAACATGATGGAAATTAATCACAAGATGGACAAGATGGAGGAAAGATTTGATGCCAAGTATGCTGAGGCTGGAAATGCCGTCTCTCTTCTTATGCAAGGGCTAAATAAGAATACAGCTGACCTGGCGGTGGTAAATCAAAACGCTCATGTCGTAGCCAATAACATCAAACTTTTCGATGCCAACATGGTAACCCTCAACTCGAATCAAAAAACCTTGCTGGCTGATTTCACTCAGAATGTAAAACATATTGATGAGTCACTGCACTCTTATGCAAACTCAATTGCTCTAGAAGCCAAAAAGGGGGAGAAGGAATATGCAGCTAAGATGGCGGGGTTAGAGCAAATCATGGTCGACAACTTCAAACAATCAAACGAATATGTATTTGAAAGTTGTCATTGGCTAGTTCAGCAAGCATCAGGTATACATATTCCTATTCATCCTACTAATGATGTTACGACTGCTGCTGCTGAGGTTGCTATTGCTGAGGAGTTTCCCTTAAGTGAAGCTGATGCCAGAAAGGCTGCTAAAGCCGCTTCCAAAGCTGCTCACAGTGCAATGTTTGATCAAGAAGCGATTGCGAAAGGGAAAAGAAAGCTTCAAGAAGGAATTTCTAAAGACAATCAAGCTGAGAGGAAGTCTAGAAGGAAGGAAAGTGAAGTCAAGAACGAACGGTGGA
Organism: Platanthera zijinensis; assembly: GCA_039513925.1. NCBI lineage: Eukaryota > Viridiplantae > Streptophyta > Magnoliopsida > Asparagales > Orchidaceae > Platanthera > Platanthera zijinensis. Next base: position 183,275,250 of record CM077087.1, read on the forward strand.
GTCTCGTGTCTAGGAGCATCATACTTGACACATTCATGCGACAACATCGGGGATAGCTTAACAGAAATGAAGTATATAGTCAGTATGAATGGGAAATGCACAAAGAATATGAGGCAAAAAGAAACATATTCTTCAGGACAATTACAGTTGAAAACAAAGCTCCTCCCCCAGGTACTATCAAAAGCCAATGGAATATTTTGAAAGGCAAAGCAAGAAGTTCCTGGCCAAACAACTAAGAGATGCTGAGGCAAAGGAGGGAAAGACATGAAACCTAAACATTTAATTTTCAATTTGCGTGCACTTCTATTCTTGTAATAAAAAATGAACAACACTTTGGATATATATATATATATATATATATATATGATTATATGCTGATTCAAATTTTGTTTTGAATGCGTGAAATGCTATTATTTTGATTACTTGTCTCGCATATATTTATATATATCTGTACGGTTGGTGTAATTCATCTTAGCTAGTAGGATTTTTGCTTCTTCAAATAGGGGGAGATTGTTGGGTATTGTATCCACAACTACCCGGATTTGAAGAAGACTCCAATCAAGCTAAGATGGATTCAAAATGTTTTTAATGATCATCTATCAAGTTGTGCTTGCAGCTATTCCATGCTAAGTACACACCAATGTCAGGGTGTAGTGGGTCAATATACACGGGTCTGCGCAATGTAATCCCTCGTTGCGTAGATCAGTGTGTTGATTCACGTGTGCTCTCTCTATTGGAGTGTACTTATTTTCAAGTACAGGGTTAAGGAAGATCAAGAGCAGAAGAAGGAGCAATGATGGGTCAAAGACCAAGTCATCAAAAGAAGGAAGAGATAAAACTCTTCTAAGTCAAAATCGACGAGAATCGCTATGTGATTCCCGCCAACTTCGATGGGAATCGCTAGTGATTCCCGCCGACTTCGACGGGAATCGTTAGTGATTCCCGCCGATTCATCGAGAATCAGATTGCTTCTCCCGCCAACTTCTTCCGGCTGACAGATTTCATCAGGGATTCTTCCAAGGCAGAATCGACGGGAATCGTGAGTGATTCCCGCCGAAATCGATGGGAATCACCAATGATTCCCGCCGATTTTGCCTTAGGCAAATTTCCTCCGTTCGCTGGACCGAACCAACTTGCCGTACGCTGTTTCGACCGGGGCTAGGGCTACTCCTCGTGGGCCCCACAACGGTCATTAGGGTTGGCTCCTGGTATAAATATACGCGTATTTTGAACCTCCATAGACAACCATTCAAAAAACACGAAAGAGGCCGAACGTGACCTAGCGCATTGCGGAAGCCGCAGATCGCCTGTAGCCGTTCGCAAGTTCGTTGCCGCCGTTGATCTCAGTGCTTCTATGATCTTCTGACGACAGAATTGTGGAAAGCAGAGCGTCTCACATATCTCTCTTGAGATCTCTTGTCTTCCGATTCGTTGAACGAGATTTATTCTCCATTCCGAATTGGTTGAGATGACTGATCCGACTGAGATCGTTCGTAGACCTTGCTTGCTTCGTCAAGAAGTTTGGTTTTACAAAGTATCATTGCCGCAATCACTTGCTGCCGCCGATCTTGAGAAGACCCATTCCAAGAGAGAAATCTGGTTGTGGACTCTTCGTATTTTTCGTGCAAGCTACAACGAACGAAAAAGGACACCGGAATCTCCAAAAGCTTTGTTTGTATTTTCTTTTACATTCAATTTTGATTTGTTGTAAAGGAATTTTCATTCCTTGTTGTAAGGGTTGGGTGCAACCCGTGGTGGTGGAGTTGTTACTCCTTTGTTGGAAGGGTTCCTTCCGTAGTGTGAGGATTGAATTTCAATCCGTTTTGAGAAGTGACCGAGTCGTCCCTTGGTGGGAGATAGGTCGAAGGGGGAAAGTGGACGTACCTAAATCGGGGAACCACTATAATTCTTTGTGTGTTTTCTATGCTCTGTTTGTTAATTTGTGCAGGTAAATTTAATTCCGTAAAAGACTGCACGACACCTATTCCCCCCCCCATAGATGGATTTAGTCGACACTAGAGACTTTCAGGGGGAGGTGCTGCAACATTCAGAGTCTGCTGGACTCTGCCCTGTGGTGTAGGCTAAGCTGGGGGCTGCGTAACAAAAGCCATTTGTAAGTAATCGTTCAACCCTAATTAAAAGTGGATAATTTACATTCGATCCCCCATATGGGCACACCACTGCTTCCGCTGCTTAGTTTGTCCCCAAACTAAACTTGTGCGGGGGTGACCAAGGGTTTGTGGACTGCTACTTTTCCGATCGAGGTTTGCCTCTGATAGCACTTGTAAGACCTCATTTTTTTTCATTTTAAACCACCGGGGTCTTAGGCCCAGAACCTCTGCTTTGCGGTGACACCTTCACACCCAGGAAGGTCTCCACTACAAAACGCCGATCTTGCCGGTCAATTCGATCAAAACAGTAGCAAAATAATAAAGGGAAAGTCCACAAACATCACATATATAGTAAATATTCTCCACGAAGGGAGTGTCCACAGATGTAATAAAAGTACAGAAAATAGGGCTCATGCCCGGTACATCAATATCCTCGCTATATATCACTCAGAACGGAAGCAAAACTAATCATCTAATAACGATCGGGACTCACAGTTCAAGCTATCTGAATTCTGATACTAGACTTCCCCATCTCCAAGCGTGCTGACCTCCGGGGCTGCTCCTCCATGCTGGGCTCCACGGTCCCCTAAAATGATGTGGTTTGAAAACCGTTAGTGTAAAAGACTAAGTCCTATCATCCACCACCCCTTCCACCATGGCTCCTAGGCACCGAGCGGGGAGGAGGAAAGGAGAGGTAATGAAGGTGGAGAATAACAAATAATAGGTGACGACGGAGCTAGTCTAGTAGTTCTATAACTATTTGCGGCAGTAATAAAAACAAGAAAACTGAACAAGAAATAAGTAACCTTAACTTATATGAAAACACAAATGCTAAGGGATCTTCTACAAGGCTCCTATCATATAAAAAGTCTTATACCAATTAATACGATAGGGTGTCAGTGTTCTAGCAAGCATACATATATATTTACTGAATAAAAACCTTAACTTATAAGCACGCTCGCGCGAACTTATAACCCAAGGGGTCGTTTTACAGGACCTATTGTATAAAGCGTCCCATACCACTTTATACAATAGGTGTTAGAGTTATATGCAATGGCTATGCTTTGACATGCAATTATGCCATGATGTGAACATGTAAGTGATACTCACCCACTCGACTCTGTGTACAAAGACCTTTAGTTCCCCCTTTCTGGAGCCGAACCTCCCAGGTTACCTCTGTAGTGGCAAACGGAAGCGATGGGTTGGGCCTCACCCACTTCTAAACCGGTAATTGCACTACCAGTCAGACCTATCGTACGCCTCAACGCTGGTGCACTAAGCGGAGCTCCTGCGTACTCTTGCCGCCTGGCGCACCGGACTTTGATGGCAAAGTGCTAAACCACACTTGCTGAGTCAACGTATTGGCGGTGCATCGATCCTCCAATACTGAAGACCCACCACCTTATACTTTATGCACATGAACCTTATGTATTAGCTACCGAGCCAATGCTCCCCGAACAATCCCGTCCGTCACAGTCAACAACCAAGCCAACCTGCCCATCACAAAATCCACTGAGCCTACAGCCCGAGTAACCCATCCTAACATCCCGAGACATCTAGGTGAGTGAAAGTGAATCCCTATTTATGCTAGTTACTTTTGCAATTTAGTTTTACCTACAGTTTAGGTTAGCCCAGGACTGCCCCCGGCATACCCCGTGAAGGGCTCTCAAGGGGGACTAGGAACTATGATGGGCTGAAACCCAAAACTCCCTTTCGTAAGGCACTTATTATTATTGGTTAATACCCGATTCCCGATCCCTTAGTATTTCTCTAGATCTAATCCTAATGTGTTTTGACTCTTTCTCTCTCTCTCTCTCTACGGGAAAGACGATGTTTCGTCGACCCCGAACACCTCTTAACACTAGTCAAACCTCCCACTCCTCATCACAACTCCCGATGATGAACTCATTTCACTTACCAGATCAACACACCAACATCCCAACTCTCTTGGTTCATTTTGCACCATATCATGATTTCTGCAGTTTTACTAAACGCAGACGATCCTAAGCTATATGATGTATACAATGGAAGATACTCAAAATTATCATCCAATATCCCTACAATAATTATTGGGGTCTATCATGACATTTTTATCCTAAATCCAGAAATTTATAATTTTCCTAATTTATCTAAAAATTTATTTAATTTCCTAAGAACTCCAAATGCCCTGCTTTTGAACACGAAGTACCATTTTAAATCATTCAAGATGCATCACAAAATTAAGATAAATACTAGGCATCTATGTTGCTGTAAATTCAAGGTCTCTTAATTTTTCCAGTAAATAATGAACTTTAAATTTTATTTTGAAATATATTCCATTTTTATATGTTAATGAAGTAAGTACAGAAATTGTACATCCAAAAATTGTGAATAAATTTTCACATGAAAGTAATGACCTAATAACACTACTGATAAGGTTTCATAATTTTACAACAAATAATGAGCTCTGAATAAATTATTGAATAAGTTTCCATTTTTATGAGCTTGTGAAGTAAGTACTGTAAATATGCATCTACAAATTGTAATAAAATTCTTGTGTGAAGTTAATAATCCAAAATTCCCTATGCCCAAATTAAATAAATTTCCTATGGCCAGGGAGGTTAAAAATAATAAATAATTAATTAAGGGCTAACACTTGCATAACAAAGGAAGCACCAAAATAGTTGCTCCAAAATTCCCATTAAAATTTTCAAAGACTCATACCAACACTATGACTACACTACTCAAATTTCAACACTTTTCACAGAGTTTTGATAGTCTATTATACCATTACAAAATTTGTGACCTTAAATAGGGTTCGGGTTTTGAGGGGTCTACCTCTCTCCAAATCCTTTAATTTTGTTACTAGAGGTCTTTATCTACCTTAGTGTCCTCTCTACCAAATTTCAAGTCCATACAAGGGAATTTGACTACATGCCCTTCTCAAACCCCCAAAGTCCAAACATAGGGTTTGAACTTGGGTCCTAAGGAAATTCAATACCAAACTACCCCATATCCCACATGAGGGTGTTATATGTCATGAAAAATCAGTGGCCCAAATCTCAACCTTTGTTGAGGGGATTTGGCCACTCAAAACTCAAAGTGTACTTTTGACCTAAGTACCCTTATTATGACAAGGTTAGGGTTTGCAAAAATTCAATCTAACTCATCTCCAAATGAGATGAAATTTTATCTAGAGCCTTATGATGACCCCAAGGACCACTCAACAAAATTTAGGAGAGTTTGGAGGTCATTTGGTCCCTTAATTAATTTACCCTATAGTAATTAAATAATTTCAAACACTATAGAAATATTGTCCCCAAAAATTCTCATTTTTGGGCAGGACCTAGGGATAGGTTAGGGTGACTCCATGTCCTAATCTCAAGTCATTCAAACAAGAGATGATGTGGGGGCACACATTTTAATCTCTGCATAGCCTTAGGTATAGACCCCACCAAAATAGGTTCCCTGGTCAAACCAGTTATCCAAATTGACTGAAATCAATTTTAAAATATGGGAGACCCATAGGGCTACATATTATATGTTGACCACTTTCCATGATTCAGCCTCTAAGTATTTTTAATAAATACAAACATTAACTATATAATATGTGACAGAATTATTGAAATGAAATTATTTAACCTAAGGTTAAACATTTAAAGCGGCACGAATCTTGACGCAAAATAGGCGGCATCCGGTCATCTTCAAGCTCCAGCCAACTACTAGGATTCTCCTGACCTGGAGCTTATTCCATCCCCATTTACCAGCCAACCGACAACCTCCCTGGCCGGCCACCGCCACCACCACCTCCGTCGAGGTGGTGGCCATTGCGGGGCGGCGGCACGGCCGCCAGAGGGGCGGATTCCAGTGATCCCGACAGGTTGTTTTTCTTGAAAAAACCAGGAAAAAGGAAGGTTTGATCGGGCTCAATTGAGCCCGATTCTCATTCTAAATGAATCCTAGGATCTACCCATAGAGAAAGGAGAGGAGGACCTAAATTGGGGCCTGAGAGCGAGTGTTGTGCCGCCTTAACATTTCTGACCGCCAGTTTTGGCTTCTCTGAAACCTCCACAGTAACAGTAAGGGAATTGTATTTGGAACAGGGGAAACACTTGCTCTTGACCTGGTGAAGGTTTTTGAAGAAGGAATTGAGGAGAGGAGGTTTGTAACTCCCCAATTTCTCAAAACACCATTAATGGTCATTAAACCTAGTTTTCAGTTTCATCCAAATTGAGGGGGCTGAGCCACCCCACTGGCCGGCCACCTCCTGGAAACCCTTCCCCTGCCTCCAAGGAGAAAATGCCCTATCAAAAAGAGGGGTTATGAAACCTCCATGGCCATGATGGCCATTAAGCCCCACTTTCTCTCTCCTCCAAAGTGGGTAACTCCTTCCTCTCTCTTTCCTAGTCACCTTTCTGAATTTGGTGGGCCCAAAATGTGTCTCTCCACTTCCTTAGACTAATTGGCCACACCACTTGAACTTAGCCCACTTGAATTGGGCTATGTTAACCAAAGTTGACCACTTTGACCCATGAGTTGACTTTGGTCAACATGACCATTTGGGTTGACCCCAATGGGTCCTTGGTGATCCATTGACCTCCCCTAAGGTCTAGAAGTACTTAGGTAGGGTTCGTTGGGCATCTTGGGGGTCACTTGACCCTTAGTTAGGGCACTTTGACCTTTTTAGGGCTAAGGTTGACTTGGGTTAACTAAGCCTCTTTCGTTGACTCCAATGGGTCTTAGGTGACCCATTGAACTCACTTTAGGGTTAGGAGGACATGAGTGGGATCCACTTGTCTAAGGGAACGTCAGTTGACCCTATGTAGGCCAGTTTGACCCATTTAGGGTTAGAGTTGACTTAGGTCAACTTAACCACTTTGACTGCCCTCAATGGGCCCTTAGTGATCCTATGGACTAGCCAAGGTGTTAAGGGTGTTGTGGTAGGGTTATGGGGTCAAGTTGAAGCCCTAAAGTCAAACCTTAAGTATGATGTTGAGGATATGCTATAAGCAGACCAAGGTGATTTCCACCTTGGTCCTTGCCCACTTGATCTTGAGCTTCTGATGGTTTTGTCATGACCTAGTCATGACAAAACAAAAACCTAGAGGTCTAGTTGTTTGAGGGATGTTACATAACCTTCTTCAAATACCAGTCATAGGGGAAGAAGATGACCTAACCGACGGGGACTATGATAGGGCATGTAGATTCTGTGGAATTTCTGTTGGTGTAAGTTCTATTCGTCGACCTGACCTAAATCGAGAGAGCAAACTTCTAGTTGATATACTTTGGAAAGTACTTTTCTGCAAGACTACTTCAATAAGCTTCATCACTACAGACTTCTTTGACATGATGACATCAATCATATGTAGGAAGAAATTTCAATTTGGGATGATGACCTTTGATAAGATCAAGGAAATCAACAACCGAACTTATAAACCAAGGGGTCGTTTTATAGGGCCTATTGTATAAAGCGTCCCATACCACTTTATACAATAGGTGTTAGAGTTATATGCAATGGTTATGCTATGACATGCAATTATGCCATGATGTGAACACGCAAGTGCAACTCACCCACTTGACTCTGTGTACATAGACCTTTAGTTCCCCCTTTATGGAGCCGAACCTCCCAGGTTACCTCTATAGTGGCAAACGGAAGCAGTGGGTTGGGACTCACCCACTTCTAAACCGGTAATTGCACTGCAAGTCAGACCTATCGTACGCCTCAACGCTGGTGCACTAAGAGGAGCTCCTGCGTACTTTTGCCGGCTGGCGTACCGGACTTTGATGGCGAAGTACTAAACCATACTTGCCGAGTCAACGTATTGGCGGTGCATCGACCCTCCAATACTGAAGACCCACCACCTTATACTTTATGCACATGCAACTTATGTATCAGCTACCGAGCCAATGCTCCCCGAACCATCCCGTCCGTCACAGTCAACAACCGAGCCAACCTGCCCATCACAAAATCCACCAAGCCTACAACCCGAGTGACCCATCCTAACTTCCCGAGACATCTAGATGAGTGAAAGTGAATCCCTATTTATGCTAGTTACTCTTGCAATTTAGTTTTAACTACAGTTTAGGTTAGCCCAGGACTGCCCCCGACATACCCCGTGAAGGGCTCTCAAGGGGCACTCGGAACTACGATGGGCTGAAGCCCAAAACTCCCTTTCGTAAGGCACTTATGATTTTTTGTTAATACCCGATTCTCGGTCCCTTAGTATTACTCTGGATCTAATCCTAATGTGTTTTGACTCTTTCTCTCTCTCTACGGGAAAGACGATGTTTCGTCGACACCGAACACCTCTTAACACTAGTCAAACCTCCCACTCCTCATCAAAACTCCCAATGATGAACTCATTTCACTTACCAGATCAACACACCAACATCCCAACTCTCTTTGTTCATTTTGCACCATATCATGATTTCTGCAGTTTTACTAAACGCAGACGATCCTAAGCTATATGATGTATATAATGGGAAGTACTCAAAATTATCATCCAATATCCCTACAATAATTATTGGGGGTCTATCATGACATTTTTATCCTAAATCCAGAAATTTATAATTTTCCTAATTTATTTGATAATTTATTTAATTTCCTAAGAACTCCAAATGCCCGGGTTTTGAACACGAAGTATCATTTTAAATCATGCAAGATACTTCACAAACATAAGATAAATACTAGGCATATATGTTGCTGTAAATTCAAGGTCTCTTAATTTTTCCAGTAAATAATGAACTCTAAATTTTATTTTGAAATATATTCCATTTTTATATGTTAATGAAGTAAGTACAGAAATTGTACATCCAAAAATTGTGAATAAATTTCCACATGAAAGTAATGACCTAATAACATTACTGATAAGGTTTCATAATTTTACAACAAATAATGAGCTCTGAATAAATTATTGAACAAGTTTCCATTTTTATGAGCTTGTGAAGTAAGTACTGTAAATATTCATCTACAAATTGTAATAAAATTCATGTGTGAAGTTAATAATCCAAAATTCCCTATGCCCAAATTAAACAAATTTCCTATGGTCAGGGAGGTTAAAAATAATAAATAATTAATTAAGGGCTAACACTTGCATACCAACTCTATGACTACACTACTCAAATTTCACAACTTTTCACAGAGTTTTGATAGTCTATTATACCATTAAAAAATTTGTGACCTAAAATAGGGTTAGGGTTTTGAGGGGTCATCCTCTCTCCAAATCCTCTAATTTTGTTGCCAGAGGACTTTAGCTACCTTAGTGTCCTCCCTACCAAATTTCAAGTCCATACAAGGGAATTTGACTACATGCCCTTCTCAAACCCCCAAAGTCCAAACATAGGGTTTGAACTTGGGTCCTAAGGCAATTCGATACCAAACCACCCTATATCCCACATGAGGGTGTTATATGTCATAAAAAACCAGTGGCCCAAATCTCAACCTCTGTTGAGGGGATTTGGCCACTCAAAACTCAAAGTGTACTTTTGACCTAAATACCCTTATTATGGCAAGGCTAGGGTTTGCAAAAATTCAATCCAAATCATCTCCAAATGAGATGAAATTTTATCCAGAGCCTTATGATGACCTCAAGGACCACTCACCAAAATTTAGGAGAGTTTGGAGGTCATTTGGTCCCTTAATTAATTTACCCTATAGTAATTAAATAATTTCAAACACTACAAAAATATCGTCCCCAAATATTCTCATTTTTGGGCAGGACCTAGGTATAGGTTAGGGTGAATTTATGTCCTAATTTCAAGTCATTTGGACAAGAGTAACGCCCTCGATTTTTCTGCGACTATTGTTTTCTCGTTTGGCGTTATGGTGACTCGTTTTCGTGGCTTGTGCCATTTGTGGAGTGTGGTTTAACTCCTTAGAACTGGGTGCCCTATTTTGTAGCCTATTGACAAGATCTCCCTAGCAAGCCGAGTCGTTTTGGGTGACCCGGTGTGGCCTCTCAGGGGATGCTTGTGTTTTGTCTTCGGGTGGGAATAACTCGAGTTCTGTTCGTCGAAAATTAATTTTGACTTCGCCGTTATGCGCGTAGCGTGGGTATTTAGCTACGGTGTGAATTTCGTCGAATTTCGAGATAGTTTGTGTTTTCACGTCGTTTTGGGTGTGCCATTAGTAAAGACCATTAGAACTCTCTTAATTTAATAAGGGAGCCGGCGGTTGGGATTCAGTTTTGCTGAACCGATGCGTTTAAAGCTTATATTAAAGCTTTACTAAGACATAGCGGGCCCACTTCTCCTTCCTCCTTCTCGAGACCAAAAGAAAACCACTGCTCCTGTTCGCGGAAAACAGAGGCGGAAACGACGGGCTGCCCTAGCCTTCAGACGGTGATTTCGAGAGTGTTCGTGGACAGATTTCGATTCCTAAAGCGGCATTGTCTTGCTCTCGCTAAGATCTACGTTTCGACGGTAAGAAATTCGATTTTCGTGGAGTTTTAGGAGATTTGGGGATTTTTGTCTTGGGTTTTCCGCCATTAATGTATGGGAGTATGCTTTTAGGTGCTGCTGCTGCTAGTGCCAAGTAAAGAGGAGGGAAAGCCGTCCTAGCTTTGTCGGAAATCGAGGCAAGTGGTGTTCTTGCCCTTTCCATTGTTGTTTTCTTGAAATTCTGAAAATTCCCGGTTAGCCCTAGGGTAGAAGCCAATCATGTTCTCTTTTTCTTGCTGAATTTAGGGCTTAGATTCTCCTATGAGCCCCCCTTCTCTGTGCTGTTGGTGCTCAACCTGCCGGCTTAATGACATCAGTAAACTCCAGATTGCTGTCTGGTTGGTGGCTTGCGGGTGAAGCCGAGAGAGAGATAAGGGGGTGCCTGCTGTGTTTGTTAGAAAGAGCCTTTTTGGTTTCTGTCTGGCCGGCGTTGAGTGTGGTGCACACACTCAAAGCCTTTGCGGGTTTGGCATTGAGTGTGGTGCATACACTCAACGCCGCAGCTGTAGCCAGTCAGAATCTTTTCTAAGTACTAGGGAGTTGAGTGAGGTGGACTCACTCAACGCCACAGCCCCTGCTAGCGGCTAAGTACATTGGCGTTGAGTGAGTCGACCTCACTCAACGCCATTTCCGTTTTGGCATTGAGTGAGGCAAGCTCACTCAACGCCGGGGTTTTCCTGAGAAGCTTAGTGTTTTGGCGTTGAGTGAGTCGACCTCACTCAACGCCATTTCGATTTTGGCGTTGAGTGAGGTGGACTCACTCAACGCCGTCGCTTCTGTGCAGCCAAGTACTTTGGCGTTGAGTGAGGTGTGCTCACTAAACACCATAGCCTTTTCTGAGGCTTAGTACTTTGGCGTTGAGTGAGTTGACCTCACTCAACGCATTCCTAGTTTGGCGTTTAGTGAGGTGGCCTCACTCAATGCCGAAGGCAAGTTTGCGGCCAAGTCCCGTGGCGTTGAAAGAGTTGACCTCACTCAACGCCATTTCTGCTTTGACGTTGAGTGAGGTAGACTCACTCAACGCCACAACCCTTCTTCGCGGCCAGAAGTTCTGGTGTTGAGTGAGACGACCTCACTCAACGCCATTGCTGTTTTGGCATTGAGTGAGGTCAGCTCACTCAACGCCGCAGAATTGCCTTGTTGCGGCTAAGTGCAAGGGCGTTGAGTGAGTGAACCTCACTCAACGCCATTGCTGTTTTGGCGTTGAGTGAGGTGGACTCACTCAACGCCGTAGTTCTCTTTTGTGGCTAAGTGTAAGGGCGTTAAGTGAGTGAGCTTCACTCAACGCCATTGCTGTTTTGGCATTGAGTGAGGCCAGCTCACTCAACGCCACTTTCTCTGTTTATGGTTAAGTAGCAGGGCGTTGAGTGAGTGTACCTCACTCAACGCCATGCCTGTTTTGGCGTTGAGTGAGGCTAGCTCAATCAACGCCAGAGTTGTTCTTGCAGGAGGCGTTGAGTGAGTGAACTTCACTCAATGCCATGCTTGTTCTGGCGCTGAGTGAGGCTAGCTCACTCAACGCAAAGGTCTAGGTAGGCGTTGAGTGGGTCCCACTCAACGCCAAGCCATGTTGAGTCATTTCAACACTTTTTCCCTACCTTGATTTTTCGCTCCCGAGGAATTCCTTGTTCATGTTTTGAGTTTCCTTGTCGGCCTTATTTTTCTTTCCTAAAGGCCGAATCGTGGGTCGTGGTTAGTAGTGGTGGTTTGAAGAACTTCATGGGGGAGGTGTTGTGTAATTTAGCCATGGCCACCCTTTTCTTCTATCTTGCACCAGGTACGGGCTGGGCAAGGGGGTGGAAGGTCCCTAGTGCTTTTACATGTGGACCCTTGAGCTTGTTGACTTGGAAATAGTGGTTGGGGGACTGAGTTTTCCTCCAACCCGGATCCATGTTGTTTGTTTTTGCTACTACCACCTCCAACAGCTTAGGGTGTTAGATGTTTCTTCCTTGGTAGATTGCAGCATTTTGGGCTCTTGGTAGCTTTGTAGACTCTGCAGGATGTAGTTTCTGGGCAGGGTTGATGCTGTTTCCTCGCACGTGGTGCATTTCTTTTGTCTTGCTTTGGGCAGTTGTGACTTTTACTACTGTGTGTTTTCCTCTTTCATTTATTCCCTGGTTGACACTTTCATGCAGTTTTTCCTTGTTTTGCTTGCTGAGGTATTCTTTCTTCTTTTGAATGCCTCAGGTTCTGAGCAGTAGCCAGTTTGGTGGCTAGGTTGCGGTGGTGTTACTGGTGGTCTCTTGGGCTTTGGAGATCATGTTGCTTTGTTAGTGAGGTAGTTTTTCTGTACTTTTCTTACAGACATACATATATGCCAGTGGGTTCGTGTCAGGTTGTTGGCGCCCACTGGTAGTTTTTACCTTTGTACTAGATATATTACTTTTGCTGCTACCATTTTCTGGAGATAGTTTACTTGCTCTGGGGAGGATTTATGCTAGGTTGCTAGTTATTTTAAAACTACAATTATTATTATAAGTATATCGCATGATCAGCATGTTTTATAAAACTAAATAACTATTTTCCAAACAACGTATAAAGATCATTTTCTTATATATAATATAAATTAAATGTAGAGTCTTGCATATCATAAGGGGTCCTCTTGGGGCTCTTATGCACTCCTTAGGGAGTCAAACCTGAATAAAGTATTTCTCCGCAGCGCATAAATATAGTTTTTAACTGTGGACTAGGTGATCCACCGAGCCGAGGGACACGGCCTCTAAAATATAACTGATTTTCTAATCATTTAACTCATGAATTTCTTTCATAAAGTAAAGTAGATGGTTTTGCCTGAGCGTCAGCAGTTATCCCCTGCTTGACGTGGCATCATGACGCATGTTTTCTCATACTCTGATAATTCCTAAATTCGGAGAAAATGCGTGTTGTGACAGTTGGTAACAGAGAGAGGTTACTTGACAAGTTAGTAGGGCAACCTTCCTTTCATTGCTTTAGTAGTTCAGCATCATGTCATTCACACACCGATATGTCATCAGCACGTCTTGGCAAAAGTACGAACACTACACACATAGCATAACATGAAGTATATGGGGCATATTATGTAGTATGAGATGCATAATATGTGTTTGTATTTGGATCCACCATAGGGGCAATATGTGAGGGTTATGTAGTATGGGATGCATAACATTTTCATGCGTACGCCGCTCATAACATGCATTAGGGCCTTTTTAGAATGCATAGCACAAACATGCATAACATAACATTGCATAAGCACAACGTGCCAAGCTAAAGACTTGCATGATGACATATGTACACACATAAGCTTTCAAGTCAAAAGTAATCACTACAAGAAAATTGACATTTAGTGGTGAAAATTTTGATCACTAATTTTTATGGTTTGGTCATTAAAGACATTTAACAACCAATTTTGATCCGTCACAAAGTGGTTGCAAAATGGGCGTCACAAATTTAATTAGCAACCAAAACAAAATTTGTCACTAACGCATATTTACAGTGACAATTAATTTTAGTCACTAAATGTACTCCTTCAGTGACCATTATTTCCGTCACTAAATGTATACTTTTAGTGACAACTAATTTCGTCACTAAAGGTATATTATTAGTGATAACTATTTTTCAGCACTAAATATACATTATTGGTAATTACTTTTTTCTATCACTAAATATATTTAATGATCAAATTTATTAAATCACTGCTTGTGCAATACAATAATGATTTTTTTTACTAAAATTATTTAGTTCATCATTAAATACAACAAAAAACATAATATTCATTTGCTAAAAAAATCTCATAAAAGAAAAGAAAATGTTTCTTTTAAATTTATTAATTACAAAAGGTGGGAGATAGCCCAAACCTTTTTTATAGAACAATAGAGCTTTTAACTCTACTAAACTCAATACATAAAAAAATTCTATAAAAAACAAACATTACATAATTATTTATTTACATTTAACACAAAATAAATAAATATATTGTGGTTTATCCATCCTCTCCATGCTCCCCCATCTTCAAGCTCTTCATAGACATCATATCTATAGGATCCGTCTCGATCTTTCTTGGAGGTTCACATTTTAACTATTTGGAGATGCATATAACAAATTCACACGATCATTGCCATAACGGTAGAGAGTTGCCTTAGTTGAACCTCCTGGTCACCCCTTCAACGTTGATCAAGACAAAAACCTGCAGAAATGGAATTTGCGGTGTCATAAAAATGGAATAAAAATAGAAGATGCTTTCACCAAAAGAACCAAGGCTGCCAATTAACCTTACACTCAACAGTAATATATGAAAGCAATATAAATTTCATATTGAGAAGCAATTATTGATGGCCTTCATCGCCAACTTCTGCGGATAAGTGAGATAAAGCAATTATTTAAATGAACGAATACGACACTCATATCTTTGCAGTTTGCCAAAAAGAAGAAAAAAAACTGATGTTTACACATCATATCAAGGCTATAATGAGCATGGAGACATTTATGTAGATTTTGTACTGAAAAGGAAAATTAGGAAGTTATTTGCATGCAAACAGTTTAGGATTCCTCATTACTTCTGAATATGCCAATAAGTAAACATGATAGAGAACAAATAAGTATGAGCAGTTATGTCTAAGTAAAAAAGCACACCTCAACTTCATCCTTGCTCATCCCATCCTTCCATGCTTGATCAAAAAATCCATACAAGTAGCTGGAACTAGAACATGTCATTATGCATAAAATTTTGTAGTGCTTAAGGTGATGAAATAGTAGAAACATTGAAGATAAGTGAATGACATTAGAATGTTTCTCTTATACTATATTGAAAAGAACTGTGCAGAACAAGTGCAATTGCTCAAATTAAAAATGGTACCTAGAGAAGTGCCAACTAAAATAGCTGTAGGCGTAGCAAGACCCAGTGCACATAGGCAAGAGACTACCTGAAAGAATTAAAATTGGACTTTCTTGATTAAGATGTACAATTAAACTCTACATAAATACAACAATACTTTGACAAAAAACGAGCATACGAGAAACCCACGAAACTTCACTTTGGTCCCTCAGACTTAGTACCGCTAGGTCCTCACAATAACTACTCTTGAATATAAAGTTATACACGATAACTGTAGCATTCAGCTAATTTTGAGGTATCCCTCATTGGAAGCTAGCATTACAAATGCCTCGTAACATGTCCAAATTAATCTTCTATGAAAATAACTGCTAAGCATCCAACAAAAAATAACATACTTAACTATAAGAAAAATCAACAAGCAAATCAGCATTTCAGGAATATCCTACAAAGGTACATTTCATAAATGGATGAGTAAAATAACTTACAATTTTTCCAACCGAGTAAAGTTTTCTATGAAATCAGGTACTTTTTCAAAAAACTTATTATCAGAAATCGGACTATTTGAGCACAATCCTTGTACAAATTAGAAAACATAACCCCAAAAAAACAATGTACATAAGAAATTGGAAACAAGCTTGTGCTTACAGGTTAATCAAATTGGTCAACCTGGAAAGAGTTGATGGCATTTCTCTAGTAAATTAATTAGAATTCAATAATCTTTTAAAAAAACACCCACATTTCTCAAATAAACAATTTGATGAAATTTTAATTTTTAAAAGGGAAAAAGTAAGGTTTGAGATGACTGGAGATGAAATTAGACAAGCTTATAGTCTCTCTAAGCTCACCAAGGTCCCAATCTCCATAGGAATGGATCCAGAGAAGTGATTTCTTTCTATGCTCCCACAACGCATTATTATCATGATATATTGGAGGGCACAATCAACTTTTAAACATTTTACACTAAAAAGATAAATAACAGGAGAACAAACCATAATCCTCACAAATTTTTTCAGTGTCTTCATCTGGGTTAACACTTGTAGGAACGGCCCTGATAAGTAATTTCCCATTAATTCCATATAATTTTTCTTAATGAATTTTTAGAAACAGGCATTAATTTCCACATCTGAAAGCAACACTAGAACGAAAATGGTGGGAAGAATGACTCACAAATCTAGCAAACACAATGTGCTCCATGCTGTGAATGAGGCCGAAGGGCGCTCAAGAGTATCGAGCACGGATGTAGCAATTGATTCAAAGCTCAGAATATCTATAGAACGCCTTAATTTACAAAGAATGGAATATGACCATCAGATTATTACCATCCATGTTCCATCAGATTATTACCATCCATGAACA
This sequence comes from Platanthera zijinensis, assembly GCA_039513925.1. Lineage (NCBI taxonomy): Eukaryota > Viridiplantae > Streptophyta > Magnoliopsida > Asparagales > Orchidaceae > Platanthera > Platanthera zijinensis. The sequence goes on from CM077087.1 coordinate 183,291,945, forward strand.
TGTGGAGCAAGTTAAGAAAAGAGTAGCACTTTCCATCAGATTATTACCATTCATGTTCCTCGTGGGCAATGTTATAACAAAAAATATAAAACATTTGGATCATAGATCCATAATCCATGAGCAATTAACTTCTTATCTGGCATTACTAGTAAGAATATCAGTATATATAGTTTTTTGCTAAACCAATTATCTCTTAAATGGGTAACTGTAAATTGTTGTTTTTTGGGGTTTAGAATCCAGTGACCAAGGAATGGATGGCAGTTTGTCTATACAAGAAAAAACACCACTACACAGAAAGATGCAATAAGATACATGGAGAAAAAGATAGATGATGCTTTTCTGAATTAGCACTCTGAAGCCCAACAAAAGTATTCCACATTTTTATCGCAGACTGATCTTTGAACATGCATGGTAGAATTATATGATTTTATCTCAATAAGGTTCATAATGACCACAATTCTAAAACAATGAAGTGGCTTTACACCTCGATACTCTATATCAGTAATATCATATAAAAACATGTAATATAATACTGACATAACTTATAAGAGGGGGAAAAGGAGATGAACACACACATTTACCCAGAGAAATGGTGGAGGAAGCATCTGTCTTAGAAGTAATTACCTGGACTTAAAGAAAAAGACATGTGCTATAACTTCTCCTGGAAGAGCATAAACAGGGAATGATCCAATGTGCAGAGCATAAACAAAGGGATTTAGTTACGGGACAAATAACCTATTTGCATTTAAAACCGCAATAAGTGTGAAATTTCAGTGAATTTTAGGGTAAAAATAACATTGTAAAAAACATGGAAAAACTCATAGTGGTATTCGCCAATCAGATTGGTTCATCCCCTTACTGTTTGCAGCCAGAGTTCAAAATAATGAGGCAATGGAAGAAGGAATCAGACTCACTGAGTAAGGAAGTGAATGAAATATCTTGATATTGAATCCATTTCAAAATCACAGAATGAAATAGCCTACCTCCCTTGATTTCATGAAACGGAGTGGTAACCTGCTTTTCCTTGTCGTTGGCTCGTTGTCTCGCCGAGGTCTCGTCATCATCCTCAACAAAGGAGTTAGGGAATCAGGATGTTTGTCTTCATGGCTAACGCGTCGTCGAGGTCTCGAGTAAGAAGGATGGCGGAACGGGGAAGGGCTAAAGAAGTTAGGGCACGGAGAGTCACTTTGCCGTAATCAAATCACACGAAGGGTTGAACGATTAAAGAGGCTAGGAAAACCTGAAAAAACACTTAAATTTAAATATAATAATGTTAAAATAAAGGACCTAATTTATAAAGGATATAATTTACAAATTGCATAATGTAAATAATTTCATTTATTTAGAACGTTCATGATTAGTGGCAAATTTTTTTGGTCATTAAATAAATAATACAATGACTATCTTATTTAGGGTCACTAAATATTTTTGAAACTTTACTTTTGTGACCGAATATATATTTCGTCACTAAAAATATGTTTTTAGTGACAAAATATTTATTTTGTCACTAAAGAAACACCTTTAGTGACGAACTATATTTCATCACTAAAGAAGTGTTTTTAGTGACAAAATATATTTCGTCACTAAGTTTTCGTCATTAAATATAAGTTTTCTTGTAGTGAATACAAAGTCATGCATTCCCGATCTAGGCACATGAAGTAGTATTGTGGTGGTTAACCATCTTAGGTTAGGTCATAACATCAATTTTTGTAAAAAAGATAAACTCCCAGAGCAAGTTTAGAAGCTTTAAGTTCATATCTAGATATGTATTGTCTGTACTTGTAGTTGGGTCTAGCCGTTGTACTAGGATCTAACTAGTGTTGCTATGATTTTAGGATGGCGAGACATCCTTCGACTAAATCGACTCCCCTGTCTGAGGGTGAGTCATCTGGAGCTTAGAATGACGCGGTGATTGAGAGCCTGCGACAGAGTAGCGATGCCATGAGCAGATAGATGGTAGAGATGCACGCCCAGATTAAGTACCTGGTGGCGGTTGTGGCAGGTCAGACTCAGGGAGTGCAAGGTCCTGCAGGGGGGTTAGCTGTCCCTCCTCCTCCTGCACCCTTAAGACCTCCAGTGGTGCCAGCAGAGATGGACTTCATCTCGCAGTTTCAGAGGCTGAGCCCTCCCACTTATGATGGGAAGGTAGATTTCATGGTGATAGACGTCTGGCTGATCTCCATGGAGGAGATGTTCTCGTACTCAGGGATTGCAGATGATAAGAGGGTGATTATAGCCTCCTATCAGCTTAATGGTTTGGCTAAGAGTTGGTGGCTGAGAGAGAAGGAGAGCTTGGAAGTTGGATGCTCTTGGGAGGTGTTCAAGGAGATGCTGTTGAGGAAGTTCTTTCCCTCGGTCGAGCGTGACCGCCTCATGAACGACTTCCTCCATCTAAAGCAAAGGCAACTCACGGTGGGTGAGTATGAGATAGAGTTCAGCAAGTTGAGCCGTTTTGCCCCTAGATTGGTCAGCATTGAGGCTGATCGAGTTAAGCGATTTATCGGTGGTTTGAGGAGCGAGGTGTAGCAGTTGACCAGTGCTTATGGGTCAGAGACTTATGCAGGAGTAGTGGAGGCTGCTCTGAAGGTGGAGGCTATTGAGACCGCGAAGAGCAGAGGCCAGCAAATGAGGAAGGACAAGAGGAAGTCTGTGGAGGAGAAGAAACCCCAGGTACCCGGTGCAGCTCCGGGAAAGAAGAGCAAAGTGGTGTGCAGTTTCTGTGGCCGGTCAGGCCACCCTATCGAGAGATGTTTCAAAAGGGCAGCAACTCAGAGGAAGGAGCAGGTTCATGCGATTTAGGGTGCTCCTAGGAGAGATGTCTCTTGTTTTGTTTTCAAGCGACCCGAGCATGATGCTGCCCAGTGTTGGTCCAAGGATAAGGTCTGCTTTTAGTGTGGGCAGAAGGGACACATCAAGGCTAGGTGACCTCAGGTCCAGCCTGCTCTTCATGCAGTTCCACTATAGGCATTACCTCCACCTCAGCGTATTGACAAGGGCAAGGGAAAACTGAATGTGATCTCTTCCGAGGAGGCTCAAGCTTCGACTCAGGTCATCTCAGGTTAGTTGTCTTTCCAGCTTGAAGGTTTTGTTCTTGTTTTGCTAGAATGTTTGCAGTATTTTTGAGGTAGTTCCTTAGTTTTATATGCTCCTATAGGGAAATTTAAGGTGAAGAACCGTTGGGCACGTGTTCTGTTTGACTCCTGCTCTACCCACTCGTTCGTGGCTAGAGCCTTCGTGGAGCGACATCAGTTGACTTTAGATTGAGTTCGGGATACCTTCCGTGTCAAGTTCCCCTCAGGAGAATCTGTGTTGTAAGATTTGGGCATGTTAGATTGCCCTGTTTTGTTGGGGGACTTCCTTGCAAAGGCAGACCTGAAGATGATTGATCTAGAGGACTTCAATGTTATTCTGGGCATGGACTGGCTGTCTAGGTATGATGCAGTCATTCAGTGCAAAGGGAAGCGCTTGGACTTCATCAGGGACGACGGTCAGCCCGGAAGCGTGTATGCTGATCTATGCCAGGATTCTCCTGTCATCTCTGCGGTATGTGCCCAGAAGCTGTTTCTTTCGGATTATTTTGCTTGTTTGGTCTCGGTGGTTGGGACCGCTGTTAGTGTACCGCACTTGGAGGAGATTCCAGTTGTTCGTGGTTTCGCCGATGTTTTTCCGGATGATCTTCCTAGTCTTCCTCCCGAGCGGGATGTGGAGTTTGTGATTGATTTGGAGCCGGGTACGCGTCCTATTGTTAAGGCGTCGTACCAGATGGCCCCTCGTGAGTTAGAGGAGTTGCGAGTTCAGTTGGATGAGCTGTTGGCAAAAGGATTTATCAGGCAGAGTTCGTAGCCTTGGGGTGCTCCTGTACTGTTTGTGAAGAAGAAAGATGGGTCAATGCGGCTTTGCATCGACTATAGGGAGTTGAACAAAGTCACAATTAAGAATAGGTACCCTCTGCCGAGGATCGATGACTTATTTGACCAGTTGCACGGTAGCACGGTGTTCTCCAAGATCGATCTTCGTTCAGGCTATCGTCAGCTCAGGATCCGTGAGGCAGATATTCCACAGACTGCGTTTATATCAAGGCATGGACATTTTGAGTTCTTGGTGATGTCGTTTGGTTTGACCAACGCACCATCAGCCTTCATGGATATGATGAACCGAGTGTTCAAGGATTTCCTGGACAAGTTCGTGGTGGTCTTCATCGATGACGTGTTGGTTTATTCTCGTAGTGCTGAGGAGCATGAGCAGCATCTGCGCTTGGTTCTATCGGAGTTGAGGAACCAAAAGTTATTCGCCAAGCCGAGCAAGTGAAAATTTTGGTTCCCTCAGGTTTTATTTCTCGGCCACGTGGTGAACAAGGATGGGATCTCGGTCGACCCAGAAAAGATCACAGCAGTGATGGATTGGAGTAGGCCGAATACGCCTAAGGAGATCAGGAGTTTCCTAGGGTTGGCTAGATACTACAGGAGGTTCGTGGAGGGTTTCTCTTCCCTAGCTGCACCTTTGACCAAGCTGACTCAGAAGAACGTGGCTTTTGTTTGAAGCGAGAGGTGCGAAGAAGCCTTCCTGGAGTTAAAGAGGAGATTGTGCACTGCTCCCGTTCTTACCCTACCTACTGAAGGGGTGGATTATGATGTTTACGTGGATGCTTTGCATGTAGGTATGGGTTGTGTGTTAATGCAGGTTGGAAAAGTGATTGCCTATGGGTCAAGGCAACTGAAGACTCATGAGAAGAATTATCCTATGCATGACCTCGAGTTCGCAGCGGTTATTTATGCGTTGAAGCTGTGGAGACACCTACTTTATGGGGCTTAGTGCAAGATCTTCACCGACCATTAGAGCCTGAAGTACGTGTTAACGCAGAAGGAGTTGAATCTGCGCCAGCGGCGGTGGATAGAGTATGTGGCCGATTATGACGTAGAGATCCAGTATCATCCAGGCAAGGCCAATGTAGTGGCCGACGCCTTGAGCTGAAAGACGAGAAAGATCTTTAACCTTACCGCCGATCATTTAGTGGAGGAGTTCCTCCTTATGGATATATCAGTGGGATGCTGTTGTTTGCAGAGTAGTTTATCAATAGCAGAGCCGTCTTGGATTTCTTTGACAAGACTGCACTAGAAGGATGATCCGGATCTTCTGCACTTATTCACCAGGACCGAGAAGGGGGAGTTGCAAGACTTTGCTATCGATGATACGGGTACTTTGAAGTACCGTGGTAGATTTTGCATCCCCGCCATTGGGGACATTAGAGGTATGATTTGCAGAGAGGCTCATGGATCCAGCGTTGCCTACCATCCAGGATCTACGAAGATGTATCGTTACTTAAAGCAAATTGCCTGGTGGTATGACATGAAAGGTGATATAGCCCGTTTTGTTGCAGAGTGCCACACTTGCAAGCGTATGAAGGCCGATCATGGAAGGCCTTGTGGCAAGTTGACTTCGTTAGAGATCCCGACTTGGCAGTGGGAAAGTATATCTATGGATTTCATCACGGGCTTACCGAAATCCCTGAGGGGATTTGATTCTGTCTGGGTCATAGTGGATAGACTGACGAAGTGTGCTCACTTCGTACTATATAAGATTGATTACCCGATGAAGAAGATAGTAGAGTTGTACTTGAATGAAGTCATCCGACTGCATGGTGTGCCTGTGAGTATCATTTCTGATCGAGACTCCCGGTTTACTTCTCGTATTTGGCAGAGTCTGCAGGAGGGTTTGGGTACGGATCTGAGGTATTCTACTGCTTACCACCCACAGACAAATGGGCAGACGGAGCGGGTGAACCAGATGGTTGAGGATATGATCCGATGCTACATTTTAGACCATGGTGGAGCGTGGGATGAGCGGCTGCGACTTATGGAATTTGCATACAACAACAGTTATCAGGAAAGCTTGCAGATGGCTCCTTTTGTAGCCTTGTATGGGAGGCGCTGCAGAACACCGTTGTTTTGGGCTGAGGCTGGTGAGAGGCCTTTGTTGGGTCCAGATGCTCTTGAGGAGATGGAAGTCACAGTGAAGCTTATTCGTGAGAAGCTTCGTATAGCTCAGGAGAGATACGAGAAGAACTCCAATCGGCGTAGGTCTGCCTTGGAGTTTTCTGTAGGGGACCTTGTATTTCTTAAGGTTTCCCCAATGATGGGTGTAAAGAGGTTTGGTAAGAATCGGAAATTGGACCCGAGGTATGTGGGCCCGTTTAAGATTTTTGAGCGGATTAGCGTGTCAGCTTATAGATTGGAATTGCTAGCAAACTTCCTAGGTGTTCATAATGTTTTCCATATAAGCCAATTACGGAAGTGTGTGCGCAGTAGTGGGCAAGTCTTGGATGTTGTGCCCAATTTGGAGCCCAACCTCTCTTTTGTTGAAGTGCCGGTCCGTATTTTGGATACTCAGGAATGGGTGCTGCGAAAGAAGTCCATTCCGATGGTGAAAGTTCTTTGGAGGAATCAGGATTTGGAGAGCGTGACTTGGGAGCTGGAGTCAGTCATGAGGGAGGCTAACCCTCACCTGTTTCCCTGATTTTGATCGGTATGTTTTCCTTCTTGTAACTCCTGTTTGTTACTTTTTCCTTCTTTGGTAGAAGTGCTATGCGTAAAGTTTCGGGACGAAACTTTCTTTTAGGGGGAGTGGCTGTAACGCCCCCAATTTTTCCGCGACTATTTTTTTTTCTCGTTTGGCGTTACGGTGACGTGTTTTCGTGGCTTGTGCCATTTGTGGAGTGTGGTTTAACTTCTTAGAACTGAGTGCCCTATTTTGTAGCCTATTGGCAAGATCTCCCTAGCAAGCTGAGTTATTTTGGGTGACCCGGTGTGGCCTCTCGGGGGATGCTTGTGTTTTGGCTTTGGGTGGGTATAACTCAAGTTCTGTTCGTCGAAAATTAATTTCGACTTCGTCCTTGTGTGCGTAGCATGGGTATTTAGCTACGGTGTGAATTTCGTCGAATTCCAAGATAGTTTGGGTTTTCACGTCGTTATGGGTGTGCCATTAGTAAAGACTATTAGAACTCTCTTAATTTAATAAGGGAGCCGGCGGTTGGGATTCAGTTTTGCTGAACCGTTGCGTTTAAAGCTTATATAAAAGCTTTACTAAGAAGTGGCGGGCCCACTTCTCCTTCCTCCTTCTTCCCGAGACCAAAAGAAAACCGCTGCTCCTGTTCGCGGAAAATAGAGGCGGAAACAATGAGCTGCCCTAGCCTTCGGACGGTGATTCCGGAAGTGTTGGTGGATGGATTTCGATTCCGAAAGTGGCATTGTCTTGCTCTCGCTCAGATCTACGTTTCGACGGTAAGAAATTCGATTTTCGTGGATTTTTAGGAGATTTGGGGATTTAGGTCTTGAGGTTTTCCGCCATTAATGTACGGGAGTATGCTTTTAGGTGCTGCTGCTGCTAGTGCCAAGTAAAGAGGAGGGAAAGCCGTCCTAGCTTCGCCAGAAATCGAGGCAAGTGGTGTTCTTGCCCTTGCCATTATTGTTTTCTTGAAATTCTGAAAATTCCCGGTTAGCCCTAGGGTAGAAGCCAAGCATGTTCTCTTTTTCTTACTGAATTTAGGGCTTAGATTCTCCTATGAGCCCCCCTTCACTGTGCTGTTGGTGCTCAACCCACCGGCATAATGACATCAGTAAACTCTAGATTGCTGTCTGGTTTGTGGCTTGCGGGTGAAGCCGAGATAGAGAGAGAAGGGGGTGCCTGCTGTGTTTGTTGGAAAGAGCCTTTTTGGTTTCTGTCTGGCCGGTGTTGAGTGTGGTGCACACACTCAAAGCCTTTGCGGGTTTGGCATTGAGTGTGGTGCATACACTCAACGCCGCAGCTGTAGCCAGTCAGAATTTTTGCTAAGTACTAGGGCGTTGAGTGAGGTGGACTCACTCAACGCCACAGCCCCTGCTAGCGGCTAAGTACTTTGGCATTGAGTGAGTCGACCTCACTCAACGCCATTTCCGTTTTGGCATTGAGTGAGGCAAGCTCACTCAACGCCGCGGTTTTCCTGAGAAGCTTAGTGTTTTGGCGTTGAGTGAGTCGACCTCACTCAATGCAATTTCGGTTTTGGCATTGAGTGAGGTGGACTCACTCAACGCCGTCGCTTCTGTGCAGCCAAGTACTTTGGCATTGAGTGAGGTGTGCTCACTCAATGCCATAGCCTTTTCTGAGGCTAAGTACTTTGGCGTTGAGTGAGTTGACCTCACTCAATGCCATTCCTAGTTTGGCGTTGAGTGAGGTGGCCTCACTCAACGCCGAAGGCAAGTTTGCGGCCAAGTCCCGTGGCATTGAGAGAGTTGACCTCACTCAACGCCATTTTTACTTTGGCGTTGAGTGAGGTAGACTCACTCAATGCCACAGCCCTTCTTTGCGGCCAGAACTTCTGACGTTGAGTGAGACGAACTCACTCAACGCCATTACTATTTTGGCGTTGAGTGAGGTCAGCTCACTCAATGCCGCAAAATTGCCTTATTGCGGCTAAGTGCCAGGGCGTTGAGTGAGTGAACCTCACTCAACGCCATTGCTATTTTGGCGTTGAGTGAGGTGGACTCACTCAACGCCGTAGTTCTCTTTTGTGGCTAAGTGTAAGGGCGTTGAGTGAGTGAGCTTCACTCAACGCCATTGCTGTTTTGGCGTTGAGTGAGGCCAGCTCACTCAACGCCACTTTCTCCGTTTATGGTTAAGTACCAGGGCGTTGAGTGAGTGTACCTCACTCAACGCTATGCCTGTTTTGGCGTTGAGTGAGGCTAGCTCACTCAATGCCAGAGTTGTTCTTACATGAGGCGTTGAGTGAGTGAACTTCACTCAATGCCATGCTTGTTCTGGCGCTGAGTGAGGCTAGCTCACTCAACGCCAAGGTCTAGGTAGGCGTTGAGTGGGTCCCACTCAACGCCAAGCCGCGTTGAGTTATTTTAACACTTTTTCCCTACCTTGATTTTTCGCTCCCGAGGAATTCCTTGTTCATGTTTTGAGTTTCCTTGTCGGCCATGTTTTTCTTTCCTAAAGACCGAATCGTGGGTCGTGGTTAGTAGTGGTGGTTTGAAGCACTTCATGGGGGAGGTGTTGTGTAATTTAGCCGTGGTCACCCTTTTCTTCTATCTTGCACCAGGTACGGACTAGGCAAGGGGGTGGAAGGTCCCTAGTGCTTTTACATGTAAACTCTTGAGCTCGTTGGCTTGGAAATAGTGGTTTGGGGACTGAGTTTGCCTCCAACCCGGATCCATGTTGTTTGTTTTTACTACTACCACCTCCAACAGCTTAGGGTGTTATATGTTTCTTCCTTCGTAGATTGCAGCATTTTGGGCTCTTGGTAGCTTAGTAAACTCTGCAGGATGTAGTTTCTGAGCAGGGTTGATGTTGTTTCCTTGCACGTGGTGCATTTCTTTTGTCTTGCTTTGGGTAGTTGTGACTTTTATTGCTGTGTGTTTTCCTCTTTCATTTATTCCCTGGTTGACACTTTCATGAAGTTTTTACTTGTTTTGCTTGCTGAGGTATTCTTTCTTCTTTTAAATGCCTCAGGTTCTGAGCAGTAGCCAATTTGGTGGCTAGGTTGCGGTGGTGTTGCTGGTGGTCTCTTGGGCTTTGGAGATCCTGTTGCTTTGCAAGTGAGGTAGTTTTTCTGTACTTTTCTTACAGACATACATATGTGCCAGTTGGTTCGTGTCATGTTGGTGGCGCCCACTGGTAGTTTTTACCTTTGTACTAGATATATTACTTTTGTCGCTACCATTTTCTTGAGACAGTCTACTTGCTCTTGGGAGGATTTATGCTAGGTTGCTAGTTATTTTAAAACTACAATTATTATTATAAGTATATCGCATGATCAACATATTTTATAAAACTAAATCACTATTTTCCAAACAACGTATAAAGATCATTTTCTTATATATAATATAAATTAAATGTAGAGTCTTGCATAGCATAAGTGGTCCTCTTGGGGCTCTTATGCACTCCTTAGGAAGTCAAACCTGAATAAATTATTTTTCCGCAGCGCATAAGTATAGTTTTTAACTGTGGACTAGGTTATCCACCGAGCTGAGGGATACGGCCTCTAAAATATAACTGATTTTCTAATCATTGAACTCATGAATTTCTTTCATAAAGTAAAGTAGATGGTTTTGCCTGAGCGTCAGCAGTTATCCCCTGCTTGACGTGGCATCATGACGCGTGTTTTCTCATACTCTGATAATTCCTAAATTCGGAGAAAATGCGGGTTGTGACAATGAAGTGGGGGCACACATTTTAATCTCTGCATAGCCTTAGGTATAGACCCCACCAAAATAGGTGCCCTGGTCAAACCAGTTGTCCAAATTGACTGAAATTCATTTTAAAATACAGGAGACTCATAGGGATACATATTATATGTTGACCACTTTCCATGATTCAGCCTCTAAGTATTTTCAATAAATACAAACATTAACTATATAATATGTGACAGAATTATTGAAATGAAATTATTTAACCAAAGGTTAAACATTTAAAGCGGCACGAATCTTGACGCAAAATAGGCGGCATCCGGTCATCTCAGAGCTCCAGCCAATGGCCAGGATTCTCCTGACCTGGAGCTGATTCCATCCCCATTTACCGGCCAACTGGCCACCTCCCTTGCCGGCCACCGCCACCACCACCTCCGTCGAGGAGGTGGCCATTGCGGGGCGGCGGCACGGCCGCCAGAGGGGAGGATTCCGGCGATCCCGACAGGTTGTTTTTCTTGAAAAAACCAGGAAAATGGAAGGTTTGATCGGGCTCAATTGAGCCCGATCCTCATTATAAATGAATCCTAGAATCTACCCACAGAGAAAGGAGAGGAGGGCCTAAATTGCGGCCTGAGAGCGAGTGTTGTGTCGCCTTGACATTTCTGACCGCCGGTTTGGGCTTCTCTGCAACCTCCATAGTAACAGTAAGGGAATTGGATTTAGAACGGGGGAAACGCTTGCTCTTGACCTGGTGAAGGTTTTTGAAGAAGGAATTGAGGAGAGGAGGTTTGTAACTCCCCAATTTCTCAAAACACCATTAATGGTCATTAAACCTAGTTTTCAATTTCATCCAAATTTAGGGGGCTGAGCCACCCCACTGGCCGGCCACCTCCTTGAAACTCTTCCCCTGCCTCCAAGGAGTAAATGCCCCATCAAAAAGAGGGGTTATGAAACCTCCATGGCCATGATGGCCATTAAGCCCCACTTTCTCTCTCCTACAAAGTGGGTAACTCCTGCCTCTCTCTTTCCCAGTCACCTTTCTGAATTTGGTGGGCCTAAAATGTGTCTCTCCACTTCCTTAGACTAATGGGCCACACCACTTGAACTTAGCCCACTTGAATTGGGCTATGTTAACCTAAGTTGACCACTTTGACCCATGAGGTTACTTTGGTCAACATAACCATTTGGGTTGACCCCAATGGGTCCTTGGTGATCCATTGGCCTCCCCTAAGGTCTAGAAGTACTTGTGTAGGGTTGGTTGGGCATCTTGGGGGTCACTTGACCCTTAGTTAAGGCACTTTGACCTTTTGGGCTAAGGTTGAATTGGGTCAACTAAGCCTCTTTGGTTGACTCCAATGGGTCCTAGGTGACCCATTGAACTCACTCTAGGGTTAGGAGGACATGAGTGGGATCCACTTGGCTAAGGGAACGTCAGTTGACCCTAGGTAGGCCAGTTTGACCCATTTAGGGTTAGAGTTGACTTAGGTCAACTTAACCACTTTGACTGCCCTCAATGGGTCCTTAGTGATCCTATGGACTAACTAAGGTGTTAAGGGTGTTGTGGTAGGGTTATGGGGTCAAGTTGAAGCCCTAAAGTAAGACCTTAAGTTTGATGTTGAGGATGTGCTATAAGCAGACCACGGTGATTTCCACCTTGGTCCTTGCCCACTTGATCTTGAGCTTCTGATGGTTTTGTCATGACCTAGTCATGACAAAACAAAAACCTAGGGGTCTAGTTGTTTGAGGGATGTTACATAACCTTCTTCGAATACCAGTCATAGAGGAAGAAGATGACCTAACCAATAGGGACTATGATAGGGCTTTTGGATTCTGTGGAATTTCTGTTGGTGTAAGTTCTATTCGTCGACCTGACCTAAATCGAGAGAGCAAACTTCTAGTTGATATACTTGGGAAAGTACTTTTCTGCAAGACTACTTCTATAAGCTTCATCACTACAGACTTCTTTGACATGATGACATCAATCATATGCAGGAAGAAATTTCAATTTTGGATGATGATCTTTGATAAATCAAGGAAATCATACAAGCCCCAAACTATGTAAGGATTATTTCTCTACTTCTACATGAATTCAAGCCAGAAATTTTTGATCTATCCAAATGTACTTCCCTTCATCATATGAAGAAAGTTTCAATTTCTTCTATTCTGAGATGGGAGCTTAAACTCAAGAACCCTGCCCAAGCTGCACAAGCACATGCTCATCCATGGAATGAGGATAGGACTCAATCTCATCCTCTACCTCAAGTAGCTGGCACATCTGGTGCAGTTACTGAGGGGGAGCCTACTCCTTTAACCCCTGAAGAATGAGTTTCTACCCCTCCTCCAACTGTTGTACTCCATCCTGCTACCCCAGAAGAGCCACTCTCAGATGCCCAAGTATAAGAAAACATTCTATCTACAAAGGAAGACAAAAATCAAATGATAGAGGAATTATCTTCCAAAGAGCCTCTTCCCCTCTTCCATACAGAAAAGTCTCCCTCTCTAGAATGATCTCCCTCTCATCATCATTCTTAACAAGAATCCCCTCTTCATTAATCCCCTGCTGCAGACATTCAAGAGGAATATACAGTTCTAATTTTTGATGAGAAAGAAGGAACTCCAGAACCAGCTGAGGCTCCTTTAAAGAGCTTGGATTTCTCTCTTCCTGCCATTCTTGGTGAGGAAGGAGATATTTTTATTCAGACTACAAGAGCCCAGAGCTTAGTTGTCATTGAAGAAATAGTTCAATGGACTGCTCCTCCTCCTCCTCCAACTCCTCAGGTTGAAACTCCTTCTACTGATAATATTTTGGGTAAGATTGAATTGATGCTAGCTCAACAAAGAGCTTATTTCTATGAATCTCTGAAAGTTGTAACTGAGAAAGTAACTGCTCTAAAAAAGAGATGAGCAGAGGATTTGTAGAGATACAACAGAATACTAATGAGCTGAAACACCTCTTCCAAATAGGTGGGAAAGCTCTAGACCACACAATCACTAGTATTTGTCAGGTGATGGATATGTTAGTAACCCTAGCTAACAATCAAATCCAACTGGAAAATAAAGCTCAAGAGCATAACTTCAAAACATGTGAAGAAGTAGGAAAGTTCAAAGAAGATGCTATAGGAACCCTATTTATAGAAGTCAAAAAGGAGGAGAAGTTAGTAAAGGAATATTTTGAAAAATCAGATACAAACATGCAAACTCTTTAGGAAGAAAAGATGACTGAAATTCATACTGATGTTCAAAATCAAATAGATGGTGTCAAATTTCATACCTATGATACATTTATGTGGATGCATAATCAAATCTTTCCTGATTTCCAGGTTGATCCAAATATTATTCCTCACAATCTGAATCAAATTGCTTAACATCCTCCAGTTCAACAGCCAACCTTTTCTCCAAGACATGAAGGCTCAGATGAACCACCTCTAGATACTTATGCTCAAGTTTGCGAAATATACAAGATAGATGTATCTCATCAAGCACCTCCTGAAATACAAATTCCCAGAAGAAGAAAATATGGTGATGGAGCCTATGCCAGCAAGTCCATTCCTAATACAGAAGCTGAAAAGAGAAGAACACAAGAATTTGCTGAAATTTTGAGCCCAACTTCTAAATCTTTATTCCTTGATACTCATAAACTAGTTATGGATTACAATGAAAGCAGGACTGAACATTATATCTCTCATGAGTGGGAACTGTATGAGAAATCCTTAACCAAGAGAAGATTTTATGATAGAGAGTATGGAAGAAACAATCCAAAGGCTCCTCCTAAACCTCCAAAGTACTATCCTAAACCCTTCAACTATCAGAAGAGACAGTAAGAGAAAAAGGAAAGACAACAACAATAACAACAACAACAAAGCAAGGAATGATAGATTATTATTGGATTATTTTATGAGATTTTTTTGAATTGGATTTATGGACAATTCTATAAATAAATCTTTAATTTTGATGATCTGATTTTTTTTAATTACTCAACATTTTATCCTTATTATCACTGTGTTATCTAGTCACTTTATTTGTTTATCTTGATGTAATTCACCTTAGTGTAGAGGGTTCTGACTTATATAAATAGGGAGAGATTGTTGGGTATTATATCCATAATAACCTAGATTTGTATGAAGTCACCATTAAACTAAGATGAATTAAGTTGTATTTGATTCCCTGTTTGAGTTATGTGTTTGTAGGATATAATTGCCTAGTGTAAACCAATGTCAGTCTACAATGAGTCACCAAACACAAGACCATACATTGTAATCCCTCATTGTGTGATCCATAGTGTTGACTCATGTGTAGCCTCTCTATTGGGATACACTTTATTTTCAAGCACTAAGCTTATAGGACAAAGACTAGTTGCTGAATTCCTTGAAGAAAGAAAATTTTTAGAAATAAGAATTTTTCTTAGTGTTTTACTCGAGAAGTAACTTAATTACAAGAGTAGATTTATAGCCAGTTCTCTACTAAGCTAAGTCTAGCACTCGAGTAACTGAAGTAGTTCTCGAGAAGATTTAAAGTTAGTTCTCGAGAAACTGTGTAGTACTCGAGAACATCTTTGCTTGTTCTCAAGTTATCAGAAAAGTCTAGCTCAAATTTTTTTCCTAAGTGTAGTACTCGAGTAGCTAAGGCCATTACTCGAGTAGTACAAGACTTTGTCTCGAGTAACAGAAGTCGAGTACTCGAGAAGTTTATCTTTGTCTCGAGTAACAGAAATAGAGTACTCGAGAAGTATATCTTGTTCTCGAGTAGTGAAGCACTTGTACTCGAGAAGTCTAGCAACTTCTCGAGAAGTCATTTTCTATTACTCGAGTAACAAGAATTTATTTTTCAAGATTCTCTCTAAGTATTGTTCTCGAGAACTTTACATCCTATTCTCGAGAAGCCAAAGTGATTACTCGAGTAGTCATATTCCACTCGAGTAATGAAGTTGATTTTTCTGAAATTTCCTTTAGTCTAACGGGACCAGATTTCAAAATTAATCTCAATGATAATTGGTCCACGTGTACTGTCATTATGATTATGACCGTTAGGCTTGTCCTAGAAAAGGTCTAATCATTTCAAAAAAGAGTTCGCATATTTGGTTACCAAATCGTCGGAAATCTATAGGATCCAGGCCGTCGGATGCAGAAAAGGTGCGAGGTGCGAGGATTTTTTGTTGAAGGAGAGGCAGTGGAAGGTGTTGCGAGTTGTGGATATGCTGTTGCAGCAGTGGAAGAGGAACGACAACGGAGGGGGAGATGGAGGCGAGGAGCGACGGAAGATATAAGCGATGGAAGTGACGAGGGAGATGGGGGGAGGAGCGACGAGGGAGATGGAGGCGAGGAGCAATGGGGAAGATGGAGGCGAGGAGCGACGGGGAAGATGGAGGCGATTGAATCGGCGTGGGAGATGGATGCGTGGAATGTCGGAAGATGGAGGCAAGGAGTAGTGGGTGACCTAAATTTTCGTGGAAATGATAAGGAGCGCTGGCGGATTATTAGGAAGTAGTAACCGTCAATTTGCAGTTATACTTAAATAATTACATTGACAGTTATACTTAATTAATTACATTAACAGTCATACTTAATTAGATAAATAGTGGCGCAATATCGGAAAGGTTTCAGATTATTAGAAACCATCATTGCAGTTATATATTTTTAATTATTAGACAGTAACGGAATATATATATATATTAATGCGGAAAAGTTTTGGTCCGTATGAGTTTTTTTATCCGCACCTCAATTTTGTTTAAAACATTATTTGTTTTTTTAAAACTTTACTCGCAACCCTAAATCTATTCACTGCTCTGCGTGTCCCTCCTCGCCGAGCTGCTCCCGTCCATACTGCTCCCGTCCATAAAGCCTCTCGTTCCTCCTTCCTCCCCTAAACAAGTTGGCGCCTCCTTGCTCTCCCTTGAACAAGCCGATGCCTCCTTCCTCTCCAGCGTGGCGTCGTGATCGAGAGTTAGGAAAAATTAGGGCATCACCCCACTCATGAATTGTGAATCGCCGGCGATACAGCCTCTCGTGACCCCGTCTCTGCCTCTACGGGCCTCCGACTCCAACATTTTGAATCTTCCTATTCCTGAAGTTCCCGATATGGTTTCCATCTCTGTCTCTATGATCTTTCGATTTCCGTCTCAGTCTTGCTGATCTCTCCAATCTCATGTAAGTTTCTAAATAGAAGAGATTTGGGTCATTATAGTGGTGAGGGGGGTTTGGAAGGGGATGGGTTGGCAGAAGTAATGTTGAGAGCACTTGAATGATTTTTTGTAATGTCTTGCTATATGAGTTTTTTTTATCCGCACCCCAATCCTCTATATTAATTTCTATTTGTTTAATTTTGTGTTTGAAAAAATAGCTAGTAAGTAATGAGTGTTTCTTGGGCTGCTAATCTTGTCTGTTTTTTTTTCATATTTTGACATATAAAAAAATGCTTCTCTATAGTAAAATTAGAAACTGTACGTGGCCTAAAATCAGGATTTAAGCTTTGCCAGCAACTGACTATTGTAATACATATTATCAAATTTAGGCATAATTATTATGCATATAGAGGGTTGGAGAGATCATAATGAACTAGGAGTGATGATAAAGCTTTTAAGTCCTTCATAATGACACTTTAAATGCAAATTGTTGGAAGAATTTTTAAATTATTGGGTCAGTTTATGAAGATAATTCATCATGATATTTATGACAATGAACACTCGTATGTGCAATAACAAGTTGTACTTACTGATTTAATTTAAAAAGTATTCAAATTGAAAAAATTGGGGTGCAGATAAATTTTTTAAAATTTTTGGAGTGCGGTTAAAAACAGTGTGCCACAAGCCAAATATTGGGGTGCAGTTATATTTTCGGGTTGCAGTTAATAATGGGGTGCGAACAGCCAAATCCGGGTTGCGTTAACCATCACCTTTATTTATTGGAGTCTGTGATTTAAATTTTGTAGGACCTAATTACATTATTATAAGGAACAATTCAAGATATATAACTAAAATTATTGAAGAATCATTACAATATTATGTACAAGCCGATAGATTATATAAACTGGAGGATTATCATTATCAGCTTCGTTTGTCTCTATTACTATACAATCTCGAGATATATATAGGATTATATTCAGGCATTTATATTCAGCCCTGTAATTACTAATAAGCTATTATAATATTAAAGTTGCTTCTTTAGTGACCAAACTTTATTGTCACTAAAAATATGTCTGTAGTGACGAATCTTTTACTTCGTCACTAAAGGTGTGTTTTTAGTGAATAAACTTTTAATTCGTCACTAAAAAATGCCTTTAGTTACAAAATATATTTTGTCACTAACAATTGATCACTAAAGTTTTGTTTTCAGTGGCAAACTTTTATTTTATCAAAATTTTTTTCTCTTTAGTGATCAATTTTTAATTTTGTCACAAAAAAATGTCTTCAGTATCTATAACTTTATTGTCACTAGATTTTAACATTTCACTCGAGATATGTCTTTAGTAACTAAACTTTTACTTCATCACAAAAGATGTGTCTTCAGTGAGTAAACAATTAATTCGTCGCTAAAGATGTGTTTTTAGTGACGAAAAATATTTTGTCACTAATTTTTCGTCACTAAAAGCCTGTATTCTTGTAGTGTGATATTTTAAAATTAAATATCAAGTGTCGTATTTTTCTGGGCCTATTGATTACTTCTACTCATGCAAATTAATATTATTTTATCAAATATAAAAAGAGTGATTAAACTATTAAAAGAAATTTTATGAAATAAAGAATATCACTTGATCTAGAATCCTTTTAGATTAAAATAAACTTTCATGAAATAATAAAATGCAAGCTTCTAATTACTTTCTTCGATCAAGGAGGTTCTCAAAATATAAAAGTGCCTCTCTCGAAAATATGCTCTCGACTAAACTTAGGTTGATCGATTAAGACCCCTCGACCAGTCAAAACCCCTAAGCTTGCTTTAGACGGTGAACCCCACTATTGGATTTGACTCAAATCCAGAAGATTTATGCCGTCCTCTCTCAAGTAGTGCATGCAACTCCATTTATCTTTGAGTGATCTCCTCGTATCCACAATCTCTCGGTAAAATCTAGGATACAAATCAAGGATTGAAGACTATGTTGCGATATGTTCAAGTGATCTCCTCATATCCACAACCTCTTGGTAAAATCTAGGATATGGATATAAGATCGGACTTGCTACACTAGAATTCGAAAAAATTATAATCAAAGATAGCCCGAAGCAAATTTAAATAGAGAGCTTGCTAAATAATTAATAGAAAACCAAAGTTCATTTCATTTCAAAGTTCATTATGATCATGTGCTAATGAAATTTAACTACTCATAATTGAAAAAGATATTCTATTACTATGAAATAAAAAGAGTATAATTACATGAAAAGTAAAATCTAAACTCTATTACAAATAAAATAACATTGCATAAAATAAAACTAACTCCAACGATAACCCAGAAATGAGCCACCCAACCTTCTTTTCATCCCCAATGGTGGACTCCTTTCATCATTCCCCCTTGACCATTATTTATAGGAAAAAAGAAAGGATGAAAGTCATATTAAAGGTTGGAAGGACAAAGGTAAGAGGAGGAAAATAAAGTGGTAATATTAATTAAATATTAATGAAATATATGAAAAGACAAGCAAATTAAATGGGGGAGTTTAATAGGTTGTAAAGAGGAGATGAATGGTGGCCATAATTATTAAAATTAAGGTAGAGTTGGTACATCAAATATTTATCAAATATTTAGGAGGAGATAAATGGAGGAAGGAGATAAATGGAGGAAGGAGATAAATGAAGAAGAATATGAAGGTGGCTAGTGTCATTTCTTGTAAGAGAGAGAGAGGCATGTATAGGTGACGATTTTTAGAGAGAGAAAAGGGTGCCCAATTTTGATAAAATAAAGAGGAAGAGATGATGTGGAGGGTTTAAATGGTGTTACATGAAAAGACTAGTGCTTGCATTTAATAAATATATAAATGAGTTTAAGAAATATTAATGAATTATAGGGTGGTGGTAATGCATGGAAGAAATGAAGAGAGGATGTAAAGGGTTACAATAATAATAAAATAAAGTGCATGTACTTAAAGGTGACAGTTTTGACTTAGGAGGAAGAATATGAAATTATGTTATGAGTGATAAATGAGTGATAAATGATGGTGGTTGCATGATGAGGTGGTTTTTATAAAATAAATATTGTGGTTTTAATATAATATGAGAGTAGTAAAATATTACGTTATATGGGCTTGCATGGTGCATACATGGATTTTGAGGCGGCGAAGACATGCAAAGGTGATGACGATGACGTTATGCATGAGAATGATGTGAAAGAAAATAGGTGAATGTCGTAGACTTGTATGACACCAACCATATTGAGAGTTGTCGATGATGGACTAGCGACATGCATGGGTTGACCATTCATGAAAGTGTGGGTAGCTTGCATGAAGAAGAGCTGAATGGGTGGTTGCGAAGTGAAACACTTGAGCAGCTTGAACGAGTGCAAAGAGATTTTGACTTGGGTTAACGTAGATAACATGAATTGCTCGGCCAATGCAGTGACTTTGGTAAATATTTCTTTTGCAAACGTCGGGAGCGCGACCACAACAATAAACCTACAAAAATAAATATAATTTAAATTAGTAGACAAAAATATAAAATATATGATTTATAAATAAAAATACTAAATTTGTTATTACTTTTATATTAATTATTAAACTAAAATAAATACTAAAAATAGGTATAAATCCTACAAAAATAAATAAGACTTAAATTATTAAACAAAAATCAAAAAGATATTTTTCATTAACCAGAATAAATAAAATATGTAATTAATACTAAATATTAAACTAAATATTATAGTAAAAATACGCATAAATATTACTTATGAGGTATCAAGCGGGAAGTAGTGGGTGGAAGCCCCTTTGCCCTATGTCGGCTCTCAAAGGCCAAGCGAAGTGTTTACTTATTTCATATGTGGCCGGCCTGTGTGTCGATGTATGTAAAATACTTTTGTGAAGGTAATATTTTGTAAGCCCTTAAGGCCAAAACACTTTGTGTATTTTATATATCATTCCTCAGTTGATTAGTCGATATTCCTGTATTACGTTCTAAGTAATTTTAAATGTTTTTGCTAAAATGCAACTTTGAGTTAGGATGCGCTAATGATTTGGTTTCAATGTGTAACTCCACTGACTATCTATGGCATTTGGTATGGGGCCCCGACCGGACCTTTTGTTATATTCCATGTGATGGATGAAGGTGTTACATAGGATGCATTCACCCCGAAAATCAATGGGAAGTTGGGCTTAAACCACAAAGCCTGGGCAACAATGAGAATATGTCGATGCATGCGTTCAAATCATCCATTTTGTTGGGGGTGTTCCAACACAAGACATTTGATGCAACATACCATGATCAAGAAAATAATTTTTCATGCAGGTAAATTCAGTTCCGTTATCACTTTGCTTAACATTTACTTTCTTGTTAAATTATTGCTCAAACATAACAAAAAATTGCTTCAAAGTTTGGGCAGTTTCACTCTTTGTTTTTAACAAATAAACCCATACCGTATGAGAGAATTCATCGACGATGGTGTGAAAAAACACTGCTCTGCAGGAAGCAGGTATATGATACGGCCCCTATAAATCATAGTGAATCTGATCAAAATATGAGTCGATTTATCTTTACTTAAAGGAAACTGTTCTCGACATTATTTTGCCTTAAAACATACTTCATAATCAGACTTCCCCGTACAATTATTTCCTCTATTTATCTAAAAAATAGGAAACATATCAATCACTTTGCTTGATGGATGCCCGATGTCACGAACCATATTTTCTCAACATTTGCATGTTATAAAAGTAAGAGAAAATACGCGACGTGATGTCACGCATGCATGGGACAACTGTAGACACTCAGGCAAAAACCACACTCTTATTTATTTTGTATAAAAACATGTGGGTTAAGTTTTAAAAATATAGTTTTAAATTTAGAGATTAAGGAACCGTGTTCCTCGGTTCAGTGGATCAAGTAGTCCACAAGTAAGAAAATATGGTCACAATGGATAGAAAAACATAGCTTACTTCATTTTATCCTACATGAGCATGAGAACCCACCGAACATTCTAATGATATGCAAACATCTAAATTTAATATTGGTAAAAGGAATTTTATAATGCTTTAAAATAGTATGACATTAAGTAAAAAAGATGTCACGACTTTACGTTAAAATGCAGTTTTTATATATTTAAGATATCTAACATGCATCCTAACATAAATAATTCTCAGAGAGAAAGTAGAAATAAACAATAAGTAAGGTAGAAGAATGTAGAAAGTATTCTAACTTTTGTAATCAAAGCTATGGGCGTCAATAATGTAACATCCTTCCCGTGTCAAGGGAGGGAGTCTTACAAACAACCTGACACAAACCCATAGAAACTAACATCTGTCTGATCTGAAACAGAACCAAAAACTACCTAACACAACGAGGGGGAAACAATAACTGCTACAATTGGGCTTAATAACACCCACTCTAGCCACTCGGACAGCTACAAATCAGGTCCTAAGGCATTCAAAGAAAAGAACGCCTAAGCAAGAAAAGAACAAGTGGCAGCTAAAAAAAACAAAATTCATAACAACAGTGAGTATAATCAAATTGTAACACCCCCATCCGTCACATAGCATATAACATAAGGTCCGACCGGGGCTCGACACCATATACTACGGGCAGACCAAAGAGTTAATAAATTGAAACCATCATCTAATAATGGGTATCCTAACACAAAGTGCATCCTAGCGGAAGTAATTTAAAGGTTATAAATTTGAACGCAACAACAACATGAATGTACACTACCACAACTAGGAATGAATAACAAATATACAAAGAAGTCTTGGCCTTAAGGCCTTATAAGTTTTTACTCAAATTAAACTGTCTTGCATACATCGGCACGCAGGCCGACCATAAATGAGTAATAAATAAACAAAACAGACAATTCGCTTTGGCCTTTGAGGGACTGCTTAGCTATCCCTGGCTTCATCCCACTATATGTAAGACCCCCCTAGAGCACAAAACATGGCCGAGGAGAGTCTTATGCCCAGAATAGCCGCCTTGCGATAGTGTTATCACACAGGCTAACCTATACTACAAGATGCCTATCCTACCGACTAAACATATCATCAATGCCAACCCATCATAAAGAATAAACAGAAGTAAAAAATACACACTAATATATAAGTCCATAAGTATAACAAATAAAATAAGCAACCAAGGCTTCTATAATATCAGAGTACAAAAGGCCAAAAGGCCACAATATGAATCTCTCAAAATCTCACATCAGTCACTGACGACAGCGATGGTACCGTCACTTCAGGCCCTGTCGCCCTAGCCTGTTTCCTCCTAAAAAGGAAGACATAGCAACCGTTAGTTAAAAGACTAAGTGGATATCACATCCACTCTCCCTACGACTCTTAGGAACCAGGCAGAGAAAGGACCAGGGTACAATATATATATAAATAGTAGTACAAACAGGTGGTATATGATTAATCATTATTTGGTGTATATCAAGATAATTACAACAAATGTGTAAATCAACCTACTCTAGTAGTTCTACCATCAACAGTTATATATAAATATGAATCTACAACATGAAGTAACTTAACTTATATGAATGCCCATACAGACATATAAGTAAAGAATCAGCTCAATAGTAAAGTAACTCATCGTATAAGAGTGCCCATACAAACTTATACAATATGGATCTTGTGTATGCAATGTAATGAAAAGATATGAATGCAATGCAATGACTCACCCATGATCACACACATGCAACTGCTATGTCGACACAGACATGTAGTTCCCACTTTTTGAGCAGGTAGCTAACCTCTCAGGCTTCATCCGTCGTGGACAAATGGTGACAGTAGAGCGGGCATCTCTAGTACTTGGCTGGCATCCACACTACATGGCCTAGGCCTCTGTAAGCCTCCATGCTAAGAACACAACAGCAGAGCTCACATGCATACTATAGATCAAAAGGAGCCTCGGGTAGATGTGTATCGAGGACCAAGCCCAACTAGCCTATGTCGTGGCATGGAAGGAGCCTATGGGAGCGTATCACCAAAGGAGCAAGCCTAACCATCCACTAGCACAAAGAGTGCCTCGGGAAGTAAACACCGAGGATCAAGGCCCAACCGTGCAAGTCTATCTATCAACTCATGTCGGTGTGATGACCGACGGGCACATAGACCTGCCACACTATCCTTAACCCAAGATTTTGACACCGCGTGTCAACTCACACCGCATGCAATTTCACATCTAAGGGCTCCACAATGCATCCCTTATAATTATTCACATCCCATGCTCAACAACACGCAAGGGTTCCACACCGAGTCTCTTATCGACACATCGTTCTAGTGCGATAAACACACACGCACTTCCATCCCTTCCACATTTCCATACCACACAAGGGTTTACTATTTACACAGGTGGTAAACCACCTTACATAACATACCGATCTCACACTACCACCCAAAGGGAGGCACGACTCTAAGCAGTGGAACACTTTACACCTTCCCTTATTTATCACATCTCATAGCCATGTATTAACCTCATCCAAAACCTGTTCCTTTTCCCTAATTATAATCGTGCACAGTCATGTTTCGCCAACTAATTGTTTATCGAACTCCTCCAAATAGTTTACTCAACCATGGCTCACCAATCCCTTTGTTTACACAAGGATGTATCGCTGAATCCTGTCAATCATTTGTTTATCATGATTATATATAGACTGACTACACTTAAACGTCAGCATCAAAGTGATACAATCTTTTACCAACTTCAGACCCGGATCTACACTAACTCGTAGTCAATATGTATTAAAGATGTGACTATACAACAACTTCTGTAGAGGATTCCTGAGGCTACTAGAATCCTATGACAACATGTAACCATCTGTTGGAAAGGTTTTTTCTGAGTGCTACAACTATCGTATTAAGCCCACGACCGAATTCAGGCCGTAACCTACTCAAAAACAACCTTGAAGTTTGTTGCGCGCATAAAAAAGATTTCTGCACGCATCTTAAAGCAAAATGTGCGAACAGAAAACAAGAGACCAAAAATTGGAGTAACAAAATTTTTATTATCCAAAAAGATATCTATTACAAAGATATGAACTCCCTTTTATAGAATAGAGGAGAGAAGAGAGATTACGAATAAGCAATGTGAGACTAATAATTAAATGAACACAAAACTATACAAGACACATAAGCCGCACGGTTAGCCTAACCGCACAACCTCTACAATGTGGAGGACAAGTGGCCAATATCCCCAAGCCGCCATAGACAAGCTGCCAGATCGCTCACACCGCCAGACATCAGCCAGCAACATCTCAACACCAAGCTGCTGGGAGAAGCCTCCAGACTACCAGACAAACTGCCAGACCGCCCGGTCTCCAACCCGACTACCAAACTACTCAGACAAGCCGCCAGACCGCCAGACCGCCCAGTCTCAACTCACCAGACCGCCCGGTCTCAACACTCCCCCTCAAGCTGGAGCATAGATATCAATCATGCCCAACTTATCGTAAATGTGAAACAAAGAAGCGGACACCGGCTTGGTGAAGACATCTGCCAACTCGTTGTTAGAAGTGACGAATGGAGTACAAATCTATTTCTTCAAAACCTCTTCTCGAATAAAGTGACAGTCGACCTCTATATGTTTTGTTCTCTCATGAAAGATCGGTTTTTTGGAATGTATATAACAACCTTGTTGTCGCAGAACATAGGAAGAGGATAGTTGTAGACCTCTCCTAGGTCAAGCATGAGAGCCCGACACCACTTTAACTCACATGTTGTCTATGCCATACTATGATATTCTGCTTCTGCACTAGACTTGGAGACAACAGACTGTTTCTTGCTCTTCAAGCTCACAAGAATTCCTCCAACAAATGTGCAAAAACCCGATGTTGACTTGCGATCTCCTTTATCATCAGAATAGCTCAAATCTGAGTACGCTTCAACCCTCAAGTGACCATTCTTCTGAAAAAGCAATCCTTTCCCTGGAGCTTCTTTAACATACTCCAATTTCCTCAGGGCAGACTGTAGATGGCACTCCCTAGGAGCTTGCATGAATTGGCTAACCTTGCCTACAACATAGGATATGTCAGGTCCTGTAACTGGGAGATAAATGAATTTGCCCACCAGATACCGGTACATCGAAGAATCAGATAGAGGAGGTGAGTCATCTGTCCAAGTTTTGTCTTCCCCAATAGCCATGGGACATTAAGCAGGTTTAGCATCAGTCAACCCTGCCTCTTTTAGCAAATCAAGAGCATACTTACGTTTGGAGAGAACTAAAGAGTTGGGCTTTCGAGAGATTTCAATCACAAGAAAGTATTTGGGGGAGCCCATATCCTTAGTGACTAGGTGTTGCCAGAGGTATTTCTTTGTCAAAGCTACCCCAGCCTGGTCATCGTCAGTTAGAAGAATATCATCCACATATACAACAAGAACCACCATACCAGAGGAGGTTTTGCAAATGAATACGGAGTGATCAGCTGAACTTCTTGCAAAACAAATGGCCGCAACAATGCCGCTAAACTTGTCAAACCTAGTCCGAGGGCTTTGCTTTAGGCCATAGATGATCTTCTTCAGATGGCATACTCGTGTCTCCCCCTAAGTAATATACCCAGGAGGTTGCTTCATGTATACGTCCTCCTAAAGATCACCATAGAGGAAGGCATTCTTGTCATCCAGTTGGGAAATTGGCCAATCCCTATTGACAGCCACAGAGAGAAGAACCTGAATGGTGTTGAGACGAGCAACTGGTGAGAAAGTGTCAAAGTAATCAACCCCATAAGTCTGTGTGAAGCCTTTGGCGACTAAGCAGGCCTTGTATCGATCTACGCTACCGTCTGGACAGAACTTCACAATGAATACCCATCGATAGGCAACCACTTCAGTGCCCAAAAGGGGAGGAACAAGGGTCCATATGCCCCTTTTAGTGAGGGTAACAATTTACTCATCCATGGCAGTCATCTAATAAGGAATAGTAAGAGCTTCCTGGTAGGTGTGGGGAGTGGCAGTGGCAGAGATAGCCAAGGCAAACGTCCTGCGAGAAGGAGTTAGATGATCATATGAAACAATAATAGTTAGCGGGTGTTGAGTACACATCCACACCCCTTTGCAAAGAGTAATAGGAATATCCAGGTCGGCGAGTTCCTCAGTTTCCGGAGCATCCGTGACGGAGAGAGCTGGCCCGGGAGTAGAGAGAGACGACCTCAGAGAAGAAGGAGATATCTCGGTAGGTGGACACAGTGGAGGAGATGGTGGAGAGGGAGGAGGTGGCGGAGTCTCGGTAGGTGTAGAGGGAACAGAAACGGTGGTAGGAGAAGGAGGAATATCAGGAGAGCAAGAGGAGTCGGGAGAGAAGTAGGATGCATTTTTAAAGAAGGTGACATCCACAGAGACAAACTGCTTGCGGGAAAACATGTTAAAGCAACTATAGCCTTTCTGAGTGGTAGAGCATCCCAGAAAGACACACTTGGTGGCCCGTGGTGAGAGTTTATCACGGTGGCAGAAGGAGAGTACATAATGGCTATGCACCCAAAGACACGGAGAGGGAGAGGAAACAAATCCTTCCCTGGATAGAGAATGGAGAAGGGCGTTTTACCTTGGAGAATTATGGAGGGAATGCGATTGATAAGATAGCAGGAGATGAGAACAACATAGCCCTAATAGGAGCGAGGAACCTGTATTTGAGTCAGCAAAGTGCGCGCAACATCAAGGAGGTGATGGTTTTTACGTTCGGCCACGCCATTTTGCTGTGAGGTATAGACATAACTAGTTTGATGAATAATACCGTGTTTCATACAGAAGGAGGAAAACTCATGACTAAGATATTCCTTTGCATTATCAGGGCGAAAGATTTTAATAGAGACATCAAATTGATTCTTAATCATATAATAAAAGGATTTTCATACATGAAATAATTTAGAGCAATCTCGTAAGAGATACACCCAAGTACAATAAGAGAAATCGTCAATAAAAGTTACAAAATATGAACTACCCCGACCTATGGTGAGGGTAGGAGCGGGTCCCCAGACATCGGAGTGAACTCGATCAAATGGTCAGGAAGATCCACGACCTTGCTTAGGTGAGAAGGAGGAGCGATGATGCTTTCCAAGCTGACATCCATCACAGCTGAGGTGAGGAATCTGCTGAGGAAGGTGAGGCATAAGCTGACGAAGAAGTCATGGAGCAGTGTGAGCAAGACGAAGGTGCCACTGGAGAAGATCAGTAGAGGAGGAAGCGTATAATGCAGAAACATTGTCGAGGAAGTAGAGGCTGTCGCTCTCAGTCCTAGTAGCAATCGTCCGTTGGGAGCCCGGATCCTGAAAGGAACAAGAGGTTGGAGTGAATGTGACAAAACACTATAGTTACTTGCACAGAGAAGTGACAGATAGTAAATTACAAGGGAACGTGGGCACGTAGAGGGTATCCTCTAAGAAAAGAGACAGAGTGACTTGAACCACTCCCGTCTCATTGACCGATGAGGGAGAGCGATCCGCAATAAAGACAGGGGGCAACCGATCATGTTTTTCTAGGAGAGAAAAACATTGAGGATTGCCAATAATGTGATTGGTAGCACTAGAGTCGATCAGCCATTTACCTTGAGTAGCGACATGAGCACTACCTGAAGACATGACAACCGAAGCGGATGGCTTCGAAGAGGAGGTTGAAGCGTCACTCGTTGGTCGAAGATGAGGATGTTTCTTCCAGCAGCGATCAACCGTATGGACGGTGCGGCCGCAGTGAGAGCAGAGAAAGCAAGTAGCACCATATACACATGATTGATGGTTGCGGCCACCAGATCCAGTCCGCTGAGTGTGGTGAGCATAGTTTTCTCGTGGAGGAGGGGATGATAATAATAGACGTTGTAGCAGAGAGATAACATCGGCTATATGGGCAGCAGTTGCATCTAAGGTGGGAGACTCCGCCTCGCCAAGAATTTGTTGACGGATCATATCATAGGACTTAGGAAGTCGCAGAATGTAGCACACAACTAGCAGATCCTGGAAGTGTTTGTGTTGCTTGGCCAGATTCGTAGAGAAGGGGCGATTGTGGAGAATTTGGGCTCCAAGAGCCTGAACTTGTTGGTATGCAGTAGCAGGAGACATGAAGGGATGGGCAAAGAGGTCCGCATACAAAGTATAGATGCGAGATGTCTGAGGCCCCTTCGAGTAGAGAGCGGCAAGATGAAGCCATGCATCCTTGATCATCTCATCATGACGGATGATGGGTAGGAATTCATCAGAAAGACTGTTAGCCAACCATGTGTGGATAAGGGCATCGCTGGCATCCCAATCATCAAAAAGAGGGGAATCTTGCGGAGGAGGGTCATCGCTGAGATGATGGCGTTTGCATTGAGAGCGGAGAAGGAAGGTGAAGGAGACACTCCAATCCGGGTTGTTAGGACAGATGAGTTTGGAAATGGTGACAAGGTTGCCCGAAGGAGTAGGAGGAGTGGGAGGAGGAGCGGTAGCGGGAGTAGTGGAGGTAGAGATATCGAAGGTTGTTATAGAAGAGAGCAGAGAGAAGAACAAGTCGCACGGCTAAAGAGGAGGTCGCGACGACTAACTAGCACGTGCAGCTAGAAAAGGAGGCCACGCCAAGGAGAACAGGTCGCGACGACTTAGGAACAAGTCGCAGTGACTAGAGAGCGGGAGTGGCTAGAAAGGAGGGGCAGAGAGGACGCCCATACAGGGGAAGAAGAAACCGCGCGAACAGGGCGCAAAAAGAGAAGAAACAGGTCGCGAGAATAGGAACAAGCCGCGCGGACAGGTCGTGCGGACAGAGAGGGCTCAAAAATCTGGAGGAAAAGATCGAGTCCTCCGAAACCATTTGCGGACAAAAAACAAGAGACCAAAAAATTAGAGTAACAAAACTTTTTTTATCCAAAAAGCTCTCTATTACAAAGGTATGACCTCACTTTTATAGAATGGAGGAGAGAAGAGAGAATACAAATAAGCAATGTGAGATTAATAATTACATGAACACAAAACTATACAAGTCGCATAAACCGCACAAGCCACACAGTTAGCCTAACCGCATAACCACTACAATATGGAGGACAAGCGGCTAATATCCCCAAGCTACCATAGACAATCCGCCAGACACCAGCCAATAACCTCTCGGCACCAAGCCGCTGGGAGAAGCCTCTAGACCGCAAGATAAACCGCCAGACCGCCCGATTTCCAACACGACTACCAAACTGCTGGGACAAGCTGCCAGACCGCTAGACCACTCGGTCTCAACTTGAAAGACCGCCCGATCTAAACACAAAACGAATGACATTGGTTTGTCTTCCTCCTCTTACCATTATTCCAAAACAACATCCAGAATCCCTCCTCACTTATTCACCCTCAATAAGCCACTTCTCTTCACGAAACTATGTCCCCATCTTCACTTAGAAGGATGGAGAGGTTGAAGTCATCTAATCTCTAGGACACAAGTCCTAGTATGGCCTCTTCCTAGAAAATCTTCCTCTCACAAATCAAAACTCTTTTGTGTCGATATATATATCCTAGAAATAACTAGAGAACTTGCACCAAGGGAGAGGGTAGGAAGCTCACCTCATTTCCGACATTTCCGACCATGGATCTAGTCACCCTCCTTGGCGGCATAGTTCTTCTTCGCAGGCGCTGTTCTTCACGGGAAAATGGAAGAAGCCTTCCTCCAAAAATTCGACTCTAGTAACTTCTCCTCTGACTGTTTTGCACAGGTAATGGCTCAGCAAGAAGAAGCGATAATAACGTCCAGGGTTTTTAGTTTGTTCCTTTTATAATTATATATTAGGTTAAGTCACTTGCCACATGTCACCGTGTTAGTGGACCGCCCATTATTACCCAAATTAAGACTTATTTGAAATGATCAGTCCAAGGAAACCAAGCTGCACTCATCCCGAAATCCGGTTCAACCCTCCTACACAAGACTGCAGATTCTTCCTGGGCCGAAAATGCACCAAGTCAAATTCGGCGAGTATCCTCTGCATTCTCGATGAATCATGAGTAACCTCTTCAATTTTCGACGAATCGGCGAATGAACGCGTGTATTCTCAATGAATTCGTGACTAGTCTTGCCGAATTTTCCAAGTGATGTTCGATGAATTCATCGAATATCCTTAGTGATATTCGACAAATTCACCTTAGCCGAGTTTCCAAAGTTTTTTCTCGCGGAATTCTTCTCCACCATATTCGAAGAATTCGTCGGATATCATCAGCGATATCTGACAAATTTCACTTAACCATTTCTCAAATTTTGGCATCGAGTATCTCCCAGCGATACTCGACGAATAGTAACCATACCCGATGAATTCCACTCTGCTAACTTCCCTAACATACTCGACGAATTTGTTGGATATCCTTGGCGATATCCGATGAATTTCCCTTAGTCGATTTATCCTAAGCTCTTTCCCTCATTATTCGTTGAGTATCACTCAACCCTAACCCTTCAGCCAATGCACCCCGAGCCTGAGTCAAGTCTCTTGACTCAAAACGCGTGCGGGGGGGCCTTGCGTGAAATGGGTCGTTTCAAATCCTGTAAACAAAATAAAAGATTTCGTCCCCGAAATAAGGTTATAGGGAAGTAAAGGCTGCTAAGAGAATACGCTTTTAAACCTTACCTTGGGGAAATAACTCTGAGTAGCACTTTTGCATCAAGTCCACCGGCTCCCAAGTATACCCCTCCTTCACATGATTAGACCACATGACTTTTACCAACGAGACACTTTTTTGTCGCAACCTCCTTGTTTCGGTGTCCACTATCCGCACTAGCTCTAGTAGGATAGATCTATCAGTTGCTACTGCTCCATCTGTTGTGAGGACATGTTGATCGGGTCGTAACAGTGCCTTCCGAAGTGACGAAACATGGAATACGTCATGTAAATTCTCTAGCTCTAGAGGTAGCTCCAACCGATAGGCCAAAGGGCCAACCCTTTCCAATATAACATAAGGCCAAACATATCTTGGGCGGATCTTCTTCATACCACGCACCCATGACACTCCATGCATCGACCGGATCTTTAGGAACACCTTTTCACCCACCTAAAATTCCACCATCCGGTGCTTTGCATTATAATACTTAGCATGCCGAATTTGATCTTCAAGCATGCGGTCCCGTATTACTCTAGCAACAACATCTGTATCGTTAATATACTCAATTCCCAAAACCTTTGTGTCTTCATCCTGTACCCATGACAAGGGAGTTCTACACCTTCTTCTATAAAGAGATTCATGGGGTACCATCCCGATACTGGCTTGATGACTATTATTAAGTGAAAATTCTACCAAGGGTAAGAGTCTTTCCCACAACTCTCCTCTATCTAGCACACACAATCTAAATAGATCTTCTAAGGTTCTGATGGTCCTTTCAGACAACCCATCCGTCTGAGGATGAATGGCTGTGCTGAATGTAAGGCGTGAGCCAAAATATGTCTGTACTGCCTTCCACTCTCTGGAGGTAAAATGACCATTCCGGTCAGAAACAATTGTCTTTGGCACACCATAGTACCGTACAAACTGCTCCACAAAGAGGCGCACTAAAACATCCACATATGCCTCCTACTTCATAGGGTTAAACCTGACTACCTTCGTCAACGATCCACGATTACCCAAACTGAATCATTCCCAGAGCGTGAGCGTGTAAATCCGTGAATGAAGTCCATGGAGATATCCTCGAACTTCCACTCAGAGGTGGGCAACAACTATAGTAATCCTCCGGGTCTCTTACACTCCACCTTCACATTCTGACAGGCCTCACAGTGTATAACAAAATACTTGACATCTTTCTTCATTCCTGGCCAAAACATGGTCTTCTGCAAGTCGCTATACATCTTATAAATCCCGGGATACACCAAATACTTTGAACAATATGCCTCTCTCAATATGTATTACCGGATTTCCCCGCCCTTGGGAATGTAGAGTCGGACACGGAAATGCACAAGGCCGTCCTTTAGTATGCACTGTTTAGTAGTTCCATCTTCAATTGACTTAATTACATGGGCCAGAGCAGCATCCTTCACAAGTTCTCCCCGAATACGATCTTGAATGTCACATACTATACTCATAACAGATAGATATTCAGTATACTCCTCAGAATGATCTTTATACACCAACGTGATCTCCATCTCCTCGAGCTTTAGAGCTAATTCCATACTCATCAATCTAGACTCAGTGCTCGATTACGGTACCCTTTTGCTCAACACATCATCCACAGAGTTCGCTTTTCCGGGGTGGTAGTTCAAGGTAAACTCATAATCTCACAAAAATTCTAACCACTGCCATTGTCTCAAGTTCAATTCCTTTTTGGTATAAACATAATTTAAATTCTTATGATCTGAAAATATCTCGCAGTGGATGCCATATAGGTAGTGCCTCCAAACCTTCAAGGCGAACACCAATGCCCCCAACTCCAAATCATAAACCAGATAATTGACTTCGTGCTTCTTCAGTTGCCTTGAAGCATAAGAAATCACATGCCCGTACTGCATCCATACTGTTCCCATCCCTTGATATGATGTATCAGTGTAAACTTGAAATTTTTCATTTCCAGATGTAAGTACTAGGATGGGTGTGGAGGTAAGTCTATCTTTCAGCTCCTGGAAGGCAACTGCACACTAGGGTGTCCATTCGTATGATACACCTTTCTTTGTCATTGAAGTGAGAGGAAGGGATAACTTTGAGAATCCTTTCATGAACTTGCGATAATACCCAGAAGTCCAAGGAAACTCCGGACATCGGCTGCTGACTTCAAAGCCGACCATTCCTTCACGGCACGCACCTTGGCCGGATCTACAGCTAGTCAAGCACCACTGATCACGTGGCATAAGAAGGCAACTTCTCGAAGCCAAAATTCTCACTTGATGAACTTTGCAAACAAAGTATGCTCCTTTAACTTCTTCAGTACCAAGGACAAGTGTTCAACATGCTCTTCCTCTGTCTTTGAATAGAACAAAATGTCATCATTGAAGACGATGATGAATACATCTAGATATGGCTCAAACACTTTGTTCATCAAACTCATGAACGTAGCAGGGGAATTAGTGAGCCCAAACGACATCACAGTGAACTCGTATAGGCCATACCTTGAGCTAAATGCCATTTTCATGATATCCTCCTCTTATATCATCAATTAATAATACCCCGAGCGCATATCCAACTTGGAAAACCAATGCGCTCCTACCGACTGATCAAATAACTCATGGATATGGGGTGGAGGATAGGTGTTCTGCACCGTTAAACGATTAAGTTCCCTGTAATCTATACATAATCGCAACGTTCCATCCTTCCTCTTAACAAAAAAAACAGGGGCTCCCCAAGGTGATAAAATGGGGCGAATGAACCCTGATTCTACCAATTCTTGCAACTGAACTCTAAACTCTCCGAGTTCCTTTGGGTCCATTCTATAAGGGGTCCGAGTGATGGGCTTGGAACCCGGTACTAACTTAATTTAAAATTCCACCTCTCGATGCAGGTGTTATCCCGACAGCTTCTTAGGAAATACCTCGGGGAAATCCCGCACCACCCGCACATCCTTTATATTTATTGTCATCTCTTTCAACCCAAAACAAATCATGTAAACTTCTTCCCCCTTCATGTTGGCTTTTAAGGCCTGAATTGAAGATAATATCATACGAGGTGCGAATCTATCTTAGTGCGGTGCCAATCCAACCATGACATCCCCAGAATAAGGTCGAACTCTGGTATTCCCAACACCATTATAGGGGTGTCAAAGGGTTGTCCTTCAATGTATACTTCCAGGTCTCACTTGGCGGACAATGTCATCTCGGATCCATCCGGGAGGCGTACTCTCTGAGTAATACCGATGAAATATTGCACTCCTTCTAGGTCTTTAACGAAGTCTGCCGACAAAAACGAGTGTGTGACACTGGTGTCGAATAGGGTGTAAGCTGGTTTCCCACCAACCATCACAGTGCTTAGGTATCAATTACAAAGACTTAAGGCTAGAATCCTAGCATATCCTAGGTAATCAAAAAGAAATGCTTACAATATATTAATAAAATAACGATATACCTGCAATCACCTCCTGAGGATTCCTCTCCTGCACCATGTCTAGCGCAAACACCTGATCCCGAGCTGGTCCAGAATTCCTTCCCTGTGGTTCTCACCCTCATCCGCGCACATGTCCCTATCCTCGTGGAGCTATCAGAGGAAGATCAGGGGGAGCATTCCCACCTAGCTGTGGGAAATAGCATCGGATGTGGCCCAGCTGGTTGCACTTGAAGCAGACTTCTTTGTACTGCTCCCTAGGATTCAGGTACAGTTGTTGCGGTGGAGGTAGAGCTGGCTGCAGGGCCAAACGCTCCATCCTAAAATTCATACTGTTACTGTTCAAAATACCGATGTATTTATACAGTAGGTCATACAATATGACCGTTGTGGGCCCCACCAAAAGAAACCTAGCTCCGGTTTCAAAACAACGCCTGAAACTTGGTCCGGTCCAGCGAGCATAAGAATTTCGCCCAAGGCAAATTCGGCGAGAATCATAGGTGATTCTCGACGAATCGGCGAGAATCACTTATGATTCTCGCCGAATTCTACTTGGCAGAATTCTGGCTGAAGATCTAGCCATCCGGAGAGAATCGGCAAGAATCAATATTCATTCTTGACGGATCAGCGAGAATGCAAAGTCATTCTCGTCGATTCGGCGAGAATCAACTAGTGATTCTCGACGATTCTGCCTTAAGCAGAAATCAAGATGGCGTTGAGACAGCCGGCTGCACTCAGCAAGAATCAGCGAGTGATTCTCGACGAATCGGCGAGATTCTCGTCGAATCGGCGAGAATCACTTAGTGATTCTCGACGATTTCTACCTAGACGATTTTTCGTCTTTCCACCCGTGAGCTGCTCTTTGGCCCATCCTTGCTCCTTGTCTGCTCTTGATCTTTCTCAAACCTGTACTTGAAAGTAAGTACACTCCAATAGAGAGAGTACACGTAGGCCAACACACTGATCTGCTCAACGAGGGATTACGTTGCGCAGACCCGTGTATATTGAGTCACTGTACCCTGACATTGGTGTGTACTTAGCGTGGAATAATTGCAAGCACATCTTGAAGAAAATCATCAAATACAATGACTATTTACCTTAGCTTGTACAGGGGCTTCTTCAAATCAGGTACATTGTGGATACAATACCCAACAATCTCCCCCTATTTGAAGAAGCCTAAACCCTACAAGCTAAGGTGCATAGAACGTATGGGAATGAAAACCATAAACTTAAACTTGAGTTGAGAGTGAAATTCATTACCATTTTCCTGAGAGCATACTTGGAGCCACCTTAGCACCCGAGAGGGTAATCACCCCCTTTTCGGCTTCTGTAATACTGGGACTTCACTTGGAGCCACATGCTCCCCCTCAGATCTTGCATCCATGCTCGAGCTTGAGTTCCTTGCTGATGCTACCCCTTGATCCAAGAGCCTTGAGCCGTACAGTCTTCACTCTTCATAGTTCAGCATGCCGAGTTCAGTTTTGAAGAGACTGAACTTGGCCTCGTCTAGGGGCTTCGTGAAGATATCTGCGATCTGCTTATCCGTGGGGACATAACAGATAGAGATATCTTTGTTTTCCACATGCTCCTGAATGAAGTGGTAGCGCACTTTAATATGCTTCGTTCTGCTATGCGACACCGGATTGTTCGCAATTGCGAT
Organism: Platanthera zijinensis; assembly: GCA_039513925.1. Taxonomy (NCBI): domain Eukaryota; kingdom Viridiplantae; phylum Streptophyta; class Magnoliopsida; order Asparagales; family Orchidaceae; genus Platanthera; species Platanthera zijinensis. The sequence goes on from CM077087.1 coordinate 183,327,807, forward strand.
TGCGCTCGAGGAGTCGCAATACATCGGAACTTCGCTAAACTACAAGTCATAATCTTTGAGCTGATTTCTGATCCATAGAAGTTATATGCAACAGCTGCATGCTGAGATGTACTCAGATTCAACTGTGGAGGTGGCGACACAATTCAGCTTCTTACTGTTCCATGAGATAAGCCTTCTTCCGAGGAATTGACACGTCCCGGAAGTGCTTTTCCTATTATCCCTACTTCCTGCAAAGTCAGCATCTGAAAAGCCTATTAGCTCGACATCATTGTTTCTCGGGTACCACAAGCCAAGATTAGGGGTACCTTTAAGGTATCTAAGAATTCGCTTTGCATCGACATAGTTAGATTCCTTAGTGTTCACCTGATATCTGGCACAAACACATATGGAGAACATGATATCCGGTCTACTTGCAGTAAGGTAGAGCAGGGATCCAATGATGCTTCTGTATTTGGTTTCATCAAAAGGTTTCCCTTTCTCATCCTTATCCAGAGACATAGTGGATCCCATTGGAGTCCTCATCGAGGTTGCATTCTCCATTCCGAATTTCTTGAGGAGTTCATTTGTGAACTTCGTCTGAGAGATGAAGATTCCATCCTCAGACTGTTTCACTTGAAGTCCCAAGAAATACTTTAGCTCTCCCATACTGCTCATTTTAAACTTTCCTTGCATAAGTTTAGAAAACTTTTTGCAAAGATTATTGTCCGTTGAGCCGAATATAATGTCATCGACATAGATTTGCACTAGCAAGATCTTGCCTTTGACCTCCCTAAGAAACAATGTCTTATCTATTTTTCCTCTAGAGAACTTGTTCTCAAGAAGAAAACTAGACAGAGTCTCATACCAAGCTCGAGGAGCTTGTTTTAAGCCATATAAAGCTTTATTAAGAAAATATACATGATTGGGAAATGTAGGATTAACAAAACCTGGGGGTTGTGCGACATATACTTCCTCTTTCGTATTTCCATTGAGGAAAGCAGATTTCACATCCATCTGATAGACAGTGAATCCTTTGTCCGAAGCATACGCCAGGAACAATCTGATTGCCTCGAGCCTTGCCACTGGTGCAAAGGTCTGGTCGAAGTCGATCCTATCCTCCTATCTGTAACCTTGAGCCACCAGCCTGGCCTTGTTCTTTATGATGACACCGTGTTCATCCAATTTGTTTCTGAAGATCCACTTGGTTCCAATCACATTCTGCTTTTGTGGTCTGGTAACCAACGTCCAGACGTTGCATCGTCCGAATTGATGCAGTTCATCTTGCATGGCCAATATTCATGCCGCATCTTTGTTCGCCTCGTCGAACTTCTTTGGCTCAACCTGTGACAGGAAGCTAAGATGCAAAATCTCGTTAATAGTACCTCTTCGAGTTCTGACACCGTCACGAGGATCTCCGATGATCTGATCTCTAGGATGATCCCTCACGTGTCGGAGCTCTAGGAGACTGGCATCAGGAGCTCTGACATCTTCTTTAGCTTCTCCTTCTTCTAAGAGATTTGATCCATTCTGATCTTCAACTTCTCCAATTGACGTTGAGGTAGAAACCTTGACGTACTTGGGAGTTACATCTTTAGCAGTCTCATCGAGACTCAGCTGTTCAAGTCTTGCACCTGCATCTTCAAGAATACCGCTAGAAGAATTGCTATTAAGCAAGCTTCCTTCATCAAATACAACATTAATTGATTATTCAACCACTAGGGTTTTCTTATTGAAAACCCTATATGCCCGACTATGGCTACTATAGCCCATGAATATGCCTTCGAAGCATTTTTCACCAAATTTAGTACGCGGGTACTTCCTGTTATTGAGTACATAACATTTGCAGCCAAAGATCCTTAAATAGGACATGGTTGGTTTCCTGCCTTTCAGTAGCTCATAAGGCATCTTACGATGAGTCTTGTTGATCAATGCTCGGTTTTGTACATGACAAGCCGTATTGACAGCCTCTGCCCAGAAGTATTCTGGGAGAGAAGCGTCATTCAACATTGTCGTGCAAGCTTCAATGAGAGTTCTATTTCTCCTCTCCGCAACCCCATTTTGCTGAGGAGTACGCGGGGAGGAAAACTCATGAAAGATACCATGTTCTTCACAAAACTCTGACATAGCACCAGATTCGAATTCTGTTCCATGGTCACTTTTGATTTTTACCACTGAGCAGTTAAATTTGTTCTGAACCTGCTTGACAAAATTAGTGAAGATGTCAAACGTATCTGACTTTCGTTATAAGAAGAACACCCATGTAAACTGAGAGTGATCATCAACAATCACTAGCGTATAGGACTTACCTCCCAAGCTGTGAACTGGCACTGGACCAAACAAGTCCATATGCAGAAGATAAAGACATCTGGAAGAGTCTTTGTCTACAATGCCCTTAAAGGTAGCCCGAGTCTGTTTGCCCTTCTGGCACACAGAACAGGGGCTATCTTTGATGCACTTAATGATGGGAGCATCCCTTACTAAACTTTTAGAAAACAACATATTAATTGTCTTGAAATTAATGTGTGCCAATCTCTTGTGCCATTGTTCACAAAGAGATGCACTGCCTTTTGCAACCAGGCACACGGGGGTAGAAGAATCTAAACTAAGAAAATCTAAACAAAAGATATTTCTGCTCCTAATGCCGGTTAATACTGTCTCCGAAGAGGCACACGATAATATCAGGCACTTATCCTTGCAGAACTTAACGTCATATCCTTTATCACATAACTGACTTACACTGATCAGGTTATGATTTAACCCTTCAACATAAGCCACGTCGGTGATAGAGATTATACCGTTGGAAATCATACCGTAACCCCTGGTGACTCCTCGATTTGATCCCCCAAAGATGACTTTGGGTCCATTCTCGACTGGAGAGTAATCACGCAGCAGGCTTCTTGTCCCGGTCATATGCCGGGAGCATCCACTGTCCAAGTACCATATGGGAGTTTTGGTGGCCTTTGCATATTCCTGCAAAACAGAATTAATTTCCCTTAGGAACCCAATCAAACTTGGGTCCTAGATTCCTCGTTAGCATGCTCCCCCTCGGATGGTTAGCCCTACGAGTGGTCTGCCTCGCATTGCCAACATGAGGAGTCTCATTATTCCTCGGATTAAACCAGCAATCCACGGCAAAGTGACCAACTTTGCCACAGCACCAGCAGTCAAATCTGTTATACTTTATCCTAGGCACCTGCTTCACCCTTGGAACGGAAGGTTCAGCCGGGGCCTCGGACCTGGAGGTGGAGGCATCATGATGACAACAGTCGCATGATTTCTTCACCTCCTGGTTTCTCAGTGTAACAGGCTTGGCCTTGGGTGCCTGCTTCCTATTATGGCCGCTAGAGAAGTGGCCATAATCCTCCATTTGAACTTCCTCATAAGGTGCCTTGAAGACACTCTCGCCAAAGTTGTGGGGGAAGGCCCACCCCTCATACCGGCTCTTGGGCTTTTCAACCGAGGGCCGGAAGAAGTGGCCATAAGTTGACTCAAAGTCCTGTTCATTGCAGGGATAGCCAGGCTTCCTGAATACAACAGGGTTGAGTGGGGCCTTTCCCTTTTCTACAGTAGAGGCCTTCTTAGCAGCCTTATTTCTCCTATGCTTTTTGTTTCTCCTGGATGATTTACCAGGCACACCCAAATGACCCAAGCCAGCCCCCTTTGCCTGAGAAGAGAAGGTATCAACCAGTGGAAGAACAGTCTTTGGCATAGAGAAGCTTTGGACAATCTTCTTTTCTGCCGTAAGTTGTTCTTCCAACTTATTAATTTCTTCCTGTTTAAGGTCAAGGAGACTTAGAGACTCTGAGTGCTTAGAGATCAGATCCAGGTGCTCCTATCGGAGAGAAATCAAGCTAGTGATCTCTTCCCTTAGGGAGACACCCTCGACCTTAAGGAATTTGACTTCCTTTTTCTGAGCCCTCAATCTCTTGCGGCATTCCTCGAAGGTGTTGAGCAAAAGCTCATACTTTTCGAGGAGCTCAACTTCTCGGGCAGATGGGCTGTCCTCGAGATCATCATCAGGAGACTCATAGTCAGAGTCAGAGAGGGGGGTACGAGCTTTTACCTTCCCAATGAATGGGGGGCATTCTCCTTCTGAGTCAGAGCGACCCACCTGCCCGAAGTAGGCTTCCTCATCATCACTGGAGTCTGAGGAATCAGACTCACTTAGTGTCTTTGACTTTTTGGCAATGTAGCTCCTCTCCTTCTTCTTGTCTCTAGGGGACCTATGCTCCTCTCCCTTTCCCTTCTCTCTCTTTCCTTGTTGGCAATCAGCCACGACGTGTCCTGGCTTATTGCATCCAAAACAAATAATATAAGAGGAGCGATGTTTGTTCGGTTTGGAAGCATACCTGTCAGAAGAATAATTTTTCTTCTGATGCCTGGAGGAGGAGCCATCTCTCTTTCATTGATTCCTCAGCTTGAGGAACTTCTTGAATTCCCGGGTGATGAGGGAGAAATCTTCCTCTGACAACTCTGAGCCAGAGGAGCATGGCTTGGAGTCTTCCTCCTCATCCTTTTTCCACACGCGGGAAGAAGCAACACCCTTGCCCTTTCTGGAGTGAATGGCTTTTAGGGCCACAGTATTTTCTTTGGCTGCGGCTTTCTCTGCTTCCTCTTCAGCTTTCCTTGTGTTCAGTTGAAGCTCATATGACATGAGCTTCCCAAACAGAATTTGCGGATCTGTTTTAGCTAATCTGCCAAACTCTCGGATGGCGCAGATCTTCGTGTCCCATTCCTTAGTAAGGGACCTAAGGAATTTATCATTAAGTTCACCATCAGTGAACACTCTTCCATATCCCTTGAGAGCATTGACGATCTTGAGGAAGTTCTCGAAGGTAACTCCGATCTCTTCCTTGGGCCCCTGCCTGAAGGCCTCATATTTCTGATTCAGGAGGGATCTCCGATCATCCCTCACTTCGTCTGTGCCCTCCATCAGGATAATCAAGCTGTGCCAGATATCCTTGGCTGTCCTGTAGTTGCAGAAGTTCTGCATCATGGAGTCATCGACTGCGCTGATTAGTATGTTCTGTGCCTTCTTGTCCAGTTCGACCAGCACCATCTCGTCCTTGTCCATTTAAGAAATCTTCTTTGGCACCTTTTGGTAGGATCAATGGTTGAGGCCTTAGTGGGAATATAAGGTCCCTCCTCCACGACCATGAAGAGTCAGGGTCGACTGCTTCCATGTAAAATCTAATCATTACCTTCCAGATAGGAAAGTTTATCCTGTTGCACACATGGATCTTGCCTGAGTACTTGAGTCCGTCCATAGTAGATATCTGCCTTCTTCTTGACACTAGTGGCAGGAACTTACTCGAGGTGTTAACCCCTTTGATTAGCAACCTCCCTTTGATACCACTTGAAAGTCCACATAGTGCCAACTACCTTCACCTATGGGGGGGGGGGGGAATAGGTGTCTTGCAACGATTTTAGCGGAATTAAAATTCTACCTACACAAGTAAACAAAACAACACATCACAAACAGACACTAGCAGTTATAGTGGTTCCCCGATTTGGGTACGTCCACTTTCCCCCTTCGACCTATCTCCCAACAAGGGACGGCTCGGTCTCTTCACCAACCGGATTGAAATCCAATCCTCACACTAACGGAAGGAACCCTTCCAAATGAAGGAGTCACCACTCCTCCACCACGGGTTGCACCCAACCCTTACAACGAGGAACCTAAGTTCCTTTACAACAAAAATAAAATGGAAGGTATAAACTATACAATCTTCTTGTGGAGTGCTCGGTGTCCCTCTTCGTTCGATGATGCGTTCTTGACGAAGACAAAGAGTCCACGACCTAGCTCTCACTTAGAATGAATCACCACGAACCTGACGGCAGCAAGAAGAGCGGCGACTTGACGTTCAGGATCGGCGGCTGCAAGAAGTGCGGCGGCTGAGCTTTAGAGATCCAACCTTCATAGCAAAGCTAGCAAGGTCTACCAACGGTCACACTAGGATCGATCATCTCGATCAATTCGTAAAGGGAAGGTATTCCCGATCAACGAACCAAGAGACAAAGGATCTCTGGATAGACACGTGAGAAGCGTAGCTTGGCTGAGCTTCTGTCACCGGGAGATCAGGAGGTGTCCACGATCATAGGCGGCGACAATCTTCCTGAGTGACGACGGCGGCGACGGAAGAGAAATCCGTGATCTAGGTTACGTCGGCGGCTTGGTATTCTTTCTTGTATGTTCGTACTGTTACTATTCAAAATACCGATGTATTTATACAGTAGGTCATACAATATGACCGTTGTGGGCCCCACCAAAAGAAACCCTAGCTCCGATTTCAAAACAGCGCCTGAAACTTGGTCCGGTCCATCGAGCATAAGAATTTCGCGCAAGGCAAATTCGACGAGAATCATAGGTGATTCTCGACGAATCGGCGAGAATTACTTATGATTCTCGCTGAATTCTACTTGGAAGAATTCTGGCTGAAGATCTAGCCATCCTGAGAGAATCGGCAAGAATCAATATTCATTCTCGACGGATCGGCGAGAATGCAAAGTCATTCTCGTCGATTCGGCGAGAATCAACTAGTGATTCTCGACGATTCTGCCTTAAGCAGAAATCAAGACAGCGTTGAGACAGCCGGCTGCACTCGGCAAGAATCAGCGAGTGATTCTCGTCGAATCGGCGAGAATCACTTAGTGATTCTCGACGAGTTCTACTTAGACGATTTTTCGTCTTTCCACCCGTGAGCTGCTCTTTGGCCCATCCTTGCTCCTTGTCTGCTCTTGATCTTTCTCAGCCCTGTACTTGAAAGTAAGTACACTCCAATAGAGAGAGTACACGTAGGCCAACACACTGATCTGCTCAACGAGGGATTACGTTGCGCAGACCCGTGTATATTGAGCCACTGCACCCTGACATCGGTGTGTACTTAGCGTGGAATAACTGCAAGCACATCTTGAAGAAAATCATCAAATACAATGTCTATTTACCTTAGCTTGTACAGGGGCTTCTTTAAATCAGGTACATTATGGATACAATACCCAACAAGGGCCAAATGCTTGATCCTAAAATTCTGATAGAAGCAACACCCGCCTCTATTGTTTCCTCTCCCTCTGTTATCCTGCCTCCTTCTATAACTGGGGCCGACCTCCATCACACCCTCAGCAGGTCTCTTATTATTATTCTGGACCCTCAAGTGATCCGCTTCCCGTCTCTTCGTCATGTCAATTATCTCCGCTAGGCTCATATTTGCTATAAACAAAAGCGCTTGCCTCAGGGGGTCTCACAAGCCTTTGTAGAACCGTGTAGCAAAACCTCTATCATCCAAATCACAGGAGTCAACAAACCTTGCCAGATGCTGAAACTCCCGCTGATATTCGGGAACTGACTTGGATCCCTACCTCCGCTGCAGGAATCTTTCCCCGAGCTCATCTCTAGCGGTCGAAGGAATGAAATTTTCCAAGAAAGCTTCAGAGAACTCAGTCCAACTAATCTCCGTATATACCCAGTCCTAGAAGATGGAACCCATGAGGGAATTCCACTACCTCTTCGCATGCAGTTGTAGGACTGAGACTGCTAAGGTCACCGCCATATTGGCTGGACAACAGATTCCTGCCAACAGTTCCTGAACTGTGTCGAGCCATTCTTCCGAACACACAGCTGACTCTGTCCCAAGGTAGGCAGGAGTGGAGAGAGCTCAGAAAGTTCTCAACCAGTTTGAGCCCGGAGCCAATTGCTGCACTAAGGCCTGTTGAGACTTAAAGGCATCCAGAATAGGCCTGAGCATCTATCCCAGCTCTGATTGCTGAAATTGAGTGGCTACGGAAGGGGCGAGAGTGCTCCCTTCTGGCTCTACATGCACCAGGATCTACATGTAAGGTAGAAACCTAAGGTCAGGTTGGCTAATCATGTAATACCCCGGTATTCCAGACCTTGCATCTTTGGAAGCTACTGTGTGATGGTAGTAGCTATCACTCTGCGGCAACCTTGTTTCGTCGAGTGTAGACAGCTCGATGAAAGCCGTTCATTGAGTGTTGATTGGGCTATCGCTCAGCGGAAGTTAACTATCGCGCAACGGAAACTCCAGGGTTGGCGTTGAGAGCATTGAGTGCTAGCGCGTGCGTTAGCAATCTGAAAGGAGGGTGTTAGGTCAGATTACTCTAGATGGGGGGGGGGGGAGGTGAATGGAGTATTAAAACTTTGGCTCTTTTTCTAGATTATATCAGAGTAAATATAGTGATACCATATATTAGTTAAGGAATAAGAAAAACTAAGCTAAACAATTCAGCAATAACAAGCACATCAAAAAAAAATGAAAAGGTGCAACCAGACAACACAAGAAGTTTATAGTGGTTCCCCTAAACCTGGGTACATCCAGTCTTCTACCACCCTTGGTAGGAATCCACTAACAGGTTTTGATAAGGTGACTGCCACCACAAGATCTGGTTCAGGTAGATCAGGAAACCCTTCAGACTTTTGATCAGGTGCCCAAAAACCAACTTCAAGTCTTTTGGAGGGAGACTTGTCAACCAAACTAACTTTTTAAGGGAGCTATAACCCTGTACAATGGGATGAAAAAAGTTGATGGAAGTCTTCTCTTTTCTCAAATACAACTGAGAAGACTGTGTGGATTCTTGTGATGTCAAAGCTCCTTCTGAGAGGTAGAATGTTTCTGAAAGAACAGAGCTTTGCTAAAGGGTGAGTAGGTCTTCAGTTTGATCTGCCAAGATCAAGGAAATCCAATAACAGATGTTGAAAGGAATGTCTCTAAGGATTTCTGAAACAGTGGTTGAAGAAGACTCTTGATATTGATGATTTGTTCTTCTTCAAACTACAGTGATGGCAGAGAATGAAAAAGCGTTGAGAGCGTCGAGTGCTTGTTAGGAATTTCTTGTTCAGTGCTTCTCGATTTCTCTTCCTGTTTCTGTAACTGTCATTCATGTCTGTTCTCTTTTCTCGAAGAAGAGAGAATTACTTTTATTCCATAGTTGAAAAGTTCTCTTTGAATTTTTGAATTCTTCCATAAATACTGGCTGCTAGGGGGAATAGAAAACGACTGGAATAATAGCATTGATGAGTTTCCCAACTATTCTTGATAGAATAAGCAAATATTTATTCTGAAGAATACCATATTTAATGCAGCCAAATAACAGCTATATTTATAAGAATATTTGCATTAAATGCTCAGAATAATACTGCTAATAAGGAACAAAAGAGGGAAGGACTCATTCTGGAACTACACAGAAAACTTCGAATGCAAAACAGAATTCGTTGACCAGAGAACAAAGATCGTCGACCAGAGAATTCAAGTTCGTTGACCTGAGCTATACGATCTGTTAACTGGGAATAACTTAACAAATCTGCACTCTGAGATCGTTGAGCTGAGAAACTGACAAAAGAAAACTAAGCGTCGACCTGAGCTCTGAGAACGTCGAGCTCAGCTAAGAGAATTAACTATGAGTTCGTCGATCAGAGATCGACGATCGTCGAGCTGAGTTTAAAAAATTTCTAACAGATCACTGTCTTATGAAAGCTGCTAAAACTGATTCTTAGAAGTCCACTTCTGGCTTGTCCTAGGAGGTAGCACTAATCAAGACTTAGCCTCAACTCTAAGACTAATAATCATGACCCTAGCTATACAATGTTGGGTCACACTCAGCCTAAGTTATTGAACTTAGCCCAAATCCAACTAAGGATCCAACAATCTCCCCCTATTTGAGTGAGGTCACTAACACAAAAACAACACCATCATAAAACAGAAGAAAATGTACCTGACAGGAAAAAAAATATTTAGCAGATATTTACAGAGTTGTGCTTCATGATAAACTAAGAAAATAAAGTTCAAAAGACAACTAGAAAAATAAAAGAAAGGAAACTCATTTCATCTTCTGGGCTTTGTCTTTGTCTGAATCTTCACAGGGTTGTATGAATTTGATTACTCTGTTAGGGTTGGCGGCTTCTTTCCTTGACATATACATATTAGATGCTCCAATTATAGTTTGAGAAGAGGTTCTGGGAACAACAGCCTCTGGGTGCAGCTTCATATAATCATCAACATTGAAAAATTTATAAGCCTTAGCATACCTGAACAATTCTTCTTTTCTGTAGGAAGACATAGTTGAGAATTGAGAGATATCTTTGCCTTCAGCTTTTTCTTTGTTAATATGAGAAAGTCCTATAAGCTCATGGAATCTGGCCATCCTGGCAGAAGTCTCCTGTTCTGGATCAACAAAAGGAATTGGAGGAGACTCTGGCCTTTTTGGACTAGAATCCTACATTGTTTCTTCAATAGGAACTTTCTTTGAAGAATCTTAGGGTCGATTGCTTGAATAAGATTGTTGATAGTTTTGTCTGGGTTTTCTCTGATAAGTCTTTGTCATGAAGCAGGCTTCTGAGATAAATTACCTGAGGAACCTGAAGAGGGAGGAGGAGGACCTCTCCTGATCTTTTGAGGAGGAGGAAAGTACTTTCTTATCTTCTTCCTAGCCTTTTGCTCATTCTTAGACAACCACATCCACTTGGGCATACAAGGGTAGAGAGTAATCTTTTATAAAATATAGTATGGAGTGTTATTACTTGGATTTGGCTTTGGAATAGATTTGGAAGGGGTTTTCCTTTTCTTAGACATTTTCTTTCTTCTGTCATCAGAATCTGAGTCATCAGAGTGATCATCATCAAAAGATCCTTGAGTATTATCATACAAAGCATCAATCTCAGCAATGACTTGATTTGGAACTAGCTTTCCAGTTGGAGAAGGGACAACTGAAGGAGGAACTGCTGAAGGTGGAATGATTTATGCAGGGACTTCTACAGTTTCCAGATCCATGTCCTTAGAAACAATCTCATCCATGTCAGGAAATGGAGAGGTAGAGAAGACAAAGGTGGGAGGAGAACAGGCCTTGGGCTTAGAATATTCATCCTCAGCCACCTGAATAAGCTCAACCTCTGGAACTAAGATGAGTTCAGGCTCAGGAGCTTCAAAACTTTTCTGTATCTGCTGCAAATTCTCTGAAATGATGGGAGCTGAGTAGAAAACAATATCTGTATACCCATGAAAGGATAAAAAAAGAAGACAATTACTGTACCAAAGTTCAAAGGATCTTAGAACTGAATCTAGGTCAAAATCTAGAGCAATGAGGCAATCTCCATAAAGAATTTCCAAAGAATTGCTCTCAAATTCAGTATCCAAAAACTCAATAAGATCTGCATAAGTAAATTCAGTATCAATAAAGTCAGCTTCTGCTACAAGTTCTGTATTTACTGTTACTACTGCTACTTCTACGGCTGCTATATCTGCTACTGCTGCTTAAGCAACCTCTTCACCGAGTATCTCCCCTTGCCTTGTTTCAGTGGCTACTGGAGCAAGGCTCCTGACAGAAGAGGTTATGACAGAAAAGGTAGAAAGCTGAGCAGCAAGGGTAGAGATAGACATAGCAAGAGGTGAAATAGCCTCTGCTATTAGCTGTTTGAGAAGTGGTGTGAGGGATGCTAAGATGAGAGAGATGGAGGGAGAAGATGAATCGAAGAATTCTAGAGGGTTTTGAGTTGAGATAGATGGATTGATGTTGGAAGATGATGACGGATGACAATCTTACATTGGTTCATCTGAAGAATTGCTTGGAGATGAAAGAAGGTTGAAAGAGGGTAGAGAAGTGAGATTTTGAAGATGAGATGGAAGGGGGGATAAAGGTGGAGTTATAGAATCTGGAGATTGAGATTGATCTAGAAGTTGTTGTTGTTGCTGCACTGGGGATGAAGTGATAGGGGACTGAGGAGGTGTAGGTTGATGAACTTGAGAAGTAGGGTGGATGGGGGAAGCAGGAGGTATAGGTAGAGATGCTGGAGCTGAGGAAGTTTGTTGGAGGGATGATGAAAGGGTTTGGTCAAGAGGGGGAATGGAACTTTCTTCTACAGGGTGGGGAGTGGCTGGTACTGCCCTAGTACTCTCAGAGGTTTTAGAGGAGAAAGACCTGGATGGCTTTGAGATAATCCTCTCCCACCAGCTGCAGGTCAGCATCTTAGAGGCGTTGATGAATATGGTCGGGGAGACCTGGGATTCAGCGGACTTGTCATTAAGGAAGATTCCAATAATCCTTCCAAAGAAAACTTCTTTCTTATTGTTCTTCTTATTAATTAGATTGAATAAAATTTTGGCCCAATTAGCAGCCTTCTGATTTACCATAACACTCATTACTAAGAACTGCTACCTGGTAATGTGATCATGGGCTGTATACTTGCCCATCAACACTTTACCGACTACATCTGCAATAAATTTATATTCAGCAAATAAATGCTTCTTCAACAATTTATTTGGGGTGTCTCCACAGTAACCCATCAAAGTCAAAATTTCCTTATATTCAAAAGATTCAAGTTCAATATCTTCTTCACCGTTAACTTGTCCAAAGATTTCAGAAAGGGTATCTGGGGTTAAGGAAACAGCGCTACTCGATATAGATCCAACCATCGTGTCAACATCTAGGGTAGATGAAGTATAAACCCACTCTCTTATTTCAGAACCAACAATCTTCACTCTGGTAGACATTAGGGTCTTTAAACTGAGTTCCTAAAATAACTACAGAATATCTTTGAAGATCTGGTCTGATTGCTGAAAAGAATCAAAATCGATGTCGAAACCCATATCAAACTTCATGCCGGAAAGAGCTCCTACTGGAATTGCCATTAGTGTCCCGCAACACGAAAGCAAAAAGATCAAGTGCCGGGGAACAGAAAGCGTGGGATGAAGGTCGAAGAAAACCTAGTTATAAGGTTTTTAAGAATATGAACCGACAAACTCCGTCCCGTGAAATAAGAGAAATCTTCGATCTGAGGTCGACGAAATGTTTTATAGTCAAAAGAATTCCTCGATCTCAGTCAGAAGAGGGGAAAACTTTTCATCGTACTAAGGTCAATGAAAACTTTTCTGAAGCCAGATCGTCGATCTCAGGTCGACGACAAATGACTTCCACAGAGAGTTCATCGATCTCAGGTCGACGAAATATCTCAAGAACTTCCCTTAGTTCGTCGATCTCAGGTCGACGAATTTTGGCAAGTTCTTAGACCACAGACACAGAATTAAATTAAAGTATCACCATTCATCATGCCTAGCTGATTCATAAAGGATAGATGTTTCTTCTCATCCAAGGATTTGGTGAAGATGTCTGCCCTTTGCAAATCAGTGGGAATGAAAGTAATATTAATTTTCTTCTTGTCCACACATTCTCTAATGAAATGATGTCTAACATCTATATGCTTGGTTCTATAATGATGCACTGGATTCTCTGCTATAGATATAGCGCTGGTATTGTCACAAAATAGAGTTGACTTATTTAAGTTGTATCCATAATCCAGGAGTTGATTTTGTATCCATAGCATCTGTGAGCAGCAACTGCCAGCTGCTATATATTTAGTTTCTGTAGTTGTTGTAGAAACTGATGTCTTCTTTTTACAAAACCAGGAGACAAGTCTAGCACCAAGAAACTGACATATGCCTGAAGTGCTTTTCCTGTCCACTCTACATCCAACAAAGTCAGCATCTGAGTATCCAGTTAACTTAAATTCTGATTCAGTTGGATACCAGAGTCCTAGATCTGGGCAACTCTTTATATATATTAAAATCCTTTTTAATAAAATTAGGTGAGATTCTTTAGGGTTCACCTGGAACCTAACACAAATACATGTAACAAACATTATATCAGGTCTACTTGTTGTGAGATATAGAAGGTACCCAACAATGGCCCTATATAATTTCTGATCAATAGATTTCCCTTGTTCATAAGAATTAACCACAACATTTGTAGCCATAGGTGTTTTCTTAGCTGAGGCATCATCCATCCCAAACCTTTTAATCAGCTCTTTAGCATATTTGGATTGAGATAAGAAAATGCCATCAGGAGTCTGTTGCACTTGGAGGCCAAGGAAGTAGGAGAGCTCACCCATACTACTCATCTCAAACTTGGAATGCATAAGGTTAGAAAACCTTGTACATAGTTTGAGATATGTAGATCCAAATATTATATCATCCACATATATTTGTACTAAAAGTATTTTATCATTATGATGCTTGAAAAACAAAGTCCTATCTACCATGCCTATAGAAAACTTATGCTTTAAAAGAAAGCTAGCTAAGGTTTCATACCAAGCTCTTGGAGCTTGCTTTAGACCATAGAGAGCTTTATATAATCTAAAAACATAAGAGGGATGAGATGAAGAGATAAAACCTGGAGGTTGTTCAACATAAACCTCTTCTTTTAATTCTCCATTCAGAAATGCACTTTTTACATCCATCTGGTAGACTTTGAATTTCTTGAATGCAACATAAGAAAGGAAAATCCTTACTGCCTCTAGCCTGGCAACAGGTGCAAAAGTTTGATCATAATCAATCCCTTCCTCTTGCCTATAGCCTTGAGCAACAAGCCTAGCCTTATTCCTTACAATCACACCATGAGAATCAAGCTTGTTCTTGAAAACCCACTTGGTCCAAATTACTGGATAGCCTTTTGGCCTTGGAACCAAGTCCCAAACTCTACATCTCTCAAACTGATTGAGCTCCTCTTGCATTGCAATAATCCAGTGGGGATCTTGCTCTGCGTTAGTTATAGATTGAAGCTCAACTTGAGAGAGAAAATAGGCATGCATCACATCATGGTTGAGTTGATGCCTTATCTGTACACTACTGACATGTCTCCAATCATTTGAGATCTAGGGTGATCCCTTAGTATGACAAGATCAGATGGTGGAGTTGGTTCAGCAACAACATTTGGAATGAATTCCTCTTGTGGAATTGCATCTGTTGTTGGAGGAAGTTCAACTGTTTCCACAGTTTCTTCTTCACTTTCTTCATCACATTGTGGAGGAGGATGTGATATAACCTTTGGTGTAAGGCTTAGTTCATCCATTTTCTAACAAAAGTGAGGTACCTGCAATAACTCATTGGTAGAAATTTATTTCTCCTTGCAATACATATTAGCTTCATCAAAAGTCACATGCATAGATTCCTCAATTTTTAAAGATGATTTATTGAACATCCTATAAGCTTTGTTGACTTGGGAATATCCTAGAAAAATTCCCATGCAGCCTTTGCTTCAAATTTTCTAATATATTTTTTTGTCATTGTTATGAATATAGCATATACAACTAAATACTTTAAAATAGGTGACTTTAGGTTTCTTCCCTTTCAGTAACTCATAAGGAGTCTTATTCTTAAGCTTGTGTATAAGCCTTTTATTCAGCACATAATTTGCTGAGCTTACAGCCTCTGCCCAAAAGGATAGGGGAAAATAAGCATCTACAAGTAATGTGCCTACAGATTCAATTAGTGTTCTATTCTTCCTTTCAGCAACCCCATTTTTGAGGTGTTCTAGGAGATGAGAAGCAATATCTGATACCTTCTTTCCTACAAAACTCTTGCATAAGAAGAGACTCAAACTCAGTACCATGATCACTTCTGATCAATGCATTTGGAGTAGAGTACTCAATCTGTATGTTCTTGAGAAAATTTTTAAGAACCTTGAAAGTATCTGACTTAGATCTCAGAAAGAATACCCAAGTGAATCTAGAAAAGTCATCTACAATCACTAAAGTATAAGATTTCCCTCCTAGGCTTTGTACAGCTATAGGGCCAAAAAGGTCCATATGTAGTAAGAACAATATCCTAGGCGAGTCACTTTTGTTTAATGATTTAAAACTAGATTTAGTTTGCTTACCTAACTGACAAGCCCTGCAGAGACTTTTCTTCTTATAGGGCTAATAAGGTAATCCTCAAACAAGGTTGTCTTTAGATAACCTAGCAATGTTTTTCAAATTTACATGACCTAATCTTTTATGCCACAAATCATTTTGATTGCTAATAAGATTAAATAGACAGATTTCTGAACTGGCATATTTAAAGTTTACTAAGTATATGTTACCTTGTCTAATTCCAGTTAAAATAGTTTGATTGTTTACAGAAATAATACATTGAGATTCAGAAAAGCAAACCTGATAACCTGAATCACATAACTGACTTATGGATATGAGGTTATGCTTGAGACCATTAACATATGCCACCTTTTTAAAAGTGACATCTACACTTTTGAAGTCTCCATATCCTTCAGTCTGTCCAAAACTTGAATCTCCAAAGATGACTCTTGGACCAAGTTTAGCATTGAAGTTGACGAGGCTGTCCTTGCATCCAGTGATGTTCTTAGAGCACCCACTATCCAGATAGCACTTATTTTGAGTGATAGGATAGGTCTTTACCTACAATGAAACAAATTAAAAGTTCTTGACCCAGGTAATCTTGGGTCCTTGTTTCTTCTCAAATGAAAAACTGGAAATAAAAGAACATTCAGGTTGGTTCTTATAACCTAAGGGGTGAAATCTTCTAGGAGGAATTATCAATTGGGTGAATGGGTTGATATTCTCCCTATGTTGGTTAGGTTTAATGTTACAGTTTCTGTTAGAATTTAAGTTTCTGTAATTATGATCTGGGATCGACGAATTTTGGTGAGTTCGTCGACCTGAGCTCGACGAATTGGAATGAGATCTATGATCTCTGCTCGAAGAAGGAAAGTATTCATTCTCAGGGCACAATTATCGTCTATCTCTGGTCGATGAACCATACTGGTTTTGTCGATCATAGATCGAAGAATTATTATTATTATGGTTTGTGTTCAGAGTTCGTCGTTCTGAGGTCGACTAACTGTTCACATTTCGTTGATCTGAGTTCGATGAAAACTGCTGAACATTGTTATATCTATTGTTTTTCTTGTTCTTAGATTTTTGTTTTAATTCCATTTGTTTTAGTACTTCATTAATGTAACGCCCCCGATTTTTCTGCGTTTATTTTTATTCTCGTTTGACGTTACGATGACGCGTTTCCGTGGCTTGTGCCATTTGTGGAGTGTGGTTTAGCTCCTTAGAACTGAGTGCCCTATTCTGTAGCCTGTTGGCAAGATCTCCCTAGCAAGCCGAGTCGTTTTGTGTGACCCGGTGTGGCCTCTCGGGGGGATGTTGGTGTTTGGCTTTATTTGGGTATAACTCGAGTTCTGTTCGTCGAAAATTAATTTCGACTTCGCCGTTGTGTTCGTAGCGTGGGTATTTAGCTACGGTGCGAATTTCGTCAAATTCCGAGGTAGTTCGGTTTTCGCATCGTTTTGGTGCTTTATGTAATTTTGTAATTAATTATATTATTATATATTAATATATATATATATATATATATATATATATATATATATGATAGAAATAGAATAGCCGATCATCTTCCCCACTTGAAACCGCCGCCCCTGTACGAGAGGAAACGGGAAACCGCCGAGCCTTGCCTTCCACCGCCGATTCCTGGAGCGTTTGTGGACGGAATTCGATTCCGAGAGTGGATTTAGATTGCTCTCGTCGAGACCTTCATTCCTACGGTAAGAAATTCGATTTCCGTGGAGTTTTAGGGGGATTGGAATTTTTGGTTTTTGAGGTTTCCACCATTAAAGTTCGGATTTACTTGTTAGGTGAGTTTTTGGTGCTGCTCTTTCTAGTGCAGCGTGAAGAGGAGGGAAAGCCGACCAAGCTTCACCGGAAATCGATGCAAGTGGTGTTCTTGCCCTTGCCAAGTTGTTTTCTTTTGTTTAAAGCCTATTGTTTCTATCGTTTTATCTCCTATTTTCCGTCTCGAATGATTATTCATAGTTTGAATGGTAGTGGCGCGCGTCGTTGGTAGTTTCCTACTGCTACTGTAGTTGCGTGGGTCATGTGCGCGTTCCGGTGTCGTCCGGGAAATCCCAACGGTACAGGTTAACCGTGCACGGTCATCAACCGTTAGGGCGCATGACCACTTGTCGTGTGCCTCTGTTCGTGCGCGGCTGTCTTTTTATTTTCCAAAGTTCTGTCTCGGCAATCGTACGAGCGCTGGCAACAGTGCGCACGACCAGTGGTTGTGCGAAACTGATCGTGCGCTAATGCTAAGTTTTCTGTCAGGTTTCAAGTTTCCCAGGTTCACTTCGCACGATCATCAGCCGATGAGTGCGCACGACCACTGGTCGTGCGACACTGATCGTGCGCTCTGAATATTTCTTTTTTTTGGCACCCGTATTTAGCTGGCGTCGATACGCGGGTTAGGTGGGCATGAGTGTTTTGTGTAGTGTTAAGGTAGTAAGGTAAGAGTTATTGTTGTGATAGTTTGCCTTACGTGGCACGTTGAGTGGGTGAAGCTCACTCAATGCGGTGTCGAGAGGACCCAACGCCACGTCGTGTTGAGTCATTTCAACACTTTCTTTTTCTCTTTCCTCGATTTACGTTCCCGAGTGAATTCCTTGTTTATATTTGTAATTTCCTTGTCGGTCATGTTTCTCTTTCCTAATGGCCGAATCGTGGGTCGTGGGTAGTAGTGGTGGTTTGTAGCTCTTTATGGGGGTGGAGTTGTGTAATTTAGCCAAGGCCACTCGTGTTTTTCTTGCTCCAGGTATGGGCTGGGCATGTGGGTGGAAGGTCCCTTGTGCTTTCACGTGTAGACCCTCGAGCTTGTTGACTTGGACATGGTGGATGGGGGGACTGAGTTTGCCTCCAATCCAGTTCCTCGTTGTTTGTTTTTGCTACTACCACCTCTCACAGTTTAGGGTGTTAGAAGTTTCTTCCTTGGTAGTTTGCAGCACTTTGGGCTCTTGGTAGCCTAGTAGGCCCTGCAGGATGTTGTTCCTGGGCTGGGTTGTTGCTGTTTCCTCGCACGTAGTGCTTTTCTTGTTGTCCTGTTTTGGACAGTTGTGACTCTTTCTACTGCATGTTTTATAGGTACTTTTCCCCTTTTGGTTGACTCTTTCATGCAGTTTTACTTTGTTTAGCTTGCTGAGGTATTCTGTTTTCTTTTGGAATACCCCAGGTTCTGAGCCGTAGCCAGTTGGGTGGCTAGTTTGCAGTGGTGGTGTTGGTGGTCTCTTGGACCTTGGAGTTCCGTTTGCCGTGTTGGTGAGGTAGTTTTTCAGTACTTTCTTACAGACATACATGTGTGTCAGTGGGTTCGTGTCAGGTTGTTGGCGCCCACTGGTAGTTTTTCTTACCTTTGTACTAGATATAGTTACTTATGCTGCTACCATTTTCTGGAGATAGTCTACTTGCCCTGAGAAGGTTTTATGCTAGGTTGCTAGTTATTTTTAAACTATAATTATTATTATAAATAAAGCTCATGATCAGCATGTTTTATAAAGCGTAATCACTATTTTTCCAAATCACGTATAAAGACCGTTTTCTTATATATTATATAAATTAAATGTAGGGTCTTGCATAGCATGAGTGGTTCTCTTGGGACCCTTATGTGCTCCTTAGGATGTCAAACCTGATAAAGTATTTTCTTTCCGCAGCGTTTAAATATAGTTTTCTTTTGTGGACTAGGTGATCCACTAAGCCGGGGGATACGGCCTCTAAAATATAACTGATTTTCTAATCATTAATCACATGATTTTCTTTCATTA
The DNA here is from genome assembly GCA_039513925.1 of Platanthera zijinensis. Taxonomy (NCBI): domain Eukaryota; kingdom Viridiplantae; phylum Streptophyta; class Magnoliopsida; order Asparagales; family Orchidaceae; genus Platanthera; species Platanthera zijinensis. Next base: position 183,347,175 of record CM077087.1, read on the forward strand.
AGTTGGTAGTTGGTTTTGCCTGAGCGTCAGCAGTTATCCCCTGCTTGACGTGGCATCATGACGCGTGTTTTCTCATACTCTGATAATTCTTTTATTCGGAGAAAATGCGGGTTGTGACAGTTGGTATCAGAGGGAGGTTGCTTGACAAGTTAGTTGAGCAACCTTCCTTTGTTTGCTTTTTAGTAGTTCAGCATCATGTCATTCACACACCGATATGTCATCAGCAAGTCTTGGCAAAAGCACGAACACTACACTCATAGCATAACATGAAGTATACAAGGCATATTATGTAGTATGGGATGCATAATATGTGTTCGTATATGGATCCACCATAGGGGCAATATGTGAGGGTTATGTAGTATGGGATGCATAACCTCACCACATAGCTGCGACTAGCACGTTTTCTTTTTCGTTGCATGAGAATGTTATGTAGTATGGGATGCATAACTTTTTCATGTGTACGCCGCTCATAACATGCATTAGGGCCTTTTTAGAATGCATAACACAAACATGCATATCATAACATTGCATAAGAACAACGTGCCATGCTAAAGACTGGAAGGATGACATATGTACACACATAAGTTTTCAAATTAATATAAAAGTCATGCATTACCGATCTAGGCACAAGAGTTAGTAAGGTGGTGGTTAACCATCGTAGGTTAGGGCATAACATATAAATTTTGTAAAAAAAAAGGGTAAACTCTCAGAGCAAGTTTAGCAGCTTTAAGTCTATATCTATATATGTATTGTCTGTACTTGTATTTGGTTCTAGACGTTGTAGTAGGGTCTAATTTGTGTTGTTATGATTTTAGAATGGCAAGGCGTCCTGCGACTCGATCGACTCCCCTGTCTGAGGGTGAGTCATCTGGGGCTCAGAACGATGCGGTGATCGAGAGTCTACGTCAGAGTAACGATTCCTTGGGCAGACAGTTGGAGGAGGTGCGAGCCCAGATTCAGTCTTTGGTGGCGGTCGTGGCAGGTCAGACTCAGGGTGTGCAAGTCCCTGTGGGGGGGGGGGGGGGTTAGCTGTTCCTCCTCCTCCTGCACCCTTGAGACCTCCAGTGGTGGTGCCAGCAGAGATGGCCTTCATCTCGCAGTTTCAGAGGCTGAGCCCTCCCACTTATGATGGGAAGGCAGATTTCATGGTGATAGACGACTGGCTGATCTCCATGGAGGAGATGTTCTCGTACTCAGGGATTGCAGATGATCAGAGGGTGATGATAGCCGCCTATCAGCTTAAAGGTTTGGCTAAGAGTTGGTGGCTGAGAGAGAAGGAGAGCTTGGTAGCCGGATGCTCTTGGGAGGTGTTCAAGGAGATGCTGTTGAGGAAGTTCTTGCCCTCGGTCGAGCGTGACCGCCTCATGAACGACTTCCTCCATCTGAAGCAAAGGCAACTCACGGTGGGTGAGTATGAGATAGAGTTCAGCAAGTTGAGCCGTTTTGCCCCTGGATTGGTCAGCGTTGAGGCTGATCGAGTTAAGCGATTTCTCGGTGGTTTGAGGAGCGAGGTGCAGCAGTTGACCAATGCTTATGGGTCAGAGACTTATGCAGGTGTAGTAGAGGCTGCTCTGAAGGTGGAGGCTATTGAGACCGCGAAGAGCAGAGGCCAGCAAATGAGGTTGGACAAGTGAAAGTCGGTGGAGGAGAAGAAACCCCAGGTACCTGGTGCGGCTCCGGGAAAGAGGGGCAAGGTGGAGTGCAGCTTCTGTGGCCGGTCAGGCCACCCTGCCGAGAAATGTTTCAAGAAGGCAGCAGCTCAGAGGAAGGAGCAGGTTCATGCGATTCAGGGTGCTCCTAGGAGAGATGTCTCCTGTTCCGTTTGCAAGCGATCCGGCCATGATGCGGCCCAGTGTTGGACCAAGGATAAAGTCTGCTTTCAGTGTGGGCAGAAGGGTCACATCAAGTCGAGGTGTCCTCAGTTTCAGCCAGCTCTTCCTGCAGTTCCGTTACAGGCTTTACCTCCACCTCAGCGTGTGGACAAGGGAAAGGGGAAGCTGAACGTGATCTCTTCCGAGGAGGCTCAGGCTTCGACCCAGGTCATCTCAGGTTAGTTGTTTGTTGTTTTTCCAGCCTGGTAGTTCTATTTGCTAGAATGTTTGCAGTATTGTTATGGTAGTTCCTTAGTTTTTTATGCTCCTATAGGGAAATTTAAGGTAAAGAACCGCTGGGCGCGGGTTCTGTTTGACTCCGGCGCTACCCACTCGTTCGTGCCTAGAGCCTTTGTGGAGCGACATCAGTTGACCTTAGATCGTGTTCGGGATTCCTTCCGTGTCAAGTTTCCCTCTGGTGAATCTGTGTTGTCAGATTTGGGCATTTTGGATTGCCCTGTTTTGTTGGGGAACTTTCTTGCGAAGGCGGACCTGAAGATGATTGATCTGGAGGACTTCGATGTTATTCTGGGCATGGACTGGCTCTCTAGATATGATGCAGTCATTCAGTGCAAAGGAAAGCGCTTGGACTTCATCAGGGACAACGGTCAGCCCGGCAGCGTGTATGCTGATCCGTGTTAGGATTCTCCTGTCATCTCTGCGGTATGTGCTCAGAGGTTGTTTCTTTCTAGTTGCTGTGCTTGTTTAGTCTCGGCGGTTGAAACCGCTGTTAGCGTACCACGCTTGGAGGAGATTCCTATTGTTTGTGGTTTCGCCGATGTTTTTCCTGATGACCTTCCTGGTCTTCCTCCCGAGCGGGATGTTGAGTTTGTGATCGATTTGGAGCCAGGTACGCGTCCTATTGCTAAGGCGCCGTACCGGATGACCCCTCGTGAGTTAGAGGAGTTGCGAGGTCAGTTGGATGAGCTGTTGGCTAAAGGTTTTATCATGCAGAGTTCGTCGCCTTGGGGTGCTCCTATTTTGTTTGTAAAGAAGAAAGATGGGTCGATGCGGCTTTGCATCGACTATAGAGAATTGAACAAGGTCACTATTAAGAACAGGTACCCTCTGCCGAGGATCGATGATTTATTTGACCAGTTGCGCGGTAGCACGGTGTTCTCCAAGATCGATCTTCGTTCTGGTTATCATCAGCTCAGGATCCGTGAGGCGGATATTCCACGGACTGCGTTTAGATCGAGGCATGGACACTTTGAGTTTTTGGTGATGTCGTTTGGTCTGACCAACGCACCATCAGCCTTCATGGATATGATGAACAGGGTGTTCAAGGATTTCCTCGACAAGTTCGTTGTGGTCTTCATTGATGACGTGTTAGTTTATTCTCGTAGTGCTGAGGAGCATGAGCAGCATTTGCGTTTGGTCCTATCAGAGTTGAGGAACCACAAGTTATTCGCCAAGTTGAGCAAGTGCGAATTTTGGTTGCCTCAGGTTTCTTTTCTAGGCCACGTGGTGAGCAAGGAAGGGATCTCGGTCGATCCAGAAAAGATTGCAGCAGTGATGGATTGGAGTAGGCCGAGTACGCCTAAGGAGATCAGGAGTTTCTTAGGGTTGGCTGGATATTACAGAAGATTTGTGGAGGGTTTCTCTTCCCTAGCTGCACCGTTGACCAAGCTGACTCAGAAGAATGTGGCATTTGTTTGGAGCGAAAAGTGCGAGGAGGCTTTTCTGGAGCTAAAGAAGAGATTATGCACTGCCCCCGTTCTGACCCTGCCTACTGAGGGTGTGGATTATGATGTATATGTGGATGCTTCGCTTGTAGGTCTGGGATGCGTATTAATGCAGGTTGGGAAGGTGATTGCCTATGGGTCAAGGAAGCTGAAGACTCATGAGAAGAATTATCCTACGCATGACCTTGAGTTCGCAGCGGTTATTTATGCATTGAAGCTGTGGAGACACCTACTTTATGGGGCTCAGTGCAAGATCTTCACTGACCACAAGAGCCTGAAGTACGTGTTCACGCAGAAGGAGTTGAATCTGCGCCAGCGACGGTGGCTAGAGTATGTGGCTGATTATGATGTAGAGATCCAGTATCATCCGGGTAAGGCCAATGTGGTGGCCGACGCGCTGAGCCGAAAGACGGGAAAGATCTTTAACCTCTCCGCCGATCGGTTAGTTGAGGAGTTCCTCCTTATGGATATTTCAGTGGGATGCTGTGGTTTGCAGAGTAGTTTGTCAGTGGCAGAGCCGTCCTGGATTTCTTTGACCAGACTGCACTAGAAGGACGACCCGGATCTGTTGCACTTGTTCATCAGGACAGAGAAGGGAGAGTTGCCAGATTTTGCTATCGATGATGCGGGTACTTTGAAGTACCGCGGCAGGATTTGCATCCCCGCCGTTGGGGATATTAGAGGTATGATTTGCAGAGAGGCTCATGGATCTAGCGTTGCCTATCATCCAGGATCTACGAAGATGTACCGTGACTTAAGGAAAATTGCCTGGTGGTATGGCATGAAAGGTGATATAGCCCGATTTGTTGCTGAGTGCCACACTTGCAAGCGCGTGAAGGCCGATCATGGAAGGCCTGGTGGCAAGTTGACCCCGTTAGAGATCCCGACTTGGAAGTGGGAGAGTATATCTATGGACTTCATTACAGGCTTACCAAGATCTCCGAGGGGATTTGATTCTGTTTGGGTTATAGTGGATAGATTGACGAAGTGTGCTCACTTCGTGCCTTATAAGATTGATTACCCGATGAAGAAGATAGCGGAGTTGTACTTGAATTAAGTCATCCGACTCCACGGTGTGCCGGTTAGCATCATTTCTGATCGAGACTCCCGGTTTACTTCTCGTTTTTGGCAGAGTTTGCAGGAGGGTTTGGGTACGGATCTGAGATATTCTACTGCGTACCACCCACAGACCAATGGGCAGACGGAGCGGGTGAATCAGATTGTTGAGGATATGATCCGATGCTATATTTTAGACCACGGCGGAGCGTGGGATTAGTGGCTGCGACTTATGGAATTTGCTTACAACAACAGTTATCAGGAAAGTTTGCAGATGGCTCCGTTCGAAGCCTTGTATGGGAGGCGCTGTAGGACTCCGTTGTTTTGGGCCGAGGCTGGTGAGAGGCCGTTGTTGGGTCCTGATGCGCTGGAGGATATGGAAGTCGCCGTGAAGCTTATTCGGGAGAAGCTTCGTATAGCTCAGGAGAGGTACGAAAAGAACGCCAATCGGCATAGGTCTGCTTTGGAGTTCTCTGTAGGGGACCTTGTATTTCTTAAAGTTTCCCCAATGGTGGGTGTAAAGAGGTTTGGTAAGAATCGGAAATTGGACCCAAGGTATGTGGGCCCGTTCGAGATCTTGGAACGGATTGGCGTGTCAGCTTATAGATTGGGTTTGCCAGCAAACTTCCCAGGAGTTCATAATGTTTTTCATGTTAGCCAATTGCGGAAGTGTGTGCGCAGTAGTGGGCAGGTCTTGGACGTTGTGCCCCAGTTGGAGCCTAACCTCTCTTTTGTTGAGGTGCCGGTTCGTATTTTGGATACTCAGGAGCGAGTGCTGCGAAAGAAGTCCATACCGATGGTGAAAGTTCTGTGGAAAAATTAGGATTTGGAGAGCGCGACTTGGGAGCTAGAGTCGGCCATGAGGAGGGCTTACCCTCACCTGTTTCCCTGATTTGATCGGTATGTTTCCCTTCTTGTAACTCTATTGGTTACTTTTCCTTCTTTAGTAGGAGTGTTGTGCGTAAAGTTTCGGGACGAAACTTTCTTTTAGGGGGAGTGACTGTAACGCCCCCGATTTTTCTACGTTTATTTTTATTCTCGTTTGGCGTTACGATGACGCGTTTCCGTGGCTTGTGCCATTTGTGGAGTGTGGTTTAGCTCCTTAGAACTGAGTGCCCTATTCTGTAGCCTGTTGGCAAGATCTCCCTAGCAAGCCGAGTCGTTTTGGGTGACCCGGTGTGGCCTCTCGGGGGGATGTTGGTGTTTGGCTTTATTTGGGTATAACTCGAGTTCTGTTCGTCGAAAATTAATTTCGACTTCGCCGTTGTGTTCGTAGTGTGGGTATTTAGCTACGGTGCGAATTTCGTCGAATTCCGAGGTAGTTCGGTTTTCGCGTCGTTTTGGTGCTTTATGTAATTTTGTAATTAATTATATTATTATATATTAATATATATATATATATGATAGAAATAGAATAGCCGATCATCTTCCCCACTTGAAACCGCCGCCCCTGTACGAGAGGAAATGGGAAACCGCCGAGCCTTGCCTTCCACCGCCGATTCCCGGAGCGTTTGTGGACGGAATTCGATTCCGAGAGTGGATTCGGATTGCTCTCGTCGAGACCTTCATTCCTGTGGTAAGAAATTCGATTTTCGTGGAGTTTTAGGGGGATTGGAATTTTTGGTTTTTGAGGTTTCCGCCATTAAAGTTCGGATTTGCTTGTTAGGTGAGTTTTTGGTGCTGCTCTTTCTAGTGCAGCGTGAAGAGGAGGGAAAGCTGAACAAGCTTCACCGGAAATCGAGGCAAGTGGTGTTCTTGCCCTTGCCAAGTTGTTTTCTTTTGTTTAAAGCCTATTGTTTCTATCGTTTTATCTCCTATTTTCCGTCTCGAATGATTAGTCATAGTTTGAATAGTAGTGGCGCGCGTCGTTGGTAGTTTCCTACTGCTACTGTAGTTGCGTGGGTCATGTGCGCGTTCCGGTGTCGTCCGGGAAATCCCAACGGTACAGGTTAACCGCGCACGGTCATCAACCGTTAGGGAGCACGACCACTGGTCGTGTGCCTCTGTTCGTGCGCGGCTGTCTTTTTATTTTCCAAAGTTCTGTCTCGGCAATCGCACGAGCGCTGGCAACAGTGCGCACGACCAGTGGTCGTGCGAAACTGATCGTGCGCTAATGCTAAGTTTTCTGTCAGGTTTCAAGTTTCCCAGGTTCACTTCGCACGATCATCAGCCGATGAGTGCGCACGACCACTGGTCGTGCGACACTGATCGTGCGCTCTGAATATTTCTTTTTTTTGGCACCCGTATTTAGCTGGCGTCGATACGCGGGTTAGGTGGGCATGAGTGTTTTGTGTAGTGTTAAGGTAGTAAGGTAAGAGTTATTGTTGTGATAGTTCGCCTTGCGTGGCACGTTGAGTGGGTGAAGCTCACTCAATGCGGTGTCGAGAGGACCCAGCGCCACGTCGTGTTGAGTCATTTCAACACTTTCTTTTTCTCTTTCCTCGATTTACGTTCCCGAGTGAATTCCTTGTTTATATTTGTAATTTCCTTGTCGGTCATGTTTCTCTTTCCTAATGGCCGAATCGTGGGTCGTGGGTAGTAGTGGTGGTTTGTAGCTCTTTATGGGGGTGGAGTTGTGTAATTTAGCCAAGGCCACTCGTGTTTTTCTTGCTCCAGGTATGGGCTGGGCATGTGGGTGGAAGGTCCCTTGTGCTTTCACGTGTAGACCCTCGAGCTTGTTGACTTGGACATGGTGGATGGGGGGACTGAGTTTGCCTCCAATCCGGTTCCTCGTTGTTTGTTTTTGCTACTACCACCTCCCACAGTTTAGGGTGTTAGAAGTTTCTTCCTTGGTAGTTTGCAGCACTTTGGGCTCTTGGTAGCCTAGTAGGCCCTGCAGGATGTTGTTACTGGGTTGGGTTGTTGCTGTTTCCTCGCACGTAGTGCTTTTCTTGTTGTCCTGTTTTGGACAGTTGTGACTCTTTCTACTGCATGTTTTACAGGTACTTTTCCCCTTTTGGTTGACTCTTTCATGCAGTTTTACTTTGTTTAGCTTGCTGAGGTATTCTGTTTTCTTTTGGAATACCCCAGGTTCTGAGCCGTAGCTAGTTGGGTGGCTAGTTTGCAGTGGTGGTGTTGGTGGTCTCTTGGACCTTGGAGTTCCGTTTGCCGTGTTGGTGAGGTAGTTTTTCAGTACTTTCTTACAGATATACATGTGTGTCAGTGGGTTCGTGTCAGGTTGTTGGCGCCCACTGGTAGTTTTTCTTACCTTTGTACTAGATATAGTTACTTATGCTGCTACCATTTTCTGGAGATAGTCTACTTGCCCTGAGAAGGTTTTATGCTAGGTTGCTAGTTATTTTTAAACTATAATTATTATTATAAATAAAGCTCATGATCAGCATGTTTTATAAAGCGTAATCACTATTTTTCCAAATCACGTATAAAGACCGTTTTCTTATATATTATATAAATTAAATGTAGGGTCTTGCATAGCATGAGTGGTTCTCTTGGGACCCTTATGTGCTCCTTAGGATGTCAAACCTGATAAAGTATTTTCTTTCCGCAGCGTTTAAATATAGTTTTCTTTTGTGGACTAGGTGATCCACTAAGCCGGGGGATACGGCCTCTAAAATATAACTGATTTTCTAATCATTAATCACATGATTTTCTTTCATTAAGTTGGTAGTTGGTTTTGCCTGAACGTCAGCAGTTATCCCCTGCTTGACGTGGCATCATGACGCGTGTTTTCTCATACTCTGATAATTCTTTTATTCAGAGAAAATGCGGGTTGTGACAATTAACCTTGTTAATCTGTTCAGTGTTCTTCTTGCCTTTATCAGAAATGAAATTTATAGGTTTTGATAGATTGTTCTTCTGGATTAGAGGTGGTTCACAAGATGAGGCACCTAGTCCTATTTTGTAGTTATTAGCCCTAGCATTTAAGGTACTTATTATATCTAGTAATTTCATGCTCCTGACATTTAAAGATTTCTCTAGTTTCTTGGCCTTACTTAGTTCAATTTTTTAGAAAAACTATTTGTTCATTGGCTGAATCTAGTTTAAGTGACAACTTTGTATTTTTAGCAATATATTTATCTTGATTAGTAAATTTCTCTCTAAAAAGTTTGATTTCCTTCTCAGAGCTTATTAAGTGTAAGCAAAGATTTTTAAATTCAGTTTTAATTTCTTCTGATTCAGAATCATAGGAAGCAATTACCTGATCTTCAGCAAACATTGATTCTTCATTATCTGAATCTTCAGCATCTAATTTGTTGCTGTAGGCATCAATTGCCATTAGGCAAACTTCCTTTGCATTTTGCTCTTCTTAATCATCACTGGAGCTGGAAGAGGATGACTCTTCTTCTGTATCACTCCAGGTCTCAGCAACAAAACCCTTTTCCTTCCTCTTGTGCTTGCTTGAGGAGGGTTTGTTGTGATGAGTTCTTCTTGACTCTTTTTCTCTTCTCCTATCTTTCTTCCGAGCTTCTGGACACTCAGAGATGTAGTGTCCTGGCTTTCTTCAACCAAAACATACAACTTCTTTAGAAGGTGTTTTGTCATACCTTGGTTTGTCATCTTGTCTAGATGACTTCCTTCCGAAGTCCTTCTTTGCCAATTTGAAAAATCTTTTGGCAAATAGACTCATCAGTTCTTCATTAACTGGAGTACCTTCAGAGTCCTCATCAGCCTTAAAAGCAATGTTATGCTACTTCTTGTTAGGTGTTGGATTCTTTATTTCAGCTGCTGCTTCTCTGGTCTTCATCAGTTGCTCATATGATTTGAGCTTTCCAAGGAGAGACTCAGTTGATATCTCAGTCATGCTTCTGGCTTCTTTGATAGGACATATCCTTGAATCCCATGTACTGGGGAAGCACATAAGGATCTTATTATTTACTTTAGTCAGGGTAATTTTCTTATCTAAGGTCCTTAGCTCACTGATGATAGATCTTAGCCTATTATACTTTTCACTGACTGATTCAACTTCTTCCTCTTGAAGTTCTCATACTGGGAGATGAGATTAGATCTTCTGTCCTTTCTATCATCAGCAGATCCAGCCACCATCTGGTTTAGGGAATCCTGGATGGATTTGGCTGAAGTGCACTCATCCACTTTCTGAAAAATGTCATCAGAATAGTCTGAGCTAAAATGTTCATGGCTCTTATATCTGCAATCTTGAATTTATTCTAGGCATTTGTCCACTAAGGTTGTGGAACAACATGAGTGCTTGAAGTAGAGGTTAAAGTGGTTGCTTCAGTAGGAGGTCCTGTCAAGATAGAGTTAAATATATCCTCATCAATAGAATTCATGTATAACTTAATTCTTGCCTTCCAAATGACAAACTTATTCAGGTTGCATACTGGAGGTCTGGTGCTTGCATAATCCTTGTTTTGTGCCATTGTGATAGAGAATAGTTGGGAAGAGGAAAATCTGATCTAATAGGATCTTGGTTCAAGTGTTAACTTGTACAACAAAACAAGCACAACCTCTGATACCAATTGAAAGGAAGGTGTTAGGTCAGATTACTCTAGAGGGGGGGGGGGGTGAATAGAGTATTAAAACTTTGGCTCTTTTTTTAGATTATATCAGAGTAAATATAGTGATATCATATATTAGTTAAGGAATAAGAAAAACTAAGCTAAACAATTCAGCAATCACAAGCACAGCAAAAACAAATGAAAAGGAGCAACCAGACGACACAAGAAGTTTATAGTGGTTCCCCTAAACCTGGGTACATCCCCTCTTCTACCACCATTGGTAGGAATCCACTAGCAGGTTTTGATCAGGTACTGCCACTACAAGATCTGGTTCTTGTAGATCAGGAAACCCTTCAGGCTTTTTATCAGGTGCCCAAAAACCAACTTCAAGTCTTTTGGAGGGAGACTTGTCAACAAAACTAACTTTTGAAGGGAGCTATAACCCTGTACAATGGGATGAAAAAAGTTGATGGAAGTCTTCTCTTTTCTCAAATACAACTGATAAGACTGTGTGGATTCTTGTGATGTCAAAGCTCCTTCTGGGAGGTAAAATGTTTCTGAAAGAACAAAGCTTTGCTAAAGGGTGAGTAGGTCTTCAGCTTTATCTGCCAAGACCTAGGAAATCCAATAACAGATGTTGAAAGGAATGTATATGAGGATTTCTGGAATAGAGGTTGAAGAAGACTCTTGTTTTTGATTATTTGTTCTTCTTCAAACTACAATGATGGTAGAGAATGAAAAAGCATTGAGAGCGTCGAGTGCTTGTTAAGAATTTCCTGTTCAGTGCTTCTCGATTTCTCTTCCTGTTTCTGTAGCTGTCTTTCTTGTCTGTTCTCTTCTCTCGAAGAAGAGAGAAATACTTTTATTCCATAGCTGAAAAATTCTCTTTGAATTTTTGAATTCTTTCCATAAATGCTGGCTGCTAGGGGGAATAGAAAATGGCTGGAATAATAGCATTGATGAGTTTCCCAACTGTTCTTGATAGAATAAGAAAATATTTATTCTGAAGAATACCATATTTAATGCAGCCAAATAACGGCTATATTCACAAGAATATTTTCATTAAATGCTCAGAATAATACTGCTAATAAGGAACAGAAGAGGGAATGACTCATTCTGGAACTACACAGAAAACTTCGAACGCAAAACAGAAATCGTCGACCAGAGATCAAAGATCGTCGACCAGGGAATTCAAGTTCGTTGACCTGAGCTCTGCGATCTGTTAACTGGGAATAACTTACCAAATCTGCACTCTGAGATCGTCGAGCTGAGAAACTGACAGAAGAAAACTAAGCATCAACCTGAGCTCTGAGAACGTCGAGCTCAGCTCTGATAATTAACTCTGAGTTCGTCGATCGGAGATCGACGATCATCGAGCTGAGTTTGAAGAATTTCGAACTGATCACTATCTTCTGAAAGCTGCTAAAACATATTCTCTGAAGTCCACTTCTGTCTTGTCCAAGGAGGTAGCACTAATCAAGACTTAGCCTAAACTCTAATACTACTACTCATGACCCTAGCTATACAATGTTGGGTCACACTCAACCTAAGTTAGTGAACATAGCCCAAATCCAACTAGGGATCCAACACTATCTACCGCACAACAATAACTTGGCATTTAGTGCATTTAGAGGTTGGAGTTGAGTGGTGGTGTTGAGCGATCTACCACGCAGCATTAGTTCTACCGCCGTGTAACACCCCAAAAATCTCAAAACTGGATTTGAGGTGCAGGATGTTTGACACGGCCTAGGACACGGGCGTGTCGGGGGTACACGGCCTGGGACACGGGCGTGTCCCAGGGCGTGTTCAGGATGGTCGACGATCGGTGGTCGACTATTGTCGAGCCTGGGACACGGCCTTGGACACGGGCGTGTCCCAGGGCGTGTCACTCAAGAAATAGCCGGACTGAGTCAGAGACGTACACGGCCCGGAACCAAGCCTTGAACACGGCCGTGTCAGATTTGACACGGGCGTGTCCCAGGGCGTGTGCCTACCCGTGTACTGCTCTGTTGGTTTTGGAGCTCGTTGAGGCAGGGGTGACACGGGCGTGTCACATGACTGACACGGGCGTGTAAGGTTCGACACGGGCGTGTCGATGCCCGTGTTCTGGTAGATTTCAGTCGGTGCGAGTGCCGCGTGTGCCGCTTAAGGGTACACGGCCTGTGACACGGGCATGTCACAGGCCGTGATGGCCAAAAAATAGTCTTTTTCAGGCAGATCTTGGCCGTTCATTTTCCTTAAAGAAGATCCTGTGGCTGGGGCTCATTCCTGGTTTGAAAAGGCCGGGAAAGGAGAAGGCTAAGCTCATTTTGAGTTTCATATTCTCTTTCTAACTTTAAGAGAGAGGTGAGAGCAAGGTGAGGAAGAAGAAGTGGAATCCGGCTGCCGGTGGTCCATATCGCGAGCCGAGTTCGGATTTGTGAAGGCAACGCTGCTGCGAAGGCTTTCATCCGTCTCAAATTTCTCTCCATGGCTCCGAAGCGAGTTCCTAGGGTAACGATTTCCTTCTTGGACATGTGAAGTCCTTATTTCCTGCATTGCATAGGGAAAACCCTTCCCCGCGAGTGTGCGGTGGGTTGTGGCGTCCCTTGGGGTAGATATGTGAAGTCCCCCTTGTTAGAGTCCGGAATTGGAGTACGGATCTAGACATGCTGTGTGAAGCCCATCTGGACATATTGGTCTGGATTGGTGATGCTTGTTTGCATATCGGAGAAGACTCCGTGATTATTGCTTGTATGCATGATGGATAAAGTACTGTAGGAAGTCCAGGAAATTGTGAGAGTTGGGTGCAACTCTTGTGGCCGTGAGTTGCCACTTTGTGTGCAGTTGAGCGTTGGGCTGCAACTGTATGAAAAGGCTTCATGCCAAACAGGCAAGGTGAAACCGACCCGCGCCTTTAAATGTGGCCTCAGGTACGATGCACTTGGTTGGGCAAGGCGATTTGAGCAACGGGGGGGGGGGGGGGGGGGGGGTGGCTGATCTGCACCTGCGTTATGTAGGCTGGACATGAGAGCACCAAGGCATTGGGCTTTCGTCAGCGGCATAATGAGAGTCTTGGGCCTGTGTGCCGGACTAAATGCTCAATGGTGAGATCCGGTGTTTCCGGTGCACCCGAGAGTGCCATGAGTGCACGGGACGTCGGGCCGTCGTGCCGGCGTTTGTGATATGTGACTGTGCGGTTGTGCATGTCTTGCTTGAATTGCTATATATCATATTGGACGATTGCTATGCAGGGATGGAATTCCGCTGCCCCGTGCTAGGGGCAGGGTCGTTATAATTGGTCAGCTGAATGCTGACCGTTTCCTTGTTTGCCTCCGCTTGGTGGATTGGTTCTTACAGGTACTGGAGGTGCTGGTCCGAGCGGGACTTAGCGGGCTGAAGCCCAAGCTGCGCTGCTGCCCTCGAAGGCATTGTTTTGTTTCTTTTGTTCATGCGTGGCCGGCCTGCGTGCCGATGTCTGTAATCCACACTCTTGTTAAGAGAAATTGTTGTAAGGCCTTAAGGTCAGACTCTTTTGATGTATAATGTTTGTGTACATTATTATGTTATAGTGGACAGTGTTCTTTATCTTGAGTTCAAAGATTCAACCGTGAAACTTCCGCTAGAATGCTCAGTGTTAGGATGCGTTGGTTATGATATTAGTTCGTAGCGTCTTCGCCTATTTGTGGAATATGGTGTGGGACCCCGGCCGGACCCTCTATTATATTCTTCTTGACGGGTAGAGGCGTTACAATTTGGTATCAGATTGTTGGTCGATCTCTTCCGAATTCGCGGACGAATTCTTTTGGGAGGTGGCGAGCACGTGTCAGTGCTGTCGTTATAACACTTCACTTGAACTCAAGATTGTCCACTTAGGATTGCAAATACACTTGTTTGTTGAACTTGTGTATTCTTTTTGTATGGTTGCCGTTTTCATTGGTCATTAACCTGTGTATTTTACACATATAGGTGACCAGAAGTGTTGCGGGTCAATCCGAACCACAACGTTCTATTGAGAGTGCGGCACCAGCCGAGGTGCCCACAACTCCTCCATCCGCTGAAACAGTCCCTCTCATCACGGAAACGGTACTTGCTGTGATGAATGCTCAGCAGGCTGGGCAGGCACGTCCTGCAGTGGTGCCAACGCAAGCTGGGGTACGGCAAGAACCGGTAGAAGTCGAAGTTGATCTGCGGGTAGCAGATCAACAATGGAAGCAATTCTTGAGCTTTAACCCTCCGCAGTTTCATGGGGCGGGTACACCGGCCCAAGCAGAAGATTGGCTTGCAAGGATCAAGAGGATTATGAGAGCTATCAAGGTTGAGGAGGAACAGAAAGTCATGTTAGCCACTTTCCTACTGGAAGGAGAGGCGCGATTGTGGTGGGATGAGATTGAAATGCATCACTTGGCCGGCAGGCAATTGGCAGAGATTATAATGGAAGAATTCTCTCGTTTGTTCTTAGCACAACATCTGCCGATGCAGCAAAGGATATCGATGGATATGAAATTTCAATGGTTAGCACAGGGAGATCGAAGTGTGGATGACTACCTGCATGAGTTCACCCGTTTGCGAAGATATGCGGGCACGATCTTCGCCGAAGAAGAGCGTAAGACTAGTCGGTTTTATGCGGGACTGCGAGATGAGCTGCGGTATTTGCTCTCGAGTTCTGTGAGTCAGGGATTCCAAGCCTTAGTCTGTACGGCCCGTTCTTTGGAGACGGACATGAAACGGGGGCAAGCAAAGGGCAACTTGGCTGTTGCGAAGCCAGAGTTTAAGCCGCCGCGTCCGGACAAGTTTGGCTATCGAAAGAGATGGAATAAGAAGTCTAAGTATTCTGGACAAGCTCCTTCTGCGACTGTGACGGATACATCTGGGTATGGATCTCGTGCTTGTTATACGTGCGGGAAGGTTGGACACTTCGCACGTGAATGTCGATCTGGTCCTCCAAAGGGTGATAAGAAGACGGGAGCGTCTTATACGGAGAAGGGGAAGGCTGTGGTGGAGTCTTCTGCCTCGCACGCGTAGCCCAGGGTCTTCAACCTTGGACAACAGGAGGCCATTAAGCAGGCGGATGTCGTCACAGGTGCGCGTAGGTTTTAATGTTCTTGTTTTTGTTGTGCTGTGCTTGTTTTAAATGTAATGTTATAGGGTTTGTCCTTATACGAGAGTATCCGGCGCGAGCACTGTTCGACACAGGTGCTTCACATTCGTTTCTGTCTGAGGACTTTGTCTTTCGTGTCGGGGTGCCTATCCGGACCACGACAGACAGTGTAAAGGTGTTGTTGCCTAACGGATGTTTGATGTGCGCAGATCGAGCTTGTGGTCTTGAGGTCAAGATAGGAAGTCGGGAGTTCAAGGTGGAAACATTAGTATTGCCGATCAAAGAGTTTGATATAATCTTTGGTATGGACTGGCTTTCAGAGCAGTGTGCCTGTATCGATTGCACTTCAAAAGAGGTCACACTTGGGCAAAATACCGAACAAGAGACCAAGTTCATTGGTATGCAAGGGATGAGTGGGATGTTGTTATCCGCTCTCCAAGTTGTTAAGGCAGTTCGGAAGGGTGCGGAGTTGTTCTTCACACTCATAGAGGCGGTGGCGCCGAAGGCCAGTGTGAGTGAAGTGCTGATTGTGTCGGAATATGCTGATGTGTTTCCAAAGGACCTTCTGGGGTTACCTCCCCAAAGGGAAATCGACTTCGCTATCGAGCTGGTGCCGGGTGCGAAACCTGTGGCCCGTTCGCCGTATCGGGTAGCGCCAAAAGAAATGGCCGAACTGAAAGTTCAGTTGCAAGAATTGTTGGAGCAGGGATACATACGCCCAAGTATGTCACCTTGGAGCGCGCCTGTTCTTTTTGTGAAAAAGAAAGACGGTGGTTTGCGACTATGTATTGATTATCGCGAACTGAACAAGCTGACGGAGAAAAACAAGTATCCAATTCCACGGATCGATGACTTGTTCGATCAGCTAGCAGGCTCAACTGTCTATTCGAAGTTGGATTTGAAGTCCGGGTATTGCCAGTTGTGGATTAGGGAAGGTGACATTCCCAAGACAGCGTTTGGCACACGCTATGGTCATTATGAGTTCACAGTGATGTCGTTCGGCTTATGTAATACGCCTTCGGTTTTCATGGATCTCATGCATCGAACGTTCCACGAATACCTGGATCTGTTTGTGATTGTGTTTATTGATGATATCCTTGTATATTCACAATCGGAGGAAGATCATGCAAACCACTTGCGATTGGTATTGCATACCTTGCGAAGGAATAAGCTGTATGCCAAGTTCTCGAAGTGTGAATTCTGGCTCTCGTCGGTGGCTTTTCTAGGCCATGTGGTAAGTGGAGAGGGCATAACGGTGGATCCGGCTAAGATAAGTGCCATTCGTGATTGGCCAGTGTTGTCTTCGGTGGCCGAGGTCAGGAGTTTCCTTGGACTGGCGGGCTACTATAGACGGTTCGTGGAGAACTTCTCCCGGATTGCTTTGCCTCTGACTACGTTGACGAGAAAGGATCAGAAGTTCGTTTGGACACCGGAGTGCACACGAGCTTTTGAGGAGCTGAAGAGTCGTTTGACCACGACGCCTGTTTTGACGTCGCCATGTGGTACAGATAGATTTGAAATATACAGCGATGCGTCAGGAAGCGGCTTAGGCTGCGTTCTCCTACAGTTTGGCAAGGTGATCGCCTATGTCTCACGTTAATTGAAAGTGCATGAGCGTAATTACCCCGTCCATGACTTGGAGTTGGCGGCGGTGATTTTTTTCGCTAAAGTTGTGGCGGCATTATCTTTATGGCGTGAAGGTGGATATTTATACAGATCATAAAAGCTTAAAGTATCTGCTCAATCAAAAGGAATTGAATATGCGATAAAGGAGGTGGATGGAATTCCTTGGGGATTATACCTTCGACATTCACTATGTTCCCGGAAAGGGAAATGTGGTCGCTGATGCCTTGAGTCGTCGGACTCCGGTGCGGGCAAATTGGTTGCAGATACATGATGAGCGGTTAATCCAGGAGTTGGACGCTTTGGAGATATCTTGTGTGGAAAGAGATTCTTCGACTGATGCATGCGTGAACTGGTTGGAGGTTCAATATGACCTTGCTGATAGGGTTCGGCGGGCAACGGAGTTGGATGAAAGTCTCCAACGCTATGCAAAGGAGGGGTACGGTGATCAATTCTCCTAGGATGACGGTTTATTACGGAAAGATGGCCGATTGTGCGTCCCTAGTGCGGGTAAATTGCGAGAAGGATTGCTATATGAAGCACACTTTACCAAGTACTCAATTCACCCTGGGAGCACAAAAATGTACAAGGACATGAAGAAACTGTTCTGGTGGCCTGGTTTAAAGAAGGACATAGCCGCATATGTGGCTAAATGTCGTACTTGTGCTTTGGTAAAGGCAGAATGTCAACGGCCGAGTTGTTTCCTGAAGTCGTTGCCGGTTCCGCAATGGAAGTTTGAGGATATTTCTATGGATTTCGTGCACGGATTGCCGAGATCTTAGCGTGGCCATGACTCAATCTGGGTGATTGTAGACTGGTTGACAAAGGTGGCTCACTTTCTACCGAACAAGTGGGACGATTCAGTGGAAACGTTGGCAAAGCTCTATGTGGAGCAGATTGTTCGATTGCACGGTGTTCCCCGGAGCATCGTAAGTGACCGAGATGGGCGCTTTACCTCGAAGGATTGGAGATTAGTTCATCAGATGTTGGGCACGAAGTTAGCATTCAGTACGGCCTTTCACCCGCAAACAGATGGCCAAACTGAACGAACCAATAGAACGATGGAGGATATGCTCCGTATGTGCGCCCTGGACTTCGGTAAGAATTGGGAAGAGCATCTTGTTATGGTGGAGTTTGCCTATAATAATAGCCATCAAGCGAGTATAGGCATGGCCCCGTTTGAAGCGCTGTATGGTCGTAAGTGTCGGACACCGCTAGCTTGGGCAGAAACTGGCGAGACCAAACTTTTAGGCAAAAAGGAAGTCGAGGATGCTACCTCAACAATACGCTCTATTCGAGAGAGGCTCCTAATAGCCCAGGATCGGCAAGCCAAGTATTACAATGCTAAGCACCGGAACATGGAGTTCGCGGTGGGTGACTGGGTCTATTTAAAGATTAAGCCCTTCAAAGGCGTATCTCGGATTCGGCGGTTGAAAAAGCTAAGTCCGCGATACCTTGGTCCGTTTGAAGTGGTGGAGCGTGCTGGGGAAGCTGCCTATCGGCTAGCTCTTTCATCGGAATTGAGTGGATTGCATGATGTGTTTCACATCTCGGTGCTACGCAAAGCAGTCAAGGATCCAGCTCAAGTAATTGACAATGATCGAGTGCCGGTTGAGTATGGGCTAACGACAATGGTGAAGCCTATACGGATCGAGGATCGAGCCGAGAAACAGTTGCGGAACAAAGTGATCGGGATGGTCAAAGTCCGATGGGACAATTGTGGCCGAGAAGAGCTAACATGGGAGCGCGAGCAGACCATGCGAGCCGAGTTTCCCGAGTTATTTTCGTAACTTGTTCGCTCGTTGTCTATGTAATAGAAACATATAAATGTTTTGTTATTTTCTCCCTACTGTCTTCAAATTTCGGGACAAAATTTTATTACGGAGGGGAGGATTGTAACACCCCAAAAATCTCAAAACTGGATTTGAGGTGTAGGCTGTTTGACACGGCCTGGGACACGGGCGTGTCCCAGGGCGTGTCGGGGGTACACAGCCTGGGACACGGGCGTGTTCAGGATGGTCGACGATTGGTGGTCGACTATAGTCGAGCCTGGGACACGGCCTTGGACACGGGCGTGTCCCAGGGCATGTCACTCAAGAAATAGCCGGACTGAGTCAGAGACGTACACGGCCCGGAACCAAGCCTTGAACACGGCCGTGTCAGATTTGACACGGGCGTGTCCTAGGGCGTGTGCCTACCCGTGTACTGCTCTATTGGTTTTGGAGCTCGTTGAGGCAGGGGTGACACGGGCGTGTCACATGACTGACACGGGCGTGTCAGGTTCGACACGGGCGTGTCGATGCCCGTGTTCTGGTAGATTTCAGTCGGTGCGAGTGCCGCGTGTGCCGCTTAAGGGTACACGGCCTGTGACACGGGCGTATCACAGGCCATGTCGGCCAAAAAATAGTCTTTTTCAGGCAGATCTTGGCCGTTCATTGTCCTTAAAGAAGATCCTGTGGCTGGGGCTCATTCCTGGTTTGATAAGGCCGGGAATGGAGAAGGCTAAGCTCATTTTGAGTTTCATATTCTCTTTCTAACTTTAAGAGAGAGGTGAGAGCAAGGTGAGGAAGAAGAAGTGGAATCCAGCTGCCGGTGGTGCTACGGTGGTCCATATCGCGAGCCGAGTTCGGATTTGCGAAGGCAACGCTGCTGTGAAGGCTTTCATCCGTCTCAAATTTCTCTCCATGGCTCCGAAGCGAGTTCCTAGGGTAACGATTTCCTTCTTGGACATGTGAAGTCCTTATTTCCTGCATTGCATAGGGAAAACCCTTCCCCGCGAGTGTGCGGTGGGTTGTGGCGTCCCTTGGGGTAGATATGTGAAGTCCCCCTTGTTAGAATCCAGAATTGGAGTACGGATCTAGGCATGCTGTGTGAAGCCTATCTGGACATATTGGTCTGGATTGGTGATGCTTGTTTGTATATCGGAGAAGACTCCGTGATTATTGCTTGTATGCATGATGGATAAAGTACTGGAGGAAGTCCAGGAAATTGTGAGAGTTGGGTGCAACTCTTGTGGCCGTGAGTTGCCACTTTGTGTGCAGTTGAGCGTTGGGATGCAACTGTATGAAAAGGCTTCATGCCGAACAGGCAAGGTGAAACCGACCCGCGCCTTTAAATGTGGCCTCAGGTACGATGTACTTGGTTGGGAAAGGCGATTTGAGCAACGGGGGGTGGCTGATCTGTACCTGCGTTATGTAGGCTGGACATGAGAGCGCCAAGGCATTGGGCTTTCGTCAGCGGCATAATGAGAGTCTTGGGCCTGCGTGCCAGAGTAAATGCTCAATGGTGAGATCCGGTGTTTCCGGTGCACCCGAGAGTGCCATGAGTGCACGGGACGTTGGGCCGTCGTGCCGGCGTTTGTGATATGTGACTGTGCGGTTGTGCACGTCTTGCTTGAATTGCTATATATCATACTGGACGATTGATATGCAGGGATGGAATTCCGCTGCCCCGTGCCAGGGGCAGGGTCGTTATAATTGGTCAGCTGAATGCTGACCATTGCCCTGTTTGCCACCACTTGGTGGATTGGTTCTTACAGGTACTGGAGGTGCTGGTCCGAGCGGGACTTAGCGGGCTGAAGCCCAAGCTGCGCTGCTGCCCTCGAAGGCATTGTTTTGTTTCTTTTGTTCATGTGTGGCCGGCCTGCGTGCCGATGTCTGTAATCCACACTCTTGTTAAGAGAAATTGTTGTAAGGCCTTAAGGCCAGACTCTTTTGATGTATAATGTTTGTATACATTATTATGTTATAGTGGACAGTGTTCTTTATCTTGAGTTCAAAGATTCAACTGTGAAACTTCCGCTAGAATGCTCTGTGTTAGGATGCGTTGGTTATGATATTAGTTCGTAGCGTCTCCGCCTGTTTGTGGAATATGGTGTGGGGCCCCGGCCGGACCCTCTATTATATTCTTCTTGACGGGTAGAGGTGTTACACGCCGACATTAGCGCGACATTATTTTCTTGCCGAGAACTCGGGAAACTACCGCTCGGCGGTAGGTAGTTTCCACTTGGCGGTAGCAGACAGAAGCAGTTCCTCCATTTCGCTTTTAGCCATCCGATTTCATTTAGGTTTTGATCCTAAGGCCCAAGACTCTCCCTCCATAGTGCTTTTATAGGGCTGAACGGTTGTTTCCCCTCATTTTTTCATTTGAGAAGTGAGAGTTAGGGTTTTTGAGAAGGAGAGTGGATGAGCAAGAAGAGAGCTTTCTTCCGCCATTGACAGAGCTCCGGAGCCCCGATCGTTGATCCGAGTCCAGATCTATGGAGAGGACATGGAGGTGCTCGTTTTCATCCGTGCAAGGCAAGGAATCCGTGGAGAGGAAGACGGGTCGTACGGTAAAGACACTTCTCCTCTCAGTTTTAGGAAGCGTGCATGGCATCTATTCTTTTCTTGCTTTCTTTCAAGCATTCTAGGCACCGGATCTCTCAAATGATAGGGATTCGGGTTGCCTTTGTTCAAGAGGAGCCACCGGGTCAATTGGATCCGTCCCCGATATGATTTTGCATTAAAAATCCACTTCGTTAGTGGATTAGGTGTTGGATCCCTAGTTTTGATTTGGGCTAGGTTCACAAATCTCGGCTAAGTCAGACCCACATTGTATAGCCAGGGTCTAGTCTAGTGCCTTAGGTGCCAGTCATGTCAACAACTCAGTGAGACAAGACCAAGGCATCAGAGACTTAGAAGACAACAGAGAGTGAACAAGGCAGAAATTTTTCTAAGTAAAAAGTCGTTCGACGATCTATGAAGAGAGCTCGACTATCTACGTTATGCGCTCGACGATCTCAGAGTTAAATCTCTAAATACTGAGATCGACGATTGCTGAACTCAGGTCGATGATCTATGATCAACTTTAAGGATTGAGATCGACGTTCAACCATCTCTGTTCGACGATCTTGAAGCCCAGTTTGGAAAGCAGATTTTTAGGTCAACGATCACAAGGCTCAGCTCGACGATAGAGGATGTTTGAGCTCGATGATCTCATGACCAGATCGATGATTTCTGCCAGATCTTCATTTTATTCCCTGCAGTTATTTATTTCCTTATTTATTGTTTATTCTTTTGCTTATATGACTCTGAGTGATTAATGCATATATTCACTGAATATAGCTGTTCCTTGGCAAGCATTAATTGCTGGTTTTCACAAAGTTATTATACAGCCTTTCTCGGGACAGTTAAGGAAAAGAGTTAATTCCCTTATAGCCGTTGCACAAGTTCCCATGATTCCGGCAGTCAATCAGTGTGTGGACGATTTTCAAATTCAGTTTGGAATTATTCAAAAGGACTCAGAGAATAAAAGACAGAGAGAAATGTTATTCTTCACTTCTTCTTGATACAGTTAATAGATTTCTGAAAGAGATAACAAGGTTGCAAGAAAAAGAAGAACAACAACTCTCAATTCTAAAAACAAGAATTCATCCAGGAAGCTTGTGAAGACAATCATCCTCAGTCAGTCTCAGCTTTCTGGATTTCAAGTCCTATACCATGTACAAGACACTGATTTCCTGAACAATTCAAATCATAGGACAAGACTTGACTCCATCAGGATCACTCTCAAGTCTTCTCTCATTTTCTTAAGAAAAGAGAAGACAACTCAACTTTTCCTTCCCCCCTCTATGTAAATGGTTTTTACTCCCTTCAAAAGTAATTCCTGGTTATGAGGTCACCTGAGCAACAACTTCCAAGTTTGTTTTCCGGTACCAAATCAAAAGCCAGAAGGGTTGCAATATAACCCTTTAAATAGATATTATTTTGTGGCAGTCACCGGATCAAAAACCTGAGAGTAATTCCTACCAGGGTGGTAGAAGAGTTGATGTACCCAGATTTGTGGAACCACTATAATTTCTTGTGTCGTCTGGTTGCACCCTTTCTCTTTGTTCTTGCTAGTTTCTGTGATATTTAGAATAGTTCTCTAGTTTTCCTTCTGCTTATATATTTATTGGTATCATTTTTTTAGTACTCTGATAGAATAGATTTAAATCAGCCAAAAGTTTTTAAACACTCTATTCACCCCCCCTCTAGAGTAGATCTGAATGACTCCCTCCTTTCAATTGGTATCAGAAGGTTGTGGTTCCTTGGTTGTACAAGCTAACACTTGAATCAAGATCCCTGCTTATTCAAATTTTCTTTTCCTTTGTTATTCATTTATCACATGGCACAGAACAAGGATTATGCAAGCACCAGACCTCCGGTCTGTAACTTAAATAAGTTTAGTATCTGGAAGGAAAGAATAAGACTTTACATGAACTCAATTAATGAAGATATTTTTAACTCAATTTTGACAGGTTCCCCTCAACCAACTGAATTATCTTCTACATCTACTGACACTCATATAGTACCACCACCAACTTGGACTGATGCTCAAAAGAAAGCAAAAATTGCAGATGCCATGGCCATGAATATACTGGACCAGACTATGTCAGATGACATATTCCAAAAGGTTGCTGATTGCACATTAACAAAGGTCATCTGGGATTATTTGAACCAAATGGTGGCAGGTTCAGTGGAAGAAAGAAAAGATAGAAGATCCCTTCTTATCTCTAAGTATGAGAACTTCAGGAAGGAAGATGCTGAATTAGTTGAAGAAATGTATGGCAGACTGAGTGCCATCTTCAGTGAACTAAGAACATTGGACAAGGACATTTCACTTACAGAGATCAATGACAAAATATTGATGTGTTTTCCAAGCTCTTAGGACACAAGAATCTGGCCTATCAAAGATGTCAGAAGTATTTCAGAATTTTCCACAGAAACACTTCTGGGAAAGCTCAAATCCTTTGAGCACTTGACAAAGGCTAGGGAGACAGAGCAGAAGGTCTCTACTCCAGTCAGGAAAGAGCAGAACATTGCCTTTAAGGCTACAGAAGAAACAACAGCTCCTGCTGTTAATGAAGAGTTCTTGAGTCTCTTAGCAAAGAGATTCTACAAGATGGGAAAAAGAGACTTCAGGAAGAAGTCATCCAGACAAGAAGATAAACCCAGGTATGACAAAACACCAACTAAAGAGGTTGTTTGTTTTGGTTATAGGAAACCTGGACATTGCATCTCTGAGTGTTTAGAGAATCAAAATAAGGAGAAAAGAAAGGATAAGGACTCCAGAAGACAGAAATACAGTAAGCCTTCCTCAAGCAAGCATAAGAGGAAAGAGAAAGGCTTTGTAGCAGAAACCTAGAGTGATACTGAAGAGGATTCCTCATCCTCTAGCTCCAGTGATGAAGATGAGGAGGAAGCAATGGCAAAGGAAGTTTGCCTAATGGCAATTGATGCTTCCAGCACTCATTCAGGAGAAGATTCGTCAGATGATGAACAACCACTTTCATAAGTGGATCAGGTATTCTCTTCTTTTGGATTTAATTCTGAATATTTTTTACATGAATTCAAAACTATGTGCATGGACCTAATTAGTTCAGAAAAAGAAACTAAACAACTTAGAGAGCAACTGAATGATAAAAGTAGTTTAGTCGCAGAAAACCATAAATTAAAAGATGAAATTACTCTCGCAAATGAACAGATAATTAAACTGAAAACTTAGCTAGCTGAGGCAAGACAACTTGAAGAATCCCTTAATGGGAGAAGCCTCAAGCTGATGGACATTACAAGCACTATTAATGCCAAACTCACTGGCAAACTGGGCTTGGGTGCTTCATCAAGCCAAACCCCACTGGTCTAGAAAAATGAACTAAGGACCCCAGTAAAATTCATCTCTGAAAAAGGTAAAGAACAAATCTATGAGAAACCCTCTACTGTAAATAAGAACAAACCTAACAAACAGAAAAATAGAAATAGACAAAAACAAAACAAAAACAATGTTCAACATCTTTCATCGAACTCAGATAGATGAAATGTGAGCAAATAGTCAAACCCAGGTCGATGATCTTTGAATGAAAATGTTTACTATAATCAATCGTCTTACTGCGATCAACGACTTCTGTATGGATCATCGAGTAGAGATCGATGAACATGGGGCACAGAGAATGAATATTATGCTTCTCTGAGTAGAGATCGACGATCTTAACCCATGTCGTCGAACTCAGATCGACGATCTCACTTCCGATCATCGAACCAAGTGAGAATTAATAAAACTTTTAATTATAACAGAAACCCTAATCAGAAAAGACAAACAATTAATCCTTTCACCCTTTGGGAAATTCTACCTTGGAGATACCATCCACTAGGCTATAAATCTCAGCCAACCATGTCTGTTATCTCAAGTTTTTCTTATCAAGAAAAAAAAGGACCCAAGGTAACCTGGGTCAAGAACAATTAATCTTTTGATTATTGCAGGTGAAGAACTGTCCACCATACAACCAGCAATTGTATCTAGACAGTGGGTGCTCAAAGAACATGACAGGATGGAAGGACAACTTATTCAACTATAAGTCAAAGCTAGGACCTAAGGTTATTTTTGGTGACTCCAACTTTGGCCAGTCTGAAGGCTATGGAGAAATCAGAATAGGTGCTGTCACATTCAGGAAGGTTGCATATATTAGTGGATTAAAGCATAACTTGATCTCCATTAGTCATCTTTGTGATGAAGGATTTCAGGTAACTTTTAATCAGTCTTCTTGCATTATTTCTTCAGCTGACAACATAGTAGTTTTATTTGGTTCTAGAGTAGGTAACATTTATATTGTTAACTTCAATTCAGCCATAAATGAAATTTGTTTATTTAACCAATCTTGTAATCAAAATGAATTATGGCATAGATGACTAAGACATGTAAATCTAAAATACATTGCTAGGCTATCTAAGGATAACCTTGTAAGAGGATTGCCTTCTTACCCCTATAAGAAGGAAAGCCTATGCAGGGCTTATCAAGTAGGCAAGCAAACTAAAAATAGTTTCAAATCCATTAATAAGAGTGACTCACCTAGGATTTTGTATTTGCTTCACATGGATCTCTTTAGACCCATTGCTGTACAAAGCCTAGGAGGGAAGTCTTACACCTTTGTTATTGTAGATGACTTCTCCAGGTTCACTTGGGTGTTCTTCTTGAAAAATAAGCCAGATAACTTCATGGTTCTTACAGATTTTCTCAAGTGCATACAGAGTGAGTTCTCTACTCAAGTTGTATTGATCATAACTGATCATGGTACTGAGTTTGAGTCTCTTCTTATGCAAGAGTTCTGTGAGAAGGAAGGTATCAGACAATATATTTTTGCTCGTAGAACTCCTCAACAAAATGGGGTAGCTGAAAGGAAAAACAGAACCCTGATTGAAGCTGCAGGTACATTGCTTGCTGATGCATAGTTTCCCCTTTTATTTTGGGTAGAGGCAGTGAGCACAGCTAACCATGTCCTGAATAGAAGTTTAATACATAAGCTAAAGGCTAAGACACCCTATGAGCTACTCAAAGGGAAGAAACCTAAAGTAGACTATTTTTGAGTATTTGGTTGTGTTTGTTACATTCATATTAACAACAGAAAATACACTAGAAAGTTTGAAGCCAAGTCTGAAATTGGAATTTTTCTAGGATATTGCCAAGTAAGAAAGGCTTACTGGATCTATAATAAATCTACCTTGAAAATAGAAGAGTCTGTACTTGTATCCTTTGATGAAACTAACATGTTTTATAAGGAGAAGAATACTTCTACCAGTCAGAACTTACAAGTACCTACTTTGTGTGAGAATTTGGATGCTGTGACACTCTCTCCTGAGGTTGTTACACCATCATCTCCACAAATAGCTGAAGGCCGTGACGAAGATATCAGTGAGCCAACTAATAGTGTCCCAGCAGCTAAAATAATTCCACAAGAGGAATTAGCTCCACCAGCTGTTGAGCAACCAACTCCTCCTTCTGATTTAGTCACACTTAGAGATCATCCTATATCTCAAGTGATTGAAGACATATCCGCAGGTATGCCGACTAGACATCAGCTCCACCAGGATTTGATGCACACATGCTTCATTTCTCAAGTTGAACCTCAATCCATTCTAGATGCAGATCAAGATTCCCACTGGATCCTTATAATGCAAGAGGAGCTCAACCAATTTGAGAGGTGTAGAGTTTGGGAACTGGTCCCAAGACAAGAGAACTACCCAGTAATTGGAACAAAATGGGTGTTCAAAAACAAGATGAATGCACAAGGAGAAATCATAAGGAACAATGCTAGGCGTGTTGCTTAAGGATATAGGCAGGAAGAAGGTATTGATTATGATCAAACCTTTGCTCCAGTGACAAGGTTAGAGGCAATCGGGATCTTCTTGGCCCATGCTGCTTCTCAAAAATTTAAAGTCTATCAAATGGATGTTAAAACTGCTTTTCTGAATGGAGAACTGAAAGAACAAGTCTATGTTGAACAACCACCAGGTTTTCTCTCTCCAACTCAACCTTCTTTTGTTTATAGGTTGCATAAAGCTCTTTATGGTCTTAAGCATGTTCCAAGAGCTTGGTACGAGACCCTAGCTAGCTTATTGTTAGAACATAGATTCTCTAGAGGCATAGTAGATAGGACTTTATTTGTTAAACATCATCATGATAAAATATTGTTAGTACAAATATATGTAGATGATAAAATATTTGGCTCTACAGATCCCAAACTATGCAAGAGGTTTTCCAACCTTATGCATTCAAAGTTTGAGATGAGTAGTATGAGTGAGCTCTTTTACTTCCTTGGTCTCCAAGTCAAGCAGGCACCTGATGGCATTTTCCTATCCAAATCCAAGTATGCTAATGAGCTGATCAAAAGGTTTGGGATGGCTAGTGCCTTAGCTAATAAAATATCCATGGCTGCCAATACTGTGATTGATTCTGATGAGCATGAGAAACCTGTTGATCAGAAATTATATAGGGCCATTGTTGGGTTCCTGTTATATCTCACAGTAAGTAGACCAGATATAATATTTGTCATATGTCTTTGTGGTAGGTTCCAGGTGAACCCTAATCAATATCACCTTATTTTATTAAAAAGGATTTTGAGATATATAAGGAGTTGCCCAAATCTAGGACTCTGGTATCCTGCTTAGTAAGAATTTGAGTTGACTTGATACTCAGATGCTGATTTGCTGGATGTAGAGTAGATAGGAAAAGTACCTCTGGAACATGCCAGTTCCTGGGTGCTAGGCTTGTCTCTTGGTTTTGTAAAAATAAAACATCTGTGTTAACATCAACTACAGAAGCTGAGTACATAGCAACTGGCAGTTGCTGTTCTCAGATGCTATGGATACAAAATCAGCTACTATACTATGGATACAACTTAAATAATTCAACTATATTTTGTGATAGTACTAGTGCTATTTATATAGCACAGAATCCAGTCCATCATTCTAGGACTAAGCATATAGATGTAAGACATCATTTCATTAGGGAGTGTGTAGACAAAAAGAAAATCAATCTCACCTTCATCCCTACTGATTTGCAAAGGGCAGATATTTTCACCAAACCCTATGATGAAAAGAGACATCTATTCTTCATGAATCAACTATGTATGATTAATGGAGATGTGATTATTTGACTTTCTGCCTGAGCTCGACGATTTGTTTACAGATCATCGAACTGAGATCGACGATCTGCTAACATCTCGTGAAGTAGAACGTAGAACGGAGATCGACGATCACTTCTTATTGAAACAATTGTCGTCGAACAGAGATCGACGATTTTTTGTTCAGAGAATTTATCGTCGACCTGAGATCAACGATTTATTCTTTCTCTTCGATCTTAGGTTATCAAACTCATTTTATATTAAAATACTTCGCCAAACTTGGTTTTGAAGTCATTTTTAGTAGTTAATACGCTTGGCTAACTTCGTCTCTTCATTTTATTAAACCTTATAAACTAGGGTTTAGAAGGAAATAGTCCTGCACTTTCCATTTCCCTTCGGCACTTGATCTTCATTTTCTCTGCATGAACTCTCCAATAACAATTCCAGCAATGATTGTGTCCAGCATGAAGTTTGATTTAGGTTTTGATATTGATCTGGACTCATTCAAGTATAGTGATCAGATATTTCAGGATGTGTTGAAGCTATTTGATGCACCGAAGCTACATAAGTATCTGACGACCAGGATGAAGTTACCAGTATCAAAAATTAAAGAATGGGCTAATACCTCTTCTTCATATGGACAGAAGATGACATGAACTACTTCTGGATAGGAGGTACATCTAACCCCTGTTGTTCTTATAGAAATTTTCGGTTTCATTAATGGAGAAGATGATATTTATTTGGAAAAAGATGAATTTGCTTCCATGCTTGCCAGAATGGGTCATGCTGAGGAAAACCTAGCAAGCTTCTGAACAAGAACTTGTCTCCTCAATACAAGTTCTTGGCAGATATTGTGGGTAAAGTGGTGCTTGGGAAGCACACTTCCCATGATAATATATCCAGGCACCAATTTCTTTTGATTAGTGCTTTGGTTAATCAGAAATAAGTAAATTGGGTTGAAGTTTTGTTTGAGTTGATCAGGAAGAAAGAAAATAAGAGAGAGGCCTCTCTTGGCAGAATTTTAGGAATTTTTCTTACTTAAAATGTCCTGAGTTGTTGACTTCCCCAACAACATTCATCAATGCTTCCAAGAGGCTGACCCCAGCACTCTTTGGAAAGTGGGAGAGGACTATCTTAAAGCCCTCCAGGGCTCCCTCCACCCACAGGATTTCTGAGGACACAAGGACTGCTCTAGTCACTCCTCACCCTAGAGAAGATGAGCCAGAGATTCCTCCTTCCCTAGCTAGACAGACTTCCCCTTTGTCACATCAACCAACTCCACCTCAGAGCCCTCCTCCAAGAACTCCTACTCCTTTGTCCCCTCTACCACCTTATCTAGAAGAGATCCCCTCCTCCAACATCTTAATCCAAACCTCACCAACTTTTAATCTTCATTTCACTTCACCAACTCCTTCACCAATTCATGAACCCTCACCTCATGTTTCCCCCCCATCCAGAACAAGTGTCTATCCCTGAATCCACCACTCAATCTACAATCTCCAACATCTGCACAGCTTGTGGTTATTCCATTTCCTCTCTTCCATCTACATCATCTACTCCATCTTCTCTCATTGACCTCCTCACCCCTACCATCAAAGCCATTGTAGAGGATGCCATTGCACCTCTACTAGTTTTTTTTAATTCCTTTGTTGCCTCTTTCTCTATCCCTTCTTCATCTAGGGTCCTGACAGTAGAAATTACTGCTACCAGGCATGGGGAGATGTCCAGTGAAGAAGTCCCTCCTCCTCCAGCAGTTGCAACAGTAGAGGCAGACATAGTTTTGGCAGAGGCAGACACAGGGTTGACAGCTGTAGATACAAAGATGATTGTAGATATAGTTTTGGAAGTTATAGAGAATGCAGATATTGATATTCCTGATACAGAAGTTATTGCATTTTTGGAAGATGACTTTGAAATACCTGAAGAATCCTTGGACATCCTTCATGGAGATTGCTTCATCTCCTTATCTTTTGAACTAACTTCAGTTCTAAGCTCTATTGATCTTTTGTATAGAGATTGTCTTCCCCCTGCTGCTTGTCTATTTTGTTCAGATATAGTATGTTATACTTCTATTGTGAGCAAAGATCTTTTACTTCAGCTTCTTCAGAGTATTGCTGCTCCAGTGCCAGAGCTCTTGGCAGCTCCTGAGCCTGAGCCTTCTGCAGCTCCTTTTGCAGTTCCAGTACCTGAGCTGATCAGTATGCCAGAGGTTGAGAGTACTGAGCCCAAGGCCTTCTCTCCTCCAACCTATGCTTGTTCTACTTCTCCAATCCCAAGTTTGGATGAAATTATTATTGTTGATGCTGCTGAAGAACTTTCAATTATCAAAGAGATTGATGATATGTATAATAATCCACCAGGCTCATCTGATAGTGATTCAGATTCAGATGCAGACTCAGATCCAAATGTCAGCAAGAAGAAGAAACTGTCCAAGAAAAGAAAAGCTCTAGTGAAGGAAGTGCATAAGTCTAATTCTCAAGATGACATTATTTACTTCATCAGACACAATATTACTCTCACATAAACTACTCCTCACTAGATGAGATTTTCCAAAAATGAAATGAAGGCTCAGAAGAAAAGGAGAAAGACTGGCTCCTCTCCTGTCAATATTTTCAGGAAGGATCCACCTCCTCCTCCTCCTCCTTAAGTAGGTGCTAGTGGAAATATTCCTTCTAAGACTGCTACCACCTCCCATCAGCCGACTTCTTATGCTCCTCACTCTCACAGCAGACCATCCAGGTCTTTTTCAAGGGGCTATTCAATAAAGAGAGGTAGACAGTATGATCAGGCTGACAGAGAAGATATTTTAGATTCTAGCAGGAGATTCAGAATTCTCGGAAAATTCAGTCAATTCAAACCTCCTCCAAACCTTCATGACAGTCATTCTCAACATACAGCAACAGAAACAAAATTCCAAGAACAATCAATCAAGCACAGAAAGCTTCAGAAGACCTCTCATGACTCTATAAAAGAATCAACCCAGTATGAACCTGAGCTCGATCCTAACTTCAGGATGGCTAGGTTTCATGAATTGAGTGGTGTTTCTCAAATAAACAAAGCTAGAAAAGAAGGAACTGATCCTTCTCAATTCTCAACTATGTCTAAATATAGGGAGAAAGAGCTGGAACAATTTAATATTGATAAGAATATTTTTGATGCTAATGCCTATATATAGGTACATCCTGAGGCAGTTGTTCCCAGAGCAGCTACAATTAAAGTTCTTGGTGAAGCAGATTTGAAAATGTCAAGACAGCAAGCAGTAGATCCAAAAAAAAAGAATTGAATATGCTAAGCCAGCTTCAGACAAGTCTTAGTAACTATTTTCTTTTTGTGTCTGTATTTATCTTTGTAAATATCTGTTGAACTTTTCATATATTTCATGACAGATACAGTTGTTTAGTTTTCCTGTTGTTTTCTTTAATTATTGTTTAGTGACCTCACCCAAATAGGGGGAGATTATTGGATCCCTAGTTTTCATTTGGGCTAGGTTCACTAATCTAGGCTAAGTTAGACCCACATTGTATAGCCAGGGTCTAGTCTAGTGTCTTAGGTGTCAGTCAGGTCAACAACTCAGTGAGACAAGACCAAGGCATCAGAGACTTAGAAGACAGCATAGAGTAAACAAGGCACAAAATTTTCTAAGTAAAAAGTTGTTCAACGATCTCTGAAGAGAGCTCGACGATCTTCGTTCTGTGCTCGATGATCTCAGAGTTAAATCTTTAAATACTAAGATCGACGATTGCTGAACTCAGGTCGATGATCTCTGATCTACTTTCAGGATTGAGATCGACGTTCAACCATCTCAGTTCGACGATCGTGAAGCCCAGTTTGGAAAGCAGATTTTCAAGACAATGATCACAGGGCTTAACTCGACTATAGAGGATGTTTGAGCTCGACGATCTCAGGACCAGATCGATGATTTCATCCAGATCTTTATTTTATTCCCTGCAGTTATTGTTTTCCTTATTGACTGTTTATTCTTTTGCTTATATGACTCTGAGTGATTAATGCATATATTCACTGAATATAGTCGTTCCTTGGCATTCATTAATTGCTGGTTTTCATAGAGTTATTATACAACCTTTCTCGGGATAGTTATGGAAACGAGTTAATTCCCTTATAGCCGTTGCACAAGTTCCCATGATTCCGGCAGTCAATCAGTATGTGGACGATTTTCAAATTCAGTTTGAAATTATTCAAAGGGACTCAGAGAATAAAATACAGAAAGAAATATTATTCTTCACTTCTTCTTAATGCAGTTAACATATTTCTGAAAGAGATAATAAGGCTGCAAGAAAAAGAAGAACAACAGCTCTCAGTTCTAACAACAAGAATTCATTCAGGAAGCTTGTGGAGACAATCATCCTCAATCAATCTCAGCTTTCTGGATTTCAAGTCCTACACCCTGTACAAGGCTCTGATTTCCTAAACAATTCAAATCACAGGACAAGCCTTGACTCCATCAGGATCACTCTCAAGTCTTCTCTCATTTTCTTGAGAAAAGAGAAGACAACTCAACTTTTCCTTCCCCCCTCTGTGTAAAGGGTTTTTACTCCCTTCAAAAGTAATTCCTGGTTGTGAGGTCACCTGATCAAAAGACTTCCAAGTTAGTTTTCCGGCACCTGATCAAAATCCAGAAGGGTTGCAATATCTCCCTTGAAATATTTATTATTTTGTGGCAGTCATCTGATCAAAAACTTGAGAGTGATTCCTACCAGGGTGGTAGAAGAGTGGATGTACCCAGATTTGGGGAACCACTTTAAATTCTTGTGTCGTCTGGTTGCACCCTTTCTCTTTGCTCTTGCTAGTTTTTATGATATTTAGAATAGTTCTCTAGTTGTCCTTCTGCTTATATATTTATTGGTATCATTTTTTCAGTACTCTGATAGAATAGATTTAAATCAGCCAAAAGTTTTTAAACACTCTATTCACCCCCCCTCTAGAGTAGATCTGAATAGCTCCCTCCTTTCATTAGGCATTTTGGGTGAAGCTGTAGTCGCGACCGTTAGTCCGACTTGGTGATGTTGCATACTGATCCATATGGATTTTTTTAGAAATTCGTTAGCGGCAAGTCTCCATTTGTGATGTGTTATGTACCCCTTATTCCATGCGATTACATATAATAAGAACTAGACAAGGTTAGCACCGTTGTGACGGTAGATGGTTTCCATGGGGCATAGGAACGTTACGGTACGAACAGTGGATTTGGGCGGGAAAGGCTTGGGATTGTGATGTGCTAAGACATGGTTTATGTTTGTGGTCGGCTGGCTAGCCCGTGGCATGCAAGTCATGTGTGGAGAGTGTCCCGGCGAGACAAGTCCCCTTATGTGAAACTAACGAGTACGCCAAGCTTTGGACAATCCCGGACAATACCAGCTGGGTCCCACTGGATCTACTTCGGTGGACGTTGTCCCGATTTTAGAGCCGGGCTTGGGTCATTGCAAACAAGTGGGGTCTAGCACGGGTTCTTAGTATCGGTTGTTTTGTGTTTGTGGCGGAATCCTGATGAGAGAAGTCAAAGCTTGCAGGCAAGCCCGGGTTTTAAGACCCATGAGCGGGTGGGTCCTTAGCAAGAGTTCTGTGTGGTGGCTTGTATGCCGTTAGGGGAAATTAGAGTACCCTTGTGATTGTGGCTTAAACACCGATGGGGACATTGGAAGAACTTGATTGATGATGTGTTAGAAGCATACGCCTTAGGGTGCCTTGGGTGAAGCCCAGGTTTGCATACATGCTGCATTGTAGCCCCCCTTTTATTATATGCTCAACATAGAAACGAGTTTGCTGTATGAGACATCCAAACCTGTTTTATAGCATTTCATGTTCGTGTTTATTGCATATGAAGTGCTGACCTGCAGGGTGATGGAGTGCCCCGGGGTCCGCTAGGGACGACCGGGAGGAGATGTGTTGGTTACACAGTTGAGGTCAGCTTTTGCTGACCCACGTTACAACCAATTTTTATAGGGCAAGGATGGCAAGCAGGAGCAGCTCGCCAACCAAAAAGGACTAAGCCTCATGAAGTGTTTTATGTTGTGTGATACTCTTTTTGTGGAATGTGATGCTTATGCACTATGTTTTCGGCTTGCATGCCGAGGTAGCCTAGGAGTGCTTATGCACGTTGACATTTGATTTATTATTTGAGTCTTGGACTCTTAATTGTTGTAAGGCCTTAAGGACGTATTGATACTCATGTGTTAGTGGATAACTTATAGTATTGTTCTTTTTTTTCCACTGTGTTTGGATTGAGTTTTGAGTTGGGTAGTTTATAACATCTTATAATGCTTAAGCTGTGGAATCTGTATGTTATGGGGCCTTAGCCAGACCCATATTATATGGTCATTATAGGGGAGGTGTTACAAATTGGTATCAAAGGGAGGTTAATGTCCAAGGTAAGGTGATGGCGCCGTCATCCCCCGCCTTGTTGATTTGGAGCGTCCCCCTCTGGACGATGATGGTGACCCGGTACATGTCATAGATCCCCTTTTGGATGACTATGGTGACCCGGTTGATGTTGGTGCTGGCTCACACTTGATGTTCCCTCGCCGCCTTGAGATGATGATTTACTTGTTAGTGCCGTTGTTCGTCGCCATATGGAGCTTGAATATCTTTATGACCGTGCCGCAAGTCGGAATGTTGAAACTTTGCCGCGACATCCACCGCCATCGCCGCATCATTTTAATGTTGGAACTTTGCCGCGACATCCACCGCCATCGCCGCGTCATTTAAATTATTATTTCAGATTTTATAATTATGTTTTTAATTGGCCTATGTTTAGCCAAAGTTTTAATTATTTGTCATTTCATTTTGGCCTTTGTTTAGCCACATTTGGGGTGCTTATAACCCTTGTCTTTGTAAAGCCTATATAAGGCTATGTTGTATTGGATTTTGAGTAGATTGAATGAAAAATTAAAAACCCAATTTCAGATTTTGGAATTACCTTCTCCTCTTCCCTCTTCCTCTTGGCCGCCCCCTACCTTTCTCTTTCCCTCTTTGGCCGCCGGCCTCCCTCCTCCCCTTCCAAGGCTTCGGCCACCTCCTCTCCTCCTCCCTTCCCTCTATCACCTATCTCTACTCAAGGGTTACCCCTAGTCGCCTCCCCATCCTCATCACAAAACGAAAAAGCCATCCCCTCCATTCAAATCCGCCGGCCACCCTTGGCATCCCCTCCAAAAAACCCGACCCTCATCAACTTCATCCTTGACCGAGCCCTCTCCCTTTGCCATCAAGATCTCGGCCACATCCATCCCCTCACAAAACCGACACACCCTTTCATTCTCCTAGCTGACCACCTCCATCCCAACACCATCCATAACCCTATCCTTACCAAAAACCGATCCTTTGGTGAGATCCAAATCAGCCCCATCTTCTAATCCAAGAGAAGAATCGGCCAAAGCTTGAGGTGAATCTTGTGAAACTTCAACGGCGTCAGAAGGCAACGAAGAACTTGGAGTTTCCCTCCAACCAGCACGCTTTCGGTGGATCCGGAACGGAGCGATCCAAAGAGAGTTAAATCAGAATCATCCATTCCGGTTGGGTAACGAGCGTGTTGGAACACCCTATTACTAATTTGGGTAAGGATCACTATGCTTGTCTTAGGAATCCCAGTTGACCTAGTTGTATAGTTGAGAAGGTCAACATTAGAATGAGTCTAGGGCTTAGAACTTAGGTTTGGAGCTGCCCCCAGGACCATTCCAAGATCAAGGTTGAAGAGCTAAATCTAAGGCAATTTTCGTCGAGCTCAGGTCGACGAATCGTCGAACTCCGTTCGACGCTCTCTGAGCTCAACTTCAATAAATCGTCGAACTCCGGTCGACGATCTTCGAGCTCAGATCGACTATCTGCTTTTGGCTAGCTTCTGCTTAGTCGTCGAACTCCCCTCGACTAACTTCTAGCTCAGTTCGATGATCCCTCCTTCAAGTTATTTCTCAGGTCTCTGAGCTCAGTTCGACGATCTTCGAGCTTAGATCGACGTTTTCTGTCTGCTTGTCTCATTTCATCTCTGAGCTCAGTTCGACGATCGTAGAGCTCAGATCGACGTTTTTTTTGGAGAGATCGACGCTTTCAGGAATTCAAATGCTGCTGTTCTTTGAAATGTTTTTTAATATTATCAGCATTTATGTCAGAAGATCTCCCAGCCGTTTGTCTTTATTCTGGAGCAAGTTTCAAGGAATTATTCAGAGAATGTTTGCTGGACTTTCCTCTAGAAGACAAGACTCTTTTTGGAAGACATTTATGACTCCCAACGGCTAACTTGGACAAGGAAACTTCAGAATATTTCAATTTCTCTCTTATGTGTTTTTAAGATATACAGAATACACAAGAGAAAACAAGATACACAGATTGACAAGAGAGAAAGTGAACACACAGAATAGAGAATACTGATAGCAGAAGAACAACAGAAGAACTGTGACTTCAAAAATCTTCTTGCTGACTGAAAAGTGTTCACAGTCTCATCTCAAAACTCCAGACACCTCATTTTTCAGCCTTCTTGCTGAAACCCTCCTTTGCTGGAGATCAAAGTTCTGAAGACCTATCACCCTAGAGCAAAGCTTCTTTTCCTGAACCTTTCTACATCTCAGGGGGAGCTTTGACATCATCAATCCACTTGTGCTTCTCTCATTTGATTGAGAACAGAGAAGACACCCTTCACTCTTATTTTTCTTTTCCTGCTGTAAAAGGGTTCTTGAACTCCCTTTAAAAGTTCTGTCTGGTTCTGAGAGCCTTGTCAAAACTCAGTGGTGGCAAGACACCTTATCAAAAAATCTAGTTTTGGTTTTTGGGCACCTTATCAAAAGCTCATTGGTGTCAGGACACCTGATCAACTCATCCTGAGTGGATTCCTACCAAGGGTGGTAGAAGAGTGGATGTACCCAGGTTTTTGGGGAACCACTACATTTCCTTGTGTCTTCTGGTTTGTTTGTGTGATTTGTCTGCTGTGTGCTGTGTTCTTTACTTCTTGGTTTTTAACCTCTTACTAGCACTCTACACTATATCATAAATTGAATTTTATATGTGCTGTTTATTTCAACTGTGAAAAATTATTTAAAATACTCTATTCACCCCCCCTCTAGAGTTGAGATAGATCTTACCCTCACTTTCAGAGCGTCTCCACTCTTGTGTGTTTCTCTCTTTGATATTTTCTTTGGGCATTTAGCATATCGTGTTATTTGTGATTGGTAGAATTTTCGTGGATAATGTCTATTAAATTATTGTTATTGTTATTGATTCCCTTTTGAATTCCTGAGGCGTGGCGGCCCTCATTTTATTTTCGATGGAAGAGAACCACCCGTTATCCGAATCCTTATTTTCGGTGGTGTCTCTTTTGGTACAACGTACGCTCGACCGAACCGTGTGGGTTCATTTCGCTTGAGAGGATCTTGGCCTATAGCCTTGATATTATCTTAAGGGGCCTAGCGAACCCCCCGAATTCTATTAAATTATTTGTGGCAACTTGCGTAGTGGCTGTGTTTATTCTTCATGTGAGCGTAATAGTAATTATAATTAAGCGAGCGTGTGAACCCCTTAGCCGTTACGGTGTCGAAACCCGTGGCCTACATCAATTTGGTATCAGAGGGAGGTTATTGTCGATTTCCTAATCGGCACCATCCTTCTATTTTTAGGTAGGCTAAAGAAAATATAAATTTCAAATTTCAAAATTTCAAATTTCAAATTTCAAAATTTAAAATTCAAATTTTGAATTTCGAATTTCAAAATTCAAAATTCAAAATTCAAAATTCAAATTTCAAAATTTCAAAATTCAAATTTCAAAATTTAAAATTTAAAATTCGAATTTCAAATTTCAAATTTCAAATTTTAAATTTCAGATTTCAGATTTCAAATTTCGAATTTCAAATTTCAAAATTTCAAATTTCAAATTTCGAAATTTCAAATTTCGATTTTCAAATTTCAAATTTCAAATTTCAAATTTCAAATTTCAAGATTTCAAATTTCAAATTTCAAATTTCAAAATTTAAAATTTCAAAATTCAAAATTTCAAATTTCAAATTCTAAATTTCAAATTTTTCTCAAAATCTAAAAAAATAAAATTCTGGAAATTCTCTATCTTATTTTTATTAAGAAATCCAAAAAAAATTATTTTTCATTAAGTCATTATTTTTATTAAGTTATTTTAAAATTTAATAGTTGGTCTGCCAATAGCGGCCTATATTTTTATTTTTTTCAGCAAAATTCAAAAATAAAAAAATTATTAATAATCTCCATATTTTTGCCAGCAAAACTATCAAAAAATATATATAGAATTTTGAAATATTAGCGGGAACAAATCGATCTTTGAAAATTAAATAGAACCAGACTATATTTCTTTGTATTTGTGCACTTAATCCGAGTAGTCTATCCCCATTTTCCCGCTGAAAATTAAAACCAAAAAAATGGCCTACGATGTTCACGTTTCCCGAATGAAATCTTTAGGTTCCGTCATGAAAGTTAGAAAGCCAGTCCATTGCCCGGTAGTGGAGGAGATTAAGGGGTTGATTGGCCAACTAAAGGCTAATCAAGTTACACCGCGCACCTCTAGGCGTGTTAGGATTCCTGCTCCGACATATGATGGGCTAGATGGACCACGAGTGTTTCTATGTTGGGTGAACGACATGGAGCATTATTTTGAGCAATATCGTATTATGGATCCCCACAGGATTCCCGTTGCGAGACTGCAATTATTTGGTCGAGCCCATACTTTCTAGCTCAATGAGGAAAGACGTTTAGGAATGCCCTCCGTCGACCCACGTATAGGTTGGCAGATTATGAAGAATTTATTAACGGATGAGTATTACCCTCCATTCTGCCGTTCTCCGTCTACTGATTATCTGAGTGAGTCGCCGCCCAAGATTTTGCCTACATCGAACCAGCATGTTCCCTCGTACTCCCGTATGAGGACGTCTCATGATTTTATTTCTCCCTGCCTGGGCACTAGACCCTTTCCTGTTTATGAGAGTGTTCCTATCAGCATGAAAATGGTATCTGAGCTTGCGATTACGAGTACGCCCGTCACTGAGGCCGATGCTGTTAATGTTCACAGCATGAGTGACGATGAGGACATTGGTTACCCGAGTGACTTGGATGAGGATTTCTCATTTGAGGAACCCTCTCCACTCCCTTTCGACGACATTTTGGAGCCATCCCCTTTGACTGTTGTGGAGCCTTTTGATGATCCTAAGTCGATTGATATTCTAGCTGAGTCAGAAGAGTTACAGTCTGCTGAGAGCCTACCTAGTCGTGATTTATTTGACGATCTGTTATGATATGAGCTTGCTATTTCTAGTTCGAGACGTATCGAGGTGCCCATTTCTGAGATGTCCACTGTAACTGATGTCAGGACTGATGTGTTGGAAGATTGTTCTAGTAAAGGAGTTAAACTTTTAGAATACGATATTGAAGTGGAACCGGATGAGCATCCCCTAATGCTAACTCCTTTACAAAAACTTGAATGTGATTTTAACTCTCTACCATTTGTAACGCCTGATCTCGTTGTAGCGTTGTCGATCTATGATCCGATCACTGAATCTGAAATACATGATTACCCACATGATTTAGAAGACATGTCGGATGATTTTTCCATAAGAGCGAATCCACTGTTTGAATTTTCTTACGACTTTATTGGGTTGCGACCGGATGATCTTTATTGGAAGTCAAATCCGTGTTTTGAGGTTTCGAATTGGATTACTAGTGGTACCATGGCGATGGTGCCTTATGACGTGATGTCCCCTCGACAAACTTATTTGCCAAGCCCGGTCGCACGCATTTATCCCCCGCCTTTTGATGACCCGTGCACGCACACGTTAGTGAACGTAGTTGCGAATGTTAAGTTGTGTTTCCCGCACGTAATGTCAAATCCGGGAGCGCCCCGTTCCATATATAGTGATGAGTGTTTTCCGTTAGCTTTTATTCATGACGTTTTAAAATTTAAATTTAAGTTTAAATCTAAAACTACGACATTGTATGGCATTGATTTCACCACTGCTTTATTAGCACCCGTGCCACCTGACTTGGTCCCATTACAGCCCACTGTTAAAGCAAGTCACGTTGCACATGGGTTCTCCCCACACAGTTCTAAGATTGTTTGTTGGAATCGGAGAGTATCCTACCGTTATATAAGTGATTTAGTTTTGGTTTGTCTTGTCCCTGAACGGATGCCTCCGGGCACCTCAGAAATATTTATGAACTGGCCAGTCCATTATTTGCGAATCTTATGGAAATTTAGTAGCATGACTTTTCTTGTAGAATTTTCCATTGATTGGGGCATCGCTCCTATTTTCTACTTTTCATACTTTACGCGTCATGTTTCTATGCCCCTTGAAAAGTCTATCTCTCCGTTTACATATTCCACTATGCTTTCTATTGGGTTGGGTGGTGATAGTTTGTTTGAATCGTTCTCTTCTCCGGTCTCCATCGGAGGTATGTTGGTTGACGTTGTGGAAATACTTTGTTCTTATTTGTCTAATGCGTCTCTGAGGTCCCCCCAAGACCACCTTTTGCTTTGCAGGTTCCTCTTCCTCAACGATTATACCCGAGACTACTCATCAGTGATGAGTATTTTTGAGCGGGGGAGGATTGATGGCGTCGTCATCCCCCGACTTGTTGATTTGGAGCGTCCCCCTCTGGACGATGATGGTGACCCGGTACATGTCATAGATCCGCGTCATGTTGCTGCAGAAGATCCCCTTCCGGATGACTATGGTGACCCGGTTGATGTTGGTGCCGGCTCACACTTGATGTTCCCTCGCCGCCTTGAGATGATGATTTACTTGTTGGGGCCGTTGTTCGTCTCCATATGGAGCTTGAATATCTTTATGACCGTGCCGCAAGTCGGAATGTTGAAACTTTGCCGCGACATCCACCGCCATCGCCGCGTCATTTTAATGTTGGAACTTTGCCGTGACATCCACCGCCATCGCCGCGTCATTTAAATTATTATTTCAGATTTTATAATTATGTTTTTAATTGGCCTATGTTTAACCAAAGTTTTAATTATTTGTCATTTCATTTTGGCCTTTGTTTAGCCACATTTGGGGTGCTTATAACCCTTGTCTTTGTAAAGCCTATATAAGGCTATGTTGTATTGGATTTTGAGTAGATGGAATGAAAAATTAAAAACCCAATTTCAGATTTTGGAATTACCTTCTCCTCTTCCCTCTTCCTCTTGGCCGCCCCTACCTTTCTCTTTCCCTCTTTGGCCGTCGGCCTCCCTCCTCCCCTTCCAAGGCTTCGGCCACCTCCTCTCCTACTCCCTTCCCTCTATCACCTATCTCTACTAAAGGGTTACCCCTAGCCGCCTCCCCATCCTCATCCCAAAACGAAAATGCCATCCCCTCCATTCAAATCCGCCGGCCACCCTTGGCATCCCCTCCAAAAAAACCGACCCTCATCAACTTCATCCTTGACCGAGCCCTCTCCCTTTGCCATCAAGATCTCGACCACATCCATCCCCTCACAAAACCGACACACCCTTTCATTCTCCTAGCCGACCACCTCCATCCCAACACCATCCATAACCCTATCCTTACCAAAAACCGATTCCTTTGGTGAGATCCAAATCAGCCCCATCTTCTAATCCAAGAGAAGAATCTGACAAAGCTTGAGGTGAATCTTGTGAAACTTCAACGACGTCGGAAGGCAACGAAGAACTTGGAGTTTCCCTCCAACCGGCACGCTTTCGGTGGATATGGAATGGAGCGATCCAAAGAGAGTTAAATCGGAATCATCCATTTCGGTTGGGTAACGAACGTCTCCACTCTTGTGTGTTTCTCTCTTAGATCTTTTCTTTGGGCATTTAGCATATCGTGTGATTTGTGATTGGTAGAATTTTCATGGATAATATCTATTAAATTATTGTTATTGTTATTGATTCCCTTTTGAATTCGTGAGGCGTGGCAGCCCTCATTTTATTTTCGTTGGGAGAGAACCACCCGCTATCCGAATCCTTATTTTCGGTGGTGTCTCTTTTGGTACAACGTACGCTCGACCGAACCTTGTGGGTTCATTTTGCTTGAGAGGATCTTGGCCTATAGCCTTGATATTATCTTAAGGGGCCTAGCGAACCCCTGAATTCTATTAAATTAATTGTGGCAACTTGCGTAGTGGCTGTGTTTATTCTTCGTGTGAGCGTAATAGTAATTATAATTAAGTGAGCGTGTGAACCCCTTAGCTGTTATGGTGTCGAAACCCGTGGCCTACATCATAAGGATTCGTGGTCAAATGTCATAATCGTATCACATTAAGAAGTTATCCACATAGGTGTATCGCGGGACCGTGAGTGTCCTAGTGTCTAAGTTTTGCGAAAAAGCTGATTCTTGTTTTACTTTACTTCTGCTAAGGGTGCAAGAGATAATGCAGGGATGTCAAGGATGCGAGAGGAGCCTTCTGCGAGTAGTCCTGCTGATCCAGGTCCGATGGGCATGGGTGTAACCCCGGTCGATTTTTGTCACATGCTTGCAGAAGCAATGGTAGCGGGCCAAGCCGCAGCGGCGGCACAAGCTGTGCACCCTATCACGCAGGAAACAACTTCTATCCCCTTGAATGCGACACTTGCAAAATAGGGCGGGGGAAATAGGCAGGCAGAGCCTTTGGTGAAAATAGTTGTGGTCGGACAGGGAGACCGATAGATGAAGTATTTCTTAAGCTTTCACCCTCCAACATTTAAGGGAGTCAGCACGCCGACCAATACAGAGGACTGGTGGGCCATAATTCAAGAATTTCTAAGGGCGGCGGAGACGCCAGAGGAGAAGCAATCAGAGTTTGCGACTTTCATATTAGAAGGAGATGCTAAGCTGTATTGGGTGAACCATAGCGGTCGCTAGTTCCCTGGACGCACCCCGTTCATAAAAGAGTTCGGGATTGCTTTCTTGAAGAAGTATATCCCATCGTAGACAGATGAAGTATTTCTTAAGCTTTCACCCTCCAACATTTAAGGGAGTCAGCACGCCAACCAATGTAGAGGACTTGTGGGAGAGAATTCATGAATTTCTAAGGGCGGCAGAGACACCAGAGGAGAAGTAATCGGAGTTTGCGACTTTCATGTTAGAAGGAGATGCTAAGCTGTAGTGGGTGAGCCATAGAGGTCGCTAGTGCGCTCGACACACCCCATTCATAGAAGAGTTTAGGAAAGCTTTCTTAAAGAAGTATATCCCATCGTCGAAGAGGTTAGCCCTTTAGAGACAATTTCTACACTTGGTGCAGCGGGAGAAGACAGTGGATGAGTACGTCCAGGAGTTCACTCGTTTGGGTCGATATGCTGGAACGACCATGACAGATGATGAAGAGAGGGACAACCTCTTTTATCATGGATTGTGGGAGAATCTGAGATAACCCCTCATAGCTATGAAGAAAGCGGGCTTCAATGAGTTGTTTGAGGCCGCTAGGATGTTGGAGAGCGATATGGAGTGAACCCAACGTCGGAAGGGTTTTGTAGTAAAACAAAGAGAAGGAAAGCCTTCTCAATCACAAGGAAAATCTGACTGAAGTAGGTGGAAAAAGAAACCCCATCCCTACAAGACTTGGGAGAAGAGTAGTATAACGTCGGGGGGGGGGGGGGGGGTCTCGCTTCAAGGGATCACCATTGTGCTACAAGTGTTGCAAGCCGGCCCACAAAGCTCATTTTTGCACTGAAGGTGGCGCTGAGAAGGAGATAAGGCAAGAGCAGTCGGCGTGCTCCGAGCCCAGCGTAGCGGAGAAGGGAAAGATGGTGGAGTCGAGCGCTTCTTGTTTCCAACACGTGTAACCAATTGCTTACAACTTTGGGCAACGGGAAGCGATCAGCCAACCCGATATGGTGACAGGTTTGGGA
This sequence comes from Platanthera zijinensis, assembly GCA_039513925.1. NCBI lineage: Eukaryota > Viridiplantae > Streptophyta > Magnoliopsida > Asparagales > Orchidaceae > Platanthera > Platanthera zijinensis. Next base: position 183,391,119 of record CM077087.1, read on the forward strand.
AAGTTTAATTTTATTTATTTACTTTACACTTTTGAGACCTTTTATGTTTGTCGCCGGTGTTGTAGGCCTTGTGCTAGTTTCCAATTACCCCGCTAGGGTATTGTTCGATACATGTGCGTCACACTCTTTTCTTGTGGAAAGCTTTATTTGGAGAATTGGAGTCAAACCCTCTTTGACAGACGCAAATCTTAGGGTGCGCATGCCCAATGGGTCCTCCATGACCACCAGGATGAGAGGGCACATTGGTTGGAGTCTAGGTAGAGTTGGTTTTGGGATGATAGCAGCGGTTTTACAGTTGGCCTAATTTGATGTGATCTTGGGGATGGACTTGCTTATAGAGCAGCGTGCAAATATTGACTGTTTGTCAAATGTAGTGACCCTAAGAAGTGTGGGAAAGACAGAAGTTATATTTGAGGGACTTAATGGAGTGTCCTGTTCCCTGATTTTAGCCATGCAGTTGGTGCGGGCAGTCTACCAGGGAGGAGTAGCTCTTGTAGTATTATTGGATGTTTGCCTTTCCAAGTTATCACTTGGAGAAGTGCCGGTAGTGGTAGAATTCGAGGATGTATTTCCTGAGGAGATTCCTTGAGAACCTCCTCGATGGGAGATTGATTTCTCAATTGAGTTAGTGCCAAAGGTTAGGCCGGTGTCACGTCCTCCTTTTTGGATGGCACCAAAGGAGTTGGCCGAACTCAAGGTACAACTGCAGGATCTGTTAGAGCAGGGGTATATTATACCCAGTTCTTCTCCATGGAGTGCGACAGTACTTTTTTTGAAGAAGAAAGATGGTAGTATGCGGTTGTGCATAGACTACCGAGAGCTGAATAAATTGACAGTCAAGAATAAGTATCTAATTCCACAGATCGATGACCTGTGTGACCAGTTGGTGGGGTCAGTGGAGTACTCTAAGTTAGACTTGAATTCTGGATACTATCTGTTGCGGATTCGATATGAGGACATACCCAAGACAACGTTTGGTACGAGGTATGGTCACTTCGAGTTGTCGATGATGTTGTTTGGGCTGATGAACGTGCCATCTGTATTCATGGATTTGATGGACTGAGTTTTTCGGGAGTATTTAGACTCATTTGTGGTGGTATTCATTGACGATATTTTGGTATACTCTAAATCGGAGGCGGAGCATGAGACTCACTTGAGGGTAGTCTTGTAGGTATTGAGAGAGAACCAGCTTTATGCAAAAATCTCGAAATGCGAGTTTTTGTTAGAAAAGGTGGAATTTTGGGGGCATGTGATTAGTGTTGATGGGGTGGCGGTGGATCAAGAAAAATTTGAGGACATCAGTGATTGGCCGATTTTGAGAAACGTGGCGGAAGTCCGAAGTTTCCTTGGACTAGCCGGGTATTATAGAAGGTTCGTGGAAAACTATTCGCGGATAGCCCTACCCCTCACTTCCCCGACTCGCAAGAACCAGAAGTTCGTATTGACTCAAGAGTATAGCCAAGAGTTTGACACCTTGAAGGAAAGGCTGATAACAGCTCCGATCCTAAGTCTTCCTAAAGGGACTGAAAGATTTCAGATCTTCAGTGATGCATCGGGATGCGGTTTAGGTTGCATGTTAGTGTAGCATGGCAGTGTGATAGCCTTTGGGTCTAGGAAGTTGAAACCTCATGAGAGGAATTAAACCGTCCATGACTTGGAGTTGGCGGCGATAATTTTTGCATTGAAATTATGGCGGCACTATGTGTATTGTGCGAAGGTGGAGATCTTCACGAACCACAAAAGCCCGAAGTATCTTCTGGATAAAAAGGATTTGAACATACGACAACGAAGATGGGTCGAGTTTCTTGGGGACTATGACGTGACAATTCAAAATAAGCCAGGAAAAACCAACGTGGTGGAGGATGCCTTGAGTAGAAAGTTTTCTGGATAGGGGAATTGGATTAAAGCTCATGATTAGCAGTTTGTGCGAGACATTGAGTCCCTCAGCATCATTTGTGTATAAAGAGGCGAGTATAGCATGGCTCGGTTGAACTGGGTCGAGTTGCAAAATGACTTATCCGATCATGTTCGGGAAGCGACTAGCTTGGATATAGAGTTCCAGCCATTTGTGGTGGAGGATAAAAAGGGCGAAGGTAGCGCCTGGGAGACGATTGATGGGATCTTGAGGAAGGACGGAAGGATATTCGTACCGCAGTTCGGCAAGCTCTGTGAAGAGTTGATGTTTGAGGCTCATTTTACGAAGTACTCCATTCACACGAGCAGTACAAAGATGTACTTAGATATGAAGAAATCCTTTTGGTTGCCCGGTTTGAAGCGGGATGTAGCTTTGTACGTGAGTCGGTGCCAAACTTGTGCCTTAGTGAAGGCCGAGTTTCAGAAGCCGGGCGGGTTCCTGAAGCCTCTTCCTATCCTCGAGTGGAAATTTGATGACATCTCCATGGACTTTGTGTATGGGTTACCTCGATCGAAGCAGGGTAATGACGCGATTTGGGTGATCATGGATCGCTTGACCAAAGTGGCTCATTTCATCCCAAATCAAAAAGAGGACAGCGTGGAGAAGCTGGTAGAGTTGTATGTTCGCAATATTGTGCGACTGCATGGGATTCCTAAGAGTATCGTTAGTTATCGTGATAGACGATTCATGTCCAAATACTAGAGGTTTGTACAGAAGATCCTGGGCATGAACTCAAATTCAGTACGACGTTCCATCCTCAAATCGATGGACAAACAAAAAGAATGAATCGTACAATGGAGGATATGCTGAGGATGTGTACCCTCGATTTTGGAAAGAAGTGGAAGGATCACCTCTTCATTGTGGAGTTTGCCTATAACAACAGTTATCAAGAAAGTATAAAGATGGCGCCATATGAAGCTTTGTATGGAAGGCGGTGTCGAACGTTGATGTCTTGGGAAAAGGCGGGAGACACCAAGCTTTTGGGAAAAGAGGTGGTGACTGATGCTTGTGAGTTGGTGTGGACCATTCAGCAGCGCATGAAGGTTGCTCAGGATCAGCAAGCGAAGTATTTCAATGCTCGCCATAGGAACGTTTAGTTCGCGGTAGGAGACTGGGTCTATCTAAAGATTAAGTCGTTCAAAGGCATTTCACGAATTCGCCATCTCAAGAAGTTGTTTCTGAGGTTTTTGGGTCCTTTTGAAATTACAGAACGTATTGGAGAAGCCGCTTACCGGTTAGCGTTGTTTGCAGAGCTTAGCTGATTACATGATGTCTTACATGTCTTTGTCTTGAGGAAAGCCTTGGCAGAGGCAAGTGTTGTGGTTGAGTCGGCAGCGGTGCTTGTCGAAGAGGACTTGGGGACGAAATTCCGCCCAGTTAGCATGGAGGATGCAGAAGTTCGACAGTTGCGGAATAAAGAAGTTAAGCTCGTGAAAGTGCATTGGGATAACTGCGGGCGAGATGAGTTCTCTTGGAAGCATGAGCAAGCAATGCGGGAGGACTTCCCAGAACTTTTTTACTTCAGGTATGCTTTTGATTTGAGTGCATGCTTAATTTCAAGGACGAAATTCTTTTAAGGAGGGAGGAGTTATAACACCCCTGTATTCCAGACCATGGATCTCTGGAAGCTACCGTGCGGCGGTAGTAGCTATCGCCCGACGGTAGCCTTGTTTCGTCGGGTGTAGGAAGATTGATGAAAGCCGTTCGTCGAGTGCTGAGAGGGCTATCGCTCGGTGGAAGTTAACTACCGCGTGACAGTAAATCCAGGGTTGGCAATGAGAGCATTGAGTGCTAGCACGCGCGTTAGCTATCTAACGTGCAGCAATAGCTTGGCGTTGAGTGCATTTAGAGGCTGTCGTTGAGTGGTGGCGTTGAGTGAGCTACCGCGCAGTGTTAGTTCTACCGCCGACATTAGCGCAACATTATTTTCTGGCCGAGCACTCGGGAAACTACCACTCGATGGTAGGCAGTTACCGCTCGGCAGTAGCGGATGGAAGAAATTCCAACGTTTGGCTTTTTAGCCGTCCGATTTCATTTAGGTTTTGATCCTAAGGCCCAAGACTCTCCCTCCAGAGTGATTTTTTAGGGCTGAACGGTTGTTTCCCCTCATTTTCTCATTTGAGAAGTGGGAGTTAGGGTTTTTGAGAAAGAGAGTGGAGGAGCAAGAAGAGAGCTTTCTTCCGCCATTGACGTAGCTCCGGAGCCCCGATCGTTGATACGAGTCCAGATACGTGGAGAGGACTTGGATGAGATTGTTTTCATCCGTGCAAGGCAAGGATTCCATGGCGAGGAAGACGGGTCATAAGGTAATGATACTTCTCCTCTCGGTTTTAGGATGCGTGCATGACATCTATTCTCTTCTTGCTTATTTTCAAGCATTCTAGGCACCAGATCTCTCAAATTGGAGTGATTCGGGTTGCCTTAGGTTAAGAGGAGCCACCGGGTCGATTGTGTCCGTCCCCGACATGATTTTGCACTAGAAATCCGCTTCGTTAGTGTATGAGACATTTGGGGTGAAGCCGTAGTCGCGACTGTTAGTCCAACTCGGTGATGTTGTATAGCGAGCTTTAAGGATTTTTTTAGAAATCCGTTAGCGACAAGATGTGGTTTGTGATTTTGTATGTCCCCATTATTTTGTATGAGTACGCATAATCAGAATCAGACAAGGTTAGCTCTATTATGACGATAGATGGTTTCCTTGGGGCACAGGAACGTTACGGTACGAACAATGGATTTGGGCGGAAAAGGCATAGGATTGTGATGTGCTAAGGCACGACTTGTCTCTACAGTCAGCTGATAGCCCATGACATGCAAGTCATGTGTGGATAGTGTTCCGACGAGACAAGTCCACTTCTGTGAAACTGACGAGGACGCTAAGCTTTGGACTAGACAGGACGATACCAGCTGGGTCCCGCTGGGTATCCTTCGGTGGACATTGTCCCGATTTTGGAGCCGGGCCTGGGTCATTGCAAATGGGTGAGATCTATCAAGGGTTCTTAGTATCATTTGTTTTGTGTTTGTGGCGGAATCCTGATGAGAGAAGTAAGAGTTTGCAGGCAAGCCCAGATTTTTAGACCCAAGAGCGGGTGCGGCCTTGGCAAGAGTTCCGTGTGGCAGCTTGTATGCCGTTAGGGGAAATTAGAGTACCCTTGTGATTACGGTTTGAACGCCGATGTGGAAATTGGAAGCACCTGATTGTTAGAAGCATACGCTTTAGGGTGCCTTGGGTGAAGCCCAAGTTTGCATACATACAACATTGCAGACTCACTTTTATTATATGCTCAACGTAGAAACGTACTTGCTGTATAAGACATCCAAACCTATTTTATAGCTTTACATGTTCGTGTTTATTATATACGAAGTGCTGACTTGCAGGGTGATGGAGTGCCCCGGGGACAGCTAGGGACAACCGGGAGGAGATATGTTGGTACACAGTTGAGGTCAGCCTTTGCTGACCCATGTTACAACCAATTTTAACAGGGTAAGGATCGTAATCAAGAGCAAGCTCATCGGCCAAAAAGGCCTAAGCCTCATGAAGTGTTTCATGTTGTGTGATAACTCTATTTTGTGGAATGTGAAGCTTTATGCACTATATTTCTTGCTTGCATGCCGAGGTAGCCAAGGAGTGCTTATGCACGTTTTCATTTGATGATATTGTATGAGTCTTGGACTCTTAATTATTGTAAGGCCTTAAGGCTGTATTGATACTCATTTGTTAGTGGATAACTTCTAGTCTTGTTATTTTGTTTCCGCTGTGTTTGGCCTGAGTTTTGAGTTGGGTAGTTTATATTATCTTATAATGCTTAAGCTACGGCGTATGTATTTTGTGGGGCCCCGACCAGACCCATATTATATGGTCATTACAAGGGAGGTTGTAACACCCCAAATACCAAATTTGAGTATAAGCTAGGCAACACGGCCTGGGACATGGGCGTGTCCCAGGGCGTGTCCTGCTCTATTTGCTCGAGTGTGATTTTTGGTGTCGAGTGTGTCTCGATTGAGGCACACGGCCTAGGATAAAAGCGTGTCCTAAACTGTGTCCTTCTCTGTGTTGTCACGCATACTCAATAAAATGCAGTCGACGATCTTCGATAGGCGTGTCGGTCGGGCACACGGCCTGCGACACGGGCATGTGCCTGGGCCGTGTCCTTCTCGGGTTGTGGCCAGGCTGTGTAAACAGCTGAACACCAGATGGACATGGGCGTGTCCAAAATCGTGTCTGGCACACGGCCAAGGATACGGGCGTGTCCCATGGCCGTGTCCTGGTCTGGTTTTAGTCGGTTCCTTTGCCGCTTAAGGTACACGGCCTGTGGCACGAGCGTGTCACAAGCCGTGTCAACCAAGAAAAAAGTATTTTATAGCGGATCGTGGCCGTTCATTTCCTTCTAATTTGATCCATTGGTCCAAGCTCCTTCCTACTATTATAAGGCCGAGAGTTGAAGATAAACTCTCATTTGTTTTGGCCATTCTCTTTCTAAAAGAGATAGAGAGAGGGGAGAGCAAGGAAGGAAGAAGGAGAAGGAATCCGGTCGCCGAAGGAGCTTCAGCGATCTGAATCGAGAGTTGAGTTCAGATTTGTGGACGCAAGGCCATTGCGGTGATTACCATTCGACTAGATTTCCATGGCTCCGAAGCGATCGTCAAGTGTAATGATCTACTTCTTGGACAGGTGAAGTCCTCCTTTATGCATGTGCATGGGATCCTCCACCAAGAGGTGGAAAGCGTAAGCGATTCCAGTGGGTTGATAGTTGATATCCCCGTTTGAGTCTGCATCTAGATCTAGAAATGAGTAGTACGGAATATGCATGATGTATGAAGCCCATCCAGACGGTTAGTCTAGATTGGTGATGTTTATATTGCGAACTGGAAAAGACTCCGTGTAAGACCCCCTTTTTTTTTCTTTTTCAACCACCGGGGTCTTAGCCCAGAATTGCTGCTTTGCGGTGGCACCGACATCTCGGGAAGGCAACCACTACAAAACGCCAATTCTGCCGGCCCTTTTCGATCACAAGAGAGAGAAGTATTTATACAAAAAATGTAAACAAGTCCACAGAAACATGTAAATAAAAGTGAATCATATCCAGTCCATCAATACATATAATAGGAAAATAGATAAATGGGCTCGAGCCCAGTACATCAGAGTCCTCACTACAAGTCACTCATCGCGGAAGCTAAGAAAATACTAATCACTCACGGAGCTGGTCGCAGGTGCACCGATGCTAGACTGTCCCACCTCCATGCGCACCGTACTCCGCTGGTGCTGGTCCCTGTCTCCCATCTGGAGCTCCTGTAATGTTTGGTTCGAAAACCATTAGTCATAAAGACTAAGCCCTATCATCCCCTACCCCTCCCACCACGGCTCCTAAGCACCGGGCGGAGAGGAGGAAAGGGAAGCTACAAAAGTGGAGAATAGTCAAGCAGGTGACGGTAGACCTAACTAACAAGTTATAACAGGTGAACAGTATAAATGTTGTAATAGGTAGAACAATTAATAAATAGCAAATTGTATAAAAGGCAGCTAGAGAATAATAAGTAAGTAACAAGTAAGTAAGTATGTAACCTTAACTTATATGAATGCCCATACAAACTTATAAGTTAAGGGATCTTCTGCAAAGCTCCCATCGTATAAAAAGTCCCATACCGATTTATACGTTGGGGTGTCGGTTGTATGCAAATATGAGTGTAGTGATATGCTATGCCATGATTCATGCAAGTGCAACTCACGCACACGACTCTATGCGTACAGACCTTTAGTTCCCCCTATTCGGGCAGCTAGCTTCACTCCCAGGAACCTCTGTAGTGGCAAACGGAGACAGTGGGTCGGGCCCCCCACTCCTAGGCGGGCATCCACACTACCAGGCCTAGCCCTCCCGTACGCCCCTAGAAGAACACAACCTAGAGTATCCGCGTACTGCTGCTGGATGTACCCTCCAGACTTTCTTTGGCTAAGTGTCCCACACCGCCGAGTCAGCGTACCGATGTCGGTGTGAACGACGATCAGGTACCGAAGACCCACCACCTTTATTCTGCACTCCAACCCTCGAGCCCTCGGCCCCCCGGACAGTCCTGTCCGTGCATCTACCTTCAGAGCTACTGTCTGAATGGCAACAAGTCCTATTATTCTACCTTCCTAGCTATCGGGGAGTGAGTGTGTGCAACCCTAGTTATACTAGTTGCTCTTTTAATTTATTATTCCTATGGTTTACGTTAGCCCAGGACTGCCCCCGGTATACCCCGTGAAGGGCTCTCAAGGGGCACTAGGAACCAAGACGGCGACATTACGGCCCGAAGTTCCCTTTCGCAAGGCACTTATTATTATTGGTTGATCTCCCTTAGCCCGATCCCCTTTTAGTTACTTTAGTTCTAACCCTAGAGTATTAAGACTCTTCCTCTTCTTCCCGGGATGGACGATCTTTCGTCGTTCCCGTACTCCCTTATTCCAACAAGTCTCCCAATGATGAACTCGATCCTAGTTTGCCCTACCAACCATCAACTATCAAAATTCCGTGGCTTTACTATATGCAGACCATCCTAAACTATATGAGGTACCCAAGGGGAGGTACACCAAATTATCTTCCAAATCTCCTATAATATTTACTGGAGGTCTACCATATCATACTTTGTCTAAATCCAGAAACTTATAATTTTCCTAATTAATCTGATATTTATTTAATTTTCCCAAAGGACGTGCCACGGGTCATTTTAAACATGAACTACATGATCTTCCTAAGTAATGGCTACTCAAAAATCAAGATCATTAAATAACAGCAAAATAACCTCAAATACAAATTCTCAGAATTTTATAGAAAGTATTTAACCTCTAAATAATTTATTCAGTATAATCATGTTAATTCAACGTAGTGAAGGAAGTACTGAAATTATTCATCTAAAAATTATAGAAAAATCACTAGTCAGTAGTATGATATATAAAAGATCTTTGTGCAGAGAATCATAATTTTACTAGCTTGCTAACCACCACTAAAGATTTAATCAAATAATCAAGGTAAAACATACTTAATGAAGCGAGCCTTAGAATTAATCTTCCACAAATCCCATAAAAATTCACAGAGATTTAAAATCATAATAAACGTTCTCTGCTTAAATTTCATCACTTTCCAGAGAGTGTGTATTCCCTAATAAATTTTCTAAGCAAATCATACAACTATTAAATCATTAAAGGAAGTATCCAAAATAATGAACATAAAATTCATAGAAAAATATTCAGAGCTTGTACCATCCCTATAAATCACTCTTCCCAAATCTCACCACTTTTCAATGTGATTTAGTGTCATTTCCTATCTCTACAAGTTTTGTGCCCTAAACTAGGGTTAGATTTTCAGGTATCCCAACGGTCTCCAAATTTACTAAAATTTCATCCAGAGAACTATATTGGCCTTATGGTTCCCTTCACCCAATTTCGGGTCAATCCAAGGTCATTTGACCACATGACCTTCACAAACCACCAAGATCCATCATTAGGGTTTGGCCTTGGTCCTTAGGGTAACCTTACCCCGATCCACCTCAAACTCCATGAGGGGGTGCTAGAGAATATTACTAGCCAGTGGTAAAAATCTCAGCCTCTGTTGAGGTGATCTCACCACTCAAACTTCAAAAGTGCACTTTTAACCTAAGACCCCTTATTAGGGCAAAACTTAGGGTTGATCATTTCTAGTCCAAACCATCTACAAATGAGATGACAATTTATACAGAACCTTATGGTGACCCCAGGGACCACTCACCAGAATTTGGGAGGGTTTGGAAATTATTTAACTATCTAATTAAATTCGGCTAGGATTATTGAATTTTTCTAAAAAATATAGAAAAATATTCTCCAAAAATTCTCATTTTTGGATCGCAACTAGATATAGGTAAGAATAGGACACACCCCAAATTTCAAGTCATTTTGATGAATGGATTGGAGTGGGGAATTATTCTAAGGTCAAGACAGCCCTCTGGATAGACCTCACCAAAAAGGGTGCTGTGGTCTAACCACGATTCCAAATTGAGCGAAATTAATTTTGAATATAATAGACTTCAAGGGCTACAGTTTCTATGTTGACCACTTTTCCTGTAGGAGCCTCTAGGTATTTTTCCCAAATTATTTAACATGACAGATAAATTCATACAGAAATTGTTTTAAAAATAGAATCCAATTTTCATGGCACTGTTCATCTTCTTCAACAGCCCGAACCAGAGGCCTAAAAACCTAATTTCCTGTAGCTTTTCCAAGCTATTTCCCGGCCATCCAGCCATCTCCCTGGCCGGCCACCACCACCACCACCTCCGTTGAGGCGAGGGCTATCGTCGGGCGGCGGCACGGCCGCCGGAGAGGCGGTTTCCGGCGAACCCGCCACCATGAAATTTTCGGAAAACCACGAATACGCTCACCCGATCTGGCTCTTTTGAGCCCGATATCTCTCCTAACGATTCCTAAGATCTATCCGCAGAAGAAGAGGGAGGGGAGGACCTTGTTCGCGGGTTGAAGGCGTGCAGAGCGTCGGGAAGCCATTTGCGCGGTGGTGGCGTCGTCGGAAATTCTTCAACAGCAAGGGGGAAGTCTGAAACAGTTTGAGGGAGTGTAACCTTTTCCTCTTGCTCTTAGGAATCTTTTATAGATCAGCAAATGGGGAGGGGAAAGGATGAAACGTTGGAGATGAAACGTTGGCGGCCATTAATAACACCCTTATGACGTTTCGGTTATGACGAATGGCAGTTGAAAAGTTGGAGATGAAGAGGTGTTTGCCAGGTGGCAATTTACTATTGGACCCACTTTTCCTTAATTATTAACATAATTAATGTAGGGAACGACCCATAAATACTCTTGATTTTCATTCCCATGGTCAGAATTTATTATGGCGTCGGTTACCGAAATTTCCAACCTGGCTTGTCATTTCGGCCTTGGTCACGGGCGTGACACATAGGTCACGGGCGTGACAGGCCTGGTTAGCCAGTTCTGGGTTCGACGATCGTCGAACTGAGATCGACGATCGTCGAAGGGTGGTCACGGGCGTGACACTTGGGTCACGGGCGTGACAGGCTCGTGTGGCCAAATTTGGTTCGACGATCGTCGAATTGGGATCGACGATCGTCGAGCGTGTCACGCCCTTTGTCACGGGAGTGACATTGTGGATCACGGGCGTGACATACCTGGTGACTAATTCTGGTTCGACGACGTCGAACTGGAATCGACGATCGTCGAGCGTGTCACGCCCTATGTCACGGGCGTGCCATGGCGGGTCACGGGCGTGACATGCCCGTGGGGCCAATTTTGGGTCGACGAACGTCGACCTGGAATCGACGATCATGGTCACGCCCTATGTCACGGGCGTGACATGGCGAGTCACGGGCGTGACAGGTCTGGTGACTAATTTTGGGTTCGACGATCATCGAACTGAAATCAACGATCGTCGAATGTGGTCACGCCCTATGTCACGGGCGTGACGGGTCGGTCACGGGCGTGACCAACCCGTGACCCGATTTCTTGGTCGATTTATTTCAAGTTTTGGGCTCCCTAGGGTTCTACCACAACCAACTGACTCCTAGGGGTCTAGCCGGAAATGGGATGTTACAAATCCCAATAAACAAAACAAAGATTTCGTCCCCGAAATCAAGGTTAAGCCTACGGGACTCTAATCGGGAAAAATAAGCTTGTAACATCCCATGAGAACTGAAAGATTATCTCTCTACGTTATGTTTGTTTGTGCGGTTTCGAATCTAAGATTAATTCGTCCACTTAACTAGGTATATTCACCCCAATAAACAAAAGATTAGCCCCTATTCTTGAAATTTCAGTTCTATTGGTTTAAAACAGGAAGGCAAATTGATTGTCCAGAGGGGTTGTGAGGTATACCTGACAAAAAAGTTCCGGGTATTTTTGCCGCATCAAGTCCTGTGGCTCCCATGTATGCTCCTCCTGCCCATGATTGTTCCACAAAACCTTGACTAACGGGACCTTCTTCCGTCGCAAGACCCGCACTGCTGTATCGTCAATCCTGATAGGCTCCAAATCGACTGACCGATCCGAGGACACTGGGCCATCTGCCGAGGAAATCAGCTGCTCAGGGCGTAGCAGAGCCCTCCGAAGTGAGGAGACGTGGAAGACGTCATGCAATCCCGCTAACTCCGGCGGTAGCTCCAGTCTATAGGCTAAGGGGCCGATCCGCTCCAGGATCCTATAGGGCCCCATATATCTCGGACTGAGCTTCTTCCGCCCGCGAACCCGCGAGACTCCGTGCATCGGCCGTATCTTCAAGAAAACCCGGTCTCCTACCTGGAACTCTACTTGGCGATGCCTCGCATCGTAGTATTTCGCCTGTCTGCTCTGGGCTTCCAACATCCTGTCTCGGATCAATCTAATCTGAGCATCTGTATCTCCCACAAACTCAGAGTCCAGTGCCTGCGGATCCTCGTCCTGAACCCATGATAGTGGGGTTCTGCACCTCCTTCCGTACAACGCTTCGTATGGAGCCATGCCTATGCTGGACTGATGAGCGTTGTTGTATGAAAACTCGACCAGTGGTAACAATCTCTCCCAAGGCCCGCCACGGTCCAAAATACATAGTCGCAACAAATCCTCCAGTGTACGGTTAGTGCGCTCTGTCTGTCCGTCGGTCTGAGGGTGAAAGGCGGTGCTGAATGTCAACCGAGAACCCAGATGGGCCTGGACTGACCTCCATTCCCTGGATGTAAACCGCCCATCCCGATCCGAAACGATAGTCTTGGGCACCCCATGATAACGCACAAACTGCTCAATGAACCTCCGTACTAATACACTGACCGGTGTGTCCTTTGCCACTGGGATGAATCTGGCCACCTTTGTCAGCCTGTCCACTATCACCCAGATCGAGTCGTTCCCCGCACGGGATCTAGGTAGCCCATGTATGAAGTCCATGGCTATATCTTCAAACTTCCACTCCGGCACTGGAAGCGGCTGCAGCAAGCCTGCCGGGTTCCTACACTCCGCCTTCACGAGCTGGCAGGCCTCACAATGCGTCACAAAATACGTAATATCTTTCTTCATACCCGGCCAGTACATCGTCCTCTTTAAATCCTTTGCCATCTTGGTGATCCCCGGGTGTACCGAATATCGGCTGCAATGAGCTTCCGTCAAAATATCCTCCCGGATCCGTCCTCCTGCTGGTATGTAGACTCTGCCCCGGAAACACAGGAGCCCATCCCTCAAAGAGTAATCCCCTGTCATGCCTTCCTCCAAGGCTCGGAATATCGGCTCAGCTCTCTCGTCCCGCATCTGCCCATCTCTGATGCGGTCTCGAATGTCATCAGTAGTAGCCATCGACCCAAGGTACTCCATGTACAGCTCCGGGTCATCCTCAGACACTAGCAAAATCTGCATCTCCTCGAATGATCTAATCAACTCCAAAGCCATCAGCTGCGGGCCTACTCCAGTCGTACTCGCTCTCCGGCTCAGAGCATCCGCAACCACGTTCGCCTTCCCCGGATGGTAGTGCATGGTATACTGGTAGTCCGAAAGAAACTCCACCCAGCATCTCTGCCTGATGTTTAACTCCTTCTGGGTGTCGACGTACTTCAGATTCTTGTGGTCGGAGAAGATATCACAATGTACCCCGTAGAGATAGTGCCGCCAGATCTTAAGAGCAAAAATGACTGCCCCCATCTCCAAATCGTGCACGGGGTAGTTCTGCTCGTGCTGCTTCAACTGACGGGAGGCATAGGCTATTACGTGCCCATTCTGCATAAGGACGGCACCCATCCCCTGATAGGAAGCATCTGCATACACCTGGAATCCCTCCTTCCCTGATGGAAGAGCAAGGATGGGAGCCGAGGTGAGACGATCCTTCAGCTCCTGGAAGGCAGATTCGCATCGCGGCGTCCAAATAAAAGGGGACTCCTTCTTCGTCAGAGACGTAAGAGGGAGGGAAATCTGTGAGAACCCCTTTACGAACTTCCGGTAGTAACCGGCAAGTCCCAAGAAACTTCGAACATCCGTGGCCGACTTTAGTGGTGGCCAATCCCGTACTGCCTGGATCTTCGCCGGATCCACTGCCAGACCTGCTCCACTGATGACATGGCCCAGAAAGGCCACCTCCTTTAGCCAGAACTGGCACTTGCTGTACTTGGCATACATCTCGTGCTCACGCAGCTTCTCCAAGGTCAAGGCTAGATGTCTCGCGTGCTCCTCCTCCGTCCTTGAATAGATGAGAATGTCATCGATGAATACAATGACAAAGACGTCCAGATACTCCTCAAACACCCGATTCATCAAAGTCATGAATGCGGAGGGTGCATTCGTGAACCCGAACGTCATCACAGTAAACTCGTACAAGCCGTATCTGCTGCTGAAGGCCGTCTTCGGGATGTCCTCCTCCCGAATACGGAGCTGGTAGTATCCTGACCTCAGATCCAGCTTGGAGAACCAATAAGCTCCCTCCAGCTGATCAAAAAGCTCGTCTATCCGTGGTAAAGGATAAGTATTCCGGACTGTCAACCTGTTCAGAGCCCGGTAATCGATGCACAGTCGAAGGGTCCCGTCCTTCTTCTTAACGAACAGCACCAGAGCTCCCTACGGTGATGAGCTAGGCCGAATGAACCCGGCCTCCACTAACTCCTGAAGCTGACTTCGGAATTCCACCAACTCCTTTGGGGCCATTCGATAGGGAGCTCTGGATACCGGCTTAGCCCCCGGTACGAGCTGAATCTGAAAGTCCTTCTCTCGGTGCGGGGGTAAGCCTGGTAGCTTCTCTGGAAACACGTCGGCGAAGTCCCGCACCACTGGAATATCCGCAATGGAGTCCTTGGCTACGACAGCCTCAAAGAGGACCTGATAAACCTCTTCCCCCTGTAGGTGGGCCTTAACGACCTACACAGACGATAGTAAAGTACGGGGTGCTGATATAATACCTTCGATAACAATGAAGGAGTCGCCGTGCCTCACGGTGATCCTCTTCGCCACGCAATCGATCTGGGCATGGTTCCAGTACAGCCAGGTCATGCCCAGAATCAGATCATAATCTGGCATCCTCAAAACCGTCGCTGGTGCCTCAAACGCCTTTCCGCCGATCCTCGCTTCCATATCACAATGAGTAGAGGTCAATATCTCTGATCCATCAGGTAGGCGCACCCTAAGCATCTTCCCGGTGCTTAGCTCCACTCCTGCCAGTCCTTTCACGAAATCCTCCGACACGAATGATTGCGACGCACCAGTGTCGAAGAGGGTGTGAGCGGGCTTGCCGCTCACGAATACTATGCCTGGGGTAATTAAATGTCTTAGTATTCTTATTGTAGTTTTCTTCTCTTAATTTCTAACCAGGTTATGTTTAAAATAGTAGTTTATATGAAGAAAATCTGAAAAGTACTGCCATACCTGTGATAACCTGCTCCGGGTCCCGGGGCTGTGTCAGGTCTAGAGCATACACCTGCTCTCTCTGGCCTACGACCTCGATCCTGAAATCCTCGTCCTTGGTCCTGTCCTCGTCCGCCAAACTTTCGAGGAGGTGGAGCGCCCTGATGTGCTGGTGGGGGTGCTCGCCCCACAGGGCAGTTCCGCTTGATATGCCCCGGCTGGTTGCACTGATAGCATACCGGTGGCTGCCCTGCCGTCCTTGGCATTTCCAGCATCTGTATAGGCTGGGGAGCCAATACCCCCTGAGTCCTCTGCTCCTGCCCAAACTCCTGACGAGGCTGATCCCCGTTCCTTCTCTCCCCGATAACCTGGCCCCGAGGACGGTCTCTACGACCTCCAATCACTGAATCATCAGTCGGTCTCTTCCGATTCTTCACTGTAAGCTGATCCACCTCTCTCTTCTTAGCCATCTCCAGAATCCTGGCCAGACTCCCCTCTGAAACGAAAAGGAGGGCCTGCCTCATGTCATCCTGCAGCACCTTATAAAACCTCCGGGCGTAGCCAGCATCGTCTAACTGGTAAGCGTCCGCATAACGGGCCAGGTGAGTGAACTCCTGATAGTACTCCCCCACAGTCCCGTTCCCCTGCCTCAACCGCAGGAATCTATCCTCCAGGTCATCTCTCGCCGACTGAGGTACAAAATGTCCCAAGAGCGCTGCTCTGAACTCCTCCCAAGTAATATCAGCACAGTCCATCCCTGCAAAGATGGTGTCCAGCTGAGATTTCCACCATCTCTTTCCGTGTGACTCTAAGCAGGAGACTGTCAAAGCGACTGCCTCCTCCGTGGGGCATCGAATCCCTGCCAACATCTCATAAATGGTGTCCAACCACTCCTCCGTACGTACTGCAGACTCCGTCCCCTGGTAGGATGGAGGGGAAAGTCCTCGGAAGACCGTCATCCAATTGGCCCCGGGGTTTGGCTGTGGGGCCGGGGCTTGCTGAGCTCTGAAGGCCTCCAGGATGGCCGTCAGTGTTTGCCCCATCTCCGTCTGCTGGAACGGAACGGGTGCTGGCGGAGTCGGGACCACATTCGGAGCCTGAGGTGTCCCCTGCTGCGATGTAGGGTTCGTCGCAGGCTACAAGCAAAAATTCCATTTGTTAGAGAGCGAATGAATGGAATTTAAGAAGAGTTATGATGGACTTTCACATGTGATTTCCCTTATGGGCACACCACTACTTCCGCTGCTAGTTTGTCCGCAAACTAAGCTCGCACGGGGGTGGCCCAAGGTTTTTGTGGACTACTTCTCTTTCGATCGAGGTCTGCCTCTGATACCACTTGTAAGACCCCCTTTTTTTTTCTTTTTCAACCACCGGGGTCTTAGCCCAGAATTGCCGCTTTGCTGTGGCACCGACATCTCGGGAAGGCAACCACTACAAAACGCCAATTCTGCCGGCCCTTTTCGATCACAAGAGAGAGAAGTATTTATACAAAAAATGTAAACAAGTCCACAGAAACATGTAAATAAAAGTGAATCATATCCAGTCCATCAATACATATAATAGGAAAATAGATAAATGGGCTCGAGCCCAGTACATCAGAGTCCTCACTACAAGTCACTCATCGCGGAAGCTAAGAAAATACTAATCACTCACGGAGCTGGTCGCAGGTGCACCGGTGCTAGACTGTCCCACCTCCATGCGCACCGTACTCCGCTGGTGCTGGTCCTTGTCTCCCATCCGGAGCTCCTGTAATGTTTGGTTCGAAAACCATTAGTCATAAAGACTAAGCCCTATCATCCCCTACCCCTCCCACCACGGCTCCTAAGCACCGGGCGGAGAGGAGGAAAGGGAAGCTACAAAAGTGGAGAATAGTCAAGCAGGTGACAGTAGACCTAACTAGCAAGTTATAACAGGTGAACAGTATAAATGTTGTAATAGGTAGAACAATTAATAAATAGCAAATTGTATAAAAGGCAGCTAGAGAATAATAAGTAAGTAACAAGTAAGTAAGTATGTAACCTTAACTTATATGAATGCCCATACAAACTTATAAGTTAAGGGATCTTCTGCAAAGCTCCCATCGTATAAAAAGTCCTATACCTATTTATACGTTGGGGTGTCGGTTGTATGCAAATATGAGTGTAGTGATATGCTATGCCATGATTCATGCAAGTGCAACTCACGCACACGACTCTATGCGCACAGACCTTTAGTTCCCCCTGTTCGGGCAGCTAGCTTCACTCCCAGGAACCTCCGTAGTGGCAAACAGAGACAGTGGGTCGGGCCCCCACTCCTAGGCGGGCATCCACACTACCAGGCCTAGCCCTCCCGTACGCCCCTAGAAGAACACAACCTCGAGTATCCACGTACTACTGCTGGATGTACCCTCCAGACTTTCTTTGGCTAAGTGTCCCACACCGCCGAGTCAGCGTACCGATGTCGGTGTGAACGACGATCAGGTACCGAAGACCCACCACCTTTATTCTGCACTCCAACCCTCGAGCCCTCGGCCCCCCGGACAGTCCTGTCCGTGCATCTACCTTCAGAGCTACTGTCTGAATGGCAACAAGTCCTATTATTCTACCTTCCTAGCTATCGGGGAGTGAGTGTGTGCAACCCTAGTTATACTAGTTGCTCTTTTAATTTATTATTCCTATGGTTTACGTTAGCCCAGGACTGCCCCCAGTATACCCCGTGAAGGGCTCTCATGGGGCACTAGGAACCAAGACGGCGGCATTACGGCCCGAAGTTCCCTTTCGCAAGGCACTTATTATTATTGGTTGATCTCCCTTAGCCCGATCCCCTTTTAGTTACTTTAGTTCTAACCCTAGAGTATTAAGACTCTTCCTCTTCTTCCCGGGATGGACGATCTTTTGTCGTTCCCGTACTCCCTTATTCCAACAAGTCTCCCAATGATGAACTCGATCCTAGTTTGCCCTACCAACCATCAACTATCAAAATTCCGTGGCTTTACTATATGCAGACCATCCTAAACTATATGAGGTACCCAAGGGGAGGTACACTAAATTATCTTCCAAATCTCCTATAATATTTACTGGAGGTCTACCATATCATACTTTGCCTAAATCCAGAAACTTATAATTTTCCTAATTAATCTGATATTTATTTAATTTTCCCAAAGGATGTGCCACGGGTCATTTTAAACATGAACTACATGATCTTCCGATGTAATGGCTACTCAAAAATCATGATCATTAAATAACAGCAAAATAACCTCAAATACAAATTCTCAGAATTTTATAGAAAGTATTTAACCTCTAAATAATTTATTCAGTATAATCATGTTAATTCAACGTAGTGAAGGAAGTACTGAAATTATTCATCTAAAAATTATAGAAAAATCACTAGTCAGTAGTATGATATATAAAAGATCTTTGTGCAGAGAATCATAATTTTACTAGCTTGCTAACCACCACTAAAGATTTAATCAAATAATCAAGGTAAAACATACTTAATGAAGCGAGCCTTAGAATTAATCTTCCAAAAATCCCATAAAAATTCACAAAGATATAAAATCATAATAAACGTTCTTTGCTTAAATTTCATCACTTTCCAGAGAGTGTGTATTCCCTAATAAATTTTCTAAGCAAATCATACAACTATTAAATCATTAAAGGAAGTATCCAAATTAATGAACATAAAATTCATAGAAAAATATCCAGAGCTTGTACCATCCCTATAAATCACTCTTCCCAAATCTCACCACTTTTCAATGTGATTTAGTGTCATTTCCTATCTCTACAAGTTTTGCGCCCTAAACTAGGGTTAGATTTTCAGGTATCCCAACGGTCTCCAAATTTACTAAAATTTCATCCAGAGAACTATATTGGCCTTATGGTTCCCTTCACCCAATTTCGGGTCAATCCAAGGTCATTTGACCACATGACCTTCACAAACCACCAAGATCCATCCTTAGGGTTTGGCCTTGGTCCTTAGGGTAAACTTACCCCGATCCACCTCAAACTCCATGAGGGGGTGCTAGAGAATATTACTAGCCAGTGGTAAAAATCTCAGCCTCTGTTGAGGTGATCTCACCACTCAAACTTCAAAAGTGCACTTTTAACCTAAGACCCCTTATTAGGGCAAAACTTAGGGTTGATCATTTCTAGTCCAAACCATCTACAAATGAGATGAAAATTTATACAGAACCTTATGGTGACCCCAGGGACCACTCACCAGAATTTGGGAGGGTTTGGAAATTATTTAACTATCTAATTAAATTCGGCTAGGATTATTGAATTTTTCTAAAAACTATAGAAAAATATTCTCCAAAAATTCTCATTTTTGGATCGCAACTAGATATAGGTAAGAATAGGCCACACCCCAAATTTCAAGTCATTTTGATGACTGGATTGGAGTGGGGAATTATTCTAAGGTCAAGAAAGCCCTCTGGATAGACCTCACCAAAAAGGGTGCTGTGGTCTAACCAGGATTCCAAATTGAGTGAAGTTAATTTTGAATATAACTAGACTTCAAGAACTACAGTTTCTATGTTGATTACTTTTCCTGTAGGAGCCTCTAGGTATTTTTCCCAAATTATTTAACATGACAGATAAATTCATTCAGAAATTGTTTTAAAAATAGAATCCAATTTTCATGGCACTGTTCATCTTCTTCAACAGCCCGAACCAGAGGCCTAAAAACCTAATTTCCTGTAGCTTTTCCAAGCTATTTCCCGGCCATCCAGCCATCTCCCTGGCCGGCCACCACCACCACCACCTCCGTTGAGGCGAGGGCTATCGTCGGGCGGCGGCACGGCCGCCGGAGAGGCGGTTTCCGGCGAACCCGCCACCATGAAATTTTCGGAAAACCACGAATACGCTCACCCGATCTGGCTCTTTTGATCCCGATATCTCTCCTAATGATTCCTAAGATCTATCCGCAGAAGAAGAGGGAGGGGAGGACCTTGTTCGCGGGTTGAAGGCGTTCAGAGCGTCGGGAAGCCATTTGCGCGGTGGTGGCGTCGCCGGAAATTCTTCAACAGCAAGGGGGAAGTCTGAAACAGTTTGAGGGAGTGTAACCTTTTCCTCTTGCTCTTAGGAATCTTTTATAGATCAGCAAATGGGGAGGGGAAAGGATGAAACGTTGGAGATGAAACGTTGGCGGCCATTAATAACACCCTTATGACGTTTCGGTTATGACGAATGGCAGTTGAAAAGTTGGAGATGAAGAGGTGTTTGCCAGGTGGAAATTTCCTATTGGACCCACTTTTCCTTAATTATTAACATAATTAAAGTAGGGAACGACCCATAAATACTCTTGATTTTCATTCCCATGGTCAGAATTTATTATGGCGTCGGTTACCGAAATTTCCAACCTGGCTTGTCATTTCGGCCTTGGTCACGGGCGTGACACATAGGTCACGGGCGTGACAGGCCAGGTTAGCCAGTTCTGGGTTCGACGATCGTCGAACTGAGATCGACGATCATCGAAGGGTGGTCACGGGCGTGACACTTGGGTCACGGGCGTGACAGGCCCGTGTGGCCAAATTTGGTTCGACGATCGTCGAATTGGGATCGACGATCGTCGAGCGTGTCACGCCCTTTGTCACGGGCGTGACATTGTGGATCACGGGCGTGACATGCCTGGTGACTAATTCTGGTTCGACGACGTCGAACTGGAATCGACGATCGTCGAGCGTGTCACGCCCTATGTCACGGGCGTGCCATGGCGGGTCACGGGCGTGACACGCCCGTGGGGCCAATTTTGGGTCGACGACCGTCGACCTGGAATCGACGATCATGGTCACGCCCTATATCACGGGCGTGACATGGCGAGTCACGGGCGTGATAGGTCTGGTGACTAATTTTGGGTTCGACGATCATCGAACTGAAATCGACGATCGTCAAATGTGGTCACGCCCTATGTCACGGGCGTGACGGGTCGGTCACGGGTGTGACCAACCCGTGACCTAATTTCTTGGTCGATTTATTTCAAGTTTTGGGCTCCCTAGGGTTCTACCACAACCAACTGACTCCTAGGGGTCTAGCCGGAAATGGGATGTTACACTCCGTGTATGAAACATGTAGGTTACAGAGTTTTTGAGGATGCTTGTGAGTTCCTTGTATTATATGCTCTGCATGAGCTATATGCGATGTGGCCGTGAGAGCAATTCTTTGTGGAGGTGGAGCCTTTGTGGCATTGGAATTGTACGCTTTGCGTGAGCTGTGTACCTGTATTATGAGAGATCGATTGGTAGCACTGCAAATGGGGGGCTGCTGATGAGTCCATTTTATATACCTATTTTCAGACTCATCTGGGCTTGTTTTCTTATACTTGCACTTCACTTTTAGTTCATTATCATTTATATTTCATCTTATCCTAATTATCATAGGAGTGCACCATTTAGGCCCGTGGTTGTGTATTTTTGTGCTTTTGTTATTTGTACTCTTTTTTTGTGATTGTCTGGAATGTCTGCACATATCAGTGTTGGTGTAGGGGCTGTGTGCGTGTTCCGGGACTTTTTGGAAACAGGTATACTGCGCATGATCATCGGATCTAATGCGCACGACCACTGTTTGTGCGCCCCAGATCGTGCGCACTATTCTCCATTTTTCTAAGTTCTGCCTGGGATAATCGCACGACCACTGGACATAGTGCGCACGACCACAAGGCGTGCACCACTGATCATGTGCATTGATTCCTCTTTCCCTGGAGTTCTCTCTGGGGTAATCGCACGACCATTGGACATAGTGCGCACGACCACCGGTCGTGCGCCATTGCTCGTGCGCAGTACCCCAGTTCTTCTCTTTATTCTGCCATGCCAATATGCACGATCACTGGCCATTGTGCGCACGACCACTGGTCGTGCGCCCATGATCGTGCGCATTGTTCAAATCTGCTTTCTATAAATATCGCAGGTCTCTCCCTAATTCCAAATCTTTTGGATCGATCGATTTCTTCCTCTATTTTTCGTCTCCGATGAAGGGTTCCTCCATTTCCCTTCACCGCCAAACCAAATCCGGAGCATCCTCTCTGCCTCCTCCTTAATCCACGAGCTTCAAGAAGATCTCTACCTAGCTTTCACCAAGCTTGGAGCAGTTTGTGCCATTATCCACCAGGTTGTGACATGAAGAAGACAGGCCATTGGAAGGTGGTGACTACCCTTCTCTACCCCGGACGCAGTTGAGGACCGAGCTTGGACGCAGATTGACAACCCGGTGATTCCTTCCGTGAATCCTCAATAATACTTCAGAGCCGGTTGATTTTGCACACTCACCTCCTCTTTTATTGATAATAAAGTAGATTTATTTTTATTGATGAAGTGTATTTTGACTGTAAGCATGTTTAGTTAATCATGTCTATGTGATTTAGTATTCCTTCTTATTTATTTGAGGAGTGCTTTTATGGTGTGGATGTGTTTTGTGCCACACTAGCAATTGCTAGTGGCATGCTTCGTAAAGCAATGCATAGCGGCCTTCATAGTAGGATTTCCGCCATTCTCTCCACCTCATTCGCTAGCCTACTCGTCCATCCGCCTAGCGATTCGGTGCATAGTGGCCGGACTTGTCTTCCATCCCGCCTGGCGAAGCTTTGTATAGCGGTGTTGCATAGGAGTAGTTGTCAGCATTTTCTTTTCTTTTTCCGCAAATATCAAGACCCCCATCGTTAACTCTGACCTAAGGACTTCAATCTCAAGTCCTCCTCGAAATTAACTCCACCTTACTGTGTTCCTTGAGAGATCGATACTTGGGAAAACTCGCCCATTTTAAATTACTTGTGCGACCGGTTTACTGCCGTGATCTTTAGCATCAAGTTTTTGGCATCGTTGCCGGGGAACATAGTCGTGTGAGTTTTTGGAGAGGGAGACGTGAGATTACTTTCCTTTTCCTTTGTAAATCGCTTTTGTTTTGTTCTATTTCTATTTAGCTTGTCTTTTTTTTGTTTGTTTAGGCAACTGTAGTAATATATTGTTGGATTTAATAATTTGCACAATTTATTTTGAATATGCTATTTCGACACCATGTGGGGATATTCGTATGCCCAATGTCGTTGGTGTGGAAAGTCCTCCCACGCTTGTCATGAATGTCCTACGAGAGATATTGAGCATAAGCCTCAGCGCATAATGCATGAGATGCTGTATTCGTACAACCCTTCAAACACTATGCCCCAAGCTTATGGTCAACCGTCCTCGCCACATACACTGTTCCCTTATTCCTCTCTGGCCCCACAGGGACCGCAGAGTACTGGGAGAAAGTGTTTGTATTATCGTAAAATAGATCATGTCCTGAAGGATTGTGCCGAGTACCTCCGTGCTATGGAAGAGGATGATGAGCCGGACATCCGGATCATCCTGACTCCTACCCTCGGTGGCACACCTTCATCATCTGGTTATGTGTTCCTATCACCTTCATTTTTTGAAGGGAATGATGCAGACACAACCACCAGATGTGTGGCCGATCTTTGCTTCGACATGGCTGAGCCCATCTCTCTTGTGCATACATCTCCAAGCATGGAACCGATTCTTTGTGAGGAACCTGTGCTTGACTTTTATCCAAGCAAAGTTCCTCCGCCTTTTGTGCATTCTACTACAATCGTTTCTTACGACATTTTCGATGAAGCAACACAAGTTGAGGCTTGTTATACATGGATTGTTTCCACTCCCATGGAGGAGGACAACCTTCTTAGTGTCGAGGATTCTCCCTCGATACCAAAGGAGGAAGTCCAAGTCTTGGTGGAGGCCTCTATGGATTTGGTCGAGCCTTGTAGCATTGTAGACAATGCTGACGATATTTTTCTACCTCAGCCTTTGGGGAGTGAAACCGGGATCACTCCCCCAATTATTGATTATTTTAGTTATTTTTATTCATTATTTCTTGATCCCCTTTCCAAATATGAGCCCGTGCGGGTTGAGTCTTCACAGGTGCTTCAGGAAGAATTGGAGCTTTTTGCTCCAGTCAATGATGGTGGCATTCTCTTCTGCGAGGAGGTTGATTCCTCCTCTGTTGAGGAAGCTCCATTGATTGTTTTATCCTCCTACCGTCTCCCTGCTGTGGATGATACCTTGCAGGGCAAGGATTTTTTGTGTGAGTTGAGTGAGGACCAGGCCTCCTCCTCATCTTACATCCTGTTTCCTCTACTTGCAGTTTGCAAGTATTATTATTCAGGTAGAGGGGTAACTGCTCTGTCTCCGTATTGGTACTTCCTACCGCAATGGATATTTGGCCAGTTACCTGTGCATTTTTTTCGTAGGCCCATTAGCTAGAACTGTATGTTAATGTAATAAGTCGTGCTGGGATGACAGTAACCCCAGTAGTTATCTTATATTTTCTGCATTTTATTTTTCATGTCTCTTTTTAGTTTTAGTATTTCTTTTTGTATATTTTTCTTTTGTTTTTGCGGAGCTCACCCCTGCAGGTATTCATGGAAACTATGCATTGGTGGGGTTGTGATTCTTCGTATGGCATGCCTGCTTCTAGTTTTCATGCATCTTCTGGTATGCTCACTAGCTGAGCATTGGGTAACCTCTTCCCTTAGTCCTTTATGATTTTAATTTCCATATCTTATGATGTGTTGTTTAGTTTAAGTCTGGGAGAGAGCTATTGTTTGTTACCTTTTGCACGTGTATATTTTATGTGCTTACTAGAAGCTTTTATAGTTATTATTTTGTTTAGTTCATTGCATCACACACCACTACACCCACATGAGCGTGTGCTTAGTTGTTAGCGTGCCGCGAGTTAAACTCGTGTCTTTGTTAGATTTGGGAAAATTATGGTGCTGGCTTAGGATTATGAGACAGAGTTAAATGTTGACCTTGTTGTGCTCCTAGTCAACTGCTCTCGTTTCGTGTAGAAATCCGAGTAGATTTAATTTTTATGTATGCTTATAGTTTAATATTTCTCTATTTGCATAAATTCTTCTTATTCTACTCAAAAGTTGGTGAATCCGGTGTGAATAAAACGGTAGTGTAGGGATGTGTGTAGCCGTTACTAGACTCGTTTTGCTCGAGTCGGGAGGAAGGATTATCTTTCTCGGTAGCTAAGAACTTTCCCCAAGCTACTCTAGAAGCAGGGGTATATGGTTAGTCAAGCGCGAGTGTGATGTAGTCCATCATTTTGGCCCGGTTGAGCTTTGTACCGTTCCTAACGTCATATCCTCGCTAAGCCCCATTGTGCCTACCCTTTCCTTTGATTCAGCTCCACCTTTATTTCACCAAAGCCTCATAGCTGATCCTAGTCGCACACCCAAGTCGAGCTTTAGTGTTTTATATTATCATTTTAGGGTTGTGTTGTGGTGTTATTATTTGTAAAAATGTGGATGTGCTCCCAAGTTATACCTGCTGAAATTATGAAAATAAAAAGATGAAAAAGACAAAAAAAATATATATTTGTTAATAGATGAAGAAGAAAAAGTTTTATTGAAAATCTTTTTGGAGATGTGATTGTATGTGGAGTAGGTGGTGCGCACACCCATATGTTAAAAGTTAAGTTTGGGGGTGTAGCTTACTCGTTTGTATTGTGGTTAGCGGTTGGATTCTTTTGTTTTAGGATAGCTCATTTGGGTTAGGTGCTTAGCCTCCCTGTTTATCATTGTTTACCTCACCGTAACCCAAGCCCCATCTCTTATCCTAAAGTCCTACGGATTTGCGCTTGAGTCTAACTAGTGCCGTGGAGAGAGTGTGAACGGGCAAGCGTATGGTCCCCGACATTGGTGGATTCTTTTGGAGGTGATCCTAAGCCCTGATCTTTGGTAAAGCTCACCTTAGTGGCCTGGCTACTTTCATCCTACGTATGACCGGATGATTCACCATGATTCTACTGTCGAGTAGTAATAAAATTTTGATACGCATTGTGAAAAATATAAACTATTCTGCATACTTAGAAATTTTCTCTATTTTATTTTTACTCACACGAGCATGCGACTTCGCATGATACTCTGTTTTTCATTTTCTTTATTAGTTAGTAACTTTCTCTATCTGCTAAAATTTGTTTGCTCGGGACGCGCAAACAGTTAAGTCTGGGGGTGTGATGAGTCCATTTTATATACCTATTTTTGGACTCATCTGGGCTTATTTTCTTATGCTTGCACTTGCTTTTAGTTCATTATTATTTATATTTCATCTTAACCTTATTGTCATAGGAAGTGCACAATTTAGGCCCGTAGTTGTGTATTTTTGTGCTTTTTTTATTTGTACTCCTTTTTGTGATTGTCTGGAATGTCTGCACATATCAGTGTTGGTGCAGGGGCCGTGTGTGTGTTCCGGGACTTTTTGGAAACAGGTATACTACGCACGATCATCGGATCTAATGCGCACGACCACTGGTCGTGCGCCCCTGATCGTGCGAACTATTCTCCGTTTTTCCAAGTCTTGCCTGGGATAATCGCACGACCACTGGACATAGTACGAACGACCACCAGTCGTGCGCCACTGATCGTGTGCATTGATTCCTCTGTTCCTGGAGTTCTGTCTGGGGTAATCGCACGACCATTAGACATAGTGCGCACGACCACCGGTCGTGCGCCAATGCTCGTGCGCAGAACCCCAGTTCTTATCTTTATTTTTCCATGCCAATACGCATGATCACTGGCCATAGTGCGCACGACCACTGGTCGTGCGCCTGTGATCGTGCATATTGTTCAAATCTGCTTTCTATAAATATCGCAGGTCTCGCCCTAATTACGAATCTTTTGGATCGATCGATTTCTTCCACTATTTTTCATCTCCGACGAAGGGTTCCACCATTTCCCTTCATCCTCCGCCCTAGGGAGGGGCTCCAGGCAAGCTTTCACCACCAAATCAAAGCAGAAGCATCCTCTCGGCCTCCTCCTTCATCCACGAGCTTCAAGAAGATCTCGACCTAGCTTTCACTAAGCTTGGAGCAGTTTGTGCCATTCTATACAAGGTTGTGACACGAAGAAGACGGGCCATTGGAAGGTGGTGACAAACCTTCTCTACCCCGGACACAGTTGAGGACCGAGCTTGGACGCGTATTGACAACCCGATGATTCCTTCCGTGAATCCTCAATAAGACTTCGGAGCCGGTAGATTTCGCACACTCACCTCCTCTTGTATTGAAAGCATAGTATATTTCTTTGTATTGATGAAGTGTATTTTGACTGTGAGCATGTTTAGTTAATCATGTCTATTTTATTTAGTATTCCTGCTTATCTATTTGAGGTGTGCTTTTGTGGTGTGGATGTGTTTTGTGCCGCACTAGCAATTGCTAGTGGCGTTCTTCGTAAAGCAGTGCCTAACGGCCTACGTTGTAGGATTTTCGCCATTCTCTCCACCTCATCCGCTATCCTACTCGCCCATCCGCCTAGCGATTCGGTGCATAGCAGCCCGACTAGTATTTCATCTCGCCTAGCGAAGCTTTGCATAGCGGCGTTGCATAGGAGTAGTTGTTAGCATTTTCTTTTCTTTTTCCACAAATATCAAGACCCCCATCATTAACTCCGACCTAAGGACTTCAATCTCAAGTCCTCATCAAAATTAACTCCACCTTACTGTGTTCCTTGAGAGATCGATACTTGGGAAAACTCGCCCATTTTATATTACTTTTGCGACTTGTTCACTACCGTGATCTTTAGCATCAGCTACGAGCCTTCCCGACTGATTACACTACGGTGGTAGGTCGATCTAGAGGTACTGTGTACCTGAGTTGTGAGCGGTCGATTGGTGGCAATGCAAATTTGGGGCTGCGAGCCTTCCCGGCTTGTGACACTATGGGGGTAGGTCGATCTAAAGTGCTCACTAGTTGGCGTGAAGTGAACACCTATGCGTGGGATGGGCGAGGATGTCTCCAGCATGCGTGTTGTAGTAGACTAGTGCCCAACCAACACGCTAATAACCTCTAATCGGTGGTGGGACAAAGGATGATTCGGTACGCCGTAATCGTACCCTGAGTGCACGGAGCGTCTGGCACAAAGGCCGGCGTTTGTGATGATGTTGTGCGTGAGTGCACTTGTTGTGATATATATATGTTGTGATTGCAATGTATGCAGGGAAGGAACCACTGCCCCGATTATGTGGTAGGGTCGTTATAATTGGTCAGCTGAATGTTGACCGTTGCTTTGTTTATAAACCTTGGGGTGGACGTCCATATACAAGTGCTGCCCTTGCTGGTGCTGACTTGGATTGAGCGAGCTGAAGCCCTTACTACTGCTGCTTGTATGCCCTTGAAGGCCATGCGAAGAATTTGATTTCATGTGTGGCCGGCCTGCATGCCGATGTATGAAACCACCTCTTGTAAAGAGAAACATGTAAGGCCTTAAGGCCTTGAGCGTTTTTGTACTTGTATACATTCCTGTTGTTATATATAAATATGTTATATATATATTTAGTGGACACTCATTGGATGAGTTCTTGCAAGTTATAAATTTCCGCTAGAATGCTCTGTGTTAAGATGCGAGTAGAAAGTAATTTTGATATTCATATATGATTCCGCCTTTTGTTTGTGAAATATGGCGTGGGGCCCCGACCGGACCCTCTATTATATTCTTTGTGACGGATGGAGGCGTTACAAAGTGGTATCAGAGCTTAGGGTTTGGTAGGGATAATATAATTGAACTCATGAATGTCCACTAGGAATGCAATACATGTGTTTGGGGAATGAGAGCGTGTATACTAGGCATGGTTGCAATTTTGGATTGGACGTTAATGATGCCTTGTTCACGTATAGGTGACGAGGATTTGAGCTGGGCAGTCTGAACCCCAGCGTTCGGATGAGAGTGCGACACCAGCTGAGGTGCCCACACCTCCTCCTTCTTCGGAAACCATACGCTTAGTTGTAGAGGCGCTATTTGCCATGTTTCATGCACAGCCTATTGGGCAGGCAAGGCCTGCAGTGAAGCCAGTACGGGTTGGTGCGAGGCAAGAGCATGTTGAGGCTCTAATTGACGAGCAAGCGGCTGAGGAGCAACTGAAATGGTTTATGGAGTTTCATCCACCTACGTTCGATGGGGGTAGGTTCCCCAACGCAGGCTGAGGATTGGCTCGCAAGAGTGAAGAGGATACTGACAGCGATAAGGACTGATGAGGGGGAAGAAAGTTACTTTAGCCACTTTCCTGCTGGAAGGAGAGGCGAGGCTTTGGTGGGATGAAGTCGAATTGCACCAATTTGCAGGCAGAGCCCTAGGAGAGATATCGATAGAGGAATTCTCACGATTTTTTTGGCAGAGTATTTGCCAGTATCGTGGTGAATTGCAATGGAGAATGAGTTCCAACATTTGGTGCAGGGTGAGAGTACGGTTGATAATTACCTGCATGAGTTTACCAGGCTGGGGCGCTACGCGGGTTCTACTTTTGCTGAAGAAGCGCGGAAGAAAAATAGGTTCTGATGGCCGCGGAACAGAGACCTACTGTGGTTGGTTTGAAATGGTCAGATTCCGCGGGCCGGTTAGAAGATCGAGTTTTCTAACGAGAGGAGGCAAGTGCACCTATTGCAAGTAGTACTCGGTATTCGGGAAAATACCGAGGTCGTATTATTCTCGGGGACGCGTTGATTATATCTACTCTTCCAGGAACACTATTATCTTACTATCAGTAAGGTGGGATTTTTTTTTGTTTAATTAAAATGGAAAGAAAGAGAGCTGAATTTTGCTAAGTTAGTTTGATGACGGGTTAACGCTCGGCATCGAATCGGATTAAGACTAAAATAATTCTCAACAATTATTAAACTTTGTTTTTAAATTAATAAAAGGCACTTGGCCGTGGGGGTTCCAAAAATATGAGCGCACTTATCTCTAGGAATATTGCTCACCTAAACATTAAGACTATTCGACCGATCGTTAGACCGACGAAGGATTCCTCTTAATGTCCGCTTTACGCTAAGAACCCCGCTATTGGGTGGGGAACCCAATCCGACAGAACTACGCTTCTCCTTTTTCAAGGGGGCGTACGCAGTTCTCTTTACCCAAGGGGGATCAGTCCATACGTGCAGCCTCTCGGCGTCGCGTATGGATAACGGAAATAGAGCCCACACATCGATTATGTGGTCCTATGCGTCGTTAACCCGGGTTAAACCTTAAGTCCTTAAATTAAAATAAAAATAAAGTTTTTTAATTATTTCAAATCATTTTATATATCCCAATGCTCTTCGATGCCGAAGGCTAAAAGAGAGTAGCCACTCATCGGTATGGGGACGGCTTTATGTTTTTAGGTGAAACGTGAGTGTTAAATTAAGCACTGAACAATTATAAGAGAAAACACGAAAAATAGGACAATTAGATAAATTGAAGGCTAATTGATGCAGACACTCACGCACACTTCAAAACCATAAAGAAAATTAAATAAAGCAAGCCCTACTCAATTGAGTAGGCGGAAATAAATGCACACACGCACACACTCTTCTTAATTGAAGAAAGCGATAAATAAAGCGGTAAAATTATCTCCTACACGCACGCACTCTACATAATTGAGAAAGCGATAAAATTGCAAGTCCCGGCTCAAATGAGTGGGCGGGAGTAAATTTATCTCATACACGCACGCACTCTACTTGAAAGTAAAACACACACATGCACTCTACAGAAATGAAAATACACGCACCCACACAAAGTTTTCCTACTCAAGTGAGTAGGAAGAAAATGAAAGCAGTAAAAAGACAAGTCCCACTCAAACGAGTGGGCGGGAAATGAAAGCATAACGCCATTTAACTCTTAACGAGTAGGCGGAAATAAATGCATACGCACACGCGCACTCTACAGAAGTTGAAATAAAGCTATAAAACCTAACTCATACACGCACACACACTTGCAAAAATGAGAAAAACAAAGTGCTCAGAAAATTAAAACGACTGCATTTCTACCGCTAGAATGCGGTAGAAATGCATAAAAAGTGAAAATAAAATTAACCGGAGAGAAAAGTTTTGCAAATAAACGCAAAATGAAAGTTGGCGAAAAATTAGAACAACTGCATTTCTACCGCTAGAATGCGGTAGAAATGCATAAAAAGTGAAAATAAAAATTAAAGGGACTAAAAAGTTTTGAAATTAAAAAGCTAAAATGAAGTTGACGAAAAATTATAACGACTACATTTTTATTCATAAGTTTTTATAAAACCTCCAAAAAATGTGAGAGTAAAACTAAAAAGGAACGAGAAGTTTTACATTTCTAAGAGCCTAAGTTAAAGAAAATAAAAACGAACACTTTTAGGGGAGTTTTTATAAAACCTATATGAATGAAAATGATAAAGAAGAAAAAGCTAAAGCTAAAAAGTGCGGAAAATGAAAACTAAACGGACGGCACAACGGCTAGAAATGCCGATAAATCTTAAATCTAACTAAGTTATGAAAGCTAAAAAGAAAACATAAAAAGAGAATCACAAAAAGGGAACGAAAAAATTACTTAAGAAGGGCGCTTCCAATTGAACATTTCAACTATGCAAGATAGAAAATCTACCATTTTATTGAATAAAAAGGCTATTACATGAAAAAGCTAAAACAAACAACCTAATACAAACTAAGAAAGATAGGGAGAAATTCTCCTTACATAGCTTAGAAGCCAAACGGGCAGCACCTCCCCTAAGTAAGATGGACCAAAAAAGTGGACAAAATAAACTTCCTGGAAGCTCTTATTTATAGGCAAATTTTCGGGTTGGTCATGCCCGTGACTAGGGCGTGACAGGGGGGCGTGTCGACACTATTCATGAGCTGATCGGGTGACTTGACTGGAAAGTTGACTTCGGCTGAAAACGTGGCGGTCATGCCCTAGGTCACGGGCGTGACATGTGTCAGTCACGGGCGTGACTGGGGCGTGTCGGGGAGGTCGATCTGGGCGCGGTCCGGCCACAAAGTCGCGCGCGTCACGTCGGGCCAGGTGGCTGAGTCACGCCCGTGTCACACCTTGACACGGGCGTGTCTTGGGGCGTGTCGAGCGTGGTTTGATCATCGCCGATCGTCGAGCTGGCAACCTGTGGTCTGCGATCGTCGAGGGCGTGACACGGGCATGTCGGTCATGTGACACGGGCGTGTCAGTCAACATTTTGTCTTTTTCTGGAATTTTTCTGGAATTTTTCTGGAATTTTTCTGGAATAAAAATAAAGCTGAGTTAGAAATAATATTTACAAAAATAAGCAATTTATTGAATAAAACAAATAAAAAGGACAAAAAACAAACAAAATTGACTTAAATAAAATACGAAAATATAGGTATATTTATAACTCATCAAACACCCTCATACTTAAGCTTTTGCTATTCCAGAGCAAAAGTTTGAGGTGAACTTATAAGGAATAATAAAAAACCCTAAGTTCTGCTACCGCTAAATTAATTATAAGAGAGATCAAATAAAAATATACGGGGTATAAGAGTTAAGTCCTAAAATTATTTAGATGATTTAAACAGGGCAAAAGTTTTGGCCAAAAGACTTCTTGATGTAATCAAATAGAAAGCAATAATTGTATTGGTTAGATTAACATAAAATAGTTTGGAGTTATACGAACTTTAGCTTATAGGAGTGTTATCAGAAATAATGCAATTTACGAATTATGCTCTCAAAAAGATTTTTGAATTAATTCTAGAGTCATGAAATTGGCTAAGGGGGGTTGATGTTGGTTTATGAAGATGCTTGGATTTTGAGGCGAGGTTATTATTTTTTTTTCTCGAACCTCCAATTTTTTGATTTGGATGTTAAAGGAAAACGAAATCTTATTTTCCTTAACATAAAATTTTTCTTCTTCATAAATAAAAATAACCCAATGTATATGTGTTGGAGTAATGAATTTTATCCTCTTACTCCGTAACGTATAATCTTTTAATTTATTGGGTATCTATATTTACGGAATGAAATCTTATTCCCATTGATATAAGATCTTTTTCTTTTTGGGGAAATGTTTTTATCATACCAAGTAGGTTATGATAGGTAAGGGGAGAAAAGAGAACTAGATTTTTAATTGAAAAATAATTGAGAGCAACCTTTATAAATTGTACGTTCCAATTTTTCAGAAAGCTAAAAGCAAGCATAATTGAATTCTATAGTCGTTATTTTCTAACATGGTACACATGCTCCTATCTATGAAAAATTAGAAGTAGTGCCTAAAGCGAGTCCCCTATTTTTAACAAAGTATAATAAATTTTTTAAAACTTAACCCCGGCTATTTAGATTTTTCAATCTATAATTAACAAACGAATAGTGAACAAAGAATTGATCAAATTCGCATATAAATAAACTCAAAACGAAGGTTTTGGATAACAAGAAAGTTAAGAATGAGATGTTTGATTTATTTGTTTCATAACTTACAAAATTTTTTTTTTTGTTGTTTTTTTTTGAAGTTATGCTCTTTTTTTTGCATTTTTGTATTTATATCTTTAATATATACATACTAAAAAGAAAGAAAAAATGTGAAAATAAATTTTTTTTTTGATTTTTAAGTTTTGTGAATTTTTTGTATTTTTATATTTTGTGAATTTTTTTGTATTTTTAATGAAATTTTCATTCTATTTACAAAAATTTGGGAAAAAGAAAAAATATTTACAAGGATGAGAGGGAAAAAGGGAGAGGGGAAAGAGAAAGAATATTTACAAAAAGTATTTACAAAAATTATTTACAAAAATATTTAAAAGAATATTTACAAAAATATAAACTAGGTAGCCGCGAGATGACTCGTTATGTGGATGGCTCGATGAGCCGGATCTCGCGGACCGAGTTAAAAATAAGTCAAAGTTTCAAAAATGAAACTTCAAAAATTTTTAATTAAAATTTTTTTGATTTTTTGTGTTATATATATATTTTTTGAAGTTTTGTTTTTAAAATTTTTTTTTTTTTTTTTTTTGCTTTTTTTAAAGTGAAAAAGAAAGTACGAAAATACGAAAACACCCCCATACTTAGATCCAACATTGTCCCCAATGTTGTATGCTAAGCATGAGGAATAAGACAGCAGGTATATGTACAAAAAAGGAAAAAGAGGGGGGCAGAAGACGTCTCTGATCCGCGCTCGGGGAAGCCCATTAGAAACCCTGCATTTATTAGAAAAATAGAAAACATAATAAATAAAGACATACAAAAGATAGACGTGGGGTGCCTCCCAGGAGCACTTTGTTTATAGTCGCGTAGCTTGACTATAGTGGCGAGTTTATAAGTCGAGGAGGGATATGGTTTCGCTATACTCGATCACAGGGTCGCCCGCTATGTAAGTCTTTAATCGATGATCGTTTACTTTAAACGATCCTTTTTCCGGGTGGGAGACGAGTACGGTCCCATATGGAAAAACTTCTTCAACTAAGAAGGGACCGGACCAACAGGATTTGAGTTTGCCAGGAAAAAGTTTAAGACGAGAATTATAAAGAAGGACTAGATCGCCCGGAGAAAAAATTTTGGGGGTTTTAATTTTTCGATCGTGATAAAACTTAGAATGCTCCTTATAGAACTTATTGCTCTCATAAGCGTTTGCACGCCATTCATCGAGCTCGTTTAGTTGCAGTTTTCTATTCTGAGCGGCTAAGTTAGAGTCGAGGTTTACGAGTTTTAATGCCCAAAGTGCGCGGTGCTCCAGTTCTACGGGTAAATGGCACGCTTTGCCATAGACTAATCAAAACGGGGTACAACCGGTAGCGGTTTTGTACGCCATATGATACGCCCATAACGCGTCGTTGAGCTTAGCGGACCAATCTTTCCTATTAAGTGAAACGGTTTTTTCTAATATGTGTTTTATCTCTCGATTTACTACCTCAACTTGGCCACTTGTTTGCGGGTGGTAGGGGGTGGCAAGCTTGTGCGTGACTCCGTATTTAGCTAACGTCTTAGCCATTAGAGCGTTACAGAAATGCGTTCCCCTATCACTAACAATAGCGCGAGGCGTGCCGAAGCGAGAAAATTATTTTTTTAGAAATGTAACGACGACTCGCGCATCGTTGGTGGGGAGAGCTTGCGCTTCCGCCCACCGTGATACGTAGTCGACCGCTACTAAAATATACATTTTTTTATAAGAAGGAGGTAGGGGGCCAACAAAATCTATGCCCCATAAATCGAAAACTTCGCATTCTAAAAACAAATTTTGGGGCATCTCGTCTCGACGTGAGATGTTACCCGACCGCTGACAGCTATCGCATGCGCGCACAAAGTTGTGCGCGTCTTTGAAGAGAGTGGGCCAAAAGTAGCCCGCCTCTAGCGCCTTCCAAGCGGTCCGGTTGGCTTGATAGTGCCCCCCGGCTGGACCCTCGTGGCAGTGCCTCAATATTTGTGTGCACTCCACTCCCGCGACGCATCTTCGAACCGCTTGGTCCGCGCAGATACGGAAAAGAAAGGGGTCATCCCAAAAGAAATTTTTCAAGTCGGAAAAGAATTTCTTCTTTTGATGACTTGAAAAATCTTTTGGAAGTACCCGCGCGACTAAGTAGTTCGCAAAATCTGCGAACCAAGGCGAAGATGACGAAGACGAACAAATGGCGAGAAGGCGTTCCTCGGGGAATCTGTCATTTATTTCAGATTCGACGAGCACTTCCGCACCCGGATTTTCTAAACGGGAGAGGTGGTCTGCCGCTAGATTCTCCGCGCCCTTCTAATCTCGGATCTCCAAGTCAAACTCTTGTAGGAGGAGAATCCATCGAAGAAGGCGGGGCTTCGCGTCGGTTTTGGCTAGTAAATACTTAAGGGCGGAGTGATCAGTGAAAACGATAACTTTAGATAGCGTAAGGTACGAGCGAAACTTATCGAAAGCGAAGACGACGACTAAGAGTTCCTTTTTCCGTCGTCGTGTAATTCACTTGTGCGGAAGTGAGCGTCTTGCTAGCGTAATAAATAGGATGAAAATGTTTTTCTACGCGTTGGCCAAGAACGGCGCCTAAGGCAATATCACTAGCGTCGCACATGATTTCGAACGGAAGGGACCAATTAGGGGCCACTAGAATTGGAGAATTGATAAGTTTTTGTTTTATAAAATTAAAAGCAGACTCGCAATCGCTACTAAAGTCAAAAGGTGATTCCTTTTCCAAGAGGTGAGTAAGCGGCTTTGTTATTTTTGAAAAATCTTGAATGAAGCGCCTATAAAAGCCCGCGTGGCCTAAGAAACTCCTAATGGATTTTATGTTTGTCGGCTGAGGAAGTTTTTCTATGATTTCTACTTTGGCCTTATCGACCTCTATCCCCTTAATCAAAATCTTATGGCCGAGGACCAAACCTCCTCGAACCATAAAGTTACACTTTTCCCAATTTAAAACAAGATGCGTGTCCTCGCATCGCTGGAGGACACGATCGAGATTACGAAGACAATCCGGGAATGAGCATCCGAATACAGAAAAGTCATCCATAAATATTTCCATAATATCTTCAAGTAGCTCACCAAAAATTGCTAGCATACATCTTTGGAATGTAGCCGGCGCATTGCAGAGGCCAAATGGCATTCTTCGATAGGCGAAGGTGCTAAAGGGGCAAGTAAAAGTTGTTTTCTCTTGGTCTTCGGGGGAAATGGGGATTTGGAAAAACCCCGATAAACCGTCGAGAAAACAATAAAAAGGATGACCGGAAAGATGCTCAAGAATTTGGTCAAGGAACGGTAGTGGAAAATGGTCTTTGCGGGTGGCATCATTAAGTTTGCGATAATCGATGACCACACGCCAACCCGTAACAGTACGAGTTGGGACGAGCTCGTTGTGCTCATTCGCCACTACGGTTAGACCGCCCTTCCTGGGCACGACATGAATGGGACTAACCCATGCACTATCAGAAATGGGATAAATAATCCCCGCATCTAATAATTTAATTATCTCAGCTTTCACGACGTCTTTCATGTTTGGGTTAAGACGCCGCTGCGGCTGAATGGTTTTGCGGCAATTATTGTTTAAGAAAATTTTGTGAGTGCAGAAAGAAGGGTTAATCCCCTTTAGGTCAGAAATTTGCCACGCAATTGCGTGGCGATGTTTAAGCAAAACCTCCAATAAATCGGAGGTCTCCGAATCGCTTAAATACGAAGAAATGATTACCGAGAGTGTATCATTTTTCCCCAAAAAGGCGTATTTTAGGGATTCAGGTAATGGTTTGAGTTCTAGGATGGGCGGTTCTTCTAGTGAGGTTTTAGTGCTAATGTCTTTTGAACCAATTGGTTCAAAAGGCATGTTCGTAGAAGCGTCCTCATCGCAATAAAAATTTTCGAGTGAAAAAATATTTTCGTTTAAAAACTCGGACTCGAAAACCGGAGAAGAACAATCTCCATAAAAAGAATCTAAAGAGTAGCAGAAATCATCGCTCGACGACGAGTCTTCCATAGAGGAGTTAATAGAAAAAGTAACTTGGTCGTCTCCTACCCAAAGGAGAAGCTGACCATTACTTACATCGATTAACGCACGTGAGGTCGCGAGGAAAGGGCGACCAAGTATTATTGGTACGTTGGCGTCTTCCTCGATGTCCAAGATGACGAAGTCCACCGGGAAGGTGAACTTGTCTACTCGGACAAGGACGTCCTCAACAACCCCGATGGGGAACCTAACCGAGCGATCCGCTAGTTGGATGCGCATATTGGTAGGAGCAGGAGTACCCAAACCTAAACGCTGGAAGAGCGAGAACGGCATCAAATTAATGCTCGCGCCTAAGTC
Organism: Platanthera zijinensis; assembly: GCA_039513925.1. NCBI lineage: Eukaryota > Viridiplantae > Streptophyta > Magnoliopsida > Asparagales > Orchidaceae > Platanthera > Platanthera zijinensis. The sequence continues at coordinate 183,428,836 of CM077087.1, forward strand.
TGCCAAGGAGTATTTTACTAATACATTGCCAAAAAGGCACGGGATGGAGAACCTTCCTGGGTTGTTTTGTTTTAAGGGCAATTTACTAGTAAGAGCCGCCGAGCAGACAGCGTTGAGAGATATATGCGAAATATCCTCGAGTTTGCGTTTATTAGAAAGTAGTTCTTTTAAAAATTTCGCATATTTAGGCATTTGCGAGATAGCCTCGCAAAAAGGAACATTAATATGAATTTGTTTAAGTAATAAAATAAATTTTTCATATTGCGCGTTTACTCGCTCGTTATCTAACTTATGCGGGTAGGGCAACGCCTTGTTTAAAATAGTTTTGTCGTTAAAAATCGGTAAGGGTTGCGTAATCGAAGAAGAGGGAAGAGGGGTCAGAGGTGAAATATGTACCGGAGGATCGATCCGTTTTGGATCGACCACCTCCTTACCGCTACGGAGGGTTATAGCATTGGCGGTTTCCATTGGATTGGGCTCCGTGTTCCCTGGCAGTGCCCCCAGGGCGCGTTCCGACATAAGTCGCGCCAGCTGTCTAACCTAGAGTTCTAAATTTTTTAGCGATCCGGTGATGTTCCGGATATTGGACTCGTTGGACGTGACATAACGATTAAAATTTTCCTCCACCGGGGATGGCTTCATAGGAGGGGGAGGAGGAAACGTTGGCGCAAAAGGAGGGGGAGGGGGACGCTGCGCGTTGTTCGGGTTGCTCTAGGAGAAATTCGGATGGTTCCTCCAACTCGGATTATAGTGGCTACTATAAGGGTTGTTTTGAAATGAGGGACGCACCAGATTTCCCATGTAGTCCACGAATTCGTCGACTACGCAGACGTTAGAGGGGGGGGGGGGGAGAAAACAAGGCGGAGTGGAGGAGGCAACAGACATCTCCGCCACCTGCTTAGTTAGCCTTTCCACTTGGAGGGCTAGCTGAGCAGTGGCATCCACTTCAAAAATGCCCGCCTGCTTAGGGCGCGCCCGCGGGACATTCCACTGGTAGGCGTTCACCGCCATTTCCTCGAAAAGGGCCTGGGCAGCCTCGGGGGTCTTATTGTTCAGAGTGCCCCCGACAGCCGCGTCAATCATTTGACGCGTCTGACTATTCAGTCCATTATAAAAAAATTTTACCTGCAACCACGTTGGCAGAGCGTGGTGCGGGCACCGGCGGAGGAATTCCTTAAAGCGTTCCCATGTCTCGTAAAGAGACTCGGAGTCGTTTTGGACGAACGAAGATATGTCCGCCCGCAGTCTTGCAGTTTTCGCGGGCGAAAAATACTTCGTAAGGAATTTCTCAGCCAACTCCGCCCAGGACGTGATGGATCCCCGCGGGAGGGAGAGTAACCACGCCTTAGCCTTGGACTTAAGAGAGAAGGGAAAAAGGCGCAAACGAATGGCGTCATCGGTGACGTCATTAATTTTAAAAGTATCGCAAATTTCAAGAAAATTAGACAAGTGATTATTGGGGTCCTCATCCGGCAGTCTGTCGAATTGCACGACATTTTTGATCATTTGAATCACACTTGACTTAATTTCAAAATTATTGTTGGCCACAGTGGGCCGAACAATACTCGACCCCGTATCATCCAAGTTGGGCCGAGCGTAGTAAGACATAGTACGCTCGGCCGGTTGGGCATTATTCGGGTCGGCCATAGAAGAAGAAGTGGGTTCTCCGATAGATTCTGCGGGGTCTAAAAAGGGAATTCGATGGAGAGATCGGATACGCGCAAGAGAGCGGTCGATCTCGGGGTCGAATTCAAGATTTTCAGAACTCAAAGGTTGTCCACGGGTCATACACCCTAAAAAAAACGAAAGGGGGAAGGATTTTTTTTTTATAATTTTTTTTTTATTTGAAAATAAAGTAAAATTAATAGAGTCCCGGATTCAATATAACAACCGTGCTCCCCGGCAACGGCGCCAAAAACTTGATGGCCGCAGAACAGAGACCTACTGTGGATGGTTCGAAATGGTCAGATTCCGCGGGCTTGTTAGAAGATCGAGTTTTCTAACGAGAGGAGGCAAGTGCACCTATCGCAAGTAGTACTCGGTATTCGGGAAAATACCGAGGTCGTATTATTCTCGGGGACGCGTTGATTATATCTACTCTTCCAGGAACACTATTATCTTACTATCAGTAAGGTGGGATTTTTTTTGTTTAATTAAAACAGAAAGAAAGAGAGCTGAATTTTGCTAAGTTAGTTCGATGACGGGTTAACGCTCAGCATCGAATCGGATTAAGACTAAAATAATTCTCAACAATTATTAAACTTTGTTTTTAAATTAATAAAAGGCACTTGGCCGTGGGGGTTCCAAAAATATGAGCGCACTTATCTCTAGGAATATTGCTCACCTAAACATTAAGACTATTCGACCGATCGTTAGACCGACGAAGGATTCCTCTTAATGCCCGCTTTACGCTAAGAACCCCGCTATTGGGTGGGGAACCCAATCCGGCAGAACTACGCTTCTCCTCTTTCGAGGGGGCGTACGCAGTTCTCTTTACCCAAGGGGGATCGATCCATACGTGCAGCCTCTCAGCGTCACGTATGGATAACGGAAATAGAGCCCACACATCGATTATGTGGTCCTATGCGTCGTTAACCCGGGGTAAACCTTAAGTCCTTAAATTAAAATAAAAATAAAGTTTTTTAATTATTTCAAATCATTTTATATGTCCCAATGCTCTTCGATGTTGAAGGCTAAAAGAGATTAGCCACTCATCGGTATGGGGACGACTTTATGTTTTTAGGTGAAACGTGAGTGTTAAATTAAGCACTGAACAATTATAAGAGAAAACACGAAAAATAGGACAATTAGATAAATTGAAGGCTAATTGATGCAGGCACTCACGCACACTTCAAAACCATAAAGAAAATTAAATAAAGCAAGCCCTACTCAATTGAGTAGGCGGAAATAAATGCACACACGCACACACTCTTCTTAATTGAAGAAAGCGATAAATAAAGCGGTAAAATTATCTCCTACACGCACGCACTCTACATAATTGAGAAAGCGATAAAATTGCAAGTCCCGGCTCAAATGAGTGGGCGGGAGTAAATTTATCTCATACACGCACGCACTCTACTTGAAAGTAAAACACACACACGCACTCTACAGAAATGAAAACACACGCACCCACACAAAGTTTTCCTACTCAAGTGAGTAGGAAGAAAATGAAAGCAGTAAAAAGACAAGTCCCACTCAAACGAGTGGGCGGGAAATGAAAGCATAGCGCCATTTAACTCTTAACGAGTAGGTGGAAATAAATGCATACGCACACGCGCACTCTACAGAAGTTGAAATAAAGCAATAAAACCTAACTCATACACGCACACACACTTGCAAAAATGAGAAAAACAAAGTGCTCAGAAAATTAAAACGACTGCATTTCTACCGCTAGAATGCGGTAGAAATGCATAAAAAGTGAAAATAAAAATTAACCGGAGCGAAAAGTTTTGCAAATAAACGCAAAATGAAAGTTGGCGAAAAATTAGAACAACTGCATTTCTACCGCTAGAATGCGGTAGAAATGCATAAAAAGTGAAAATAAAAATTAAAGGGACTAAAAAGTTTTGAAATTAAAAAGCTAAAATGAAGTTGACGAAAAATTATAACGATTACATTTTTATTCATAAGTTTTTATAAAACCTCCAAAAAAGTGAGAGTAAAACTAAAAAGGAACGAGAAGTTTTACATTCCTAAGAGCCTAAGTTAAAGAAAATAAAAACGAACACTTTTAGGGGAGTTTTTATAAAACCTATATGAATGAAAATGATAAAGAAAAAGCTAAAGCTAAAAAGTGCGGAAAATGAAAACTAAACGGGCGGCACAACGGCTAGAAATGCCGATAAATCCTAAATCTAACTAAGTTATGAAAGCTAAAAAGAAAACATAAAAAGAGAATCACAAAAAGGGAATGAAAAAATAACTTAAGAAGGGCGCTTCCAATTGAACATTTCAACTATGCAAGATAGAAAATCTACCATTTTATTGAATAAAAAGGCTATTACATGAAAAAGCTAAAACAAACAACCTAATACAAACTAAGAAAGATAGGGAGAAATTCTCCTTACATAGCTTAGAAGCCAAACGGGCAGCACCTCCCCTAAGTAAGATGGACCAAAAAAGTGGACAAAATAAGCTTCCTGGAAGCTCTTATTTATAGGCAAATTTTTGGGTTGGTCACGCCCGTGACTAGGGCGTGATAGGGGGGCGTGTCGACACTATTCATGAGCTGATCGGGTGACTTGACTGGAAAGTTGACTTCGGCTGAAAATGTGGCGGTCACGCCCTAGGTCACGGGCGTGACATGTGTCAGTCACGGGCGTGACTGGGGCGTGTCGGGGAGGTCGATCTGGGCGCGGTCCGGCCGCAAAGTTGCGCGCGTCACGTCGGGCCAGGTGGCTGAGTCACGCCCGTGTCACACCATGACACGGGCGTGTCTTGGGGCGTGTCGAGCGTGGTTTGATCATCGTCGATCGTCGAGCTGGCAACCTGTGGTCTGCGATCGTCGAGGGCGTGACACGGGCGTGTCGGTCATGTGACACGGGCGTGTTAGTCAACATTTTGACTTTTTCTGGAATTTTTCTGGAATAAAAATAAAGCTGAGTTAGAAATAATATTTACAAAAATAAGCAATTTATTGAATAAAACAAATAAAAAGGACAAAAAACAAACAAAATTGACTTAAATAAAATACGAAAATATAGGTATATTTACAACTCATCAGGTTCTATGAGGGACTTCGTGATTAGCTGAGGTTGGCGCTCCCGAGTTCGGTGAACCAAGGCTTCCAAGGGTTAGTTGATACAGCTTGTGCGCTGGAAAAGGATTTGAAACGGGTGCAGGACAAGGAGAACTTGGTGGTGGAAAAGCCAGAGTTCAAAGTTCTGCAGTCGGAATAATCCGAGTTTAGAAAATGAGACAAGAAGAGGTTCAGGCCTACTGAACAAACTTCTTCGGATGTTGCTTCGGGAGCAACGTATGGGCAAGGATGTGTGGAGACACATACGTGTTTTAATTATGGGAAGCAGGGGCATATCGCTCGCAATGTTTGCAGTGGCCCTTCAATGGGTGAGAAAAAGACAGGTGCGTCGTACGAGGAAAAGGGCAAGGCAGTGGAAGAGTCATCGGCGTACCGGGTGCAACCTCGAATATACACTCTCGTCTTGCAGGAGCTGCAAAGATCAAATCGTGAAGTACAACAACCTCGCGTGTATAATCTGGAGTTACAGGAGGCTGTAAAGCGGATTATGAGGGACGCGAACGAGCGGAAATAAAGAAAAGAGTGTACTTTACTATTGTAGTAATGTATTAAAGTACATGTTGTATGTCTATTTATAAAGACTTTGTTTGTGCGATATTGTGGGGAGAGACAAGCTGCGGCCTCTGAGCTCTAAACCCAGATCATTTTTGTTAAAAGTGTAACAAATGCATGGTTGTGTTGGTGTCTATATTAGAGCTAAATTTCGGGACGAAATTTCTGTAAGGGGGGAGGGTTGTAACACCCCAAATCCCAAATTTGAGTACAGGCTGGGCAACACGACCTGGAATATGGGCGTGTCCCAGGGCATGTCGTGCTCTGTTTGCTCGAGTGTGATTTTTGGTCTCGAGTGTTTCTCAAGTGAGGCACACAGCCTGGGACACGAGCATGTCCCAAGCCATGTCCTTCTCTGTGTTATCTCGCGTACTCGACGAAATGTAGTCAACGATCATCGAAAGGCATGTCGGTCGGGCAAACGACATGCAACATGGGCGTGTGCCTTAGCTGTGTCCTTCTCGAGTTGTGGCCAGGCTGTGTAAATAGCTAAACACGGGTTGGACACGGGAGTGTATGAAACCATGTCTGGCACACGGCATGGGATACGAGCGTGTCCCATGGCCGTGTCCTGGTCTAGTTTGAGTCGGTTCCTTTGCCGCTTAAGGTACACGTCCTGTGACATCGGCGTATTACAAGTCGTGTCAGCCCAGTAAAAGTTATTTCAGAGCGGATTGTGGGCATTCATTTCCTTCTAATTGGATCCATTGGTCCAAGCTCCTTCCTACTGTTATAAGGCCGAGAGTTGAAGATAAACTCTCATTTTTTGGCCATTCTCTTTCTAAAGAGATTTAGAGAGGGGAGAGCAAGGAAGGAAGAAGGAGATGGAATCCGGCCTCCGGAGGAGCTTCAGCGATCCAAATCGAGAGCCGAGTTAAGATTTGTGGAGGCAAGGCTGTTGCGGTGATTAACATCCGACTAGATTTCCATGGCTCCAAAGAGATCGTCAAGGGTAACGATCTCATTCTTGGACAAGTTAAGTCCTTCTTTATGCATGTGCATGGGATCCTCCACCAAGAGGTGGAAAGCTTAAGCGATTCCAGCGGGTTGATAGTTGATATCCCCGGTTGAGTCTACATCTAGATCCGGAAATGAGTAGTACGGAATAGGCATGCTGTGTGAAGCCCATCCGAATGGTTAGTCTGGATTGGTGATGTTTATATTATGAACTGGAGAAGACTCCGTTTATGAAACGTGTAGGTTACGGAGTTTGTGAGGATGCTTGTGAGTTCCTTGTGTTGTATGCTTTGCATGAGCTGTATGCGATGTGGCCTTAAGAGCCATTCTTTATGGAGGTGGAGCCTTTGTGGAATTGGAATTGTACGCTCTGCGTGTGCTGTTTAGCTGTGTTGTGAGAGATCGATTGGTAGCACTGCAAATGGGGGGCTCGAGCCTTCCCGGCTGATTACACTATGGTGGTAGGTTGATCTAGGGGTATTGTGTACCTGCGTTGTGAGCGGTTAATTGGTGGCAATGCAAATGTGGGTTTGCGATCCTTCTCGGCTTGTTACACTATGGGGGTATGTCGATCTAGAGTGCTCACTAGTTGCCATGAGGTTAACACCTCTGATTGGGATGGGTGAGGATGTCTCTAGCATGCGTGTTGTAGTAGACTAGTGCCCGACCAACAAGCTACTAACCTCTAATCGGTGGTGGGACCAAGGATGATTCGGTACACCGTAATCATGCCCTGAGTGCACAGAGTGTTTGGAATGAAGGTCGGAGTTTGTGATGATGTTATGCATGAGTGTACTTATTGTGATATATATGTGTTATCATTGCAATGCATGCAGGGAAGGAACCACTACCCTGGGTAAGGGGTAGGGTCATTATAATTGGTCAGCTGAATGCTGACCATTGCTTTGTTTATCACCCTTGGGGTGGACGTCCATAAGCAGGTGCTGCTCTTGCTGGTGCTGACTTGGATTGAGCGGGCTGAAGCCCTTACTGCTGCTTGTAGGCCCTTGAAGGCCGTGCAAAGAATTGGATTTCATGTGTGGCCGGCCTGCGTGTCGATGTATGAAATCACCTCTTATAAAGAGAAACATGCAAGGCCTTAAGGTCGTGAGCATTTGTGTACTTGTATATATTCCTGGTGTTATATATAAATGTGTTATTTATATATTTAGTGGACATTCATTGGATGAGTTCTTGCAAGTTATATAATTCCTGCTAGAATGCTCTGAGTTAATATGCGAGTAGAAAGTAATTTTGATATTCATACGTAATTCCGCGGTTTGTTTGTGATTAATGGCGTGGGGCCCCAGCAAGACCCTCTATTATATTCCATGTGACAGATGGAGGCGTTACAAATCATAGGTTCAAAATTGGACATACTTAGTGTGAATTATATATGGGCACACAACTGCTTCCGCTAAGTCAGTTTATCCCCAAACTGACTAGTCAAACAGGGTGGCACCATTGTTCAATGACTTCTTTAGTTCAGGATCATAGAAAGCATATGCCATTTGTAAGACCCCCCCAGAGCACAAAACACTGCCGAGGATGGTCTTATGCCCAGAATAGCTGTCTTGCGATAGCGTTAGCATAGTGGCTAACCAGTACTACAAGACGCCTATCATGCCGCCTAAACATATCATCAATGCAAACCCATCATAAAGAATAAACAAAAGTTAAAGTTGCACTCTAATATATAAGTCCATAAGTACAACAAATAAACGAAGCAACCAAGGCTTCTATAATATCAGAGTACAAAAGGCCAAAAGGCTACAATATGAATCTCTCAAAATCTCACATCAGTCACAGACGACAGCGATGGTACCGTTACTTCAGGCCCTATCGCCCTGACCTAGCTGTCCTCTTGCATAATCTATTGCTGCTCTATCTGCGGGGTTTTCTCTTAAAAAGGAAGATGTAGCAACTGTTAGTCAAAAGACTAAGTGGCTTTCACATTTGCTTCCTCGGTGACTCTTAGGCACTGGGGGAGAAACGACAAGGGTACAATATATATATTAATAGTAGTACAAAAAGGTGGTATATGATTAATCATTATCATTGTATATCAAGGTAATTACAACAATTGTGTAAATCAACCTACTCTAGAATTTCTACCATCAACAGCTTTATATAAATATGAATCTATAATAGGAAGTAACTTAACTTATATGAAAGCCCATACAGACATACAAGTTAAGGATCGACTCAACAGTAATGTAACTCATTGTATAAGAGTGCCCATACAAACTTATACGATAAGGATCTTGTGTATATAATATAATTTAATGATATGAATGCAATGCAATGACTCACCCATGATCACATATATGCAACTGCTATGTCAACACAGACTTGTAGTTCCCACTTTTCGATAAGGTAGCTAACCTCTCATGCGTCATCCATCGTGGCCAGATGGTGATAGTAGAGAGGGCATCTCCACTATTAGGCTGGCATCCACACTACATGGCCTAGGCCTCCGTATGCCTCCACACTAAGAACACAACAACGAAGCTCACATGCGTACTACGGCTCAGAAGGAGCCTCGGGTAGATGTGCACCGAGGACCAAGCCCAACTGGCCTATGTTGTGGCATGGAAGGAGGCTATGGGAGCATATCATAAAAGGACCAAGCCCAACCGTCCACTAGCACGGAGGGTGCCTCGGGAAGTAAACACCGAGGACCAAGGCCCAATCGTGGAAGTCTATCTATCAACTCTCGTCGGTGTGATGACTGACGAGCCCGTAGACCTGCCACACTATCCTTAACCCATGATTACAACACCGCGTGTCAACTCACACCACATGCAATTTCACATCTAAGGGCTCCACAATGCGTCCGTTATAATAATTCACATCCCATGCTCAATAGCACACAAGGTTTCCACACTGAGTCTCTTATCGACACATCGTTCTAGTGGGATAAACACACACGCACTTCCATCCCTTCCACATTTCCATACCACACAAGGGTTTACTATTTAAACTGGTGGTAAACCACCTTACACAACATACTGATCTCACACTACCACCCAAAGGGAGGCACGACTCTAAGAAGTGGAACACTTTAAACCTTCCCTTATTTATCACATCTCATAGCCATGTATTAACCTCATCCAAAACCTGTTCCTTTTCCCTAATTATAATTGTGCACAGTCATGTTTCACCAACAAATTATTTATCGAACTCCTGCAAACAGTTTACTCAACCACAAATCACCAATCCCTTTGTTTACACAAGGATCTATCGATGAATCCCATCAATCATTTGTTTATCATGATTACATATAGACTGACTACACTTAAACTTCAGCATCAAAGTGATATAATTTTTTTCCAACTTCAGACCCAGATCTACACTAACCCGTAGTCAATATGTAATAAAGATGTGACTGTACAGCAATTCTGCTGGGCATTCCTGAGGCTACAGTAATCCTATGACAACATGTAACAATTCGTTGGAAAGGTCATTCCGAGGGCTACAACTATCGTATTCAGCCTAAGACCCATTTCTGGCCGTAACCTACTCGAAAATTGCCTCGATGATTTCTGTGCGAAGAAAACAGATTTCAACACACATCTTAAAGCCAACGAACGACATCGGTTCGTCCTCCTCCTCTAACCATTATTCCAAAACTACATCCAGAATTCCTCCTACCTTATTCACCCTCAATATGCCACTTCTCTTCACAAAACCAAGTCCCCATCTTCACTTAGAATGAAGGAGAGGTTGAAGGCATCTAATCTCTAAAACACAAGCTCTAGCATGGCCTCTTCCAAGAAAATCTTTCTCTCACAAATCAAAACTCTTTTTAGTCAAAATCTCTCCTAGAAATAACTAGAGAACTATCACCAAGGGAGAGGGTAGGAAGCTCACCTTATTTCCGGCTTTTTCGGCTATGGATCTTGTCACTCTCCTTGGTGACATGGTTCTTCTTCGTTGGCATTGTTCTTCACGAGAAAACAGAGGAAGCCTTTCTTCAAAAATCTGACTCTGCTAACTTCTCCTCTGACTGTTTCGCACAGGTAATGACTCGGTAAGAAGAAGCGATAATGACGGCTAGGGTTTTTGGTTTGTTCCTTTTATAATGATATATTAGGTTAAGTTACTTGCCACATGCTACCGTGTAAGTGGACCGCCCATTATTACCCAAATTAAGTCTTATTTGAATTGACCGGTCCAAGGAAACCAAGCCACACTCATCTCGAAATCCGGTTCAACCCGCCTACACAAGACTGCGGATTCTGCCTAGGCCGAAAATGCACCAAGTCAAATTCTAAGAGTATCCTTTTGCATACTAGATGAATCGGCGAGTAACCTCTTCCATATTTGACGAATTAGTGAATGATCACGTGTATTCTCGACGAATTTCCGACTAGTCTCGCCGAATTATCCAAGTGATGTTCGATGAATTCGTCAAATATCCTTAGTGATATTCGACGAATTCACCTTAGCCTAGTTTCCTAAGTTTTCTCCCGCCGAATTCTTCTCCACGACGAATTCGTCGGATATCATCAGTGATATCCGACGAATTTCACTTAACTGTTTCTCAAATTCCGGCATTGAGTGCATCGAGTGCGTCGAGTATCACCTTACGATACTCGATGAATAGTAACCATACCCGACGAATTCCACTCGGCTAAAATCCCAAACATACTCGACGAATTAGTCGGATATCCCTGGCGATATCTGACGAATTTCCCTTGGTAAATTTATCCTAAGCCCGTTCCCTCATTATTAATTGAGTATCACTCAACCCTAACCCTTCAGCCAATGCACCCCGAGTCGGAGTCAAGTCTCTTCACTCAGAATGCGTGCGAGGGGTATAACGTGAAACAGATCGTTACACTATATCCCACTTGGCTTAGCTACACTTGATAGCAACATTCCACCGCAACGGTGGCAAATAAAAGCAACAATTAGCATTGGCTGACCAAATTATAACGACCCCACCCCTCACTCGGGGTGGGGGTGCTTGTCACAACCCGTATTTTCTCCGTATTAAATAATACGTAAGAGTTAGAGAAAATATGCGCCTTTATGCCACGTCGTGCAGGGGACAGCTGCAGACGCCCGGGCAAACCAATCCTTTCATTTACTTAAGAAAAGAGACATGTAAATTAGTTTAAAAAACATAATTTATATTTTAAGTTTTACTGACCATGTCCCTCGGTCTGGTGTAACAACTAGTTCACGAGCAAAAGGTATAGGTTTATGCAGCGAAAAATACTAAGTTTGATCATTTATTATCCTATATGAAGATGAAGACTCAACAATTTATGAAATGAATATGCGACTCCTAAATTGTATATAAGTAGAAAAGTAGATTTGTAGCGTTTTAAAATAATGTGATTTTCAGTTAAAAAGATGCTATTCCTCCATATCAAAATTAAGTTTTTTATAGTAGTTTAAAGTAACTAACATGCACCCTATCATAATGCCTTCCCAAAGAGCAAGTGTATAAATACAATAAGTAACAACATAAAACTAGTAAGTACACCAACAACAAAAACAGTCACTATGGGGGTCAACAAACTGACACAACCCATAGTAAAACAAGTTTAAATAGACTAAAAACCACATCTACCTCAAAGTAAGAGAGGTCGAAGAACAAAGGACTGCAACACTCGCAGCACTGAAGACTGAAGCTCAACATGTTACTGCTCCGAACCTGAGGCATTCAAAGAAAGAACACCTCAAAAACAAGTTGCAAGCGGTGCAGAGATGAAGTAAAAGAAAGAACCAAACAAACCTCGAAGTAGATGAGAGACAAAACAAGCAAACTGCAACAAAAGTTAGTACTACTGTACAAAAGTAGAAAAGTGAAACTAACTATGCGGTATAGCCCAACACTCTCAATACTAAGATCAACAAAAGAATTTTGAGTGTGTGTACATACATAAAAATACATTTCTTATCAAATTTCATATTCGAGTTCAAATTCAAATTTCAAATGATACTGATCAGCTCCAAAAAGGGGTCAAAACACCGGGCAAAGCATAACACTAATGCGGTGGCTCAAAGTCCAACCGAACCATCAGTCTAAAAAGGGCCAGGGTGTATGAACCACAAAAAAAGAGGTACTGTGCCGAGGGTTTTAACCCAATGCGCACAGACCCAGCAGACATGGCACTGCGCCGAGGGATCTACCCCAACGCACACAACCCAACAAAATATTCTATATTCATTATCTTACAAGAATTTCATTGTAACTTATAGGTTATACAGTCAATAAAAGACTCTTACTAAAACCTTAACGCATCCGACAAAATTTCAAAGGTCAAACAATGACTTAGACTATTTGACGTAATTGTAAGGGTCACAGAAAGAAAGGGACGATCAAATCACATGGCACAACATCCGACCAATTTACGAAAGAAGATACCGCTCGAAATTTTTACTAGAATCCTACCCGTACCCAAGATCACGACAAAAGGCCGCATTTAACATTTAGACCAAAAATAATGAAAAAGAACGAGGGAGATAAACAAGGTGAGCAAGGGAAGGAACACCACTTGAACGAGATACGACGCACAAACGACACAATGAGAAGCGATAAGGCTTCAGCAAACTACATTCCAACGATACAAACGACACTTACATCAAACAAAGTGGTAAACTTGGTCAAAACGACACTTACAATCAAGCAGAGAGATTAACTTAGTCAAAGCGAAACTTAAAATCAAGCGGAGAGATTAACTTGGTCAAAGCGACACTTAAAATCAAGCGGAGAGATTAACTTAGTCAAAGCGACGCTAAAAATCAAGCAGAGAGATTAACTTAGTCAAAGCGACTTAAAATCAAGCAGAGAGATTAACTTAGTCAAAGAGACACTTAAAATCAAGCGGAGAGATTAACTTAGTCAAAGAGACGTGACGATCAAGACGTCGCGACGACAAACTAAACAGAAGAAAGTAGCAAAACTTCCGACGTACAGTTCTCCGTCGGAACACAACAAGGTTTCCGACCAACAAAACTTCAACGGAACATACGATACTCAAACATCAAACAAGGCGAAATAACTTTGTAGAAATGATGCGACGATTCAATTGATGCGGTGATAATGGCATGAAGGGATTACACTAGGTAAAAAAACTAATGTTGGATGAACTCATGATTTTTACGGACCGACACATAGCTATAATCGACCAAAAAGAGGGGGCTAACTCTCCAATAAGGGTTTCGTGGCGTAGAGCATAATGACGCGCCGATCATGTTGACACAACGAATAAAATGACACTATCAAAAAATTGTACCATATCACAAAACAGTTTAGATAGAGAATAATTTAGGTACTAAACGCATCATAATCCAAGAAAAAGAAACTAGATTTGGGAGAAAGTGGGTTAGGAGAGCAAGATCACCACTTGCCTCAATTTCTACCGGGATTCGATCTCCGAAACACTCCACGTTGCAGATCGGCCTGAGGGACGGCGAGAGAAAATGAAATCTACAAAAAAAACTTAAAACGGAGCTTAGGACCAAAAAACCATAACGGTAAAAATCCATGAAATGGAGAAAACTTTCCACCAATGCGTAGATCGCGATGAGTGCTTTCCGGACCCATGCTCCGATGACGATTTCATACACCGGAGCTCTGGTGGCGGTGGTCCGAAGGTCCACTGGATCTCGCCTTCGGTCTTCTTTTCTTTGCATAAGGAGGAGATGAATTATATATATTACATAGATATAATAATAATAGTAACTGTAATTATGATAAGTATAATTAATATTATGAATATGAGGGGGGGGGGGGATTTGGTGATGGCATAAATGTTATATCGTTATGAAGGGACAAATGCACGCCGATTCTAACAAAATTTGCACCCATGGTAAAAGTCGGTGCTACGAACCAAACGACGAAGTCAAAGTTAAAATTCGACAAGTCGTTCTCGAGATATAAATTTCCAAAGTCTACGACAAACATAATGTTCTATAAAATTGCAAAAAATGAGTCGTGGCTCCAAAATTGATCGGATTGCCACGAAACTTGATGATCAAGTCAGAAATAAATTAATCTAATTTCTTAACGTAAAATCCTTCACTTTCGATGCAAATCCAAAAATTTGGTCGGCTAGACCTAACAGACGCAAAACGCACTAACGGTGACGCACCATCAACTAAGGAAACGTAATGCCCTTGCATCATAATGACGTCACCATAATAATTAAATAATTATTGAAAAATCAGGGGCATTACAGTGCTCCTTCCCTGCAGGCATTAGTATAAACATAATATGACAATAGGAACCTGCAACTTAAGCACCATTCGCCACAGACGTTGGCACAAACACCCAATGCCCCGTGCTCTTAGGGTACATTCTTGGTGCACATGACCTCAAGGGTCACACCTCCGTTCTCTGTGATGGTTAGTAATGTTTGAATATTCAAGTATTTTAGGGCCAAAGCCAAAGACAACGCCCCTATGGCTACAAAAAAGTCATGGTGGCTTAAAATCCACACTTTGACTAACTCCAAGTCGATCAGCATAGGGTTGGGTGCAGTTCAACACTTTTTTGGTGCTCAAATTGTTGGGAGCAACAAGCCACGATGCGGGTCAACATCCCCTTTCCCATCCGTACGATTCATAACACTGTTATGATCATAGGCTAGCACTCTGGTGTCTACTAATCGTGAAGAGAATAAAAACCGAACTAAAAATCCAACTAGGCAAGCATACCTATCAAACTGTAGCAAGGAGACACAGGTGTCGTATTGAAATCTGGGAACTATTGAGTAAACCTACTCACACAAAGACTATTATTTTATCGACGAAAATCTTTAGGGTTAAAAAAATCTAAAAGCACTTAAGGCAGGAAATATTGCATAAAAGAGAGCTGATTGCACTTGAGAGCATAAAAGAAGCGCTTACGATAAAGGGTTAGAATGATGAAATGAAAATGCACTCGATCGAGAATCACCTCGGCTAAAGTCGACTAAAAAATGCGATAATAAACCTAAACATAATAGGGTAAAAGTCCTTGAACATGGAGGTTCCTAAAGCTTAAACATGCTTCTCTCAAAGTCGTGCCCAACTGAGTTTAGGAAGATCCAACCGAACTCTCGTCCAAATAAGAGGCCTAAAGCTCGCTTTACGCGGTGAACCCCACTATTGGATTTCACTCCAATCCAGGAGATTTGGACGTCTACCTCTCTCGAGGGGTGCATACAACTCTCTTTACTCTTGAAAGTTCACTTCACACTACGAGCCTCTCGGCTAACTAAGAGTGAAAATAGAAATGGAAATTATATATCGATGATATAATTCCAAGCATGAATAATCAAGAGTAAATTGAAGGCCTAAACCCTAAAAAGAAAAGGTAAATTCAAAGCATCATAACTTAATCACTCGAACCTCAGATCATCAAGATCGAGTACAAGGAGGATTAGTTAATTATAGCAAAGTGGAGGAGGAGGGATGAGTAGAAATGCATAATAACACAAAGTAAACAAGGGGCACTATATATTAATAATGGAAAAAGAGTTACACTTGAAATGAAAATTACAATTGCATGGAAATGAAAACGTATTCTAGCCCTACATTAAGCAACTAGAGCAAGTGCAAAGATTACAACAAAAGCTAATACAACAAAAGCACTAAGCTAGGGTTAAGAAAAAAACACAAAATGAGAAAGAGAGAGAGAGAGAGAGAGGGAATAACACTAAAAAAGACAAGAAACAAAGGGGCAACACTTCCCCCTCTCAGCCCAACTGTTCTTAACACAAGGGGGTACAACTCAATTTATAGGAAAAATTCTCAGGTTGGTCACACCCTGTAACACGCCCTAGGGCAGGCATGTCAGGGGGTGTGACATGTACGTGGTTGACCTCGGGCTCTAGATTCTAGCGGGAAGGATGATTGCTTTTGTACGATGGTTGACACGCCCTGGGTCACGCCCGTGTAAGGGGGGGGGCATTACACGCACGTCGTGTCAAAATCATTGGTCAGAAATCCGTCAGTCTTGGAAAAATATGGAACACGGCAAGGCACACGCACGGGGTCACGCCCGTATAGGGGGGGGGGCGTGACAGTATAATTGGCATGCTGAGGCGACAAAACATTAAATGCGGCGGCAATCATCGGGCAAAGGGCGACACACCCCATGTCACGCCATGGGACACAGCCAAGGATGGCGTGTCAGGGATCCGTGACAGCGGTTTTTTCTATTATTTGGTCTCTGTCAGCAAGCTTCCTCGGGATTGGGTCACACGACCTATGACATGCCCATGGAGGGCGTGACAGGGGGGCGTGTCATGTCATTTTTGGCCAAAATTCTGAAAACCTACAAAAAGATAGGAAAATGTTAGCGGCAATAATATATACATAAGGAAGATAGAAATTAAGCTTATAAGACATGATTAATGCCTTCAAAACACGAAAATACACCCTAATAAATTAGACTACAAAACGTACTATCAAATTCCCCCAATCTTAAGCTTTGCTTGTCCCAAAGCAAAGATATAAAAATTAGATAATCATAAAAAGTGACTAATCAAAAGGTTCTAATTATGCAAACACAAGTACTATGCAAAATTCTAAGTAGGGAGAAGGTGAAACGTAAATCTAAAACAATTATTTAGGTATGGTTTAACTTTTATAAACTTTACTTAACAAAAATAAATCATCCAAAATTTTAACAAATTTCTTTAAATAGATTTAAGCAAAGCAACGAAAATGAAAAACACATTGAGCTATTACTAGATCCAAGCAACGCATTATAATTATATCAATTAAATAACAAAAATTTAAATCCAAAACTAATACTGATTATTTTTCTTCTTTTCTTAGTTATTAAATAAAATTAAAAAGCATGAATCAAAAGGACTCCATAGGAGCGAAACATTTGGTTTAGGATTATGATTAGGAGTGGAATTCAAAGATAAAAAGGGTGGCTTAAAAATCACACTAAACCCAAAATAAAGAGTTTCAAAAATTTTATTATAAACAAAATATTTTTCTTTCTTTTTTCTTTTCCACTTTTTTCTTTCTCTTTTTCAAAACAAAGGCTATAAATATTTTTATTTTCATTTCGAATTGGCCAAACAAAAGCAAATATTTCTTTTGAGCATACTTTTTTCAAAAACTTTTCCCAAAAATATCATAAAATAAACTATCATAATCATGGAAATTTTTTATGAAACTCAAAAAGGCTAGTGTGATTTGATAGGTTGGAAATTTGGCTTTGGTGAAAATGATATGAAAAGAGGAGCTATCAAATGAAATTGAAAAAAAGGCTCAAAAGCAGCTTACTAGTGGTGAAAATTTTTTAGGTTGGCAGGAAAGCTCAAATGAAAACAAAAATAGCCTAAATCATTTCATGCTTTTAAATTTATTTAAAACATAGATTTGAAAAATTCCAAAAAGCAAGTCCGAGAAAATAAAAGAAGATTGACGAAATTATCTTGAAAATAGAAATAATAGGTGACTTGGATCGTTCATATCTACTATGTTATTCAAAAGTTGACCTTACAAAAATTATCCAAAAATGAAAAGGAAAATAGTGGATGATGATTTTTTGAGAAAGTAAAGAAAATAAAGAACGAAAACCATAATGGAAATGCGAGTTTTAGAAAAAACATTTTACGTTAACTTGCTACCGCGAATTAGAAACACAATATGACCAACATTTTACTTGCGAAACATAATTAAAGAAGACGATTAGAAATATTATAATTAATTAATATTTTTATATAAGATTTGAGAAAAACAAAACAAACGCAAGGGTTACTATTGAAATACCAAGAACGTCTAAACTATAAAAGTAAAATAAAAAAGCAAAAATATTTTTTTTTTATTTTGAAATATTCTTCTTTTTTTGGATTTTTAAGATATTCATTTTTTTTGGATTTTTTGAAAAATATTCACAAATAGCAAAATATTCACACATAGAAAAAAGAAGGAGCAAGTACTCCCCCAAGCTTAAAATGGACATTGTCCTCAATGGAGAAAAGAGGTTAGAGAAGGAGAGAAAATGAAATTACAGAATTGAAAAACAGGTACTTCCTCAGATTTATTTGCTGCGAAAGCTGTGCTATGCCGCACCCCTGTGCTTGCGCTTTGGATCTTCATGAAATGTCTTCTTTGGACTTCGTGATTGACTCAACAACATTGGAGCAGGCGATCGCAGAAGCTTCAGCTTGTCGGAGCCGTCCGAGGAAAAAATTGTAAAATAAAGAAAACAGAAAAGATAACTTAGGCTGCCTCCCAAGAGCGCCCTTTGTTTAAAGCGTTGTTTGAGCTCGACGCAATAAAATAATATTGTCCAAAAATATTTTCCAAAATAATAATTAAAGTTTTTAACAAAAAAATAAAAGTTCGAAGTTAGTTAAAGTTCGTGCAGAAGAAACTTAATAATGTTTGGACTGACATCATCATTACCAGAAAAATATAGTTTAAGACGCTGCCCATTTACTTTGAAATCACCCTTATCAGGGTGGGAAATTAAAACAGTACCATAAGGAAAAACTTCTAAAACAGAAAATGGCCCAGACCATCGTGACATTAACTTGCCCGGAAATAAATGTAAACGAGAGTTATACAAAAGAACTTGGTCGCTCGGCTTAAAGTTTTTTGGGTGCCTTAAGTGCTTGTCGTGAAAACATTTCGTATGCTCTTTATAAAATTTGTTGTTTTCGTATGCGTAAGAGCGCTACTCATCGAACTCGTTAAGCTGAAATTTTCTAAGGTCTCCTACAAAGTGGGGATCGAAATTTAAAAACCTTAAGGCTCAAAAAGTGTGGTGTTCTAATTCTACGGGTAAATGGCACAATTTTCCATAAACCAACCGGTACGGCGTACATCCGAGGGCAGTTTTGTACGCTGTTCGATAGGCCCATAGAGCATCACCTAATTATGTTGACCAGTCCTTTCTAGAGGTGGAAACAGTCTTTTCTAAAATTCTTTTTATCTCTCTATTCACTACTTCGACTTGTCTGTTAGTTTCAGTATGGTAGGCAGTTGAAAGCTTATGCGTAACGCCGTATTTAATAAGGATTTTAGAAAACTGCGCGTTACAGAAATGAGAACCCCTATCGCTAATGATGGCGCGCGGCGTATCGAATCGATAAAATAATTTTTTTAAGAACGTAAATAAAACTCGGGCGTCGTTAGTAGGAAGAGCTTGGGCTTCAGCCCATCAAGAAACATAATCATCGGCAACTAAAATATATTTATTCCCGAAGCTAGAAGGAAGGGGGCCAACAAAATTAATTCTCCAGAGGTTGAAAACTTCGCACTCAATGAAATAATTTTGCGGCATTTCATTTTTATTAGAAATATTTCCCGACCATTGGCAACTATCACACCTGCTAACAAAGGCTAGCGCGTCTTTAAACAGGCTAGGCAAGTAAAAAACCTGTGCAAAACTCCTTGTGGGCGGTGCGAGCAGCTTTATAGTGACTACCAGTCGGTCCTTCGTGCAAATGTTTTAAAATATCTAATCCTTCGTCATAAGAAACGCATCTCCTTATAACTTGGTCCACACAGATTCGGAAAAGATGCGGTTCCTTCAAAAAATAGTTCTTCAACTCAGAAAAGAATTTCTTCTTTTGTTGAGAGGAGAACACTTTTGGGAGCACACAAGCCACTAAATCGTTGGCGATGCGTGCAAATGACGGAGAAGTAGATGTGTTAATTGAAAGCAGCTTCTCATCTGGGAAGTAATCGTGAAAAGATTTTTCATTTAATTTTTTAATGAACGGATTATCCAATCGGGAGAGATGGTTGGCGGCAAGATTCTCGACTGCTCGCTTATCACGAATTTCTAAGTCAAAATCCTGGAGGAGTAAGACCCAGCGAATCAAGCGCGGCTTGACATCCGATTTAGAAAGAAGATATTTGAGGGTCGAGTGGTCCGTAAAAACAATAATTTTTGAAAGCATAATATAAGGGATAAATTTATCAAAAGTGAATACTACAGCTAGGACCTCCTTCTCGGTTGTGGTGTAATTCTCTTGTGCTGATGTAAGTGTTTTACTTGCATAAGAGATGGGATGAAAGTTTTTAAATACGCGTTGACATAATACGGCTCCCACCGCGAAACTACTCGCATCACACATAATTTCAAAGGGAAGGTCCCATACCGGAGGTATCATAATGGGGGGCTTTAATTAACTTTTCTTTTATTAATTAAAAGGCAGACAAATAAACATCATCAAAAATAAATGGTGCGTCTTTTTCTAAGAGCTGAGTTAGAGGTTTGGTGATATTGGAGAAGTCTTTTATGAAACGATGGTAGAATACAGCGTGACCTAGGAAATTTTTTATAGCTTTGACGTTCGTTGGAGGTGGCAGCTTCTCGATAAATTCTATCTTAGGAATATCTACCTCAATTCCTCTCGCAGAAATTTTATGACCCAAAACAAACCCTTCCCTCACCATAAAATGGTATTTTTCCCAATTTAGGGCAAGGTTAGTTTCTTCGCGTCTTTCTAAGACTTTTTCTAGATTTTCTAAACAACTATCAAAGGCATCACTAAACACGGAGAAATCATCCATGAATACCTCCATAATGCTTTCTACGTACTTGTCGAAGATAACGAGTATACATCGCTGGAATTTAGCTGGCGCATTGTACAATCCAAACAACATTCTTTGGTAGGTGAAGGTGCCGAAGGGACAAGTGAATGTAGTTTTCTACTACTCCTCGGGAGAGATGGGGATTTGAAAATACCTTGAGAGGCCATCGAGAAAACAATAAAAGCTATGGCCGGATAATCTTTCTAAAATTTGATCGATGAACAATAAGGGAAGTGATCCTTGCGGGTGGCGTTATTTAACTTACGATAATCTATACAAATTTTCCACCCGGTCACCGTCCGTGTCGGGATTAATTAATTATTATCATTACTAACTACAGTTATCTCTCCCTTCTTTGGCACTACCTGGACTGGGCTAACCCAATTACTATCAGATATATGATAGAAAATTCCTGCGTCTAACAATTTCATAACCTATCCCTTAACTACTTCTTTCATGTTGGGATTTATGCGGCGCTGAGGTTGGATTGAATTACGCGAATTATCTTCCATTAGGATTTTATGAGTGCAGAAAGATGAGCTTATGCCCTTGATATTAGAAATTTTCCAGGCAATAGCTCGGCGATGTTTACGTAAAACTAAAAGAAGTTCATCATTTTGCGCATCCGTGAGGTAGGACGAAACTAATACTTGTAGCTTGGAGTCCTTTTCTAAGAAAGCATATCTAAGATGTTCGGGTAGTTCCTTTAATTCCAGGGTAGGGGGTTCTTCATATGATGTTTTAGAAATTCTTTCTTTTTCAAAAACAATGTTTTTGTAAACTTTTTCTTTATACGGAAAATTGAAAGGGGTAGAGCTGGTTGCCATGGCATGGCGGCTTCTTGCAGCGATTCAGTTGGACGAGTAGAGGAGGAACAAAAATTCGAAAGTTCTTTTTCAAATTAAGAGAGGCGATAGGAGGATTCTTCACTTAGGTGCAGCGATTCAGTTGGAAGAGTAGAGGAGGAACAAAAATAAGATTTTTTTTTTAAAAATTTAGAGAGGCGATAGGAGGATTCTTCACTTAGGGCATCTACAAAAAAACAGGAGTCGTCATTTGCTAGGGTGTTCTTCATCGAGGGGGTGATAGAGAAAGTCACTTCATCGTCGCCTGCTCGAAGTAAGAGCTTAACATTTCTTACGTCAATGATAGCTTGGGAAGTGGCAAGGAAGGGTCGGCCAAGGATCAAGGGAACCTCGACGTCTTCTTCGATGTCCAATATGACGAAGTCCACCGGGAAGATGAACTTATCGACTTTAACTAAGACATCCTCCACGATTCCTAATAGGTATTTGACTGATCTGTCTGTGAGATGGATACTCATGCGTGTGGGGTTGAGGCTACCAATTCCTAACTTCTTAAACAATGAGAGGGGCATCAGGTTTATACTCGCACCTAAGTCAGCTAATGCGTGCTTGACAAAAAGATCACTAAAGACATACAGAATAGAAGATCTACCCACATCACTGATCTTCTTTGGTAAACCATTTGTCAAGACAGGAGAGCACTCGACATTTAGCGTGACCTGCGACAAGTTCTCTAACTTCCTCTTATTAGTCAGAAGGTCCTTAAGATACTTAGCGTACTTCCGCATATGAGAAATAGCTTAATGGAAGGGTAGGTTTATGTTGATTTGCTTAAATATTTCTAGGAAGTGAGAGTATTGATCATCCTGACGTTGTTTGCTAAGTTCGGAAGGTTATGGTGGAGTTGGATTATTTTTAAATATGGGTGGTGGAGTGAGATCTTTTTCTAACACAGGGAGAGGAGTGATAACTTGTTCTTCAACATAGGGTGGAATTTTTAAAATGAGAGCGGAGCTTGCCTCGGGCTCTTTGCTAACCATACCGGAAACTTGCTTTCCACTCCGAAAAGTTATGGCTTTTGCTTGCTCTCTCGGGTTGGGCTCGGTATCGGAAGGAAGAGACCCGGCGGGTCGCTCAGAAATAATTTTTGCGAGTTGTCCTACTTGATTTTCAAGACTTTTAACGCTTCCGGTTAAGGTTCTTATAGTAGCGTCATTTGTGGTTATATATTTAAAAAGTAACTCCTCCAAGCTTGGAGGTTTTGGATAGTTTTGAAGAGGTGGAGGTGGTGCAGAAAAATCATTTTGAGGTGGCGGGTGCATCGCGTTCGAAGGGTTACTCCACGAAAAATTTGGGTGGTTTCGTAAAGAAGGATTATTACTATTCGGAAAAGCGAAACTCGGAGCATGAAAATTCTCAGCAGAAAAATTATTAAAAGCATTTCTAGGCATATTATTAACATAATCTACTTGTTCGGGAGCAGGAGTTGAAGATTCCCATACCTGAGGGGCAGAGGAAGCAGTCATCTCCGTAATTATTTTTACTTAATACTTCCACTTGCAGAGCTAGCTAGGAGACGTTGTCTACTTCAAAGATACCTGCAGGTTTGTTTGGGCGGGACCTAGGCACATTCCACTGATAGGTGTTCATGTCCTCAAAAAGCTCAAGAGCTACTTCCAGGGTTTTGCATTTAAAGTACCTCCAGAAGCTACGTCTATCATTTGCTTTGTGTTTTGATTTAGCCCGTTATAAAATGTCTGCACTTGTAACCAAATAGACAGTGCGTGATGGGGAATCATCTTAAAAGTTATTTAAATCTTTCCCAGGTTTCATACAAAGTGTTGGATCCCTAGTTGGATTTTGGATAGGTTCACTAATTTAGGCTGAGTTTGACCCACCTTGTATAGCCAGGGTCAAGTTTAGTAGTCCTAAAGTGTAGGCTAAGTCATTAAGTTTAACCTTCTATGACCACCCAATAGAGGACCTCGAAAAACTCAGTCTTAGAAGTTTTCAGAGAACAGTTTGATCAGTTCAAAGTTCTTCGAACTCAGCTCGACGATCATCGATCTGAGATCGATGAACTCAGAGTTATTTCTCTGAGCTGAGCTCGACGATATTCGAGCTCAGGTCGACGATCAGTTTTCTTCAGATAGAATCTCAGCTCGACGAACTACGAGTGTAGTTTTTGTAAGCCATTCTCAGTACGCAGTTCGCAGAGCTCAGGTCGACGAACTGGAATTTTTAGGTCGACGATCTTGGATCTCAGGTCGCCGAATTCTGTTTAGTGATCGACGATAACTGTCCAGTTCTAGAATGAGAAGTTTTCTTCCTTCTGTTCCTTTATTTCTATATTAATAGCAGTATTATTCCTGAGTAATTAATGCTTATATTCCTCTGAATATAGCCGTTATTGGAAGCATTAATTATGGTATTCATTAGGATATTTACTTGCTTATTTTATTAAGGGACGGTTGGGGAAACTCATTTATGATATATTCCAGCCATTTGTTTTCTCTAGATCAGCCAGCAATTAAGGAAGTAATTCAAATTTCAAAGAAGAAATTATTGGATGAGAATATAAAAAGATATTTTCGTCTTTTAGACAATAACACAGAAGGAACCACAAGAACTTACAGAGAAAATATATAGCACTGAGACAGACTAATCTTTCAGAACTCTCTCTCTAACAGTGAAGAAAATTCTCTGTGTTTCACCTTGTCAAGTCTGAAGACAGAAAAAGAACAATCATCACAATCAAGAGTCTTCTTCAAGCTTCACTTCCAGGAACATTCAGGACAACAAAGATTTATTCAGTCAAGAAAAGTTCCAGGACAGCTTTCAGACAAGGCTAAAGATCTACATGCTGAAGCAAAGCTCTAGTCTTCCTGAATCATCAACGTCTCAGAAGGAGCTTTGTCAACATCAAAGATCCACTAGTCTTCTTTGTTGATTAGAGAAAGAGAAGACACCATCACCTCCTCTCACCTCTTGTAAAAGGGTTTTAATTCCCTTCAAAAGTTAGATCTTGGTTGTCAATTCTCCTGATCAAAAGACTTGGGTTGGTTTTTGGGCACCTGATCAAAAGCCTAAAGGGTTGCAATATCTCCCTACAAATAGATATTGTGGTGGTAGACACCTGATAAAAACCTGCTAGTGGATTCCTACCAGGGTGGTAGAAGAGTGGATGTACCCATGTTTAGGGGAACCACTATAAAATCTTCTCGTGTTGTCTGGTTGCTCATTTTTTGTTTTTGTTCTTGCTATGGCTGTGATAGTTAGAATGGCTTAGCTTATTTTTCCTTTTATTGTTATAATTGGTATCACTTATTTTCACTCTAATATATAAAAGTTTTAAACAGCCAAAATTTTTAAATACTCTATTCACCCCCTCTAGATTAAGTCAGATCTAACCCCTCCTTTCAATTGGTATAAGAGGGTTGTTCTCTTGGTTGAACAAGGTAACACTTGAACCAACAGATTCTTCTTAGAAAATTTCTCTAGACTATTTCTTATAGCATGGCACAGAACAAGGATTATGCAAGCACCAGACCTCCAGTGTGCAACTTAAAATTAGTTTTCCATCTGCAAGGCAAGAATGAAACTTTATATGAACTCTATTGATGAGGACATTTTTAATTCCATTTTGACAGGACCTCCTACTCCAGTGACTGCATCCACCTCAACATTAAGAACACATGCTGTTCCACCACCTGTGTGGATATATGCTCAGAAAATGGCCAAGATTACTGATGCAAAGGCCATGAATATTCTGGCTCAGACTATGTCTGATGACATCTTCCAGAAGATGGCTGAATGCACATCAGCCAAGGCTATTTGGGATTCTCTTAACCAGATGGTAGCTGGTTCTGCTGATGAGAGAAAGGATAGGAGATCCAACCTCATCTCTCAGTATGAGAACTTCAAGAAGGATGAGTCAGAGACTGTTGGTGATATGTATAACAGATTAAGATCAATAATAAATGAGCTGAAGACATTGGACAAGGACATAACTCTTACAGAAGTGAATGACAAAATCCTCATGTGCTTCCTTAGCTCATTGGATTCTAGAATCTGGCCTATCAAGAAAGTTGATGAGTCCGATTTATATAGGGTTTTTTGGACTCATCTGGGCTAGTTTTAACGCTCTTGCAATCCACTTTTAGTGTGTTCTCATTGATATCTCATTTATGCTTCTTTTCACGCTAAGTGCACTATCTTGGCCCGAGGGTGTGCAATTGCGCATTCTGCTGTCGGGGGTATGCACCTGGTGCTCCTCGTTTTCTTTTTTGCTTTGCTTTGATTGCATTTTTTGTGCTGGGAGCTTGTGCACAAGCCTGGTTTGATTATTGTTCTGGCAGTCGGGATGTCCCTAAGTCCATTTCTAGTTTCTGTTTAAAATGCACGGTCGTGCGAATTTCTTCTTGCACGGTTTCAGTGCAACAGTGCGTTTTTACACAGCATTTCTGGGGACTTCTGTTTCTACCCGTGCGTTTTGTTCCCGCACGGTTTCAGCCAAACCGTGTGAGAAGGAATCGCACTGTCTGCACATTTTTCTCTGTTTTCCTGCATTCTGGGGTAAATAGTGCGTTCCCTTGACGCACGGGCAAACGTGCCCGTGCGCGAGTAAAACGCACGGTTCCCCTGTTTTACCCTATTTTCCGCGCTCTGTGTTTACCCGTGCAATTTCTTTCACGCACGGGCGGAAGCTCCCGTGCGCGAGTAAAATGCACGGGTCAATGCATCTTCTTCCGCGATCAAGATCTGCAAGTTAATAATGCACGGTTAGCGTACGGTCGTGTGCGGGACCGTGCGTGATCATTTTTCTGATATTTTTCTATTTAAGCTCAGAGTTTTCTCCAGATCGGGACATCACTTTTTCCACCCACCATTTTCCTCCAGCTCCAAGGGTTCCGCCCCCTTCTTCCTCCTCACCATTGGAGATGCTTCGGGCAAGCTTTCAATGCCATATTCTAGCCAGAGTTTTCTCTCGGCCTCCTCCTTCATCCAAGAGCTTCAAGAAGGGGATTTACCTAGCTTTCTCCATCAAGCTAGGAGAAGTTTTTCCATCCTCCACCGGCTTGTGACACGAAGAAGAAGGGTCCATTGGGAGTGAGTGACAACCTCCTCTACCCCGGACACAGCTGAGGACCGAGCATGGACGTAGATTGACATCCCGGTGATTCCAACCGTGAACCCTTGGCAAGACTTAAGATCCGGTCAATTTCACACACTTTTTTTTCTCTTGTTGTTGATAGTGTAGTTGAACTCTTTATATTTGATGAAGTATGCTTATTGTAATATACGTTTATGTGTAATCATGTCTATGTGATTTTATGTTTTCGTTATTTGCTTGAGGTGTGCCTGTATTTGTCCATCCACCATCAATTCACCCTTGACACACTAGCAATTACTAGTGGTGTGTGTTGCGAAGAGGTGCTCTCGACCCTAATTCCGCAAGTCTACTCGTCCATCCGCCCTTTGATTTTGAGCATAGCAGCCCGACTAGTCTTCCATCCCGTCTGGCGAAGCATCGCATAGCGGCGTTGCATAGGAGTAGTTGTTAGTATTTTAATTTCCTTTTCTGCAATTATCAAAACACCATCCCCATAGTTAACGACGACCTAAGGAATTCAATCTCAAGTCATCCTCGAAATTAACTCCACCTTACTGTGTTCCTTGAGAGATCGATACTTGGGGAAATTCACCCATTTTATATTATTTGTGCGACCGGTACACTTGCAGTCACAATCGCATAAGAAGCCAGAAGCCTTAATTAGATTTCCACTGAATCTCCATTGGGAAAGCTCAAATCTTATGAGCAACTGATTAAGTCAAGAGATGATGCAGAATAGAAGACTCCTTCATCTGGGAGAAAAGAGCAAAATATAGCATTCAAAGCTACAGAAGATTCAGAAGCCCCAACTTTCAATGAAGAATTCCTAAGTCTCTTAGCCAAGAGATTTTACAAAATGGGAAAGAGGGAATTCAGAATAAAGTCATCAAGGCAAGATGATAAACCCAGGTATGACACAACACTAACTAAAGAAGTAGTTTGTTTTGGCTCCAGGAAGCCTGGACACTTCATTTCAGAGTGTCCAGAGACTCAAAAGAAAGTTAAAAGATGAGAACAGGAGACCAGGAAATAGCACTACAGCAAGCCCTCCTTTAGCAAGAACAAAAGGAAGGAGAAAGGTTTCATTGCTGAAAACTGGAGTGACAATGAAGAAGAATCTTCATCTTCAAGCTCCAGTGAAGATAAAGAGGAAGCAAAGGCCAAGGAAATCTGCTTGATTGCTATTAATGCATCAAGAAACCATTCTGAAGATGACCAATCAGACACTGAAGAACCTCTATCTTAAGATGATCAGGTATTATCTTCTTTTGATTTTGATTTAGAAGAATTTAAAATTGAATTTAAATCATTATGTCTTGTTTTAATTAACTCTGAAAAAGTAATTAAACAACTTAGAGAGAAAGTAAATGAACAAGAAAACCTACTGTAAGAAAATAACAAATTAAAGGATGAAATCAACTTAGCTAATGAACAAATCATTTAATTAAAGACAAAATTAATTGAGGCTAGGCAACTTGAAGAATCCCTGAATGGGAGAAGCATCAAGTTGATGAACATCACAAGCACAGTGAATGCCAGATTTAATGGCAAGCTGGGCTTAGGTGCTTCATCAAGCCAACCTCCACTTATTCAGAAAAACATTTTATCCACCCCCATAAAATTTGTTTATTAAAAGGGTAAAGAGAAAATAGATGATAATCATGTTAAACAAATAGTATTAAAATAAAAGAATAAGAAAGGAAGAAAAAGTAAGAAAAAGAATTACCAGAACAATGTTCAGCAGATTTCGTCGAACTCAGATCAACGAAATGTGTCAAGTTCATCGAACTCAAGTCTTCGAACTCCGAACACAAACTTCTACAATAATTATTCTTTGAACTGCGATCGACGAAACTAGTATGGTTCGTCGACTAGATATCGACAAAATTAAGGGCAAGAAAAAGAATACCTTCATTCTCTGAGTGGAGTTCGACAAACTCATCCCCGTTCGTTGACCTCAGATTGACGAACGTACCAGAATTCGCTAACCCCAGTTTATAATAATAGAAATTTTAATTATAACAGGATTTTTAATCAACATAGATATAACACTAATCCTTTTAACCAATGGATAATTCCACCAAGAAAATACCATCCTTTTGGTTATAAAAGTCAACCTGAATATTCATATATTACCAACTTTAGTTATGTAAATACACAAGGACCCAAGGTAAACTGGGTCAAGAATATCTAACCTGCTTTTGTGCAGGTGAAAGACTATCCTACCATAGAGGAATAGTGGTATCTTAATAGTGGTTATTCAAAAATATGACTGACAGCAAGGACAATCTATCAAACTACAAGTCCAGGTTAGGTCCCAAAATTGTTTTTAGTGACTCCAACTGTGGCTAGACTAAAGGCTATGGAGATGTAAAGATTGGAGTGGTCACATTCAAGAAAGTAGCTTATGTAAGTGGATTAAAGCACAACCTGAATTTTAAATCAACAAAAAAAGAAATTTGTTTGTTTAACCAAACCAGTAACTACAACGAACTTTGGCATAAGAGATTAGGACTTGTTAACTTAAAAAACATTGCTAGTTTATCTAAAGACAACCTTGTTAGAGGATTGCCTTCTTATCCCTACAAGAAGGAAAGCCTTTGCAGGGCTTGTTAGTTAGGCAAGCAAACTAAAAATAGTTACAAGTCACTTAACAAGAGTGATTCACCTAGAATTTTGTATTTGCTCAACATGGATCTTTTTGGACCCATTATTGTACAAAGCCTAGGAGGGAAGTCTTATACCTTAGTGATTGTTGATGACTTCTCAAGGTTCACTTGGGTGTTCTTCTTGAGAAACAAGTTAGATAACTTCAAGGTTCTTACAGATTTTCTCAAAAGCATACAAATTGAGTACTCAACTCCAGTTGCATTGATCAGAAGTGATCATGGTATTGAGTTTGAGTCTCTTATTATGCAAGAGTTCTGTGAGAAGGAAGGTATCAGACATTGTTTCTCTGCTCCTAGAACTCCTCAACAAAATAGGGTAGTTGAAAGAAAAAACAGAACACTCATTGAAGCTGCAGGCACATTAACTGTAGATGCTCACCTGTTCCTATCCTTTTGGGCAGAGGCTAAGCACAACAAATTATGTCCTGAACAGGAGTTTGATACACAAACTTTAGGGCATGAACCCCTATGAACAACTCAAAGGGAAGAAACCTAAAGTAGACTATTTTAGAGTATTTGGTTGTGTCTGTTACAACCATAACAATAACAAGAAATACATTAGAAAATTTGAAGCAAAAGCTGAAGTTGGAATTTTTCTTGGATATTCCCAAATAAGTAAGGCTTATAGGGTATATAATAAATCAACCATGAAAATGGAAGAATCTATTCACATTTCATTTGATGAGACTAACATGTTTTACAAGGAAAAGATAGATTCTACCAGTGAAACCTTGTAGGTACCTAACATGTGTGAGAAGCTAGATGAGTTGACCCTCACCAATGAGGCTATTACACATCCTTCTCCACATATTGCTAAAGAAAGTGATGATGAAGATACTGAATTTAATGGAGAGCCAACAATAGCTAACTTAATTCCACCAGAGGAGTTAACTCCCCAAGCTGTTGCTGAACCAACTCCACCAACTGATTCTAACATACTTAGAGATCATCCTATATCTCAAGTAATAAGAGACATATTAGTAGGTGTGCAGACAAGGCATCAACTCTACCAGGATGTGATGCATGCCTGCTTCATATCTCAAATTGAGCCCCAATCCATCAAAGATGTTGACAAAGATCCATACTAGATCATTGCTATGCAAGAGGAGTTCAACCAGTTTGTGAGATGTAGAGTTTGAGACTTAGTTCCAAGACTCAAAGACTACCCAGTCATTGGAACTAAGTGGGTATTCAGAAATAAACTTGATGCCCAGGGCACTATTATAAGGAACAAGGTAAGGCTAGTAGCTCAAGGCTATAGGCAAGAGGAAGGAATTGACTATGATCAGACATTTGCCCCTGTTATAAGGCTTGAGGCTATAAGAATCTTCCTTGCATATATTGCCTTCATAAAGTTCAAAGTCTATCAAATGTATGTTAAGAGTGCATTTCTGAATGGAGAACTCAAAGAGGAAGTATATGTGGAGCAACCACCATGTTTTATCTCTCCAACTAATCCCTCTCATGTCTTTATATTGCATAAAGCTCTCTATGGTCTAAAGCAAGCTCCAAGAGTTTGGTATGAGATCTTAGCTAGCTTCTTGTTAGAGCATAAATTTTCTAGAGGTATGGTTGATAGGACTTTTTTTATTAAGCATCTTAAAGATAAAATTTTATTAGTACAAATTTATGTAGATGATATTATATTTGGCTCAACTGATCCCAAATTATGCAAACGTTTTTCTGACCTTATGCATTCAAAGTTTGAGATGAGTAGTATGGGTGAACTTTCATACTTCCTTGGTCTCCAAGTGAAGTAATTGCCTGATGACATCTTAATATCCCAATCCAAGTATGCTAAGGAGCTAATCAAAAGATTTGGGATGTCAGATGACACAACAAAGAAAACACCCATGGCTACAAATGCTGTGGTTAACTCTAATTAACATGGAAAGCCTGTTTATCAGAAATTATATAGGGGCATTGTTGGTTCCCTATTTTATCTCACAGTAAGTAGGCTAGACATAATGTTTGCTATATCCCTTTGTGCTGGGTTCCAAGTGAACCCTAAAGAATCTCATCTTATTTTCTTAAAAGAATTTTAAGATATATAAAGGGTTGCCTAAATCTAGGACTCTGGTATCCAACTGAGTCAGAATTTGAGTTGACTGGATACTCAGATACTGACTTTACTGGATGTAGAATGGACAGGAAGAGCACATCAAGAACAAGCCAATTCCTTGGTGCAAGACTTGTCTCCGGGTTTTGCAAAAAACAAACATCTGTGTCTACATCAACAGCAGAAGCTGAGTACATAGCAGCTAATAATTGCTGTTCACAGATGCTGTGAATTCAAAACCAACTTCTAGACTATGGATACAACTTAATTAATTCAACCTTACTCTATGATAATATAAGTGCAATTTCTATTGCTCAGAATCCAGTTCATCATAGTAGAACTAAGAATATAGAGATAAGGCATCATTTCATTAGAGAGTGTGTGGACAAAAAGAAAATTCATCATGTCTATATCTATACTGATTTGCAAAGAGCAGACATCTTCACCAAACCCTTGGATGAAAGAAACCATCTGTTCTTCCTAAATCAGCTTGGTATGATTAATGAAGAAGCTTTAATTTAACTTTCTGTCTATGGTCGAAGAATTTGCCATAGTTCGTCGACCTGAGATAGACAAACTGAGAAAAGTTCTTGAGACTGAGATCAACGAACTCTTTTGTCGATAAAATACTTCGTCGACCTCAGATCGAAGAATTTTTCTTTTTCATAGGACAGAGTTTATCGTTTCATATTCCGAAAAACTTTATATATAGGTTTTCTTCAAACTCCATCTCGTGCTTTTAGTTCCCTTGCACTTGATCTCTCTGTTTCTTTATTGCAGGTGATCATGGCAATTCTAGCAAGCGCTCTTGCAGCTATGAAATTCGACATGGGTTTTGACATAGATTTCGAGTCATTCCAACAATCAGACCAGATCTTTCTTGACATCCTAAAATTGTTTGAAGATTTACAGTTAAAGAGTCCGATGAATACCAGGATGAAGATTATGGAGACAAAAATCAGAGAACGGGTCTTCACTCTATCGACTCCAGATGCTGATATGTTGATCAAAACAATATCAGGTAACGCTTTTTCACTTACCCCTGATGTTCTAACTAAAATTATTGGTTTACCGAATGGAGAAGGGAATTAAAAATTGACACTACTGAATTTTATGAGATGTTAATTAGAATGGGTTATTCTGGAGACACCCTTAACAAAATGCTAAAGAAACATCTATCTACAGACTATAAGTTTCTAGCAGATGTTGTAGGAAAAGTACTGGTGGGCAAGCACACTGCCCATGATTACATTACTAGATAATAGTTTCTAGTGATGTGCGTAGTGGTGAACAAGAAGGTCATGAACTGGGCCAAAATCATGTTTGAGTTGATTAAGAAGGAAAACACCAAGAAAGAAGTGTATTTTAGAAGAATTCTGGGAATCTTCCTTCAGGCCAAGGCTGCTGAATCACTGGTCTCCCCGACCATATTCATTAATGCCTCCAAGAGGCTTACCTGCGCCTTATTTGGCAAGTGGGAGAGGAATATCTCTAAACCATCCAAGGCTTCCTCTTCAAGACATTCTGAGGGTACAAGGGCTACTCCAACCACTCCCCCCCCTGCTGAGGATGTTTCCATTCCCCCTCCACCTCCTCTTATTCAAACACCCTCAACAACCCTCCATCTTTCTTCTACATCTCAAGAACATCAACCAACACCTCATGCTTCCCCAATCGATATTCATTCACCAGTTCACTCACCAGTTCATTCACCTATTCATTCTTCAGTACATCAAACTTCACCACATCAATCCCCTCAACATCAACATTTACCTATTCAATCTCCAGTACATTATAATACATTAGAGCATGTTACTCCTCCTTTGTATCCTCCTCCTTCACATCTTACTGACATCCCCCTTCACAACCTATCATCCATACCAACATTCAATCTATTATCATTCAATCTATCATCACCCCTTCATTCCCCATCATTAACAGATGAACCAATGCTAGTCTCTTCACCCTTACATCCATCATCATCCTCCTTCAACCCATCTGTATCCACTCAAACCCATCCTGAATTCATGGACATAGATTCCTTACCCATTTCATATATTCTGCAATCCATTAAATGTCTTCTAAAACAACTTATAGCAGAGGCTATTTCACCTCTTGCTGCTTCCATTTCTTCTCTAGCTTCCCAACTTTCTGCCTCCTCTGTCCCTCCTTCTTCAGTTAGGGGCCAGGTTCTAGTACTTACTGAAACCAGGCAGGGGGAGATGCTCAATGAAGAAGCAACTCTAGTAGAAGTAGAAACAATAACAACAACAACAGTAACAACAACATTATTGTTTGTTGATATTGATATACCAGATGCAGATGCAGTTGAATCCTTGGTTATTCTTTATAAAGACTGTTCCATTTCTCCAGCAATTGAACTGAAGTCAGTTCTAGATTCTTTTGACCTCTTATATTAAAACATTCTGATGAGTATAAAAATATACAATTTTGTATAGTATTAATTTTAAATATTTATAAATAAAACCATAGTTTTTATATATAAAACTAATTATTTTTCTTATATTTTATTATTTTATGTTTTATATTAATTTTCTTAGTTTTTCTAAATTTTTGTATTTTTTACTTAGGTCACGCCCTAGGTCACGCCCGTAACTTCGGGCGTGACAGCCCTGTTTAATTCCTTTTTATTTTCTGTTTTTATTATTTAGGAAAATCGGAAAAGCTGATGGACACATCCACGCCACGCCCGTGACACAATCAGACACACCCGTGCCCGTACCGGTGTTAGCCCGTTTCCAGCAAGATGCCGCGTTGTCGCCACGCCCCGTGCTGCCAGATGAACCGACTGCAAGACACGCCCGTGACCCAATTCTATACGCTCGTAACCTGATGAAGTTCTATCCAGAGTTCTACCCAGCTCGACACATGTACCGACACGCCGCCCGACATGCCCGTGACCTTGTCATGCCCACCCGACACGCCCGTATCCAGGGGCATGTCGTTTCAAATTTTTTTCTATAAATAGAGGGGCATAGCTTTGTAAAATTATTCGAACACCAGCAGCTTCCTTAAGAACTGTTAGGACTCCCCAGCTCTCTGACAAAGAACTGGTAGTATCTTTCAAGTATTCCAAGTTCTGTAAGTTGTAATTTTTTTCAACTTTCTTTTCAGCTTTATAGGAAGTTGTAATAACTTTTGAATTTATAAAATAGAATGTTTCAATTTCAATTCTGAGTTCTTTACAGTTTTATTTTCTGTTTTACTTTACTTTATTTTATCATACTATCCCAAATGAAAGGCGAAGCTCTGCTTATGTCCCGGATTAAGATAGGGTGAAACTGCTTTAAAAACTATTTTTCAAAACCTTATTATTTCATACTATCCCGAATGAAAGGCGTGGCGAAAGCCTATGACCTGGATTAAGATAGTGTGAAAACTATTCAATAGTTTAGATTTTACTACCCTATCCCAAATGAAAGGCGAAGCAAAAACTTAAGTCCTGGATTAAGATAGATAGGTAGATATTATTTTCTACACTTTATACCGCCCCTATCCTGATAAGAGGCTAAGAACCCTTAGCACTTGGTCAAGATGAGCTCTGGGGTGGATATTATTTTCAACTATTTCAACTCCACGTTCTAGTTATTCTAACTAGGGTTTACTGTTAATTGATCATATACCAGGTGAAGAGACACTACGTTTAACGTTAACCCATTCTAAACGCAAGCCTCCCCGGTCGTACTTTCGAGTCAGTGATGCTACCAAAAGGACCCTCTCGTTAAGTTAGTTAATCAAGAAATAGAGTTGTTTTTTAATAGGTGAATTAATATTCTCTCATAGTAATTCTGAAATCAAGGACTACCTTCTGAGTCCTTATCTTAATAAAATCACGTATTTATATTTTTCTGTCTTTTGTTTTTAATATAAACTCCACTTCGTTCTTTCGATAAGATAATAGTCCATTCTAAAAAGTAAAATAATTAACACCAATCCTAGGAAAAATACGACCTTGATTTTTTCTACAAAATACTATACTCCTATGTGATAGGTACTCTTGCCTTAATTCACAAGATATAAGTAAGTAAAAAAGAGATAGACTTATATACGTAAAAGATTATATAACACTAAATCTATCCTCATTAAATCAAAATTTTCTTATCAAGCTTTTTGGTGCCGTTGCCGGGGACTCGTTTATATGTGTTAATATTTGAAAATAAAAGAATGCTATTAATTTTATCTTTTCTTTTCTTGTTATTTAAAACCTTAGTTTTTATAAAAATAAAACAAACATAAAATTCACTGAATTTAAAACTTTGTTTTTAAAACCTAACATTTTATTAACTATTTTATTAACCACTACCAAATTCTAACAAAAACCTAACATACTATTTTAACGTATTTTATATAAAACTTTTCTTATTATAAAACTAGTTTATAATAAAACTGCTTTTTATTATAAAACCTGTTTTATATAAAACCTTATTTTTAGTTATTTTCCTCTTTTAAGTCTTTTCGTGTGTTTGTATTTGTGTGTTTATATATATTTGTTTTTAACTTAGTTGTTTTTTTAATTGCAACTTATTTTTGTTTTACTTAGTTTTTATATATTTGTTTTATTTTTTGTTTTTATAAAAAGTCTTTTTTAGTGTATGACCCGTAGAACTCCAACTGATTTAAATCTTGAATTTGATCCTGAAATCGATTGCACCTTTCGCAGGCCCCTCCGATCTCTGAATCAAGAGCTAGTATTAAATCTAGAAGAGTCCGTAGGCACCGCACACGTACAAGAAATGGCAGCAGAGCCACAACAAACACTAGAGGTGGTCCCCCAAAGGACCATGTCTTATTAAGCACGACCCAATTTAGATGACACCGGGTCTAGTATCGTTTGGCCAACAATTGCTAATAATAACGTCGAGATTAAATCGAGTATAATCCAAATGATCCAAAATTCCGTTAGATTCGATGGATTGCCGGACGAAGATCCAAACACACACTTGTCCAACTTTTTAGAAATCTGCGACACATTTAAGATAAATGGCGTCACTGATGATGTCATCTGTCTTTGCTTATTTTCTTTTTGGCTACGAATGAAAGCCAAACAGTAGCTAGCTTCTCTCCCTAAAGGATCTATCACCACTTGGGCTGACATGACCAAGAAATTCCTCACAAAGAACTTTCCACCTGCAAAAACCGCATGTCTGCATGCATATATTTCATCCTTTGTGCAAGGCGAGTCTGAGTCTCTCTATGAGACTTGGGAACGTTTTAAGGAATACCTACATCGGTGTCCACATCATGTGCTGCCAGCTTGGCTCCAGTTACAAACATTCCATAATGGTCTGAACACTCAGACTCGACAAGCAATTGATGCAGCCGCTGGGGGCAAGCTCAATAACAAAACCCCAGAGGCCGCTCAAACCTTGTTTGAGGAGATGGCCATGAATGCGTACCAGTGGAACGTGCCGAGGTCACGTCCTAAACAAGCTGGGATCTATGAGCTCAACTCCTCTTCAAACTTAGCTCTCCAAGTACAGTATCTGACTAAGCAAGTGGCGGGAATGAGTGCTTCCTCCGCATCTACATCTTGGAATCCGCCTAATTCAACTAATAGTAATAATGAAGAAGTCGACTATATGGGGAACTCATATAGACCTTCCTATAATCCGAATAATAATAATAATAATAATAATTCTTACAATCCTGGATAGAGGAATCGTCCTAATTTTTCGTGGAGAAACCCCAATAATGCTCAATGCCCTCCGATTGCAAATCCAATTGGATTTGCCCCTCAACCCCCACAACCACAAACACCACCACCACAACCGCACTAATTTAGGCCAACCCCAATAGAAGACATATTCACGAAATTTTTCAGTATCAATGAGTCCAATATCCAGAACCTGACCAGATCAATTAAAAATTTAGAAACACAAATTGGACAACTATCAAAAATGTTATCGGAACGCCAACCTGCTAATTTGCCAGGAAATACGGAACCAAATCCACGGGAAACTGTCCATTCCAGTAACCCACCAAGTTGATAAGCCGTAAAACTACGAAGTGCAGGGAGCTACCACCACCCATTAGGGTAGAAAAAGAAACTACGGTTAGCCCTCCTACACCACCTCCTGTTACGTCTCTGCCTCCTAAACCCCCGCGAATTATTCCACCTCATGTTGTTGTACGTTATCCTTCAAAATTAAAAGAAGAGCGAGCAGATGAATAGTATAAAATTTTTCTAAAAATGCTAAAACAAATTCAAATAAATATACCTTTATGCGAGACAATTGCACAGATGCCTAAATACACAAAATATTTAAAAGCACTACTTTCAAATAAAAAGAAACTCGAAGATATTTCGAGAGTTTTCCTTAACGCCGAATGTTCAGCAATTTTATTACATAAATTACCCCCAAAATTAAACGATCCAGGACGATTTTCCATCCCGTTTCTCTTCGATAATCTATTAATAAAAGATGTGTTAGCAGTCTTAGGTGCTAGCATAAATTTAAAGCCCTACTCACTCTTTCAGAAACTATGATTAGGTAACCCCAGCCCAACTAAAATGAGCATCCAGTTAGCAGATCGTTCTATTAAATATCCAATAGGGATAGTAGAGGATGTTCTGGTCAAAATAGACAAGTTTATCTTCCCGGTAGACTTTGTTATACTTGACATAGAGGAAGATGCCAATGTTCCCATAATTCTCGATCATCCTTTTCTCGCAACCTCTCGCACGATAATAGACGTAAGTAATGGTAGACTTCTCTTACGAGTAGGAGATGACGAGGTTACTATCGATATAGATCCCTCTATGAAAAATTCTTTAATAAATGATGATTCCTGCTATCTTGTGGAAACCTCTTTTGAGGAAATTTTTTTCCCTATTCTTATTTACTTTCAATAACTGTAGAAGAATCGGACTTGGCAGACTTACCCCTTTCACAAGAAATGCCTACCGATGACCCTTTAGAACCTTTTTATCCTTAACTACAAATCTAAAAACCCCAACTTCGTATGAAAAACCACTAACCCTCGAGCTGAAAACACTTCCCGCACATTTAAAATATGTTTTCCTTGAAACCGAATCTGAACTCCTTGTTGTCATTTCTGCCGAATTAAATGATAAGAAAATGTCTGAATTAATAGAAGTGTTAAAACAACATCGCCACACATTAGCATGGCAAATTTCTGATATACAAGGACTCAACCCATTTTTTTGTACACATAAAATATTTCTTGAAGATAACCCTCGTAGATCTATCCATCCCCAATGATGTTTAAATCCTAATATGAAGGATGTCGTAAAAGCTGAAGTAATGAAATTATTAGACGAAAGAATTATCAATCCAATCTCAGATAGCACATGGGTTCGTCCCGTACAAGTCGTCCCTAAGAAGTGCGGTATAACGGTAGTGCCAAATGCTAATAATGAACTAATTCCAACACGTACTGTTATGGGTTTGAGGATGTGCATCGACTATCAAAAATTAAATCATGCCACTCGTAAAGATCACTTTCCACTACCATTTATAGATCAAATATTAGAGCGACTCTCGAGTCACTCATATTATTGTTTTCTCGATGGTTATTCAGGGTATTTACAAATCCCTATAGCCCCTGAAGACCAAGAGAAAACAATGTTCACTTGCCCCTTTGGTACTTTCGCCTATAGGCGAATGCCGTTTGGACTTTGTAATGTGCCAGCTACATTTCAAAGATGTATGATAGCTATTTTCGACAAGTTAGTAGAGGACATTATGGAAGTGTTTATGGATGATTTCTCCATATTTGGAGACTCATTCCATACGTGTTTAGATAACCTCGCTCGTGTTCTTCAATGCTGTGAAGACATGAATTTAATGTTGAACTTGGAGAAATTCCACTTTATGGTCTGTGAAGGTTTAGTACTCGGTCAAAAAATTTCTTCCTGGGTAATCGAGGTCGATAAGGCCAAAATATAAATAATTTAAAAACTTCCTCCTCCAACAAATGTAAAATCTATTCGAAGTTTCTTAGGCCATGCAAGTTTCTATAGACGGTTCATTCAAAATTTCTCTAAAATAACAAAACCGTTAACTCATTTATTAGAAAAAGAAGCCCCATTTATATTCGATAGCGAATGCTTAATAGCATTCAACATTATTAACGACAAACTTATCAACACTCTTATTTTAGTAGCCCCAGACTATTCCTTTCCTTTTGAGATCATGTGTGATGTGAGTGATTATGCGGTAGGAGCTGTCTTAGGACAGCGAGTAAACAAATATTTTCATCCTATCTATTATGCAAGTAAAACTCTCACATCCACACAAACCAATTACACGACCACGGAAAAGGAACTACTGGCGATTGTATTCGCATTTGATAAGTTTAGATCTTATATAACGTTATCGAAAGTTATAGTTTTTACGGATCATTCTGCTTTAAAATATTTACTAATTAAGGCAGACGCAGAACCACGTTTATTACATTGGATTCTCTTATTACAAGAATTTGAATTAGAGATCCGAGATAAGAAATGTGTAAAGAATTTAGCAGTCGATCATCTTTCTCGACTAGAGAATGCTGCAACAGATACACTAGTGGAAGCCGACATCGAAGATAAATTCCATGAAGAAAGTCTCCTCGCCCTCGAAAAGGTAACAAATTCTTCTACCCCTTGGTTCGTAGACTTGGCTAACTATATAGTAGCCCGAGTCCTTCCAAAAGCTTTTACAATTCAAGAAAAGAGGAAATTATTTTCTGACTTGAAAAACTACTTTTGGGAAGACCCGTATTTATTCCGAGTCTATGCCGACCAAGTAATTAGAAGATGTATTTCGAACGAGGAAGGACTAAAAGTACTATGACACTGCCACGAAGGACACACCGACGGATATTATCAAGCCATCCGGACTGCACATAAAGCCCTTGAAGTAGGCTTCTTTTAGCCTACTTTATTCAAGGACGCTCAATAATTGGTAAGCGTTTGCAACCGCTGCCAACGGTCAGGTAACATTTCCCGTCGGGACGAAATGACCCAAAATTTTTACTTAGAATGTGAAATTTTTGATCTGTGGGGCATAGATTTTATTGGCCCTTTACCTCCTTCTTTTAAAAATCGTTATATCTTAGTAGCGGTCGATTACTTTTCATGATGAGCTGAAGCGCAAGATTTTCCCACCGCTGGCACGAGAGTCATCGTTAAATTTCTAAAATCCTTATTTTAACATTTTGTCACGCCTAAGGCTATAGTTAGCGTTCTAGGTACTCATTTTTGTAACACCCAGATGGCTAAAGTGTTAGCCAAATATGGAGTTACTCATAAAATCGCTACCGCTTATCATCCCCAAACAAGCGGCCAAGTGGAGGTAGTCAATAGAAAACTAAAGCGCATATTAAAAAAGACTGTAGATACCAATCGAAAAGATTGGTCCCTCAAATTAGATGATGCACTTTCGTCTTACCGTACAACATTCAAAACTGCGATCGATTGCACACCTTATCGTTTAGTATATGGAAAGGCATGTTACCTACCTGTAGAATTAGAACATCGCGCATACTGGGCGCTAAAATTTCTTAACTTAGATATAAACTTAGCCGCCGAACAACGTAAATTTCAACTCAATGAAGTTGAGGAATGGTGTGCAAATGCCTATGAAAATAATAAATTTTATAAAGATCGATCTAAGTTTTATCATGATAGGAAAAATTAAATTTCAAAAATCTTTTCCACCAGGTGATCTTGTCCTACTATATAACTCACGCCTTAAATTATTTCCAGGAAAATTAAAATCCCGATGGACAGGACCCTTTTCTTTTAAACAAATCTGGCCATATGGGACCATTCTTATTTGTAACCTTGAACTAGGAACTTTCAAAGTAAACTGGTATCATTTAAAACTATATTTTATTGGGGAACCTTTTCAAAAAGAACCTGAAACCCTAACACTACTCCATAACCTCGAAATAAAAAATCACTTGTATATTTCCATCTCTTATGCTTTTGTATATTCTGTACATATGTTTTTTTTGTCTTTATTTATCACTTCATACCAATGCCTAACATAAGTATGGGAGTGCTTTTAGCTGCAATTTTTATCACTTTTATGTTATATTTTTCCTTTTAAATAAAAACATTGTTTATTTTATTACTCATCCAAAACAAGTCAAAACTTTCAAAACCATAATATTTATAAATATTCCAAAAAACTGCGTTGATAAAAATGCAAATTATTCAATTTTCAAATTTACTACTCCTTCTTATAACTAGATATATATAAATATCCGGAAAAAACTTATAAACCATAACTTGAAAATTTCATTACAATCAGAGTTATTATTTTAGCAAGCCTGCTTTAATATATCAAAAATACATATATATACAATAGAAGGAAAACATATTATGTTCACCAAACAATTTTAGACTGTAATTATCCTTACTCCATTCTTAACGAAATATAGAAAATACAAACTATTATAGTTGCTCTCAAAAAATTTTATCCAACTCTGCAATATTTATTATTTCTACTTAGCATGTTTTCTTACGCAAGCATGTATCTAGGAGTATGTTCTCCTAGTAAAAGAAAAGATCTTATGTCAATGGGAATAAGATTTTATTCCGTACACATAGGCATCCAATAAATATGTAAAGATTATATGGAAAGGAGTATGCGCTCCTCTAAATATACATTGGATTCAAATAAAAACTCAAGCATGCATTGTATTTTTTGCCACTTTGGAATTACATTCCTTAGTAGTTATAACAACGCATAACTTCGATAAAAAGATGATAGAATACAAAAATCTATCACTTCTATAAAAACCTATTGTATAGGTAAATTCCAACCTTCCAAAGTTAATATTCTATTTTTGTTTAAAATTTTGAGAGAGCATAAATAATAGGATGTATATTTTCCAATATATCTCGTATAAGATATAGTAATCATAAAGCCAATCTATCCTTATTATATCTGATTTTAATATGTACTTACTATTTGTTTTCCAAAACTTTTTATGGCTATAAATTCTAACTCTGATATCAATGATATATATACGATAACATTTAACTCTTTATTCACCTAATTTTTATACCCGTTTTATCTTGAAGAATTAAATTGATAGTAAATAGAATATTTCATAACTTGTAAATATACTCAACTCTATATTTGCTCTGGAATAGCAAAATCTAAGTATCGGGATATTTGATGAGTATAAAAATATACAATTTTTTATAGTATTAATTTTGAATATTTATAAATAAAACCTTAGTTTTTATATATATAACTAATTATTTTTGTTATATTTTATTTTTTTATGTATTATATTTATTTTCTATGTTTTTCTGAATTTTTGTATTTTTTACTTAGGTCACGCCCGTGACCTAGGGCGTGACAGCCCTATTTAATTCCTTTTTATTTTCTATTTTTGTTATTTAGGAAAATCGAAAAAGCGTATGGACACGTCCACGCCACGCCCGTGACCCAATCAGGCACATATATTATTTTCTATTCAGCTCTAGTTAGTACAGAAACTCTTTAGTCCATTCAGGCAAGTTTTGCTACTAACATGGTTGTGGAACCTGTAGGCCCACCCTATGTAATGGATGATAGTCCTATACCCAGTTTAGATGATTTAATTGCACAGGATGTTGCACTAGTGATTGATCATATGCAAAAATATCATGAGCTAAATTAT
Source organism: Platanthera zijinensis (assembly GCA_039513925.1). NCBI lineage: Eukaryota > Viridiplantae > Streptophyta > Magnoliopsida > Asparagales > Orchidaceae > Platanthera > Platanthera zijinensis. Next base: position 183,471,911 of record CM077087.1, read on the forward strand.
TTTCTTCTGACTGATAAATACTTAGAAGATTCTCAGTTGATTATAGAGATTGTTGTTCCTCCTAAAGTTGTTCTACCTCTAGCTCCTCCTCAAGCAGATAAACAGATTTCAAAGTAAACTTTAGAAGAAATAGAAGATTTATATGATAATCCTCCTAGATCATTTGATGATGATGAGGATTCAGAAGATCATTCTGATTCTGATACTTCCAATATATCCAAATAAAAGAAGAGGAAAGCTCCAGGAAAGGATGTTCCCAAGCTCAGTCCATATAATGATGTTCCATATTATATTCTGCACAACAATCCCCTTACTCCAATAACTCCGCATTGGATGAGACTGTCTAGGAACCAGGCTAAAGTACAGAAGAAGAAGAGGTCTGGATGTTCTCTAGTAAAGAAATTTAGGAAAGATCCACCTCCTCCTCCTCTTGATATAGGAGCTTCAAGAAATCTTGCAAGGTCTACCTCCAGTGCTTCTCAACTTCCCAAGCTAGATCATTATTTGTATTCAAGAAAATCTTCTAAACCAGCTCCTTCTTATTCAAGACAATCTTCTAGACCAGCTCAAAGACAATCTTCCATTCCTGTTGGAAAATAAAGTGAGTGCTGACCACCAAATTACTATTATGCTAAAAAATCTATAAATAATTATCCTTTAACAAATTATCAGCAACAGTTTATTATTTTCAGAAAGCCTCAAAGGACTGCTCAGGTGATTCAGTTGATCCAAGATATGAACCAGAGCTTGATCCAAATTTCAGGATGGCTAGATTCCATGAACTGATTGGCTTGTCTTAGATAAACAAGGCAAAGATAGAAGGAACTGATCCATCACAATTGAAAACAATGTCTTTTTTCAGACAGAAAGAGCTTGAAAAGTTTTTGGTAGACAAAGAACTATTTGATCCAAATGCTTATATGCAGGTTCACCTAGAAGCTGTTGTGCCTAGAACTTCTACTATAACTCTTCTCGGAGCTCAAGACCTGAAGATGTCTAAGCAAGAAGCAAGAAGATCCTCTCAGAACAATAGTGTTCACTAAATCTTTTTCTGCTCCTCCTCCAGACAGGCTCTAAAACTATTTTTATTCTCTGTGGATATTTTTTCTATCTGCTGAATTATTTTTCATTCTGTCAGATATTTTCTTTCATGCTGTATGTTTGAATTTTGTTTTCTTATGCATTGTACTTAGTGACCTCACCCAAATAGGGGGAGATTGTTGGATCCCTAGTTGGATTTTTGTTAGGTTCACTAATTTAGGCTTAGTCTGACCCACCTTGTATAGCCAATGTCAAGTCTAGTAGTCCTAGAGTATAGGCTAAGTCATTAAGTTCAACCTTCTTGGACCAGCCAACAAAGGACCTCAGAAGACATAATCTTAGAAGTTTTCAGAGAATAGTTTGATCAGTTCGAAGTTCTTCGAACTCAGCTCGACGATCATCGATCTCAGATCGACAAACTCATAGTTATTTCTCTGAGCTGAGCTCGACGATATACGAGCTCAGGTCGACGATAAGTTTTCTTCAGACAGAAACTCAACTCGATGAACTCAGAGTGCAATTTTGGTAAGCCATTATCAGTACGCAGTTCGCAGAGCTTAGGTCGACGAACTAGAATTCTTAGGTCGGTGATCTTGGATCTTAGGTCGATGAATTCTATTTAGTGATCGACTATATCTGTCCAGTTCCAGAATGAGAAGTTTTTTTCCTTCCGTTCCTTTATTTCTATATTAATAGCAGTATTATTCCTGAGTAATTAATGCTTATATTCCTCTGAATATAGTCATTATTGGCAGCATTAATTATGGTATTCATCATGATATTTACTTGCTTATTTTATTAAGGGATAGTTGGGGAAACTCATTTATGATATATTCCACCCGTTTGTATTCTCCAGATCAACCAGCAATTTAGGTAGTAATTCAAATTTCAAAGGAGAAATTATTGGTTGAGAATATAAAAAGAGATTTTCATCTTTTAGACAATAACACAGAAGGAACCACCAGAACTTATAGAGAAAAATATACAGCACTGAGATAGACTAATCTTTCAGAACTCTCTCTCTCATTGTGCAGAAAATTCTCTGTGTTTCACCTTATCAAGTCTGAAGATAGAAGAAGAACAATCATCACAAACAAGAGTCTTCTTCAAGCTTAACTTACAGGAACATTCAGGACAACAAAGATTTATTAAGTTAGAAAAGTTCCAGGACTAATTTCAGACAAGGCTGAAGATGTACACCCTGACGCAAAGCTCCAGTATTCCTGAATCATCAACATCTAAGGGGGAGCTTTGTCAACATCAAAGATCCACTAGTCTTCTCTATTGATAAGAGAAAGAGAAGACACCATCCCCTCCTCTCACATCTTGTAAAAGGGTTTTAAATCCCTTCAAAAGTTAGATCTAGGTTGTCAAGTCTCCTGATCAAAAGACTTGAGTTGGTTTTTTGGCACCTGATCAAAAGCCTAAAGGGTTTCACTATCTCCCTGCAAATAGATATTGTGGTGGCAGACAACAGATCAAAACCTGCTAGTGGATTCCTACCAGGGTGGTAGAAGAGTGGATGTACCGAAGTTTAGGGGAACCACTATAAAATCTTCTTGTGTTGTCTGGTTACTCATTTTCTATTTTTGTTCTTGTTGTGGCTATGATAGTTAGAATATCTTAGCTTGTTTTTCCTTCTAATATTATAATTGGTATCACTTATTTTCACTTTGATATATAAAAGATTAAAATAGCAAAAATATTTAAATACTCTATTCACCTCCCCTCTAGAGTAAGTCAGATCTAACCCTTCCTTTCACAAAGTTTCAGAATCAATTTGAAAAAGGCAGAAATATCGTTCCTAAGTTTTGCGGTTTTGGCTGGCGGAAAATAATTCGCCATGAATTTTTCAGTTAGTTGATCCAAAGTGGTGATGCTCCCTCTTGGCAGAGTGTTCAGCTACTGTTTAGCTTTGGTTCTTAGGGAGAAAGGAAATAATCTTAGCCTAATAGCATCATTTGTAATGCCATTTATCTTGAAGGTGTCACAAATCTCAAGAAAGCTTGCTTTTTGTGCGTTCGGATCTTCATCTTGAAGTCTGTCATAGTGTACGTACTGCTGCACCATTTGAATTATGCTAGGATTTAGTTCAAAATTATTATTTGCTATAGCAGGGCGCACTATACCTAATTTTGTTCCCTCTAGATTATGTCGTGCATAATAGGACATAGGCCTATCCACGACCTCCTCCACGTGGGTTCTTCCATTCTTAAAGTAGAAAGTGACTCGAAATCCTTAACCAGTATTTGGAAAGTAGGGCCTTGAAATCACGATCTTTTCCAAAGAGTACGCTCAATTTTGTTGTCCAAGTCCAAAATAACCGACAGACTCCCGCGGGTCAGGCACTAGAAGAAGAGAAGATAAAGAAAGAGAAATAAAAAAAACTAGAAAAAGAGAAGCTAATTTTTTTTTGAAATAGATTTTTTTATGTTTTAACTCCCGAACTTCCCAAGGGCGACCCAATGAAGGGTTCGCAAGGTACTAGACAAGGTAGTGGTATTTAAAGTCACATTGCCATTTTCGAGAGAGTTAGGTGGTGTTGGAAAATTATGATGTGAGTTTCTATTAAGAGCGTTAATAATTTTTTGGATTTTTAATTTTTTAGAAGGAGGATGAGAAAGAGAAATGATAAAAGTAATAGATTCGTGTTTTCAAATTACTAACAAAAGTTAGTCCCCGACAACGTTGCCAAAAACTTGGTTTCAACTAATCGTGAAGAGAATAAAAACCGAACTAGCAATCCAACTAGGCAAGCATACCTATCAAACTGTAGAAAGGGGACATAAGTGTCGTATTGAAATCCGGGAACTGTTGTGTAAACCTACTCACACGAAGACTATTATTTTATCGACAGAAATCTTTTGGGTTAAAAGAAATCTAAAAGCACTTAAGGAAGGAAATATTGCATAAAAGAGAGCAAATTGCACTTAAATAAAGAGAGCATAAAAGAAGCGATTACAATAAAGGGTTAGAACGAAGAAATGGAAATGCACTCGATTGAGAATCACCTCGGCTAAAGTCAATTAAAAAACACGATAATAAACCTAAACTTAATAAGGTAAAGGTCCTTGACCATGGAGGTTCCTTAAGCTTAAACACGCTTCTCTCAAAGTCGTGCCCAACTGAGTTTAGGAAGGTCCGACCGAACTCTTGTCCAAATAAGAGGCTTAAAGCTTGCTTTACGCGGTGAACCCCACTATTGGATTTCACTCCAATCTGAGAGATTTGGACGTCTGCCTCTCTCGAGGGGTGCATACAACTCTCTTTTATCTTGAAAGTTCACTTCACACTACGAGCCTCTAGGCTAACTAAGAGTGAAAACTGAAATGGAAATTATATATCGATGATATAATTCCAAGCATGAATAATCAAGAGTAAATCGAAGGCCTAAAGCCTAAAAAGAAAAGGTAAATTCAAAGAATCATAACTTAATCACTCGAACCTCGGATCATCAAGATCGAGTACAAGGAGGATTAGTTAATCATAGCGAAGTGGAGGAGGAGTGATGAGTAGAAATGCATAATAACACAAAGTAAACATGGGGCACTATATATTAATAATGGAAAAAGAGTTACACTTGAAATGAAAATTATAATGGCATGGAAATGAAAACCTATTCTAGCCCTACATTAAGCAACTAGAGTAAGTGCAAAGATTACAACAAAAGCTAGTACAACAAAAGCACTAATCTAGGGTTAAGAAAAAAACACAAAATGAGAAAGAGAGAGAGAGGGAAGAACACTAAAAAGACAAGAAACAAAGGGGCAGCACCTCCCCCTCTCAGCCCAACTATTCTGGACATAAGGGGGGTACCACTCAATTTATAGGAAAAATTCTCGGGTTGGTCACGCCCTGTGACACGCCCTAGGGCGGGCGTGTTAGGGGGCATGACACGTAAGGGGGTTGACCTCGGGATCTGGATTCTAGCGGGAAGGATGATTGCTTCTATACGATGGTTGACACGTTCTGGGTCATGCCCGTATAGGGGGGGGAGGGGGCGTGACATGCACATCACGTCGAAATCATTGGTCAGAAATCTATCAGTCTTGGAAAAAGCTGGAGCATGGAAAGGCACACACCCGGGGTCACGCCCTTGTAGGGGGGACATGATAGTATAATTGGCGTATTGAGGCGAAAAAAGCATTAAATGCCGTGGCAGTCTTCGGGAAGAGGGAGACACGCCCCGTGTCACGGCCTTGGACATTCCCAAGGAGGGCGTGTCAGGGGGCGTGACAGTTGTTTTTTTGTGTTATTTGGTCTCTGTCAGTAAGCTTCCTCGGAAGCAAGTCACACGCCCTATGACACGCCCATGGAGGGCGTGCCAGGGGGGCGTGTCAGGTCATTTTTGTCCAAAATTCTGAAAACCTACAAAAAGAAAGGAAAATGTTAGCGACAATAATATATACATAAGGAAGATAGAAATTAAGCTTATAAGACATGATTAACGCCTTCAAAACACGAAAATACACCCTAATAGTTTAGACTAAAAAATGTACTATCTGTAACGACCCCATCCGTTAAATGACTTATAGTAGAAGGTCCGGCCGGGGCCCCACACTATATGCCACAAACAGACGGTGAGGTCACAGGATAATACCAAACCAAACACGAATCCTAACTCAGAGCATTCTAGCGGAAGCTTTAAGTTGTAATTTGAACTCTAACCAGGAATGTCCAGTATATAAACCACCTTTATATATAACCACGGAATGTACACCAATACATAGAGTTTGGCCTTAAGGCCTTACAGTTCCTCTTTTCACACCGTATGGCTTACAAACCTTGGCGCGCAGGCCGGCCATACATGAGTAAAAGAAAATAATCAAAAACATTCACTTAGCCTTCAAGGGCTAGCCGCAGCAGCAGCAACAACAGCAGTAGGGCTTCAGCCCTTCACTTACCACTTGGCTCTCCAGCACCTGCATGGGAACAATCCACCCAACCGGTGGCAAACAATGCAATGGTCAGCATTCAGCTGACCCAATTATAACAATCCTACCCCTTTCTCGGGGCATTAGCATTCTTTCCCTACAAAGCATCATCATATAGCAACTATGTGCGCGCAGGCACATTCAAGCCATCACAACTATCGGCCACACGGCCCGACAGTCCGTGCACTCAGGGCACATTCTTGGTGTACCGGAATACCAGGGTCAACACCACCGTCTACACGGTATTTGAGCATTCTAGTCTTTCCGGCGCGCGGGCCTAAGACTCTCATTAGGCGCTCCAACAAAACCTATAACCAGGCTTCCAAGTCGGACGGACCTAACGCAGGTACGGATCAGCCACCCCCCGTTGCTCAAGTCGCCGTGCCACCTCGAATACGGAAGTATCCATGGCTATTTATAGGCGCGGGTCGGTTTCACCTTTCCTGTTCGGCAATCTGCCTTTTCATCGAGTTGCAGCCCAACGGCTCAACCGCTCATAAAGTGGCAACGCACGGCCACAAGAGTTGCATCCAACCCTCTTCATTTCCTGGACATCATCCAGTACTTCCTGCTACACCAAGCAACAGGTAGGCACAAGGCAACACAAGCCATAAACACGGAGCCTTCTCCGATATGCAAACAAGCATCACCAATCCAGACCATGTCCAGATGGGCTTCACACAGCATGCCTAGAGCCGTACTCCAATTCCGGCCTCTAACAAGGGGGACTTCACATATCTACCCCAAGGGACACCACAACCCACCGCACACTCGCGGGGAAGGGTTTTCCCTATGCAATGCAGAAAAGAAGGACTTCACATGTCCAAGAAGGGAGATCGTTACCCTTGTCGATCTCTTGGGAGCCATCGAAAACTAGCCGGTGAGAAAGAACCGCAGCAGCCTTGCCTTCACAATGCCGGCTTCGGATCACGAATCGGACCACGGGAACTCCGCCGGTGGCTTGATCTCCTCCTCCTTCTTCTTCCTCCTCTCTCTTTCTCTCTTCCTTAAGCAAATGAAGAATGACTTTCTTCATCAGCCTCTACGGATTTAATTCAGCCAGGAAATCACCTGAGCCCTTGGATCCAAAGAGAGAAATTTGAACGGCCACGATTTGCCCAAAAACTCAATTTTTGGCTGACACGGCCTGTGACACGCCCGTGTCACAGGCCGTGTACCCTTAAGCGGCACACGCGGTATTCGTACCGACTGAGATTTACCAGAACACGGGCATCGACACACCCGTATTGAACCTGACACGCGCGTGTCATTCCTGAGACACGCTCGTGTCACCCCTGTCTCATCGAGCTGCAAGCAGTACACGGGTAGGCACACGGCATCGGACACGCCCGTGTCCAACCTGACATGCCCGTGTTCAAGGCTTGGTTCAAGGCCGTGTAACTTTCTGACTCAAATCACATTTTATTTGCGTGACACGCCCTGGGACACGCCCGTGTCCCAGACCATGTACCCCCGACACGCCCTGGGACACGCCCGTGTCCCAGGCCGTGTAACATGACCTGCACCTCAAAACTATTTTGAGTCTTTTTGGGGTGTTACAATCCTCCCCCCTTTAACAAAATTTCGTCCCGAAATTTGCACGGTAAGGAAACAAGAACCAACAATGCTATAACTTGATAACTCTGTTATAACAAAAGTACGCGGTCTACAGTTTATACAAACAGCTCGGGAAATTCAGCTCGCATGGTCTGCTCTCGCTCCCATATTAGCTCTTCACGGCCACAATTGTCCCATCGGACCTTGACCATCCCGATCAATTTGTTCCGCAACTGTTTCTCGGCTCGATCCTCGATCCAAATGGGTCTAACCCTCGTCGTTAGCCCATACTCGACCGGTACCCGATCATTCTCCACTAATTGAGCTGGATCCTTCACCGCCTTACGAAGGACTGAGATGTGAAATACATCATGTAATCCACCCAAGTCTGCTGAAAGTTCTAGTCGATAAGCAGCTTCCCCAACTCGCTCCACCACCTCAAACGGACCAAGATACCTCAGACTTAGCTTTTTCAAACGCCGAATCCTGGACACGCCTTTGAAGGGTTTGATCTTCAAATATACCCAATCACCCACCGCAAACTCCACGTTCCGGTGTTTGGCATTGTAGTACTTTGCTTGACGATCTTGGGCTATCACTAGCCTCTCCCGAATAGAGCGTATGAGCGAGGTAGCTTCTTCGACTTCCTTTTTCCCACTCAGCTTAGATTCACCTGCTTCTGCCCAAGCTAACGGTGTACGAAATTTACGACCATATAAAGCCTCAAATGGTGCCATACCAATACTCGCTTGGTAGCTATTATTATAGGCAAATTCGACAAGAAATATATAATCTTCCCATCTCTTACCAAAGTCTAGAGCGCACATGCGGAGCATGTCTTCCATCGTCCTGTTGGTTCGTTCAGTCTGGCCATCCGTTTGGGGATGAAAGGCCGTACTAAACGCTAACTTTGTACCCAACATTTGATGAACGAGCCGCCAATCATTCGATGTGAACCGCCCATCACGGTCACTAACGATGCTCCGAGGAACACCGTGCAGTCGAACAACCTGCTCCACATAAAGCTTGGCCAAGGTTTCCACTGAATCGTCTCTTCTGTTTGGAAGGAAGTGCGCCACTTTCGTCAACCGGTCCATAATCACCCAGATGGAATCATGACCGCGTTGAGATCTCGGCAACCCGTGCACGAAATCCATCGAAATATCATCGAACTTCCACTCCGGAATAGGTAACGACTTCAGGAAACCGCCAGGCTTCTGGCATTCTGCTTTCACCAACGCACAGGTATTGCATTCAGCCACATAACGTGCGACATCTTTCTTTAGTCCGGGCCACCAGAACAGCTTTTTCAGATCTTTGTACATCTTTGTGCTCCCTGGGTGAACTGAGTACTTTGCAAAGTGAGCTTCGTACATCAACTCTTCCCTCAATTTACCCACACTCGGGACGCACACTCGACCATTTCTTCATAACAAACCGTTATCCCAAGAGAATTGGTCATCCGGCCCATCTTTTGCATAGCGCTGGAGGCTTTCATCAAGCTCCGTTGCTCGCCGAACTCTGTCCGTAAGGTCATATTGCACCTCCGTCCAGTTCAAGCATGCATCAGTCGAAGAACCCTTGTCAACACAAGATATCTCCAACGCTTCCAATTCCTGGATTAAACGCTGATCATGCCTCTGCAACCAGCTTGCCCGTATCGGAGTCTTTCGACTCAAAGCATCAGCGACCACATTTCCCTTCCCGGGAGTATAGTGAATCTCGAAGGTGTAGTCCCCAAGGAACTCCATCCATCTTCGTTGTCGCATATTCAGATCCTTCTGATCCAACACATACTTTAGGATTTTATGATCTGTATAGATATCCACTTTAACGCCATATAGATAGTGCCGCCACAACTTGAGTGCAAAGATTACCGCCGCCAACTCCAAATCATGGACGAGGTAATTCCGCTCATGCACTTTCAACTGGCGTGAACCATAAGCAATCACTTTACCAAACTGCAGAAGAACGCAGCCTAAGCCGCTCCCGGAAGCATCACTATAGATCTCATACCCATCTGTACCACATGGCGATGTCAACACAGGCGCCGTGGTCAAACGACTCTTCAAGTCTTCAAAAGCTCGCGCGCACTCCGGCGTCCAAATGAACTTTTGATCTTTTCTCGTCAGCGTGGTCAGAGGTAAAGCAATCCGTGACAAGTTTTCCACAAACCGTCTATAGTAGCCCGCAAGTCCAAGGAAGCTCCTGACCTCGGCCACTGAAGACATCACTGGCCAATCTCGAATGGCACTTATCTTCAACGGATCCACCGCGATACCTTCTCCACTTACCACATGGCCTAAAAAGGCTACTGAAGAGAGCCAGAACTCACACTTTAAGAACTTGGCATAAAGCTTATTCCTCCGCAGGGTATGCAAGACCAACCGCAAATGGTTTGCATGATCCTCTTCCGACTGAGAGTATACTAGAATGTCATCGATAAACACAATAACGAACAAATCCAAGTACTCTCGGAATGTTCGATGCATTAGGTCCATAAATACCGAAGGCGCATTACATAGGCCAAACGGCATTACCGTGAACTCATAATGACCGTAGCGTGTTCCAAACACCGTCTTGGGAATGTCACCTTCCCTAATCCTCAGCTGATAATATCCCTATTTCAAATCCAATTTGGAATAGACCGTTGATCCTGCCAGCTGATCAAAGAGGTCATCAATCCGTGGGATCGGATATTTGTTTTTCTCCGTCAGCTTATTCAATTCGCGGTAGTCAATACATAACCGTAAGCTACCGTCTTTCTTTTTCACAAATAGAACAGGCGCGCTCCAAGGTGACATACTTGGGCGTATATATCCCTGCTCCAACAACTCTTGCAATTGGACTTTCAACTCAGCCATCTCTTTTGGCGCGACGCGATATGGAGAGCGGGCCACAGGTTTCGCACCTGGCACCAACTCAATAGAGAAGTCAATCTCCTGCTGGGGTGGTAACCCAGGAAGATCTTTAGGAAACACATCGGCAAACTCTAACACAACTAGTACTTCACCGACACTGGCCTTTGGCTCAACAGCCTGAATTAGTGTGAAGAATAACTCCGCGCCCTTTCGAACAGCATTGACGACTTGGAGTGCAGACAATAGAGTCCCGCCAACTCCTCGCATACCAGCGAACTTCGTCACAAGTCCGGTATTCTGGCCCAGTGTAATCTCCTTGGAGTTGCAATCAATAAAGGCACGCTGCTCCGAGAGCCAGTCCATACCAAAGATCACATCAAACTCCGATAACGGTAGCACAGCTGCACTCAAACCGAAATCCCGACTTCCTATTTGCACATCCACATCGCAAGCCCTATCCGCAAGCATCACACAGCCATTCGGCAATAGCACCCTTGTACTATCCACCGTCACATGACTTGGTACCCCAATGCGAGATACAAAATCCTCAGACAAAAAAGAATGCGAAGCACCCGTATCAAACAGGGCTCTCGCCAAATTATTCCGAATCAGGACAAAGCCTGCAGCACACACATCATGCACAAGCTATACATAACCAAAAACTATAGCACATAAGCAAGTAAGCTAACTCAACTCGTACCTGTGACGACGTCACTTTGCTTAATCGCTTCCTGTTGGCCAAGCTGATAGATTCGGGGTTATGCCTGAGACGCAGATGAATCAACCACCGCTTTGCCCTTCTCAGCATAAGACGCACCCGCCTTCTTGTCCCCTTTGGGCTGAACAACCTGACAGTCACGAGCTATATGCCCCACTCGGCCACAATTATAACATGTACGAGAATCCGGCCTTGACGTCGCTTCCGACACAACGGTCGTAGTCACTTTCCCAGACGGCTTGGACCTCTTGCCCCCTTTCTTCTGGTAAAACGATTTGCTCGGGCGAGGTGCTTGAACCTCTGGCTTTGACACAACCAAGCCCTTGTTCCCTTGCACCCGCCGCATGTCCTTCTCCAACGCACACGCAGTATCAACCAACGCCTGAAACCCTTGGTTCACTGAACTCGAAAGCAGGAATCTCAACTCATCCCGCAATCCTTCATAGAACCGATTCGTTTTCCTTTGGTCATCCGCGAAGATTGTTCCCGCATACCGTCCTAACCTGGTAAACTCATGCAAGTAGATATCCACGCTATCTTCCCCTTGATTTAACCGTTGGAACTCATTTTCCATAGCAATGCGTTGCGCCGCTGGGACATGTTTCGCCAGAAATATCCGAGAGAACTCCTCAATCGACACTTGCGTTAATTGCCTGCCAGCCAAATGGTGTACCTCAACCTCGTCCCACCACAACCGCGCCTCTCCTTCAAGCATGAAGGTGGCCAAGGTGACTTTTAGAGTTTCCTCCGCCCTGATCGCTGTCATTATCCGCTTGACACGCGATAACCAATCTTCTGCCTGTGTTGGGGATCCCATTCCCGTAAATGTAGGAGGACTGAAGCTCATGAATTGCTTCAACTATCGGTCAGCTGCTCGTGGATCTACAGCTTCAACCGGCTCGGGTCTTACATCAACACGAACTGGCACTACTGCCGGCTGCGCTTGCCCGGTCGGCTGAATCACGGCAAATAGAGCCTCAGCAACTAAACGAACAGTTTTCGCCGATGGAGGAGGTGTTGGCACCTCAGCTGGTGCCGCACTCTCATCAGAGCACTGGGGCTCAGACTGCCCAGCACCACTACGCGTCACCTATAGGTGGACAAGACACACATTAGCGAACGTATGCAAACAAAACAACACAAAAAGGAACGCGCAGATTCCTTAAACAAGATTTTGTACATTCCTTAGTGGACATTCCAGAGTTCATTAGCGTTACAGCAGGGCGCATAAACACGCGCTCGCCACCCCATAAAAGAATTCGTCCACGAATTCGATAGAGGAAGACCGAACAAAGCTGATACCAAAATGTAACGACCCCATCCATTAAATGACTTATAGTAGAAGGTCCGGCCAGGGCCCCACACTATATGCCACAAACAGACGGTGAGGTCACAGGATAATACCAAACCAAACACGAATCCTAACTCAGAGCATTCTAGCGGAAGCTTTAAGTTGTAATTTGAACTCTAACCAGGAATGTCCAATATATAAACCACCTTTATATATAACCACGGAATGTACACCAATACATAGAGTTTGGCCTTAAGGCCTTACAGTTCCTCTTTTCACACCGTATGGTTTACAAACCTCGGCGCGCAGGTCGGCCATACATGAGTAAAAGAAAATAAGCAAAAACATTCGCTTAGCCTTCAAGGGCTAGCCGCAGCAGCAGCAGCAACAGCAATAGGGCTTCAGCCCTTCACTTACCACATGGCTCTCCAGCACCTGCATGGGAACAATCCACCCAACCGGTGGCAAACAATGCAACGGTCAGCATTCAGCTGACCCAATTATAACAATCCTACCCCTTTCTCGGGGCATTAACATTCTTTCCCTACAAAGCATCATCATATAGCAACTATGTGCGCGCAGGCACATTCAAGCCATCACAACTATCGGCCACACGGCCCGACAGTTAGTGCACTCAGGGCACATTCTTGGTGTACCGGAATACCAGGGTCAACACCACCGTCTACACGGTATTTGAGCATTCTAGTCTTTCCGGCGCGCGGGCCTAAGACTCTCATTAGGCGCTCCAACAAAACCTATAACCAGGCTTCCAAGTCGGACAGACCTAACGCAGGTACGGATCAGCCACCCCCCGTTGCTCAAGTCGCCGTGCCACCTCGAATACGGAAGTATCCATGGCTATTTATAAGCGCGGGTCGGTTTCACCTTTCCTGTTCGGCAATCTGCCTTTTCATCGAGTTGCAGCCCAACGGCTTAACCGCTCATAAAGTGGCAACGCACGGCCATAAGAGTTGCATCCAACCCTCTTCATTTCCTGGACATCATCCAGTACTTCCTGCTGCACCAAGCAAAAGGTAGGCACAAGGCAACACAAGCCATAAACACGGAGCCTTCTCCGATATGCAAACAAGCATCACCAATCCAGACCATGTCCAGATGGGCTTCACACAACATGCCTAGAGCCGTACTCCAATTCCGGCCTCTAACAAGGGGGACTTCACATATCTACCCCAAGGGACACCATAACCCACCGCACACTCGCGGGGAAGGGTTTTCCCTATGCAATGCAGAAAAGAAGGACTTCACATGTCCAAGAAGGGAGATCGTTACCCTTGTCGATCTCTTGGGAGCCATCGAAAACTAGCCGGTGAGAAAGAACCGCAGCAGCCTTGCCTTCACAACGCCGGCTTCGGATCACGAATCAGACCACGAGAACTCCGCCGGTGGCTTGATCTCCTCCTTCTTCTTCCTCCTCTCTCTTTCTCTCTTCCTTAAGCAAATGAAGAATGACTTTCTTCATCAGCCTCTACGGATTAAATTCAGCCAGGAAATCACCTGAGCCCTTGGATCCAAAGAGAGAAATCTGAACGGCCACGATTTGCCCAAAAACTCAATTTTTGGCTGACACGGCCTGTGACACGCCCGTGTCACAGGCCGTGTACCCTTAAGCGGCACACGCGGTATTCGTACCGACTGAGATTTACCAGAACACGGGCATCGACACGCCCGTGTCGAACCTGACACGCCCGTGTCATTCCTGAGACACACCCGTGTCACCCCTGCCTCATCGAGCTACAAGCAGTACACGGGTAGGCACACGACATCGGACACGCCCGTGTCTAACCTGACACGGCCGTTTTCAAGGCTTGGTTCAAGGCCATGTAACTTTCTGACTCAAATCGCATTTTATTTGCGTGACACGCCCTGGGACACGCCCGTGTCCCAGGCCGTGCACCCCCGACACGCCCTGGGACACGCCCGTGTAACATGACCTGCACCTCAAATCCATTTTGAGTCTTTTTAGGATCTTTTTGGGGTGTTACACTATCACACTCACGGCCACTGAAGGTGAGCAAATTAAGCTCACACCCACAAACTTGGCCCCCAGGTCACAGAGAGACAAGCCACCCAACAATAGCCCTCATGTCCTCACGAGACAGGCTTCTAAACAAACATTATAACACTCTCAGGGAGCTACCTCCGGTAGTAGCACTACCACCTCGCGGTAGGGGAAAGACTATTACTTCTTCCCACTAAACAGGTGTTTTCCTGGAGACTACCCAGTACTCTCAACGCAGTCAACTGCACACTCCGTGACTCCAAAATTAAAAGTGAGGGATAGATCTACTTTACACTAGAGGGAGGGGGTGAATAGTGTATTTTAAAAACTTAAATTTATTTTTATAGTAAATTTAAAGTAAATGATATATATATATATATATATAACAAAAATCATAGCACACAAATAAAAAGAAAAACAATCATAGAACACACAAGGAATTTATAGTGGTTCCCTAATAAATCTGTGTACGTCCACTCTTCTATCATCCTGGTAGGAATCCACTACAAGTTTTTGATCAGGTGCCCTGCCACCAGAAGATCTATTTTCTAAGGGAGATATAACAACCATTTGAGCTTTTGATCAGGTGCCCAAAAACCAACTTAAGTCTTTTGATAAGGAGACTTAGAAACTAAAAGATAACTTTTGAAGGGAGATAAAAACCCTGTACACATTTTATGAAATAAACTAAAAGTGATGATGTCTTCTCTATCAAGATTCTCTGAGAAGACTAGTGGATGTTGTAAGAAAAAAAGCTCCTCCTGATTTGAGTAGAGTTAATGATCACGAGAGGGAGTCTTTTCTTCTAGGTGTAGGCCTTCTTGTATCTGACAGATGAAGTCTTTGCATAAGCAGAGTGTGAAGATCTAATTTTGTAGGTTAATGAAATATGTAAGAGTATGTGTTGATCTGTAAGTCTCTAAGTCAGTATATCTAAGTGAGTAACCTTGAGGCAGTAATCTTCTGTACATATATATAGAATGCTGAGAAGAATTCAAACATTTGAATTAATAGATTCTGAAATGTCCGAGGAATTCCCGAGAATGGTAACTGCCTTGGAAATTGATTACCTTTAAACTTAGTGATAAATCCATATTTAATGCTGCCTCTAAACAGCTATATTCATTAGAATATTTGACATTAAATATCAGAGTCATAACTGTCTATAATTAATTATTTAAATTATTCTGCCTTCAAAATATATAACAGCCTGAAATTAAGCCTGAAACTGTTCTGCCTTCTGTAAATAAACTGCCTATAACACTGTAAAGAATTAGTCAAACTCAGCAAGCATTTTGTCGACCTGAGCCTGGAGTTCGTCGAACTGAATCTTCTTATTTGTCGACCTGAGCTTAGAGTTTGTCGAGCAGAGCTTGACTTTCGTTGAGCTGAGTTTTTGAGTAGAGATCGGAGTTCGTCGACCGGAGCTCAAAGTTCATTGTGCTAAACTCAGAGTCAAGACTCTGATTCATCGAACTGAGATCGCCATTCGTCGAACGCAACTCTGCTTTCATCGAACTGAATTATGCTGGAATTCTTCCGAGGCAATGACCTTGAAAATAAACCTATGACCCTAAACTAACAAAATGGGTCAAATAAACATTCTATTAGTAATCCTAGCCCAAATCAGTAATAGGGTTCCAACAATCTCCCCATATTTGGGTGAGGATACTATTAAACAAAATCAAAAGCCAAAGCAAAGATATTTAGCATGTTAACCCCAGAATCTATAAAATGTTCAATAAGGAGACAGGTCTTCCCCCTCCTTCGGTGGACTCGATTTATGCAGTCCGCTCAGGTCGTTAATACCATGCAGATCTAGGGCTCCCTAGTGGCAGACTGCATTTCCCAGTTTGCCCAGGTCTCCCAGTCAAAGGTGATCAGCTTCCCAGATCGTCCGCCAGCTCTTCAGGCGGACTCAAGCATTAGCTTGCATAGGTCACAGCCCTTCAGCCAGGATCGTGCTCCGCATCTAGACGAAAGCTCCAGATCATGAACCCAGTCCCCCCCTCTTGTCTGGAATGGCTTGTCTTTCCTTTTTTGATTCCCGTCATCGCTGCCCGGTTCTCCTGTACTCCGGGCAGCTTGTTATTTTAGCCCTAACCATTTGTGCAGGCCCTCGAACCTATAAATAGGGGGAAGTGGTGCACCCAAAGGACGCTGACTCGAGCCCACAAGCACACTTAATAGAGGCTATGGACTCGAATCTCAGACTTTACGGTCTCCAGCCTGTCTTGACACTACCGCGATCAGTAGTCCTGATTACTCCTTTTCTTTGTCCACTAGTAAATGGTTGCTTGCAGTTTCCCTAACCTTTTTTTTTTCTTCTGCCAGAACTTGAGGGCGCATTTCTTATATCAACATCAACACGCTACCTTCAGATTCAAGTTACCATTGAAGTTCATGGACAGAAATGTCAGATCGCCGATCATCTCATCACCATGCCTGCTCAGGTCGTTCAAGCACGTCAGATGACCTGTGGGACGCGCTTGATCGATCTCGAAGAAAGGCCGAACAGTCTCAGAGAGAGAACGACTAGCGCCTCGACGCAATCAGCCGACCCCTGAAAGCGCTTACTCAACGGCTTGACCAGCCTAGAGCAGCCTTCGTAGACAAGCCAGTCTGCCAAATGCCAGTCTGCCAAACACCAACAAGAATGCCACCGCCAGCTAGCTTGCCAATCCAGCACGCAGCTCTACTGTGACCTCAAGCTGATTAGCTCTCTCCCCTTATGGTGTTTTTCCGTGAGGTGGCCAGGGGAAGCTCAGCCCGCAGGCTTGACTTTTCTGAGGACAATCAGGTCGCACAACCTCCTGCGATCTCTGCTCTAGCTCAAGCTGGAGAATCTCCTTTCGTGGATAAGATCCGTCAGGAGTAGGCTCCCAATAATTTCAGATAACCTCACATTCCCTTTTACACTGGAGAGATAGACCCAGTCGCTCACCTCCGAGCCTTTGAGGATGTCGTAGCTATGAGGTGCTTGTCAGATGGCTTGAAGTGCAAGTTCTTGGTGACCACTTTAGACGGCCATGCCCGAGAATGGATTTATTTGTTGTACCCCCGATCTATCGCCAGTTTTGCCGAGCTTCTCCAGGAGCTCCTGCTAAGGTTTTCCACTTCTAGGAAAAGGAAGAGCGGGCCAGCTACCCTCTTTAAGATCAAGCAAGAAGACAATGAGTCAGTAACACAATTTGTGGATTGCTTCCAAAAGAAGAAGCTGGGGGTCAAGAATGTGGATCCTGAGTTCTATAAGATCGCCTTAATCAACAGACTCAAGGAAGGGCCGTTGAAATTCTAAGCAACCACAAAATATCCTGCAACATTCCAGGACCTAATAGCCTTGAGTAATACCTTCATTGAAGGGGAGAGTGCCAACCCCTCATATGTATCCAACTTAATTGCAAAGGCGGAAAGAAGGGACACAAGAGATTCCTCTGCAACTCATCGAGCATCCATACCTCCTCTACTAGAGTATCAGCCTCCGGCACATAGGGGAAGGAATTTTCGGCCCAAGCAGCCTTACCAAATCATCAATAGTTTCGTGAGCAGAAAGTGTCGTTGGTCGCTAGCCACGCCCCTATCGCTCCACGGATCCTGCCCGTCCTTAAAATATGGGATAGCACATATTCAGATGATCATAAAAGCCACGGTCCTGTGGAAGATCTTGCTGCAATGGGCCTGACAGTTGATGAGGTCCCCCAGATCCTACAGAAAAAGACTGAATTAAGGAAAGAATTCCAGAAAGCAGAGGGAAATACTCAAAACTCAGATCTTTTTTGTGCATTCCATAAGGAGAAAGGGCACCCAACTGAGGATTGCAGAGCTCTCCAATAGCTTGTGGAGCGGCTACTTGCCACAAGAAAAATGAAGGGCCTTGGAGTAAAAGATGCTTCAGCAAAACCATCCACCACTAAAGGCAAAGAGGTGGCCGAAGTTTTTTGGGAGAATGAGGACATGGAGGAGTCAGGATACTTTGACAGCATCAAAATGAGAGAAAGTGTCAAAGCAGATGACGTATGCGTCCTCGATGATCTCTTTTGCATCCATGGAGGAGCGGGTGTAGAGTCAAGCAGGAAGTCTTCCAAGACTAGGATCTCACGGCATGAGGTGGCAATGAATTCTACAGCCCTGCCAAGGGAAATCATTACTTTTAGCCAAGAGGATATTCCGAAGACGGCCAACCCCTTCAACGGCGTTGTTGTAATCAGAGAAATTATTGAAAATTATATGGTTCAAGGAATTTTGGTTTATATTGGAAGCTCGGTCAACCTTATATTCAAGAATGCCTATGAGGCCCTGAGATCTCGAAAAACTTTGCTCTCTACCGAAGGGCCGCTTTATGGCTTCACTTGCGAAATAAAGGAAGTTGAAGGGAGCGTTACACTCTCAATAACACTCGGGGGGGGGGGTTGTAACGATCCGACCCGTTAAATAACATATAATAGAAGGTACGACCGGAGCCCCACCTTATATGCCACAAATAGACGGCGAGGTCACAGGTTAATACCAAAATACAATCGCACCCTAACCCAGAGCATTTTAGCGGAAGTTTATAAGGTTCACGAACTCAATCCATGAATGTCCACTACTATATAAATAACACATTTATATAAACGGCTAGGTATGTATACAAGCCCACCGATCACGGCCTTAAGGCCTTACAAGTTTCTATTTACAAATATATGACTTCATAAATCGGCATGCAGGCCGGCCACACATGAAATCCAAATCTTTGCATGGCCTTCGAGGGCCTACCAGCAGTAGCAGCATAAAGGGCTTCAGCTCGCTCAATCCATTTTAGCATCAACAAGGGCAGCACCTACATGTGGACATCAACCCCATGGGTGACAAACAAAGCAACGGTCAGCATTCAGCTGACCAATTATAACGACCCTACCCCTTACCCTAGGCAGTGGTTCCTTCCCTGCATGCAATACAATCACAACATGTATATATATCAATACACAATATCATCACAAACGTCAGCTTTCGTGCCAAAGATTCCGTGCATTCAGGGCAACTTACAGTGTATCGGAACATCCTTCGTTCACCACCGACTATAGGTTCTTAACTTGTTGGCGATGAAGCATAGTCTACTACAGCGCACAGACTGGAGACCCTCTCTCCCATCCCATTCAGAGGTAGTAACCTCACGAAAACCGTGAGCACTATCAGTCAACCTACCCACATAGTGTAACAAGCCTAGGGAAATCGCCACACTGCATTGCTACCAATCGACCGCTCACTCAATCCTACCACTGAACTTGTTGGGTGGCCCACCCACTCAGAGGTTCTTAACTTTTTGACCATGGGCATCAGCCGCCAAATCCCAATTGGAGACCTCTCGCACCCAGCCACTCAGAGGTGCTCGCTTAAAATAATCCGATCATTAAACTTGGTGGGTGCCCTACCCACTCAGAGGTTCTCGCATTCCTTTCTCAACACCAGCATATAGTGCCGCTTTCCAGTCCATCATATGGCTCATACCGAGCATACAACCAATGGATCTATGCAAAGCTTCCTTACTACACTTCACAAGCATCCTCACATGCTCCGCAAGCTATTCGATGTATACACAGAGTCTTCTCCGGATCACAGCATCACCAATCCAGACTATATGTCCAGATGGGCTTCACATAACATGCCTATTCCGTACTACACACTTCCAGATCTAAATACAGACTCAACCACTGTAATCACTTACTCTCTTCCATCTTTTGATGGAGGATTCCATAGATATACATGAATAGACAAAGGGCTTCACCTGCCCAAGGTAGAAAGACCGTTACCCTTGACGATAGCTTCGGCGCCATAAAAGAACTAGCCGGATGGAAATCATTGCAGCGGCCTTGCCTCCGTAACACTGAACTCAACTCTCGATTCGGACCGCTGAAGCTCCACCGGTGGTCGTAAATGTTCTCCTTCTTCCTTCCTTGCTCTCCTCTCTCTCTTCTCTTTAGAAAGAGAATTGCCAACATAAGAATGAGATATTCATCTCCATTCTTTGCCTAATAATAGCATGGATGAACTTAGACCATAGGATCCAAATAGAAGGGAACGAACGGCCTCGATCTGCTTTGAAAAGCATCTAAACAGAGCTGACATGGCCTGTGGCACGCCCGTGTCACAGGCCCTATTCCTTGAGCGGTTAGAGAACCAAATCAATCTGGAATAGAACATGGGATACGACATGCCCATGTCACTCCCTGACACGCCCGTGTCAACCAGTATACGGTCATGTCACTGGCCGTGTCACCCCATCAACACAAGGCCGAAACACCCGAGAAGAACACGGCTAAGGCACATGCCTGTGTCCTTGGCCGTGTGCCCAACACGCCCCTGTGACACGCCCATGTCACAAGCCATGTACCACACTCAACCCAACTCCACTCAACGCCACTCAATGCCGCCCGGTTACCCACACGAGCAGGACACGCCCCGGGACATGCCCGTGTCCCAGGCCGTATCGCCTCTCGACGATCGTCGATCGTGATATGTCGAGAACTTGACTTGACACACATCGCAAAGGACATGCCCTGGGACACGCCCGTGTCCCAGGCTGTGTGCACCAGACATGCCTTGGGATACGCCCGTGTCCCAGGCCGTGTCGCCCAGCCTAACCCCATTTTGGGACTTAGGGTTTTTGGGCTGTTACAATCCTACCCTCCTTAGAGAAATTTCGTCCCGAAATTTAGCGCAACGCAGATACCAACACAACCACATCAACACAAGTATTTTCACAAACACACATACAATATATACAAAGTACAACATACAAGAAATAAAGTGCACACTTGACTTTATTTCCGCTCATCTGCGTCCTTAACCAGCTTCTTGATAGCCTCTTGCAACTCCAGCTAAAACACTCGAGGCTATTGTACGTCATGATGTGAGCTTCGTGGTTCCTGCACTCCGAGATTGTACACTTGCGGTTGCGCCCGGGATGCAGATGATCTCGCCACTGCCTTACCCTTTTCCTCATAGGACGCACCTGACTTATTCTCACCCTTCGAGGCGCAACTCCAACAATCTCGGGCGATATGCCCCTACCTCCCACATTTAAAACACGTACGTGTCTCCACACATCCTTGCCCATACATTGCTTCCGAAGTAACATTCGACTGAGCTTGTTCAGCAGGCCTGAACCTCTTCTTATCACGTTTCTCAAACTCTGATTGATCGGACTGCGGAACTTTGAACTCCGACTTTTTCGCCGCCAAGTTTTTCTTGTCTTGCACCCGTTTCAAATATTTCTCTAGCCCACAAGCTATATCTACTAAGGCTTGGAAGCCTTGGTTCACTGAACTCGGAAGCACAAATCTCAACTCATCTCGGAGTCCCTCATAAAATTTGTTCGTCTTTCGTGCTTCTTCCGCAAAAGTCGACCCCGCAAAATGCCCTAGCCTGGTAAATTCATGTAGGTAATCATCCACAGACTTCTCCCCCTGCACCAAACGTTGGAATTCGTTCTCCATAGCAATTCTCCGCGATACTGGAAAATACTTTGCCCAAAACAATATGGAGAATTCATCCATCGAAATCGCTCCCAAGCCTCTGCCTGCCAACTGGTGCATCTCGACTTAATCCCACCACAGTCTCGCCTCTCCTTCTAGTAGGAAAGTGGCTAATGCCACTCTCTGCGCCTCATTAATCCCGAGCGCTGTCAGGATCCTCTTCACTCTAGAAAGCCAATCTTCCGACTGCGTTGGGGAATTCACCCGACAAACGTAGGTGGATGAAAATCCATAAACCACTTTAGTTGCTCGTTAGTCGCTCGCTCGTCCACCCGAGCTTCAACACGCTCTTGTCCTGCACCAACCCGAACTAACTCCACTACAGGCCTTGCCTACCCAACAGTTGTGCTTGAATCATGGCAAATACTGCCTCCGCAACTAGGCATACGGTTTCCGCAAAAGGAGGAGGTGTGGGCACCTCAGCTGGTGCCGCACTCTCATCCGAACGCTGGGGCTCAGACTGCCCAACACCACTCCTTGTCACCTATATGTGAACAAGATATCAATAAGAAACCTCCAATCCAAAAAGGCAAACATACTGACTACACTCGCGCACATTCCAAGTGGACATTCTTGAGTTCAATTATGTTAAAATGGTTCGCACGTGCGCGTGCTCGCCATAATAGAAGGTCTGGCCGGGGCCCCACATTATATGCCACAAACAGACGGCGAGGTCACATATTAATACAAAAATACCATCCACTATATAGGTGACAAACAAAGCAACGGTCAGCATTCAACTGACCAATTATAACGATCCTCCCCTTACCTGGGGCAGTGGTTCCTTTCCTGCATAAAATACAATCACAACATGTATAGAAATATATCAATACACAATATCATCACAAATGTCGGCTTTCGTGCCAGACGCTCTGTACACTTAGGACACGCTTACGATGTATCAGAACATCCTTCGTACACCACCGACTAGAGGTTCTTAACTTATTGGCGATGGAGCATAGTCTACTACAGCGCGTAGACTGGAGACCCTCTCTCCCATCCCATTCAGAGGTAGTAACCTCATGGCAACCATGAGCAGTATCAGTCTACCTACCCACTTAGTTTAACAAGCCTAGGAAAATCGCCCCGCTGCATTGCTACCAATCGACCGCTCACTCGATCCTACCACTGAACTTGTTTGGTGGCCCACCCACTCAGAGGTTCTTAACTTGTTGACCATGGGCATCAGCCGCCAAATACCTATTGGATACCTCTCACACCCAGCCACTAAGAGGTGCTCGCTTATAATAATCTGATCATTGAACTTGGTGGGTGCCCTACCAACTCAGAGGTTCTCGCATTCCTTTCTCAACACCGACACATAGTGCCACTTTCCAGTCCATCATACGGTTCATACCGAGCATACAACCAAAGAAGCTATGCAAAGCTTCCTTACCACACTTCACAAGCGTTCTCACATGCTCTACAAGCTATTCGATGTATACACAGAGTCTTCTCCGGATCCCAGCATCACAAATCAAGATTATACATCCAGATGGGCTTCACACAGCATTCCTATTCCATCCTACACACTTTCGGATCTAAATACAGACTCAACCACCAGAATCACTTACGCTCTTCCATCTTTTGATGGAGGATTCCATAGAAATACATGCATAAACAAAGTGCTTCACCTGCCCATGGAAGAAAGACCGATACCCTTGATGATAGCTTTGGCGCCATGAAAGAACTAGCCGGATGGAAATAACAACAGCGGCCTTGCCTCTGCAACGCTAAACTCGGCTCTCGATTCGGACCGCTGAAGCTCCACCGGCGGTCGGAAAGCTTCTCCTTCTTCCTTCCTTGCTCTCCTCTCTCTCTTCTCTTTATAAAGAGAATGACCAACATAAGAATGAGATATTCATCTCCATTCTCGGCTTTATAATAGCAGGGATGAACTTGGACCACAGATCTAAATAGAAGGGAACGAACGGCCTCGATCTGCTTTGAAAAGTATCTAAACAGAGCTGACATGGCCTGTGACATGCCCGTGTCACAGGCCATGTTCATTGAGCAGTTAGAGAACTGACTTAATTTGGAACAGAACACGGGCTACGACACACTCGTGTCAACCAAAACATGGTCGTGTGACTGTCCGTGTCACCCCATCAACACAAGGCCGAAACACCTGAGAAGAACATGACTAAGGCACACGCCCGTGTACTTAGCCGTGTGCCCAACACACCCCTATGACACGCCTATGTCACAGGCAGAGTACCACACTCAACGCCACTCTACTCAATGCCACTCAATGCCGCCCAGTTACCCACCCGAGCAGGACACGCCCCGGGACATGCCCGTGTCCCAGGCCTTGTCGCCTCTCAACGATCGTCAACCTTGTTATCTCGAGAACTCGACTTGATGCACATCGCAAAGGACATGCCCTGGGACATGCCTGTGTCCCAAGCTGTGTGTACCAGACACGCCCTGGGACACGCCCGTGTCCCAGGCCGTGTCACCCAGCCTGACCCCATTTTGGTACTTAGGGTTTTTTTGGGTGTTATAGGGGTATCCAAGCTTATCACATTCGTAGTTGTTGATGCGGCAAGCAGCTACTGCGCCATTTTCTGAAGACCCCTTCTTAATGAATATCGGGCGGTGGTTTCCACCTATCACTTGGCAATCAAGTTTGTAGTAGGAGGAAAGCATCACCAGGTCAGAGGCGACCCAAGGGAGGCCCGAGAGTGCTAGGTTAAAATTGTCAACATGATCCAGCAGGTGCCTCCTCAGACGGCTCTAGTCGCCGCCTCAAAAGAAATAGACCCCCAAGAAGAGATCGGAGATCAGGAGGAAATCTAGGAAGGAGTTCACCTGGAGGCTGCTCAAGCAACCCAAGGAATTCCATTTGGCGTAGATGAAGAAAAAAGACTTTCTATTAACTCGGAGCTCCCTGAAGAAGAAAAGGTAGAGTTGATTGACTGCTTTTTGAAGAACCTGGATGTCTTTGCCTGGGCAGCGGAGGACATGCCCGGAGTACATCCTGATGTAGCTTGCCAGCACCTCAATATTGATCCTAACTTCAAACCTGTTCAACAAAGGAAGAGGGATGTGGAGACGAAGATGGCCGAGCCAATCAAGGAGGAGGTTGTGAAGCTTCTCAAGGCTAAGTTCATTCATGAAATTCAATACCCAGCCTCGGTATCAAATGTTTTAATGGTGAAGAAGCCGGGGGAAAAATGGAGGATGTGTGTTGACTTTACCAAATTAAATAAAGCGTGCCCCAAATATTGTTATCCCCTACCTCAGATAGACACTTTAGTAGATTCTGCGGTTGGATATCCTTTTATGAGTTTTTTAGATGCATTCTTTGGTTATCACCAGATAAGGATACATATGCCTGACATTCCCCATACATCTTTTATCACAAACGATGGCTATTACTGCTATCTTGTGATACCTTTTGGACTAAAAAATACAGGCGCTACTTATCAACGCATGATGAATTTTGTTTTTAAAGAACAAAAAGGAAGAAATTTTGAAGTATACGTTGATGATCTTCTTATTAAAAGTAAAACCCATTTGCAAGACCTCGCAGATACATTGACTACTCTGTGGAGGTATAACCTGAAGTTAAATACGTTGAAATGTATCTTTGGAGAAAATAAAGGTAAATTTCTCGGTCATCTCCTTACCCCCGAAGGGCTTGCCCCTAACCAAGATAGAGGTAAAGCAATCCTCATGATGAGTTGTAAATATATGCATTTTTTAGTATTTTATTTAAGTAGTTTTAGAATGTTTTAGTTATTTTCTGTTATTTTTCTTTAATAATATGCTTCTTTTTGTAAATTTTATTTCAAACTTAGTTTATTTTTATTTCTGAAATTTTACAGAAATGGTCAAAAATTGAACTAACACGCCCATGTCCATAACCGACACTCCCGTGTCATGCCCTCGACGATCGCTGAGCTCAACCAGACGCTCGACATGTAGAATTCATCAACCCGAGTAGGACACGCTCGTGTCCATCCTGACATGCCCGTGTCGATGTCGGCAGTCAATGCCTCCAGCCAGCAAAGATCAAATTGACTTCCTCTACCCAGCTGCCCAGTCATGCCACCCTACACGCCCGTGAAAAGCTTGTCACACCCGTGACTGCCCTGTGTACAACCCCAAAGACAGCTCTGCAGTCAAATCTCTGGATCAACTCAGCTACAGTGCCGACATGCCCCCCGACACGCCCGTGACCTAGGGCATGTCGCACCCGAAATTTTGCCAATAAATAAAATCTTTCTGTAAGCTCACTTGTTCTTTTTTTGGACCTTTTTGCTAAAAGGGTTGTGCTATTTGATGCTTTCTAAGGCTATGTAAGGGTAATTCCCCCCTATCTTTAGTTCTTGCTTTTAGCTTTGGTTGTAACTCATCTTTTACTTAATAAAATGTGTTTTTTCTTCCTTATCTGGTTTTGAAATGCATCTAAGCACCTCTCCTTATGCAATCTTATTTTCCTTTTGTTTTAGCTTTGATAAATTAGTTAAGATTTAGGATTTTATAAAAATTTTAGCCGTTGTATCGCCTTTTTTTTCATCCCTAGTTTTTTATGTTTAATTTTCCCTTTTTAGTCTTTTTTTCTTTATTTTCATTCTTATAGTTTTATAAAAACATCTTTCAAAGTGTTTGTTTTTTTTCCTTTCATTAACTTAGGTTTTATATTTTCATAAACCTTTTTCATTCCTTTTTAGTTTATTTTCAATTTTTAGTAGTTTTTATAAAAATTTAAGAATGAAAAACGTAGTCGTTTTAATTTTTGCACAACTTTGTTTTTTGATTTTATTTCCAAAAATTTTTGCTCCGTTAATTTTAACTTCTCTTTTTATGCATTTATACCGTGTTATAACGGTAGAAATGTAGTTGTTTTAATTTTTCAGCATCTTTGTTTTTCTTATTTTTTGTATGTGTGCGTGTGTGTATGAGTTAATTTTTATAGCTTTCTTTCAATTTATATAGAGTGTGTGCGTGTGCGCATTTATTTTCGCCTACTCGTTAAGAGTAAAATGACGTGCTTTCTTTTCCCGCCTACTCGTTTGAGTAGGACTTGCAATTTACTGCTTTCAATTTCTTCCTACTCATTTGAGTAGGACTTTGCGTGTTTGTGTTTTCATTTCCATAGAGTGCGTGTGTGGGTGCATTTATTTCTTCCTACTCGTTTGAGTAGGGCTCGTTTTTATTTCCCACCCACTCATTTGAGCCGGGACTTGTCATTTATCGCTTTCATTTCCCGGCTACTCGTTTTAGTAGGACTCACACTTTACTGCTTTCTTTACATCTTTCATTTACTGCTTTCTTTTTCAGCTTTCATTTACCGCTTTCATTTTATCGCTTTCTATAGCCGTCCCCATTCCGATGAGTGGCTAACCGCTCTTATCCATCAATATCGAAGAGTATTGGGACAAAAAAATCTCTTTAAATAATTAAAGGTCCTTTTTTTCTCGTTAATTAAAAGTACTTAAGGTTTGCCCCTGGTTAATGACGCGTAGGACCGCATATCGATGTGTGGGCTCTATTTCCGTTGTCCATACGCTAGCTAGCCGAGAGTCCATGTGTATGGACCGATCACCCTTGGGTAAAGAGAGTTCCACACTTACCCTCGAGAGAGGAGGCACGTAACTCTACCGGATTGGGTTCCCTACCCAATAACTAGGTTCTTAGCGTAATGCGGGCATTAAGAGGAATCCTTTGTTGGACTAACATTCGTTCGAATATTCTTAATGTTCAGGTGAGCGATATTCCTAGAGATAAGTGAGCTCATTCTTTTGGAACCTCCACGACCAAGTTTTCGCCATAATTAATTTGAAATTTAGGATCTCTTTTTATTAAAAGTTTATTTTTGTTCGAATTCAATTTGATATCGTTGCGCTATTTCTTCATCAACCTTCCGTCATTTTTCTTCTTTCATTTTCTATATTTTTATATCCGCCATTAATTAAATCAAAGCACAAAAATATTATCGGTAAATAATAGCCCTTAAGGGAAAGAGTAGAAATCGGCAAACCGACCCCGAGAACAATACGACCCCGATATTCCTCCCAGGGAATATCCTGTATTGCATGCGATAGGTGCACTTGCCTCCTTTCGTTAAAAAAAAAAATCTCGCCCGCGAGCTCTTATATCTTTTATCTAAATAAAAAACTCTTCTCTTCTTCTTCAATCTTTAGAAAATTAAAATAAAACAAACAGGAGGCGCTCACGGCGCGCATCGAGTTTTTGGCGCCGTTGCCGGGGAAATTTTCATTTTTCTATTTTGAATTCCTGAAAACTATTACTCTTACCTTTTACTTTATTTATAATAAAAATAAAGAAATGGCCAACAAAAAAAATATTTATAATAATAATAATAATAACTACTTAAAAATCTAAAAAAACTAAAAAAAAAACTAAAAAAAAAACTAAAAAAAAAACTAAAAAAGTAGAAGATCTAAAAAATCTAAAAAATCTAAAACTTAAAAAACTAAAAAACCTACCTAAAAACCAATATATATATATATATAACCTACTTAAAAAAACACCTAAAAAATAATAGTTTGTTATTAAAAATGTATATATGTTTTTTTAACTTATTTTATTTATCTTATTTTGTTTTAACTTTTTTCTTTTTTGGCGCGCCTCACGATATTGTGAGCATTAGGGGACCACATTTTTGTTGCTCTCATATTGCTAAGACGTTAGTTTACGAGTCACACACGCACTTGCCATCCCCTACCGCCCGTAAACTTCTAGCCGAGTTTATCTTTATAATATTTTCTGTTATATTTTTGTTATTTGTTATTAATAATGCATGGTCATTACTAACGGGCCTCCCCGAACGCGTTTTCATGGAAGCTTTCTTAACTCTTGTTTTTATTTTGGTACATAAGTGTTTAGTCTTTATTTTTTATTTCTCGTACTTAGTGCAATATTAGGGATAATGTTGGACTTAAGTATGTGGGTGTTTTCCTATTTTTGTTTTTTTTTTCTGCTATTTTATTTTCGGCATCCAAAAAAAATACAAAAAAAATTGCAAAAATTTAAAACATCAAAAAATAAAAAAATTATTGTTTCATGTTTTTATAATTAAAAACTCAAAAAAAATATGTAGAAATATCGCTCCGCGACATTCGACTCATCGAACCAACTATCTAAATAAGAGTCTATTAGAGGGCGATCAAGTTTTTTACTTTGTAATTATTTTTTTGTAAATATTCTCTTTCCTCTTCTTTTCCCCTCTTTTCATTGTAAATAACACTTCCTCCTTTCCCCTTTCTTGTAAATAACTTGAAAAATAAAACAATTTTTTTTTTGAAAAATCCAAAAATCCAAAAAAACAATAACTCTAAAAATCCAAAAAAAGATAATATAAAAAACAAAACAAAACAAAAAAAAGATAAAAACCCTAAAAATCATAAAATTTTGATTATTATGAAACAAAAAAAAATCAAATATACCATTCTTAAATTTCTTGCTATCCAAAAATTTTGTTTTGAGTTTATTTATATGTGAATTTTATTAATTCTTTATTCACTATTCGTTTGTTAATTATTGATTAAAAAATTTAAATAGCTAGGGTTAAGTTTTAAAGAATTCATTATGCTTTGTTAAAATAACGGACTCGTTTTAGGCACTACTTCTAATTTTTCATTGATAGGAGCACGTGTATTATGTTAGAAAGTAACGACTATAGAATTCAATTATGTTTACTTTTAGTTTTCTGAAAAATTGGAACGTACAGTTTATAAAGGTTGCTGTCAATTTTTTTTATTAAAAATCTTGTTTTTTTCTTCCCCAATATTTATCATGTCCTACTTAGCATGATACAAATTTTACCCTTAAAAGATCATATGTCAATGGGAATAAAATTTTGTTCCGCAAATATAGGCACCCAATAATTTAAAAAGATTATATGTTATGGAGTAAGAGGATAAAATTCATTACTCCTACACCTATACATTGTGTTAATTTTATTATTATGAAGTTGAAACCGAAAAATCATATTAAGAAAACTAGATTTCATTTTTCTGATAATCCAAAAAGAAAAAATGGAGGTTTGAGAAAAAATTAGCTTGCCTCAAAATCCAAGCCACTTCATAAACCGCCAAACCCCCTTAGCCAATTTCACGACTCTAGAATTAATTCAAAAATCTTTTTGAGAGCATAATTTGTAAATTGCATTATTTTCTGTAAAACTCCTATAATCTAAAGTTCATATAATTCCAAACTATTTTTGTTAATCTAACAATTACAATTATTGCTTTCTATTTGATTACATCAATAAGTCTTTTGGCCAAAACTTTTGCCCTATTTAAATCATCTACATAATTGTAGGACTTAACTCTTACACCCCGTATGTTTATTTTGATCTCTCTTATAATTAATTAAGCGGTAGCTAAGCTTCGAGCTTTTTTTATTCCTTATAAATTCACCTCAAACTTTTGCTCTGGAATAGCAAAAGCTTAAGTATGGGGTATTTGATGAGTTATAAATATACTCATTTTTTAGTATTTTATTTAAGTAGTTTTAGAATTTTTAGTTATTTTCTGTTATTTTTCTTTAATAATATGCTTCTTTTTGTAAATTTTATTTCTAACTTAGTTTATTTTGATTTCTGAAATTTTCCAGAAATTGTCAAAAATTGACCTGACACGCCCATGTCCATAACCGACACGCCCGTATCACGCCCTCGACGATCGCTGAGCTTAACCTGACGCTCGACGTTCAGCTTTCATCAACCTGAGCAGGACACGCCCGTGTCCATCCCAACACACCTGTGTCGATGTCGGCAGTCAACGCCTCCAGCCAGCAAAGAACAAATTGACTTCCTCCACCCAACTGTCTAGTCACGCTCCCCTACACGCTCGTGACATGCTTGTCACGCCCGTGACTGCCCCATGTACAACCCCGAAGTCAGCTTTGCAGTAGAATCTCTGGATCAACTCAGCTATTGTGCCGATACGCCGCCCGACACGCCCGTGACCTAGGGCGTGTCGCACTCGAAATTTTGCCTATAAATAAAAGCTTTCTGTAAGCTCACTTGTTCTTTTTTTTGGACAATTTTGCTTAAGGAGTTGTGCTGTTAGATGCTTTCCAAGGCTATGTAAGGGAAATCCCCCCATCTATTTAGTTCTTGTTTTTAGCTTTGGTTGTAACTCGTCTTTTACTTAATAAAATGTTTTTTCTTCCTTATCTGGTTTTGAAATGCATCTAAGCACCTTTCCTTATGCAATCTTATTTTCCTTTTATTTTAGCTTTTATAACTTAGTTTAGATTTAGGATTTTATCGAATTTCTAGCCGTTGTAATCGCCTTTTTTTGCATCCCTAGTTATTTAGGTTTAATTTTCCCTTATTAGCCTTTTTTTCTTTATTTTCATTCTTA
The DNA here is from genome assembly GCA_039513925.1 of Platanthera zijinensis. Classification (NCBI taxonomy): domain Eukaryota; kingdom Viridiplantae; phylum Streptophyta; class Magnoliopsida; order Asparagales; family Orchidaceae; genus Platanthera; species Platanthera zijinensis. The sequence goes on from CM077087.1 coordinate 183,503,191, forward strand.
TAGTTTTAAAAAAACATCTTTCAAAGTGTTTTTTCCCTTTCATTAACATAGGTTTTATATTTTCGTAAACCTTTTTCGTTCCTTTTTAGTTTATTTTCACTTTTTAGGAGTTTTTATAAAAATATAAGAACGAAAAACGTAGTCGTTTTAATTTTTGCAAATCTTTGCCTTTTTGATTTTATTTTCAAAACTTTTTGCTCCGTTAATTTTAATTTCTTCTTTTTATGCATTTCTACCGTGTTCTAACGGTAGAAATATAGTTGTTTTAATTTTTCAGCATCTTTGTTTTCTTATTTTTTGTATGCGTGCGCACGTGTATAAGTTAATTTTTATAGCTTTCTTTCAATTTATGTAGAGTGTGTGCGTGTGCGCATTTATTTCCGCCTACTCGTTAAGAGTAAAATGACGTGCTTTCTTTTCCCGCCTACTCGTTTGAGTAGGACTTGCAATTTACCGCTTTCATTTTCTTCCTACTCATTTGAGTAGGACTTTGCGTGTTTGTGTTTTCATTTCCGTAGAGTGCGTGTGTGGGTGCATTTATTTACTCCTACTCGTTTGAGTAGGGCTTGCTTTCATTTCCCGCCCACACGTTTGAGCCGGGACTTGTCATTTATCGCTTTCATTTCCCGGCTACTCGTTTTAGTAGGACTCACACTTTACTGCTTTCTTTACATCTTTCATTTACTGCTTTCTTTTTCAGCTTTCATTTATCGCTTTCTATAGCTGTCCCCTTTCCAATGAGTGGCTAACCGCTCTTAGCCCTCAATATCGAAGAGTATTGGGACAGAAAAAATCGCTTTAAATAATTAAAGGTCCTTTTTTCTCGTTAATTAAAAGTACTTAAGGTTTTCCCCAGGTTAACGTTCAGTCGAATAGTCTTAATGTTCAGGTGAGCGATATTCCTAGAGATAAGTGAGCTCATTCTTTTGGAACCTCCACGGCCAAGTCTCCGCCTTAATTAATTTGAAATTTAGGATCTCTTTTTATTAAAAGTTTATTTTAGTTCAAATTCAATTTGATATCGTCGCGCTATTTCTTCATCTGCCTTCCGTCATTTTTCTGCTTTCATTTTCTATATTTTTATATCTGCCATTAATTAAATCAACCCACAAAAATATTATCGGTAAAATAATAGCCACTTCAGGGAAAGAGTAGAAAAAGGCAAACCAACCCCGAGAACAATATGACCCCGATATTCCTCCCCGGGAATATCCTGTACTACACGTGATAGGTGCACTTGCCTCCTTTCGTTTAAAACGAAATATCGCCCGCGAGCTCTTATATCTTTTATCTAAATAAAAAAACCCTTCTCTTCTTCTTCCATCTTTATAAAATTAAAATAAAACAAACAGGAGGCGCTCGCTGCACGCATCACCTCAAAATACCATCACCTCGTTCCCCTAAAGAAGTTCAGCAACTAGGGTGAAGGCTAGCAGGCCTTGGAAGATTTATTTCAAAAGTAGAAGATAAAAGCGCTTTGTTTTTCAAAACACTTCGTGGGGGATCTAAATTTGAATGGACCGAAGAGTGCGCGAAAGCTTTTGAGCAACTTAAAAAGAAACTCACCTCAACTCCTTTGCTTCAAAGTCCTCGAATTGAGAAATATTGTACATCTATCTAGGAGTTGGCTCGGAAGAAATAAGCTCAGTCCTGGTTAAAGAGGAATGAAGAAGGCAATATCTGGTATATTATATAAGCCATATATTGAAGAATGCTGAAACCAGATATCCGATCCTCGAGAAGCTTGCACTGGCACTGGTAATGTCTGCCCAAAGACTTCGACCATACTTCCAAGCACACTCAATCCAGGTGATTACTAATCAGCCATTGAAAAATATCCTAGAAAAACCAGAACACTCTGGGAGACTGGAAAAATGGGCAATTGAAATTAGCGAGTTTGATTTTTCATATATTGCCAGAACGGCTATCAAAGCATAAGTACTGGAAGATTTCTTGATAGATACAACTGAGTCCAATACTAAACAAGCGGATCAATCTCTGTTAGCATGGAAAATCTTCATAGATGGTGCTTCAGGCAAAAACTCCCCGGGAGCAGGAGTAGTCTCATTAACCCCAACGGGGTCAAGATAAAACAGGCCGTAAATTTCTCTTTTCCAACCACCAATAACCAAGTAGAGTACGAAGCACTCTTAACAGGCATGCGGTTTGCGAAGGAGTTGGGAATAGACCATGCGCATATTAAAACTGACTCTTTAGTAATGGCATCACAAGTGCTGGGAAATTTTGAATCAAAAGAGCCCACCTTGAAGAAATACTTAATGCTGGTGATGACAGAGATTGGGAGGTTTAAATGTTTCACCATTGAGTATGTCTCAAGAGTACACAATACTAAGACGGGCGAGCTAGCAAAGTTTGGTCTCCCCTCGGGAGAGACAACTTCAGAGCTTTTTTACCCAGCTACGGAAGAAGGGGAGTTGATGCAAGTGGAATAACAACCCTCTTGGATGGACCCGTTCAAATCATATCTTTCAATAGGAGAACTACCTCAGACATTGAAAGATAAGAGAAGATTCAGAATGAAAGCGACAAATTATAAACTTATCTCCGGAATTCTCTATAGAAAAACTTTTCTCTCCCCAATGGCAAGGTGCGTGTCTAAGGAGGAGATTCCAATGGTGCTCTGAGAAATTCACTCTGGAGAATGTGGTAGCCATTCAAGAGCAAGAACTTTGGAGAGAAGAATACTGTGGCAAGGTTATTTCTGGCCCACGATGAGAAATGTTTTAGAATCCTATGCAAAGAAGTGTGCCTAGTGCAAAAAATTTACTCCGCTTCAACTCCAATCATCTCAGCGACTTATGTAAATCACCACACCCTAGCCTTTCGCAGTTTGGGGAATGGATATCCTCGGACCATTTCCCATGGCGAGTGGGCAGCGACTTTTTATCTTGGTTATGGTTGATTACTTCAGCAAATGGATTGAAGCCAAGGCGCTAGCAATGACAACAACCTAGGTGATAAAAAACTTTGTGTGGGGGGAGATAATTTGCAGGCATGGGATCCCGATGGCAATAATTACGGATAATGGGCCGCAGTTCAACAATGAAGAGATGAAGAACATTTGCAAACAAGTCGGCATAAAACTGTGATTCTCGTCAGTTCATCATCCCAAAAGAAACGGCCAGGTAGAAGCAGCGAATAAGCAGATACACAATTTGCTAAAAAAAGAAAGTGCAAAATATGAGAGGCAGCTGGGCGGATGAGCTCTCTTCAGTTCTGTGGACCCTCAAAATAACCCCCTCATCAGCTACCGGAGAAACCCCTTTTAAGCTTGCTCATGGCTCAGAGGCTCTCTTCCTAGTGTAATTTGAGGTTCCGGTCCCAGGGTCCTGATGTCCAGGCAGAGTTGGGAAGACTGGCTTGAGATTAACAACGATAACATGAAACGTAGCTTGGATCAAATTGATGAAATGCGGGATGAGGCCATCATCAGGAAGGAAGAATTCAGGCGAAGGGTGGCCAGATATTTTGACAAGAATATCAGGGTTAAGCGTTTTTTGGTGGGAGATCTCATTCTGAAATTGGTAGACGTAGCCTCAAGAACTGGCTCAGTGGGTAAGCTGTGTAACGACTCCACCCGTTAAATAACATATAATAGAAGGTCCGGCTGGGGCCCCACACTATATGCCACAAACAGATGGTGAGGTCATAGGATAATACCATTAACGCATCCTAACACAGAGCATGCTAACGGAAGAGATACACACTTAGCTGAACTCATAGCAGGAATATCCACTAGATATATATAAACCAAAGTTATATACAACCACTCAAACGAGTGGATAACAAATACTACAGTCTTGCCTTAAGGCCTTACAGTTCCTCTTTAAACAGTATGGATTACATACATCGGCGCGCAGGCCAGCCATATATGAATAAAAGAAAATACAAAAGCTAGCCTTCAAGGGCTAGCAGCAATAGCAAGAGAGGCAACAACAGCAGTAGGGGCATCAACCCTTCATTTTCCGCTCGGCTCTCCAGCACCTGCATAGGGACAAACCACCCAGAAGGTGGCAAACAAGGCAACAGTCAGCATTCAGCTTACCAATTTATAACAATCCTACCCCTTTCCTGGTGCAGAGGCATTTCTTCCCTGCAGAGTATTAGCAATTGACAGATAATACATATTGTACTCTCACGCACAAGCAATCCATCACAACCGTCGGCCACCCGGCCTGACGATCTGTGCTCTAAGGCACACTTTTGGGTACACCGGCGAACCGAGATCAACACCATTGAGCATTTAGTCTTAATGGCGTGCATGCCGATGACTCTCATTATGCTACTAACGAAAGCCCAATGCCTTGACACTTCCTTGTACAGCCAACATAACGCAGGTATAGATCCACCACCCCCCATTGCTCAACTCGTCTTGCCATCACCAAGCACATCGTACTTGCGTCTATAATAAAAGACACAGGTCGGCTTCAACTTTCCAGTTCGGCACGAGGCCTTTTAGAGCTCGCATCTCCCAATCACCATAACGTCCGCCAAGGACTGGCGTCACACTAGCCACACTTTCCAAATAGGATTGGCTTCATTATCCATCAAGGACTGGCTACATCGTAGCCACAGCACAAACAAAATAAGGGCATTTTCATGCAGTTCCACATTCAAGTACTTCCTGCTACTCCCCTTCACAGGCATTGCCCAACGACCCCACTAACTACACGAGTATACGCGGAGTCTTCTCCGGTGCGTAAATGCAACATCACCAATCCAGACCAACATGTCCAGATAGGCTTCACACAGCATGCATATCCCGTAGTACATTTTTCCAGGTCTATATGCAGACTCAACAGGGGATTGCAACTATCAACCCACCAGAATCACTCACTCATTCCACCTTTTGGTGGAGAGGATTCCTTACTCATGCATAAAGAAGGACTTCACATGTCCAAGAAGTAAGATCGTTACCTTTGCCGATCTCTTGGGAGCCATCAAAAATCTGGCCGATTGGAAAGCACCGCAGCAGCTTTGCCTCCACGAAAGTATCCTCGGATCTCGAATCAGACCGTGGGAGCACCACCAAAGCCTTGCTCTTCTCCTCCTTCTCCTTCCTCCAAGCTCTCTCTCTTTCTCTCTTGATAATAATGAGAGAAGCCAACCCTCAGCCTTATCACTGCAGGAAAGAACCCGGGCTATTGGATCTAACTAGAAATAATTGGATGGCCGAGATCTGCCCAAAAGTCCAAATTTGACTTGAAATGGATTGTGACACGCCCGTGTCCCAGGACGTATCCCCCAAGCGGTGAACGAACCGACTAACTCTGAACTAGAACACGGGCTCCAACACGCCCGTGTCAAAAGGCAGACACGCTCGTGTAAGCTTTGACACGGCCGTGTGACTGGCCATGTCACCTTTTCAACACAGGCCCAAAATCACCCAAGAAGCACACGGCTAAGGCACATGACCGTGCCCCTGGCCGTGTGCCCAACACGCCCCTGTGACACGCCCGTGTCACAGGCCGTGTTCCACACTCAACGCCACTCAATACTCACCCGAGTAGGACACGCCCTGGGACACGCCCTGGGACACGCCCGTGTCCTTGGCCGTGTCGCCTCTCGACGATCAGTTCTCGAGAACTCGTGTCGACGCCTATAGAAAAGGACATGCCCTGGGACACGCCCATGTCCCAGGCCGTATGCACTAGACACTCCCTGGGATACGCCCGTGTCCCAAGCCGTGTCACCCAGCCTGACTCCAACTTAAGATTTTTGGGGTGTTACAATCCTCTCCCCCTTAAGATAAATTTTGTCCCAAATTTGTACTCAGTAAATAAACAAGAATGACAAAGCTATAACGTTAAAAGAGCTGTTATAACAAAATGTATACGGTCAACAGTTTATGAAAAAAGTTCGGGAAACTCAGCTCGCATGGTCTGCTCTTGCTCCCATGTTAGCTCGTAACGACCACAATTGTCCCATCGGACTTTGAACATCCCGATTATCTTGTTCCGCAACTGTATCTCTGCTCAATCATCAATCCAAATGGGTCTAAACTTCGTCGTTAGCCCATACTCGACCGATACATGATCATTCTCAACTATTTGAGCTGGATCCTTGATGGATTTGGGAAGTACTGAGATGTGGAGTACATCATGCAATCCACTCAACTCTGCTGAAAGCGCTAGCCGATAAGCAGCTTCCCCGACTCGCTCCACCACTTAAAACGGACCAAGGTATCTTGGACTTAACTTATTCAACCGCCGAATCCGAGATACGCCTTTGAAGGGTTTGATCTTCAAATAGACCCAATCGCCCATCACGAACTCCACGTTCTGATGCTTGGCGTTGTAGTACTTTTTATGTCGATCCTTGGCTATCAATAGCCACTCACGAATGTAGCGTATTATCGAGGTAGCTTCTTCGACCTCCTTTCGCCCATTCAGCTTGGATTCGCCTACCTCTGCCCAAGCTAATAGTGTATGACATTTACGACCATATAGAGCCTCAAACGGTGCCATACTGATGCTCGCTTGGTAGCTATTATTATAGGTATATTCAACCAAATAATTGTACTCTTCCCATTTCTTAACGAAATCTAGGGCGCACATACGCAGCATATCTTCAATCGTCCTGTTGGTTCGCTCAGTCTGGCCATCCATTTGGGGATGAAAGGACGTACTGAATGCTAACTTTGTGACCAACATTTGATGAATTAGCCTCCAATCAGTTGAGGTGAATCGCCCATCACGATCACTGACAAAGCTCCGAGGAACACCGTGCAGTCGAACAATCTGTTCCACATAGAGTTTAGCCAAGGATTCCACTGAATCATCTCTCTTGTTTGGAAGGAAGTGAGTCACTTTTGTCAACCGATCTACAATCACCCAGATAGAGTCATGACCGCGTTGAGATCTCGGTAATCTGTGCACGAAATCCATTGAAATATCATCAAACTTCCACTCCGGAATCGGTAACGACTTCAGGAAACCACATGGCTTCTGGCATTCCTCTTTTACCAAAGCACAAGTATAACATTCTGCCACATAACATGCTATGTCTTTCTTTAGTCCAGGCCACCAGAACAACTTTTTCATGTCTCTGTACATTTTTGTTCTCCCTGGGTGAATTGGGTACTTGGCAAAATGCGCTTCGTACATCAACTCTTCTCTCAACTTCCCCGTACTTGGGACGCACAATCGACCATCTTTTCGTAACAATCCCTCATCCCAGGAGAATTGGTCACCAGGACCATCCTTTGCATAGCGTTGGAGACTTTCATCAAGCTCCGTTGCTCGCCGAACTCTGTCTGTAAGGTCATATTGTACCTCCGTCAAGTTCAAGCATGCGTCGGTCGTAGCATCCTTGTCAACACAAGATATTTCTAACGCTTCCATCTCCTAAATTAGCCGCACATCATGTCTCTGCAACCAATTTGCCCGTATTGGGGTCCTAAGACTCAAAGAATCAGCGACCATATTTCCCTTCCCAGGAGTATAGTGAATATCAAAAGTGTAGTCCCCAAGGAACTCTATCCACCTCCGTTGTCGCATATTCAGATCCTTCTGATCTAACAAATACTTTAGGCTCTTGTGATATGTATAGATATCTACTTTAACGCCATAAAGATAGTGCCGCCACAATTTTAGAACAAAGATTACCGCCGCCAACTCTAAATCGTGGATGGGGTAGTTCCGTTCATGCACCTTTAGCTTGCATGAGCCATAAGCAATCATTTTACCAAATTGCAGAAGAACGCAGCCTAAGCCGCTTCCTGAAGCATCACTGTAGATCTCATAGCCGTCTGTACCACATGACGATGTTAACACAGGCGCCATGGTCAAATGACTCTTCAGCTCTTCAAAAGCTCGCGCGCACTCCGGTGTATAAACAAACTTATGATCTTTTCTCGTCAATGTGGTCAGAGGTAAAGCAATCTGTGAGAAATTTTCCACAAATCGTCTATAGTAGTCTGCTAGGCCAAGAAAGCTCCTGACTTCAGCCACTGAAGACATCACTGGCCAATCCCGTATGGCACTTATCTTTTCCGGATCTACTGCTATGCCCTCTCCACTTACCACATGGCCAAGAAAAGCCACTTAAGATAGCCAGAACTCACACTTTGATAACATGACATACAACTTATTCCTCCGCAGGGTATGAAACATCAACCGCAAATGGTTTGCATGATCATCTCCGAACTGAGAGTACACAAGAATATCATCAATAAACATAATTACGAATAAATCCAAGTACTCTCGGAACGTCCTGTACATTAGATCCATGAATACCGAAGGCGCATTACATAAGCCAAACGGCATCACCGTGAATTCATAATGCCCATAGCATGTCCCAAACACTGTTTTAGGATTGTCGCCTTCCCGAATCCGCAATTGATAATATCTCTATTTCAAATCCAACTTTGAATAAACGGTTGACCCCGTTAGCTGATCAAATAGGTCATCGATCCGTGGAATCGGATAATTGTTCTTTTCCGTCAGCTTATTCAATTCACGGTAGTCAATACACAAACGCAAACTATCGTCTTTATTTTTCACAAATAGAACATACGCTCTCCAAGGTGACATACTTGGGCGTATGTATCCCTGCTCCAACAATTCTTGTAATTGGACTTTAAGTTCAGCCATTTCCTTTGGTGCAACGCGATATGGTGAGCGGGACACAGGTTTTGCACCTGGCACCAACTTAATCACGAAGTCAATCTCCCACTGGGGCGGTAACCCAGGAAGATCCTTAGGAAATACATCTACAAACTCTGACACAATCGGAACTTCACTTACACTGGCCTTTGGCTCAACAGCCTGAATAAGCATTAAGAATAACTCTGCGCCCTTCCGAACAGCCCTGACGACTTGGAGTGCAGACAACAAGGTCCCGCCCACTCCTCGCATACCAGCAAACTTCGTCTCAAGTTCAGTATTCTGGCCCAGTGTGATCTCCTTGGAATTGCAATCAATCAAGGCACGCTTCTACGAGAGCCATTCCATGCCAAAAATCACATCTAACTCTGATAGCGGCAGCACAGATGCTCTTAATCCGAAATCTCGATTTCCTATATGCACATATACATCGCAAGTCCTATCCGCAAGCATGATATAACCATTCGGTAGTAGCACCTTTATACCATTTGTCGTCACATGACTCGGTACTCCAACTCTAGTTACGAAGTCCTTAGACAAAAAAGAATGCGAAGCACCCCTATCAAACAGGGCTCTCACCGGATTATTACTAAATCAGGACAAAGCCTGTAGCACACACATCATGCACAAGCTACATACAAAATATGCAATCAATATAACAAGCATTAACTTAACTCGTACCTGTGACGACGTCACTTTGCTTAATAGCCTCCTGTTGGCCAAGATTGTAGACTCTGGGCTGCGCCTGAGATGCAAAGGAATCAACCACTACTTTTCCCTTCTCAGCATAAGACACACCCTACGAGTCACCTATGGGTGGACAAGACACACATTAGCGACAATACGCAAGCAATAATAACAAAGTAGGAATGCGCAAATTCCTCAAACAAGTGTATTTGCATTTCTTAGTGGATATTCCAGAGTTCACTAGCCTTACAGCGGTTTGCACAGACATGTGCTCGCCACTCCACAAAATAATTTGACCACGAATTCGAAAGAGGAAGACCAAGACAAGATGATACCAAAATTTAATGACTCCACCCTTTAAATAACATATAATAGTAGGTCTGGTCGGGGACCCGCACTTTATGCCACAAACAGATGGTGAGGTCACAGGATAATACAATAAACGCATCCTAACACAGAGCATACTAGCGAAAGAGATACACACTTAGCTGAACTCATAGCAGGAATATCCATTAGATATATATAAACCAAAGTTATATACAACCACTCAAACGAGGGGATAACAAATACTACAGTTTGGCCTTTAGGCCTTACAGTTCCTCTTTAAACAGTATGGATTACAGACATCGGCGCGCAGGCCGGCCATACATGAATAAAAGAAAATACAAAAGATAGCTTTCAAGGGCTAGCAGCAACAGTAAGAGAAGCAACAGTAGTAGCAGGGGGATCAACCATTCATTTTCCGCTCGACTCTCCAGCACCTGCATAGGGACAAACCACCTAGAAGGTAGCAAACAAGGCAACGGTCAGCATTCAGCTGACCAATTTATAATAATCCTACCCTTTCTCGGGGCAGAGGCATTCCTTCCCTATAGAGAAATAACAATTGACAGGTAATACATATTGTGCTCTCACCCACAAGCAATCCATCACAACCGTCGGCCACCCGGCCCGATGATCTGTGCTCTCAAACACACTTTTGGGTACACCGGCGAACCGGGATCAACACCATTGAGCATTTAGTCTTAATGGCGCACATGCCTAAGACTCTCATTATGTTACTGACGAAAGCCCAATGCCTTGGAACTTCCTTATACAGCCAACATAACGCAGGTACGGATCCACCACCCCCATTGCTCAACTCGTCTGGCCATCACCAAGTACATTGTACTTTCGGCTATAATAAAAGGTGCGGGTCGGCTTAACCTTTCCTGTTCGGCACGAGGCCTTTTAGAGCTCGCAGCTCCCAATTGACATAACGTCCGCCAAGGACTGGCGTCATACTAGCCACATTGTCAAAATAGGACTGGCTTCATCGTCCATCAAGCACTGGCTACATCGTAGCCACAACACAAATAACACAAGGGAATTTTCCTGGAGTTCTACATTCCAGTATTTCCTGCTACTCCCCGTTCACAGGCATAACCAAACGACCCCACTAACTAAACGAGTATACACGGAGTCTTCTTCGGTGCGTAAATGCAACATCACCAATCCAGACCAATATGTCCATATGGGCTTCACACAACATGCCTATCCCGTACTACACTTTTCCGGGTCTATATGCAAACTCAACAGGGGATAAAAACTATCAACCCACTGGAATCACTCACTCATTCCACCTTTTGGTGGAGAGGATTCCTTACTCATGCATAAAGAAGGACTTCACATGTCCAAGAAGGAAGATCATTACCCTTGCCGATCTCTTGGGAGCCATCGAAAATCTTGCCAGTTGGAAAGCACCGCAACAGCTTTGCCTCCACTAAACTAGCCTCGGATCTCGAATCGGACCGCGAGAGCACCACAAAAGCCTTGCCCTTCTCCTCCTTATCCTTCCTCCAAGCTCTCTCTCTTTCTCTCTTGATAAGAATGAGAGATGCCAAACCTCAGCCTTATCACTGCACGAAAGCACCTGGGCCATTATATCCATATCGAAATAATTGGATGGCCGAGATCTTCCTAAAAGTCCAAATTTGACTTGACACGGCCTGTGATAAACCCGGGTCCCAGGCCGTGTCCCCCAAGCATTGAACGAACTGACTCACTCTGAACCAGAATACGGGCTCCAACATGCCCGTGTCATAGGGCAAACACGCCCGTGTCAGCTTTGATACGGCCATGTGACTGGCCGTGTCACATTTTCAACACATGCCCAAAATCACCCGAGAAGCACACGGCTAAGGCACACGCCCGTGTCCCTGGTTGTGTGCCCAACACGCCCCTATTACATGCCCATGTCATAGGCTGTGTTCCACACTCAATGCCACTCAACGTCATTCCACTCAGTGCCACTCAATGCCACTCAATACTCACCCGAGTAGGACACGCCCTGGGACGGCCGTGTCCCAGGCCGTATCGCCTCTCGACAATTAGTTCTCGAGAACTTGAGTCGACGCCTACAGAAAAGGACATGCCCTGGAAAACGCCCGTGTCCCAGGCCGTGTGCACTGGACACGCCCTGGGACACGCCCGTGTACAAGGCCACGTCACCCAGCCTGACTCCAACTTAAGATATTTGGGGTGTTACAAGCTGAATCCAAACTGGAATGGACCATTCATCATTAAAAAAAGTTTTGAAAAATGGGGCATACCAACTGCAAACCTATGACAGGGAATACATACCTTATACTTAGAATGGTGATGATTTAAAGTGGTTTTATGCTTAAACAAACACTTATCATAGGTATTCATTTCAATGATTATATCAATAAGAATTTCTTGTTAACACTTTTTCTTGCATATCACAATCACTTCTCCTTATCTGTAATTCAAAATAAAAGATCACTGAATCAAGAGACATCGCCAAGTCCATCTTGGACCCCCCCTAAGAATCATTATCATTAGCGTAACACCACAATGATCACGTGTTTCAGGGAGATTTCGCACCGTGTAGTGGGAGCTTGCAGATTCTCGCGCGGTGGGATACTGGATTTTGGATCCCAGGTTGTACCTACCTTTGCATTTTTTGGAGGGACAAGGTGTTTGTTAGCTCTACCATGCTTTGTAAGGGATAGCGTACACCTTGATGGTCTCTTGGTGGAAAGCAATGCCATTCGCCACCTGCCCATAGATCATCCAAGTTTGTACTCTCGAATACTCTTTGATACTCTCAAGCGGTGCCTGTAGGGAATCCACAACCCATTTGATCCTTTGAGGAAATCAATGCACCCCACGTGCACCTGCCCAATTGATCCAACCGGTCTTAATCCCAAGAAAGGGAGCATTGTTCTTTTTCTCTAAATTAACTTGAAGCGCACAACTCTAATAACCTCGCGAGGAAAGCAATGCCTGCCCAACAGACACCTGCCCGCATGGTCACATAAGCTGGCCATCTATTTAAATGCGGACAAGGTTCCGATAAACACACTAAGTCCGCTCAGTCCGCTCAGTTCGCCAGGATTCTAATAGGTTTGTCGCACAACTCTAAACCACGTGAGGAAAGCAATGCATTTTCTGCAGGCACCTGCCCGCATGGTCACCTGAGCCGTTGATCATCACTTCATATATTGTTATCGTTTACAGTCCGCAGAGCTAGATCTTTCAGGCCGCCACATTACTTGGGTGATGTGGATTGTTTTTTGTGACCCTGTGAGGAAAGCAATGGGCTTCGCGCACACCTGCCTGCTTGGTCACTAAAGTCTGTAACCCATCTTTCTCGGCTCGCCGAGTTTGTTTGTAATTATCTCAGTTCGTAACATCGATCATCAATATTTATCAAAATCAGTTAATGAATTTGCGGACTGGAATTGATATTTGCCAGAGTCCGCAAACTACTTGGTAAAGTTGGAAAATCACTCATTCGAGAAATTACGGTTAACTGCAGCTAAATCATTGCTATTATATAATTTGGCGGGCTATAACTCAGGCATTGCGGCCTGAATTATTATCAACCTTGGTTTTCCATCCTCTACACAGGTGGCCTAGATACTAAATGACGCAGACTAAGGCTCCGTTTGGGGGGACTTATTTTCACCGGTCAAGCGGTTACGACCGCATGAACCGGACCTTAATTAAGGTCCGGTTCATGCGGTCGTAACCGCTTGACCGGTGAAAATAAGTCCCCCCAAACGGAGCCTAATTCTACAAAGTTCTAACAGTGATTATTGATCATACACATTATAAACAACAAGGTCAACAAAATATTTAAGAGAACAAGAAGTGAACGATAAGAATAAGAGCTGATCAAAATATCCTTTGTATTCAATAATAAAAAATTTACATATTTTTTACACATTTGGCGACCTCTGATTGAGTCCGCCCCCTTTACAAAAAACAAAAACGAAATACACCTATTCAATCTGTCATCTTCTGTTTCTCTCCCACAGGAGTATCTGGACCTGAAGAGCCGTCTATGTTGGCGTTAGGAGAATAACCCAAGGAGTCGCTTCCGCTGTTATCCGAGCTCTCGCTGCTCGCGGAGTCACTCTGCGAGCTGCCATCTTTAGAGATGGATGAAGAGGCAAACTCGCTAGACTAATTTTCCCTTTGTTGGCTTGAACCAGCATCCTCAGGATCTTCATCATCCGCTAAACCTTCTTCACTTTCTTCTTCTTCCTCATCAACCACCGCCTTAAATTTTGTAGCTTGTTCCATCGCTGTGACCTGCTCCTTTAACTCAGGGAAGAGCTTAAAGAAGGGAACTGCTTCCACCCCGTCTTTGGCGAAGCCGTCTTCTATGAATCGCTCAAAGGCGACCTCAACTCTTTCCTTCACATAGGGAAGCATCGCGTCTTGGAAGCCATGATTTATAATATCATATGCGGTCTATAGAAGAAACAAAACACGTCAGTCTGCCGCGGATAGACAATAACGATCGTCGCGAATATAAAACTTACCGCTTCATTTTCCTTATGAAGATTGACCCTCTTCCCCAACCTCTTGTTTCTTTCCTTCAGCGATTTGTTCTCCTACCGAAGTTGCTCGTTCTCCTTGAGCAAATTGCGTGTCAAGCAGCCCAAGAAGTGGCTTGTCACCAAGCTATTTACATTGGCCTTGGAGGTCAAGAGCGGGAGGTCAGCGGGAGGGACATTCTTAAGATCACGCAAGTTACGTTTTTCGTAAAGTGCGGAGATCGCCACATGCGCGTGGCGGGATATTTTTGGAGTCCGCCAAGAAGGAAGAGTAGTGGATAGGCAGACATGCTTGTCCTTGGGTTGCCAATGGATCATCGGATTTCCCCGCAGATCCTTCTGATTCTTCCTAAAGCCTTGCATTCCAAAGCTTTCTGAAGAAGAGTAGTCAGCGGCAGAATCACCTTCCTCCCTTCTTTTTCTCTCTATTTCCTTTTTCCTTTCCCCTTGAGTAGGGGTCAGGCCACTTGGAGTCTGAGGTGGATTTACCAGTACCGCCACGATCGCTGCAAGAAAAGAAAATAAGTAAATTTATGGTAGGTCGTGGAGGATATAGTATCAGGTCGCAAAACGTACTCTCTTGATGAGCTACGATGCTCGAGCTGGGCAGGAGCAGGATTTAATGTTCAATGTCGAGTCTTTCTCCCGCCAAGAACTCAACAATTACGGTCTCCACCTCATTAAGCTTTACACTCTTGAAGGTGGAGTCCGCACGTTCCTGCGGGTGAGTATGCTCGAACCCCAGATCGCCCTTAAAGATCAAGTACCTTGAGGTCCAATTATGGATCTTGTTTGGCAGACCCATAACCTTCATTCCCTGGCAGTAGAAATATATCACTCCCTTGTACGGCCTTCGAAAGGGGTTATGGAGCGGACTGATAAAATCTTACTGAAAATATTCAAGGAAAATGCAATCTCCTCAGATCGCAGGTAAGAGATGTAGCTATAAATGGCGGTTAGGGTGTTCGACGCGAGCTGCCCCAGTTCCATGCCGTAGTGCTCAAATAATTCAGCGACCTCCCATAGCAGAGGAATGTTGAATCCGCAATCGAAGTGGTCGATCGGCGCCGCAATTTGAGTGGATGTGGCAGAATTAATCCTTTCCTGGTCTTCGGGCTGGCGGACGTGCACAGGCGAGTCGGCCATATACTTCTCGACAAAGGCCTCGAGGTCGGCATCAGTTAATTTGCATTTCTTTTGGTCCGTAGAATGAAAGGCGATCGCAGCATCAGTCCGAGCGGACACCATTTTCTAAGACCACAAGGACTTCTGCTTCGATCGCATTTCCTACAAAGAACGAAGGCTAGGGCTCTATTTATAGAAATTTGGGCTGATAGCTTTTTTAGCCAGTCCGTAAAAACTTATCGCTCAGTTCGCACGGACCTAACTCCTTTTTGTAAAAAATCGCGGACTCAAAGTCAGTTCGCCTAGTTCGCTTTATCTTCAGTATTCCTTTGCGATTTCAAATCAATTCGCAAAATATTTAGACATAAAGTCAGTTCGCATAGCTCGCATTCAACATCAACCTGCAGAAAGATGTTCATCACACAGATCGCAGTATTATTTAAATCACAGTATAATATTATACAAATCAAACAAAGTTTACATCACAATTCGATGAAAGAAGCAAGCAATTTTCAAGGCACACCAATTATACATCAAGCATCAAATCAAATGGTTTGCATCTACAAGCGGACTTAGCAGACTCTATGGTCAGGTCGCGCAGGTCGCTCCTGCCGATCCCTGCCAAGATGAACCTCCTGGTCGCTTCCTTCCAACACCTCTCCATACAGCTGATATATGAGATAGTGCATAGAGTTGAAGGTACAATGTATATGCGTGGCCTCTCGATCTATGCGTCTCATAAGAACAATGGGCTCGGCTACCGGCCTCTGACCCTCATCCTCTGCGGGCTGCCCACTCGTTGAAGCTGGATTCGCAGCTGGCATTTGCGGCCTCTCCGCGGAGACCTCAGAGCCTTGCTTGTTCTTTCCCTCTCGCACCAAACAAAGTATCTTTTCTGATAATGACGGGCGTCCTCGCCCAGCCTCCGCTTTTCCCTCTCGCCGGCCTCAAGCGCTTTTGATACGTTGGCGACTTGGTCCTCTAGAGCTTTTTCCCGCTCTATCCTCCTTTTCAGCTTTACTTGAATTCCTTCAAGCTTTTCTTCATACTTCTTTCTTTCTAATATCATAAAATTCTCCAAGCTAAGTTGCTCGCCTTGAGCGGACTCAATAATCGAGGTCGTGCTAGGCCGCTCTGAAGCATTTGGTTCAGGGGATGGCACAATCTCACCGGCTTCAACAGAGCCAGGTGGAAACTTTCGGCCTGCAACAAAGAAAACAAGGTTCATATTAAAACCCAGGTCACGGTGGACTCAAAATACAAATATAAAAAGTAAAACTTTGGGCAATCTCCATGGAGAGTTGGTGACTATCGAGTATAGGCCTCCTTATCCGCTCCGGGTCAAAAAAACTCAGTCGTTTTCTCCATTCACGATGAACTTTAGTTCTTTTCTCAGCCGCCAAGCTCGTTGAAACGACTATATCATCAGTATCGGTGATTATCTTGATTGACCTCGACCTCCGCTTTGGCGACTTATAAAGCCACTGATGCTTAAAGTGTTTGGGTGCCGGTTGAAGTTTATCTGACCGCAATAGTTCAGCTGCAGCCCGTAGATCCGCAACCTGCTTATCCGCAGTGACTTGTTTTGAGACCGCCTCCGCTTTTGCCTTCTGGGCGACGATCTCTTCTTTCTGTGCATCAATCCATTTCCTTAGATCATCTTCCTCATCTTCTTCAATAATTGATGTTGATGTGGGATTACCAACCTTCACCACTAATATCTCAACTTTGGACTACAGCGCCTCCATCAGTGATTGATTTATGTCAGCGAGCTGATCATTATCAATAGAGTTGAGTATTTCATTAGTGGTTAAACTAACCGTTGATAGGGAAGCACTTCCCAGGACAGGAGCATCTAGAGTGATGAAGCCAACTTCAGGAGCCACCTTGTCCTGCGGCTTGTGTTGTAAGCTCGCAGCACCAGTCTGCATAGAAATATTTTTCTCCTTTTTCGCCCGCAGCTTATTCTCTACCCGCTCAGCGACAAAAGACTTGTCCCACTTTCTCTTATTCTTCTAAGAGAGCGTTCCTTCCTCCATGTTAGCGGCGTCATTCACCGAGTCTGACAGATTCTTGCGGACTACCGGGTCAACTATGACCAGAGCCTGAGAAAGCAGTTATTGCTCAGCTTTTTCTCTTCAGTAGATCGCCTTTCCTATTCAAGGTAAACAACCGGCTGCTGAGCCTCTAGCGACAAGACATCTTTTTCCAGGTCTATCCTCAACATAAGAGTCCCAGAAGCAGAAGGATGCACTTCCATACCCGCTGAGTCTGCGGGGTTCTGGTCAGTGTTAGCCAGCAACTCTGATGCCTTGTACGCACTTTTAGATGGCACATTTTGGGAAATAGAGGCATCTGCGGACTTCTTACGTTCAGGTTCTTTGAAGTTGCAAACTTTGTCAGTCTTTGCTTGCTCCTGGGAAGTTTCTCCTATATGGAGGAAAGGCATTCCTCCTCTCATACAACCTTCTTGGTTTTCCTGCATGGCTCTGTTTTTTCCATCCTTGAAGAAATATTGCCGAGGAACGCTCCGAGCCTAACCATCCCAGACTGTAGTGTGCAAACCGCAAGGGGTGAAAATTTACCCGTATTGCAAATAGCTTTTCGTAAAAATAGAGTTTCTAGTGATATTTATAGTGCTAACAACATTAATGAGGGTTATGCACTCGGGGGTTAAGAAAACATTTTCGAAGTTTTCCCAAAACTTAAAAATGTGCGGGGATTATGTTAACCCCAGAATCCGCAACATGTTCAACAAGGAGATAGGTCTTCCCCCTCCTTCGGCGGATTCAGTTTATGCAGTCCGCTCAGGTCGTCAAGACCATGCAGATCCAGGGCTCCCTAGCGGCGGACTGCATTTCCCAGTCCGCCCAGGTTGCCCAGTCAAAGGTGATCAGCTTCCCAGATTGTCTGCCATCTCTTCAGGCAGAATCAAGCATCAGCTCGCACAGGTCGCGGCACTTCAGCCAGGATCGTGCCCCGCAGCAAGACTGAAGCTCTAACTCGCGAGCCTAGTCCGCCCCTCTTGTCCGGACTGGCTTGTCTTTTCTTTTTTGATTCCCGTCACTGCTGCCATGTTCTCCTGTACCCTGGGCAGCTGGTTATTTTAGCCATGCCCGTTTGGGAAGGCCCTCGAACCTATAAATAAGGGGAAGTGGTGCACCCAAAGTACATTGACTCGAGCCCAGGATCCCACTTATTAGAGGCTGCAGACTCAAATCTCAGACTTTGTGGTCTCCATCCTGTCTTGACACCACCGCGATCAGCAGTCCTGATTACTCCTTTCTTTGTCCACTAGTAAACAGTTGCATGAAGTTTCCCTAACCTCTTTTTCCCATCTGCCGGAACTCGAGGGCACATTTCTTGCATCAACATAGCAGAAATAAAATTTCCAGCAGATATAAAAATAAGTGCTTTTAGAATTTAAAGAACATAACAACAAAGTTTAAACTTAATAAAAACTAAAAGTCCTTTTTAGGAGCAGCTGCAGGAGAATCTAAAGATAATTTAGTGAAGATTAACTTCCTGTTGGGGTGTTTAGGTTCTCTTTGAGTCATCATTAAATCTTGAGATCCAATAATCTTCAAAGATGTGGCTCTAGGCACAACTGCCTCTGGATGCAGACTCGTGTATTTATCAACATTGAATAAGTTCTTTACCTGATATTTGTCATGCTCCTTTTGTGTGTAAGAGGACATGGTTGAGAACTGAGAGGTGTCCTTTCCTTCTGCTTTAGCTTTATTAATCTGAGATAGAGCAATAAGCTCATTAAATCTAGTCATTCTGAAATTTGGGTCCATTTCTGGATCATATTTTTGTGAAAGAGGCTTTTCTTGATTTGATTTTTGTTGACTGCTGCTTTGACTTGTCTGCTGGCTACTTTGCTTTGCTTGCTGTTGTTTGTTTCTTTGATTTCTTTGAGTATCAGACCTTAAGGGTCTATCTTGTCTGCTCTGAGTAGGTCTGGATTGATGATGAGAAGAAGTGGTCCTATGAGAAATATTTCCTGCTGTTCCTGCTGTTAGAGGAGGAGGTCCTCTGCTAGACCTTGGAGGTGAATGATACCTTTTCATTTTCTTCCTCCTTTTATTTTCATTTTTAGAATACCTCATCAAATGTGGATGGTCTGGTGTAACAGTAATCCCATGCAAAATATAATATGGGATATCAGCTGTAGAGGAAGGTTGAGGAGCAACCTTTGCAGGAGCCTTATTTTTCTTGAATTTTCTCTTCTTAGAACTAGAATCATCTGACTCATTTGATTCTACATCATTATCAGAATCTTTTACAGGTCGATCATATAGATCATCTAGCTATTTAATCAAATCTGACTGATCCTTAACTAAAACTACTAGCAGTGTATTTACAATATCTGTATTAACTTGTGTATATACACTGTCATTATCTTGTTCCATATCTTGAAAGAGAATATCATCAAAATTAGGCATTGGAGTTTCATCCCAAGTAAAGGTAGGAGGGGAAGAAACTTGAGTAATGCTAGAAGATACAACTGTAAAGCTAGTCCTTCGTTGTTCTAGAACAGCAGGACTAACATGGGCAGTATAACATACTATAGCTTTAGAAAATTCATGCTCAATAACTTGAAAAAACTATGCAGAGTATCAAAATAAGATAATAAATACTGCAAGTTGACTGGGGGATGAATAGAGACATCACTATCAGTAAAAACTTCTGGAATAGCTGCTACTGCTTCTTTAGCAGAACTGAGCATCTCTATATCTGGAAAAATAACGGCTGCTGCTAGACTTTCTAGAGCTTCTGTTGCTGTTGGAACAAGAACTGATGGAGCTTATTCATAAGGCATCTCCCCCTGCCTAGTTCCAGGGAAACCTGAATCTAGGCCCCCATAAGAAGGGAAAAAATTGGAGGAGGCAAGCTTAAAAGAGAGAGCAGAGATAGAAGCTATAAGAGGAGCTATGACTTCATTTATCAGCTTCTTGTGTGTGGGGGTCATAAATTCAAGAATGTTAGCAGAAATAAAAGAAAAATCAGCATACATAAACTCATTAAGATTCTTAGCAGATGTTGAAGGTGGATTTGGAGTAGAAGAAGATGGAGTAGAACAAGTTGGGCAGATGGTGAAGGCATGTGGAATGGAGGTAGAAGGGATGATATGAGGAATGTCACTTGGAATGAGTTCATGGATTGGTGAAAGTGTTAGAGATGTATGTTGTGGATATTGTTGAGATGAAGCTAGTAGAGTTGGAGATGAATGAGGTGAATATGGCCGTTGAATAGGTGATTTTGCATGAAATGAAGTGGAAAGAACTTCTATAGATAATGAAAATTGTTAAGAAGCTAGTGGTAATGATGGTGGTGACAGATGAATTTGAGAATGAGTGTGGAAAGATGTGGATGGAACATCTTCAAGAAGAGTTTGCTATTGAGTAGGTGGAGATGACTGCCTAGGAGAATTTTGTTGAGATGATAGAGAAGAAGAAATTGGAGGAGCAGAAACTTTTGATGGGGTTGGGTGAGAGGCTGGAGCCACCCTTGTGCCTTAAAAAGCTTTCCTGGATGAGGTAGCCCTGGAAGGCTTAGGGATAACCCTCTCCCATCTTTAAAACAAGGCAGAGGTAAGCCTTTTAGATGCATTAATATGGGTGGTCTGTGAGACCAGGAGTTCAAGGAACTTAGCATATAGGAAAATTCCTAGTACCCTACCATAACAGACATCCTTATTATTAATTTTCTTCTTAATTGAGTAAAATAAAATCATCCCCTAGTTTATAGGTTTCTTATTCACCAGAGCACACATCACTAAGAACTGGTGTCTGGTCACATATTCATGGGCAGAGTGTTTGCCCAGAATGACCTTACCAACAACATCAACTAAAAATTTCTACTCAATAGAAATTTTTTTCTTTAACAGGTGGTTAGGGTTTCCTTTTGTATGACCCATTCTATATAGCATTTCATCACACTCAGAACTAGATATATCTATGTCATCTTCTCCATTAAAAAAGCCAAAAACTTCAGAAAGAATTTCTGGTGATAAAGTAATCTGATTTCCAGAGATTGATCCAGTAATCTGATCAGGAAACCTTGTTATGTGAATCCATTCTTTGATTTCAGCAACTGGGAGTTTGATCCTTGTGGTCATGAAGTTCTTAAGAGTTTGATCCTCAAAAAATTTCAGAATGTACTGGAACATTTGGTCAGAATGGCAGAAGGAATCCATGTCTATATCGAAACCAGCATCAAATTTCATCGCCGAGAGGGTTGCCTGTGAAATCGCCATCTTCCTGCAAGACAAAGAGATCAAGTCTAACGGAAAATAGAGAAAATGCGAGATAGAGTTCGATGAAAGCCTAATCCTTAACTTCCATAGTGCAAACTTATTTAGATTGCACACAGGAGGTCTAGTGCTTGAATATTCTTTATTCTGTGCTATGATAAATTTCAAGGTAAAATAAAATCTATCAGATCTTATGGTTCAGGTGCTAGCCTGTAAAACCAAAGAACCAACCTCTGATACCAATTGAAAGTGAGGGATAAATATACATTACACAAGAGGGGGGGAGGGAGTGAATAGTGTATTTTAAAAACTTTAATTTATTTTTATAGAGTATTTAAAGTAAAGGATATATATATATAACAAAAATCACAGCACACAAATAAAAAGAATAACAATCACAGACAACATAAGGAATTTATAGTGGTTCCCCAATAAATATGGGTACGTCCACACTTCTACCACCATGGTAGGAATCCACTACAGGTTTTTGATCAGGTGCCCTACTACCAAAAGATTTATTTTCTAAGGGAGATCTAGGAACCCTTTGATCTTTGGATTAGGTTCCCAAAAACCAACTTAATTCTTTTGATCAGGAGACTCAAAAACCAAAAGATAACTTTTGAAGGGAGTTAAAAATCCTGTACACAGCTTATGAAATAAACTAAAAGTGGTGATGTCTTCTCTATCAAGATTCTCTGAGAAGACTAGTGGATGTTCTAAGCAAAAAGCTCCCCTGATTTGAGTAGAGTTTATGATCAGGAGAGGGGGTCTTTTCTTCAGGGTGTAGGCCTTCTTGTATCAGACAGATGAAAACTTTGCACAAGCAGAGACTGAAGATCTAATTCTTGTAGGCTTATGAAATCTGTAAGAGTATGTGTTGATCTACAAGTCTCTAAGTCAGTATATCTAAGTGAGTAACCTTGAGGAAGCAATCTTCTATACATATATATAGAATGCTGAGAAGAGTTAAAAAATTTGAATTAATCGATTCTGAAAGTCTGAGGAATTCCCGAGAATGGTAACTTCCTTGGAAATTGATTAGCATAAAATTCTGTGATAAATCCATATTTAATACTGTCTCTAAATGACTATATTCGTTAGAATATTTGACATTAAATATCAGAGTCATAACTGTCTGTAATTAAGCCTTTAAATTATTCCGCCTTCAGAATATATAACAGCCTGAAATTAAGCCTGAAACTATTCTACCTTCTGTAAATAAAATTGCCTACAACAATGTAAAGAATTAGTCGAACTCAGCAAGCATTTCGTCGACCAGAGCCTTGAGTTCGTCGAACTGAATCTTCTTATTTATCGTCCTGAGCTCAAAGTTCGTCGAGCTGAGCTTGACTTTCGTCGAGCAGAGTTTCTGAGTAGAGATCGAAGTTCGTCGACCGGAGATCAAAGTTCGTCGAGCTAAACTCAGAGTTAAGACTCTGATTTGTCGAACTGAGATCACAGTTCGTCGAACGTAGCTCTGCTTTTGTCGAACAAAATTTTGCTGGAATTCTTCTCAGGCAATGACCTTGGAAATAAACCTATGACCCTAGACTATACAAAATGGGTAAAACTAAATATCCTAATAGTAATCCTAGCCCAAATCAGTAATAGGGTTCCAACAGAAATCTACGCGATAACCACAGAGGCTTCTCTGGCATACAAAGCATACAAACATCACCAATGCAGACCCGTCTAGATGAGCTTCACAATATGCCTATTCCGTACTTCAATTCCGGATCTAAATACAAAACTATTGGGGATACACGGATCTACCCGTCGGGAGAACCACATCCACGTATTTGTGGAGTGTCTACCCTCTAATGCCAAAAGAAAGGACTTCACATGTCCAAGGAAGAGGATCGTTACCCTTGAATTCCACTTTGGCTCCATGGGAGAAATCTAGACGATTGAAATCGACCACTCTGGCCTTGCCTCCGTAGATCCGAACTCGCTTTGCGAATCCGAACTCCGAATCTCAAACGGCGGCATAAACTCTCCTTTCCGGCGCTACTGCTCCTTCAGAAATCCAGGCCAAGTTCTCAACTCTAAAGGGAATAAAATGAAATGGCCAAACCATATCTTTACACCAAGCTAACGCCACATGGTACCGTTATTAACTCCTCATTTCGCATGCAACCACCCAAGCCCTCCAATCAAAGGCCGACATGTGGCCACACGATTACGGAATTTTCTATCGCCACACGATAGGTAAATACCGCCAAGAGGTACACGTCGTCCTCTCAAAGCCCTTTCCCCCTCATCCTTGATATTCTACCTTTTCCTCCATCTTTCTCCCTCCGCACATATCAAATCGATGTTCGCGTCTCCTGAATATCCACTGCCACAAGTAATCTTTATTTCTTATAGTCCAGTTGTCGTCTCTCCTACTCATCTTGTCATGTTCTCTCCCGATGACTTCTTCCTCTCTTCCTACACATCGCCAAAGCATGAAGAACCTTACTGCAGGAAGAAAGCTCTCTGCCTTCGTGGCACCTCCACAGCCTCCACGATTCTTCCTACACATGACAAAAACTCATTTCCTCCACGACATCCTCTCGCCTTTTCATGGACCAACGATTTCTTCACCTCTGTCCACGCCTATCCAAAGCTGCTCGCCGGTGGACATCACCACTCTCCTCAGAAGAAGGTAGCTCACCCATCTAAGCTAAACTCAGGTGTGTTTGTCAAAATTATTTTGGGTCGTCTCTTATCTTTGATCTAATAAAGCATCTCTACTTTCCTATAAGGTGTTCAGCAAAATGAGTAAACTATTGTTTTTTGTTGTTGTAGGAGTTCTATTTCTCAATCTCCTTCTCTCTCCCTTCCTCTCCATAGTTCTGTTTGCAGAGAGCATTTATAATGGTATGCTGGCTGCATCATCGTCTCCTTCTCACTTATATTATTTAGTTTGGTTTGTAAAAATCTGTTATCTATTGCGCTTTGTTCAGTATGTATAACATCTGGCTCCAAAACAACATAATGGTGTTTGGGGCTATTTTTAATTTATTTTGTTTCCAAGTTTTTGCTTTGATTTTTTTGTGGATTGCATTGGTCTTTATATTAGTTAACAAGCTATTCTATATCCATAAGCTTATCATGTATTTTGTGGATTACTCAATGAAACATAGAGTGCTATATATAGTGCCACAAAATCACTCGTTGCTTCTCATTTGTTACAGGGAAATCTTGAAAGCACTCCACAGATTTCTAGGAGACTCAAATAACTTGGTAAATTAAAGTGTTTTGCTAAACCATATGCTTCTAATTTATTATGTACCAACATTGATAGGGCCAATAAATCAAGGAACCAATAGCCAAGATGTGAATTACATACAAGAAACTGCATGCAATAGTTTGATTAAACTGCATGTTGCATTTCAGTTAAACCGAAGCCTACAGTAACACAGTTTGATTAAAATGCAGCCTGCATGTTTCAACTAAGATGCAACATGTATGTTTTGAAATTGTGGCATTACTTCTCATCTTCAAATCATGCTCCATGGTCCAATTCCTATCAACTTATTAGGATGTGTTCTATCATCAACTTCAAGGGCATTAAGCTCTCAGTAAACAAATGAAGAGGTATCACATTTACATAAGTTAATCCTACTTTTATCTATGAATTTTATTTACTACCAATGTTTTGCTCCTGTAAATAAAATGATTTTTTTGCCTCCTAGTATAAAATTCATAACTGCATTACACTAGACTACTTTAACAGGTGAGACTTTGTTATTCTTAATTAGTTATTGATCTAATGAATTAGAGGTGAAGTGATGAGGTCTATGTTATTATAAAAATGAAATCTATTTTAAAATACATTTTACCTCACATAGGATTTCTAATTTAAGCAATCAAATTAGCCTAAATATGTTTCTAGGTGATCTTCATATGATTTTTAGCAAGAATCTTTTATGTATGAACTTAAAATCATCATTTTTTTATAGTTTTCTGTTTTAACAATTTACATTGTACCTTATTCGTAGTCAAGACCATTAGCCATCCATATTCAAGATCACCAGCTATTTAAACACGAGTGAAACTTCAGGTATTTCTACATTATTGATTGATGTTTGTCTCTCTAAAATTTGTTATAGAAAAATGAGATTTTGTTGTACTTATAGAAGAACCTCATTTTTTAGTGTGGCTATAAAATTTCTTATTGTAATGATGCCTATGCAACCTTTACTTTAAGCCCTTTTATGAGAAAAACATTGTGTTTATCCTTTTATACCACATTTAATTATATTTGAATAAAATTAATACCATTAAGAACTAATTTTCTTGACTTTAAGTTATAATTTATACCAATGTCTCCACTGACGACCAATGTCATTGCCCACGACCAATCTCGCCGCCCATGAACATTGTCGCTCTCCTGGGACTATTGTCGCTCCCCATAATCAATGTCCCCCCAAGACCGGTGTCGCCCACACGACTGGTGTCCCCCCACGATCAGTGTTGCCGCCCCCTACCTATGTCGCCATCCTAGACCGGTGTTACTGATGCCGAATGGTTTCGCCGCCCCGACCAGTGTCTCCGCACCAGAACGGTGTCGCCTTCCCCGACCGGTGTCTCCGCCCATGACAGGTGTCGCTGTCCACGACCGGCGTCGCCCCCCGAACGGTGTCGCCGTCCCAGACCAGTGTTGCCACCCCCGACCGGTTCCGACGCACCTGAACAGTGTCGCAACCTCCGACTGGTGTCACCGCCCATGACTGGTGTCTCCGCCCACAACTGGTGTCGCTTCCCCCGACAGGTGTTGCCGCCCCTGACCACTGTCGCCGCCACCGACCGATGTTGCCTCCCCAGACCAATACTTATATGGTGATTTTAGAAATGATGATTTCTCTATGTTTGCTATAATTTTAAGCTGCTTCAACATCAACAATTTGAAGTAGCTTGAGTACCAGCTGGAGAACTCAGTATAAAGATTCGTCACCGTATGGTTCCTTCTAACTAATCATCTTAATGTATATAATTCAGTCAAAAATAAAAATTTTAGATGTCTTAAATTGCAAACTAAAAATTCTATCTCTCATGGGACAAACTATTGGAACAACAAATTATAAACAGATGGTGTGGCCATAAAAATTTGTTACTTCCATTTTCTCAGGCTTACATTTCTTTGTTTAGGTTTGATCTCTTCAAACATTTGATTCCCTCTTCTTCATTTAATCTTTTTGGATCTTTTGAGGTTTTTTTGTTTATAAAAAACCATAGGACTCAAGATGGATATCAATGTCGCCTCAACGACCAATGTCGTCACCTCCGATCAATGATGCCGCCTACGACCATTTTCGCCTCCACGACCAATATTGCTACCCACGACCACTATTTTCGCCCACGACCAATGTCACCATCCACGATCAATGTCACCCCCACGACCAATGTTGCCCCCACAACCAATATCACTTCCCTTGACCAATGTCTCCCCCATGACCAATGTCACGCCCACGGCCAATGTTGTCGCTCCCGACCAATGTCGCCTCTCCCGACTAATGTCACCGCCCTCGACCAAAGTTGCCAACACAACTAATGGGAAAGATTTTGTTTAAAGAGCCTCAACACCTAGAGGGGGGGGGGGGGGGTGAATAGGTTCTAATTCTTTTTAACAACTTAGGCAATTAACAAAGTTATACACAACACAATTATCACAGCAAAAAAGAATAAAAATCAAAGAAAATTCACAGCACAGACACAATGGTTTATAGTGGTTCTCCAATTTGTGGGTATGTCCACTCTCCCCCCATTCACCTATCCAGTAGAGAACTGGATTCGGCCAAGCTTCCTTCCACTATCTCAGATCTTACAACTCAGAACCCAACTGGTTCGTACAGCTCAGACTTCTTCAAGTCCTACAACTAAGAATATGAAAGACTTGATTTCAAGAGCCTAGACACCTATAGGGGGGGGGGGTGAATAGGTTCTAATTTTCTTTAATAAATTTTAGGCAGTTATCTTGTTCTAACTCAGCACAAAGAATACAATTAACAGCATAATAATCACAGCACATCACCGTACACCAGATTTATAGTGGTTCCCCAAGTTATGGGTACATCCATTTTCCCCCTTCGCCTATCTAGTAGAGAACTGGATTCATCCAAACTTCATTAAACTAACTCAGATCCAGAGATCTTACACCTCAGAACCTGATAGATTCCTACAGCTCAGACTTATACAAGTCCTACCTCAGATTCTTCCCAAGAACCCTACCTTAGGCAACAACCCTATCTCAGCCTTTATCACCGGGCTTACAACTCAGACTTTCACAAGTCCTACACCTCAGGCTCTTAGTCCTACCTCAGCCTTTATAAACACATGCTTACAACTCAGATCTAAGATCTTACAAAGAAAAAGAATATTTAGTTGTACAGGAATTTCACCCAGATAGAACTCTCAATTGGTGTAAGCTTCTTGATCAGTTCTTGAACAAACTGTATACTTCAGATCCAACCTGACTTAGCTTTTTCAAAGCTTCTTGATTGAACAAAATGAGGTTGATATGACTTTGTGTATAAGTTGATCTTCAGATAGCTCCCTTCTTAGATTCAGAAATAGATCTGAATCTTTCTTGCAGACTTTTTAGGATCTGCTTTCTTAAGAGTTCCCCCCTTTTTTGCTGTTGAATTCTCTCTCTGGTTCTGTGTTGGTTTGTTCCCGCTTAATCGCTTCCTTAATACTTTGGTTGTCATGGATCAGTCCTTTAAATAGAGTTTCTCAATGATTACCGGATGATCCGGTTTGTAAGAACCTTCTGACAGTTTTGACAAAGGTGTCAGACTTATTATTTATGACAGCTGTCAAGTCTTCAGCCGTGACATCTAATTCTGCAATGACTTTAATCTTAGCAAGAAACACTCAGCAAATTACTTCACATGTGTCGACACAAATAGACTAAGTGTCGACACAAGCCTTGATGATGTCGACACAACACTCAATGTGTCGACACAGTCATTCTTCTACTTCTCGACACCGCTTCTGTTTGTATGTGTCGACACAAGTACCGTGTGTCGACACAACTGCTCCTAGTCTTGACATAACTAATGTTGACAAATGGAGTTGAGTGTATTTCCAGACATCATTGAGTGTGTGTCGACACCAGTCCTGTGTGTCGACACAAGACCTTCAGACTCTGTATAGATGTTGCTGATAGATGGCATTGAGTGTTGTCCAGACATCATTAAGTGTGTGTCGACATAAGCCCTGTGTGTCGACACAAGCCCTTCAAACTCAGTATAGCTGTTGCTGATAGATGGCATTGAGTGTGTGTCGACACAAGTCCTGTGTGTCGACACAATTCTTGGGTATCGACACATGCCTTTCTTCTGGTGTCGACATAACTTCTGGGTATCAACACAGCTCCTGCTTTAGGTGTCGACACAATCCCCGTGTGTCGATATAGCTCCTGCTTCTGGTGTCGACAAAATTCCTTACAAGTGTCGACACATGTACTTTGAAATTTTTCCTACATTTCTTAAACCTGTACACTGAAACTCAAACATCCCATCAAATACAAACTGATGTATATCATTGAGTAAGGGGAGGCTTCTCCAAATCTGGTACATATTTTTCAGTGTACCCAACAATCTCCCCCTATTTGGAGAAGTCATAACTATTAGTCAAAGATATACATCACTCATAATAAAACACAGAAAAAATAGATGTACATACATTTCACTGCAGGATAATAACTAAATTCAATACTGAAACTGATTTCATTCATTAATCAGAAAATTCTAGGTTTATATGTTTTTTTTAAAGAACAAAAATCAAAAGATTACATTGTTCTACATATTAGCCTATCTATCCTAAGATTGACTAGGCTCCTTGATTACTATTCCTTTCCCAGATCTGATCTTAGCCTGCACATTTGGTTCAGTATCATCAGCTGGTTTCTTTACCTTCTGGTCTTTCTTCTTCAGTTCTTCAGCCTTTATCCTTTGCCTTTCAAAATAGTAAAAAGGCTTTGGAAAGTACTTGCTAGGCTCTATAGCATTAGTAGGTAACTTCCTAGCTTTAACATTCCTCCTATACTGAAGTATAACCTCTTTCCTTGCCTGATACTTGATCCACTCTTGCTTAAAGTACCATTTTCCTCTATCATGTGTCTTGTCCTTCACAGCTTTCCAGGCAGTTAAAATAATGTTCCTGGAGGTAGGACTCCACTGCTCAAAATAAGGCTTCAGTTCTGCCTGTTCTCTAAACCTTTTCTTGGAAAGCTGTGCCTCCCTCTGAGCTTCATGTATAGCCTCTGACATTTCTACCTTTCCAATAATAATATTCTATGCCTCCTGTGGAGGGCTATACATTTGCTGAAGTTCTTGCTGGACTATGTCAAAATCAGCTGGAGGATAAATGACCTGTGCAACCTCTGGCTGATCCCCTTCAATGTAGGCAGGTTTAACACCAGACTCAGCAGTATTATCATCCTCACATAGGGGTGGAAATCCAAGTGTAGCTCTGATGGTATTAGATACCCATTTTTCATGATCAGAGCTGGCATTGACTAATATTCTCTCCCCCTTTATGACTTCATCTGGCTATATGATCTCTTAGATCATTCTTTTGAAACCTTATTTGATCAACCAGAAATTCTCTACCTTCTTTGTAGTAGGCTTTGAACTTAGTCAGGTAATCAGAAATAGTCTTTTGAGAGACTTCAATGGCTGTTTGGATAGCAGCTTGATCTGCTTATATGTGCTTTGATACTTCAGTTTTCAAATCAGTAGAAATATTTCCCAGATTTTTTAGTATTTCATCATGTGAGTCCTTGAGATTTTCATTTGATCTGAATTGATTTTCTAAGATATATCCTTGCTTAACTACAATGTCCTCAACTTCAGTTTTTATTAGCTGTTGTTGCTCAGCCAAATATACTACAACATTAACTCCCTTATGGAAGCAATCTGTCATCTTTTTCTTATTCAAATTGACTTCAAATCTAATGGACATGATGTCCTGTTCTAGCTGGAAGTGCATCTCCTTATGTGTCTCATCCATATGTTTCTCAAAGGACTGCCTTTGTTCATCCAATTTGACTTGCAGTTGGACAAGTAATGAACTGAAGTCCATGCTTGGAGTAGGTGGTGGTGTGACTGTTTTCAAGGCTTTCTTGTAGCATGAGCTCCTTTTCCTAATTGCAACCATCTTCCTCTTCTTAGCCATAGAGGCTTTCTCATCATCAAAAGATTGTGATGATCTTTCTATATCAACTGTTTCCTTATTAGAAGGGGCATTCAATAGCTCCTCCCCTTAAGTTCCTGATAGTTCCTTTTCTTCTATTTGCTACTTCCCCCAGTCCTTATTGCAGGTAAATCAGGAAACAGCTATTCCATAGTTACCCCCTGTTGCATCTGAATAGGAGGAACAAGATTAGTTTTGGAAATAAAAGATTCTCCCTAAACATCCAGATTTTTGCCCAGGGCCCTCTCTATAAAGGAGATACTTACTTGCTCATCTTGAGCTGTATCTTTCATCTGCAAATCTTGTGCTTCCTTCTCAGCAATGATTAGTGCTTCTTTGTTTATGTCTGATATAATGTCAATCACTGTATCAGCAACATACTCAGTCTCTAGAGTAGCTACAATAATGCATCCCCCTTGGGCAGGCAGCTCAGATAGTTTAATGTCTTGTACTGCTAGTTCAGGGTGTTATCCCCTTGGAGTGGAGGATATTTGTTGCTTTGGGTGCTTACTGCTCTCTACTTAATCTTGAGCTTTTTTTTGTTGGTCTTCATCTGAACTGAAGACTACCTCTTCTTAAGAATCACTGGAGGATTCTGTTTGTTGAACAATTTCTTTCTTCTTCATATCCTTCTTGACCTGTTTCTGTGGAGTAGAAACCTCTTTGGTCAATACTCTATCCCATCTAAATAGAATTCTCATGTCAGCCTCCTCATATGGTTGATCTTTGATCCTATTAGTTGGTTCATAACATCTGGTATTGTTGAAGCTAGACATAAGCTTAGTATCCTTCCCAGATTTGGCTTCTTTATTCCTTCTAGAATCTTGTCAAACACCACTAATGACCAGTCTGTTTTTACAGTGAATATGACTCTGGTAATTAGGTTGAACATGTAGGCAGATATTCTGTCATGTCCACTAGTCTTGCATAGAATTACCTTGCCTACGATTTCAGAAAGAAACTTACCTTGGGAATTCATCCCCTTTCTGGTAATTGATGATCCAACTTTGGTATTAGGGTTCAGCCCGCACCAACTTAGTGCATCTTTTGTCATGGATGGAACTATTTCATCATCATCCTTAACCTTGGGAAGTTGGAGCGATTTCCTGATCGTCTTAAGGGTGAATTTTTCTCTTGAATCTTGAACTGTGGCTTTCATCTTTTTTCTGTCATAATCCACATTTGCAGACGAGTAGAATGCAAGGAATTCCTTGTTCCAAATTCTTGTTGGTTCAGAGACCAAAAACTCCAAGCCATTTTCCGAAATTAGGGTAATCACACCCTTGATGTCCTATGAAGTTGTCTCGAATCCCCCGTGAACCAGCTCGTATCCTTCATTCACCTTCTTGTACTGGTGTGGCCCCATTGACAAGAGAGAGAGAGAAAGAAGAGAAGAGAAGTGAATATTTATGTCGACACAAGGTCTAGAGTCGAGAATTCTGAAGGCGTAGTCGACCAGATTTTGTCTCCCCCTATTTATAGTCTACTGGTAAAGGGTAGGTCAAAAGACACTCCTTACTTGGTAATAATACTAGTCGACATAGTTTTATATGTGTCGACATAAAACACTTAGGTCTCGACAAAACTTATATTAAGTCGACACGTCTATGTGTCGACATACTTGTGTCAGTGTCGACACTGGCTAGTCAAGTCGCGAGAGAGTGTGTCGACACCAATTCATGTGTCGATAAAAATACTGTTTATGTGTTAACACAACATACTGAGAGTGTCGATATAAATTGCTTGTGTCGACACGAACTTTCTTACTTACCCAAATTTCCTGAGAAATTTTGTGCTTACATATTCTACTTAGGAAAGCTTGTGCTGACCTATTCTAGGTTCAACATACCTAATTCAATTTTAAAATAATTGAATTTATTTTCATCCAGAGGTTTTGTAAAAATACCAGCAATTTGATTATTTGTGTTCACAAATTCTAGAATAATATCTTTCTTCTCCATATGTTCTCTGATGAAATGAAACTTAATTTCTGTATGCTTAGTTCTACTGTGTGAAACAGGGTTTTTAGCAATAGAAATAACACTAGTAGAATCAAAGAATAGTGGTATTCTACTTACTTTGATGTCATAGTCTTCAAGTTGATGCTTTATCCACATCAACTATGCACAGCAGCTGTCTGCACCTATATATTCTGACTCAGCAGTTTAGATAGCGACACTTGTTTGCTTCTTGCTGCTCTATGGCACCAGCCTTCCACCTAGGAATTAACAAGTTCCTGTGGTACTCTTCCTGTCTTCTTTGCACTCTGCAAATTCTGTATCTGAAAAGCCTGTTAGTAAGAAATATATATTCTTAGGGTACCAAAGACCTAGATTAGGTGTGCCCTTAAGATATCTAAAAATTCTCTTGATAGCAGTGTAATGAGATTCCTTTGGGAATGCTTGGTACCTAGCACAAACACATGTTTCTCTCTATATAAAGACTCATCAACATGTTTCCCTGCCTCATCTTTGCCTACAGGCATACTTGTTCCCATTGGAGTTTTCATGGTAGAGGCTGAGTCCATTCCATATTTATTAATCAACTCCTTGGTGAACTTAGACTGAGATATGGAAAATTCATCATCAGTATGTCAAACTTGAAGTCCCAAGAAGAACTTCATCTCACCCACACTGCTCATTTCAAACTTCCCTTGCATAAGTTTGGCAAACTTTCTACAAAGGTTGTTTTCAGTAGATCAAAAGATAATGTCATCAACATATATCTGAACTAGGATGATCTTGCCTTTAGATTCCCTAAGGAATAGAGTTTTGTCTATCTTTCCTCTAGATAATTTATTCTCAATAATAAAAGCAGACAAAGTTTCATACCAAGCCCTAGGGGCTTGTTTCAAACCATATAGAGCTTTCCTAAGCCTATATACATAGGATAGAGAGAGTCTACAAAACCCGAGGGTTGTTCAACATAGACTTTCTCTTTTAAGTCACCATTCAGAAATGCTGACTTTACATCCATCTGATATACCTTAAAACCTTGATAGGCAGCATAGGCCAAGAATAACCTTATAGCTTCCACCCTTACCACTGGGGAAAAGGTTTGATCAAAGTCAATCCCTTCTTCTTGCCTGTAGCATTTTTCTACCAGCCTATCCTTGTTCTTGATTATGATGCCATTCTTATAGAGTTTATACCTGTAGATCAACTAGGTTCCTATAACATTGTGATACTTTGGTTTAGGAACCAGTTCGCAGACTTTACATCTTCTTAATTCATTCAACTCTTCTTGCATAACATCAATCTAGTTTGTGTCTAGCATGGCCTCTTCAATCTTCTTGGGTTCTATCTGTGATAAGAAACATGAACATAGAACTGTGTTCATGCTCTTGCTCCTGATTAGTATACCTTGACTTGCATCATCAATGATTTGATGAGCTGGATGATCCTTCAGGTGTCTTCTTGTTGGAGGGAATCTGCAAACCTCTTGGCCTTCTTCATTTTACTCAACCTGATGCTCCTCATTGTCTTCTTCATCCAGTGAGTCTTGTTCTCCCCTTGGATAGCATGCATCCTTTTCTTCATCAAGACTAGTAGGTGCTTCTTCATTAATAGTCAGCTTGTCCAGCATGTCCTTTAAACCTGTAGAACTACCTGAAGATCTAGACAATTCACTGTTAATCAACTTTGACTCATCAAGTACTACATGGACAGATTCTTCTACAACTTGTGTAGTCAAGTTGTAGATCCTGTATGCCCTACAATTATTGTTGTACCCAACAAATATTACTTCTAGGTATTTGGTAGCAAACTTAGTTTGGTTGTGCTTACCATTAACTAGGACATAACACTTGCTACCAAAGATTCCTAAGTAGGAAATGTTTGGTTTTTTGCCATTCAAAATTTGATAGGGAGTCATCTTATGTTTCTTATTGATGGAGGCTCTATTGAGTATATAAC
The DNA here is from genome assembly GCA_039513925.1 of Platanthera zijinensis. Classification (NCBI taxonomy): domain Eukaryota; kingdom Viridiplantae; phylum Streptophyta; class Magnoliopsida; order Asparagales; family Orchidaceae; genus Platanthera; species Platanthera zijinensis. The sequence goes on from CM077087.1 coordinate 183,537,839, forward strand.
ATGCAGTATTTACTATCTCAACCCAGAAGTACTCAGGGAGAGTAGTGTCACTAATTAGTGTTCTACTTGCCTCAATTAGAGTCCTATTCTTTCTTTCAGCAACTCCATTTTGCTGGGGTGTTCTAGGTGAGGAGAACTCCTGATGAATCTCAAGTTCTTCACAAAACTTTGTCATACACTAAGACTGAAATTCAGTTCCATGGTTACTTCTGATTTTGACCAATGAATTATTAAATTCATTCTGATTTTGTTTAACAATGGTCTGTAAAATAGTAGGGGTTTCAGATTTCTGCCTCAAGAAGAAAACCAATTTGTATCTAGAATAGTCATCCACAATAACCAATGTGCATACTTTCATACCTAGACTATGAACTAGAATAGGACCAAACAAATCCATATGCAAGAGATATAGACATCTCATTGAATCTTTGGTATCAAGTACTTGGAAAGAGGACTTAGTCTATCTGCCCTTTTGGCAAGCTGAACAAACACCCTCTTTAATGCACTTGACCTGAGGACCATTCTTCACTAACCCCATACTAAATAGCTGTCCTATTGACTTATAGTTTAGATGAGCCAGCCTCTTATGCCATTGGACACATTGTGATGCTTTCTCACCTGTAACTAGACAAATGGGTGAGATGTTATACTCACAATCAAGGTTAAGACAATATACATTCACTTTCCTAGTGCCAGTCAGAATGATCTCTTGATCAGTTGACCTCCTTATTTGGCACTCCCCTTTGAGGAAAGAGATGTCATAACCTCGTTCACTAAGTTAACTTACGCTAATCAGGTTATGTTTCAGACCATTCACATAATCCACTTGAGTGATAGTAATAGAATTACTAAAAAATTTTACCAAATCCTTTGATGACTCTTGTTTCAGATCCACCAAAGATTACTTTGGGTCCATTCTCTGTGGGTGCATAGTCCCTCAACATTCTTCTTGTTCCAGCCATGTGCCTGGAATATCTACTATCCAAGTATCATATAGGGGTATGGCCATTTGGATTCACCTGCATCAAAGAAAGATTTACCTATCCTCAGAACCCAAATTGTTATTGGGTCCTAGGTTCTTGTTAGTTTGAAATCTATCATACTTGCCTGCAACTTTTCTGACAGGTAAGCTGTTCTTATTTTTAACACTTGTGTTGAACCAACAATCTATGTCAAAGTGGCCCACCTTGCCATAACACCAACACTCAAATCTGTTGTACCTTCTCTTAGGTACAGACTTCACAACTTGGTTGCCATCAGTCCTTTTAAGCGTAGGTGCTGAAGAAGCAAACCCCAAGGATTCCTTAAGGACCTGATGAGTTTTCTTATAGAGTGGACTATTGACATATACACCCTTGCCAATGAGATCTCCATACTCACAGTGACCATGAGTAATATCATGATCATACCTGTTTGTGGGTTGCATTACCTTCCTAAAGAAGATAGGGGGCTTTGAGGCTAGAGGCTGAACTGGGGCTTTGCCTTTTCTATAAGAATTGGTGGCCCTTCTTCTTCCCTTAAAGCCTAGACCTATCTTTCCTTTTTGAGAAATGAAATTGTCTATTAAGGGCAAGATAGACTTTGGCTTAGAGAATTTGGTCACTAACTCCTTTTATTTCAGAAGTTTTGCCTCCAGATTCTTGATGTGATTTTCCTTGAAGGAGATTGTGCCCATCTGAATAATAGTTATGTTTTTTAGTTTGGCAACCTCATTCAATTTAAAATCCAACATCTTTGTTGAATCTGATGCAGCCTGCTTAAGAGATTCAATTTCCTTGGCCTGCTCTTTGACAAGAAACTTGCTCCTCTTCAGAGCTTGCAACAACCCACCATACTCATAAATGAGTTGATGTACATCCCCCTCAGATTTTGAACCATCCACTTCTCTTGAAGTTAATGCTACTGATTCTGATCCAGTTAAATATTCAGAATCTAAGGGAGAACTGTATACCTTACTTGGACCAGGCTGATCCTGGCACTGATCATCTTCTGATAGATCCATCATCCCTTTACAACAATAGTATTCAACTCCATTTATGGAGTCCAGCATTTGTAGGAATTCTAATTCCCTAGACTCTTCTTTTGTAGAGAAAAGTCCAACATATGCTTCTGCATCATCTTCTTCTCCTAATTCAGATGATGAAGAGTCTATACAACTCTTCTGCTTCTGAGCAACAAAGGATTTCTCCTTCTTGCCTTTTACTTGATGCTTCTTTTTGTCCTTAGACTCCTTTCTCTTGTCAGGACAGTCAGCTATGACATGTCAAGGCCTGTTGCAACAATAACAAACAATCTTAGAATTTGTTTGTTTACTAGGTTTCGTGGCATACCTCCTCCTTGGAAGTCTTCTTTTTCTTGTAATAATCATCCTTGGAGAAGGATGTTGATGGTCTACTTCTCCATTTCTTATTTTTCATAAACCTTTGAAACTGCCTTATAAAGGCAGCAAAGTCCTCATCAGAGGTGTGACTTTCTGATGTGTTATTGTCAGAATTTTCTTCTTCTGCCTCAACACTCCTTCTAGGTGGAGAAGGAGTCTTTCTCCTACCCTTTCTTGTGCCTTCAGCCTTAAAGGCAACTGACTTCTCTTTGTACTCAGACCTACATCTTTTATCCTCCTCTTTTCTGGCAGTAAGCTGCATTTCATAGGATAACAACTTTCCAAATAGTGTGGGTGGAGGTGTATCAGCAAGCCTGGCCACCTCTCTAATGGCATATATCTTTGTGTCCCAGTCCTTTGTTAGCGATCTGATAAACTTGTCATTCAATTCATATGTGCTGAAGACTCTTCCATAGGTCATCAACTCATTTACTATCCTGAAGAACTTCTTGTAACATTCAACTATGCTGTCAGACTTGGCTTGTCTAAAGCTCTCATATTCTTGATTTAACATAGATTTTCTGTCTTCTCTAACTTATTCAGTTCCCTCCATATAGACAATCAAGGTTTCCCACATCTCCTTAGAGGTTTTGCAATGCACTAGATTCTGAAATGTGGCATCATCTATAACACTTATAATAAAGTTTTGTGCTCTTTTGTCTAATGTTGCCAGGATTATCTCATCCTTGGTCATTTCAGAATAACTCTTTGGGGTTTTAACATTTGCATCCAGAGCAGATACCTTCATTGGAATGAAGGGACCTTCTTGTACTGTGATGTAGATTCTTTGATCAGATGCTTCCAAGAAGAACCTGACCCTTTCCTTCCATATGCCAAATCATTCTTTCCTATAGATGAGCAGTTTCATAGATCCAAATTCCTTCTGATTCTCATTTGAACCCATTCATTAAATCTGTTAATTACCTTGGAGATTGACTCAGACTGTTAGGCCAATCTTTGAGTAACCTCCCTCTGAGACCACTTGAAAGAATTTATTTCAAGAGCCTAGGCCCCTACAGGGGGGGGGTGAATAGGTTCTAATTTTCTTTAATAAATTTTAGGTAATTATCTTGTTCTAACTCAGCACAGAAAATACAATTCACAACACAATAATCATAGCACAGCATAATACACCAGATTTATAGTGGTTCCCAAAGTTATGGGTACATCCACTTTCCCCCTTCTCCTATCCAGTAGAGAACTGGATTCAGCCCAACTTCCTTCCACTAACTCAGGTCCAAAGATCTTACACCTCAGAACTTGATAGGTTCCTACAGCTCAGACTTATACAAGTCCTACCTAAGATTCTTCCCAAGAACCCTACCTTAGGCAACAACCCTACCTCAGCCTTTATCACCAGGCTTACAACTCAGACTTTCACAAGTCCTACACCTCAGGCTTTCATCCCTACCTCAGTCTTTATAAACACATGCTTACAACTCAGATCTAAGAAGATCTTATAAGTAAAAATAATATTTAGTTGTACAGAAATTTCACCCAGATAGACCTCTCAATTGGTGTGAGCTTCTTAATCAGTTCTTGAACAAACTGTATACTTCAGATCCAACCAGACTTAGCTTTTTCAAAGTTTCTTGATTGAACAAAATGAGATTGATCTGACTTGGAGTAGAAGTTGATCTTCAGACAGCTCCCTTCTTAGATTCAAAAATAGATCTGAATCTTTCTTGGAGACTGTTCAGGATCTGCCTTCTTAAGAGTTACCCCCTTTCTTGTTATTGAATTCTCTCTCTGGTCTTGTGTTGGTTTGATCCCTCTTAATTGCTTCCTTGATACTTTGGTTGTCATGGATCAGTCCTTTATATAGAGTTTCTCAATGATTACCGGCTGATCCGGTTTGTAACAACCTTTTGATAGTTCTGACAAAGGTGTCAGACTTGTTGTTTATGACAGCTGTCAAGTCTTTAGCCGTGACATCTGATTCTGCAATGACTTTATATCTCAGCAGGAAATACTCAGCAAATTACTTCACATGTGTCGACACAAATAAACTAAGTATCGACACAAGCCCTGATGACATCGACACAGCACTCAATGTGTCGACACAGTCATTCTTCTGCTTCTCGACACAACTTCTATTTTTATGTGTCGACATAAGTCTCGTGTGTCTACACAACTGCTCTTGGTCTAGACATAACTAATACTGACATATGGCGTTGAGTGTATGTCCAAACATCATTGAGTGTGTGTCGACACAAGTCGTGTGTGTCGACATAATCCCTTCAGACTCAGTATAGCTGTTGCTGATAGATGGCGTTGAGTGTCGTCTAGACATCGTTAAGTGTGTGTTGACATAAGTCATGTGTGTCGATACAAGCCCTTCATACTTAATATAGTTGTTGCTGATAGATGGCATTGAGTGTGTGTCGACACAAGTCCTGTGTGTCAACACAATTCTTGGGTGTCTACAAATTCCTTTTTCTGGTGTCGACATAACTCCTGGGTGTCGACACAGCTCCTCCTTTAGGTGTCGACACAGCTCCTGATTATGATGTCGACACAATTCCTTACAAGTGTGGACACTTGTACTTAGAAATTTTTCCTGCATTTCTTAAACCTCTACACTAAAACTCAAACATACCATCAAATACAAACTGATGCATATCATTGAGTAAGGGGAGGCTTCTCCTAATATGGTACATATTTTTCAGTGTACCCAACAAAATCTTCCGAAGACTACTAACTCAGGCAACAGCTCTACCTCAACCTTTATCACTAGGACTACAACTTAGACTTTTCAAGTCCTATCTCAGGCTCTCAGCCCTACCTCAGCCTTTATAAATTTAGGATTACAACTCAGATCTATATAAGATCTTACAAGGAAATTAATTGATTGAAATAATAAAATCTTCACCCTGATAGAAAGAGAATATGATGAAAGCTTCTTGATCAGTTCTTGATTGAACTGATTACTTTAGATCCAACCTGTCTTAGCTTCTTCAAAGCTTCTTGAAATTGTACCAAGTAAGGTTGATCTTCAATTGGAGTTGGAGTTGATCTTCAATCCAGCTTCCTTCTTAAATTTAGAATTAGATCTAAACTATTCTAGCAGACTCTTCAGGATCTGCCTCCTTCTGGGTTTGTCTCTTGTTCCCCCTCTCTTATTTTTTTTGTCGTCCTTCTGATTGTGATAGAATTGGTCTATATATAGAATCAATCCAAGGTTACCGGCTGATCCTGTTTATAATGGCCTTCTGACATCTCTGACAGATGTGTCAGCTTTGTTACTTATGACAGCTATCAGGTCTTCTGTCTTGCCAACTTACTCCTCCTTGAACTTCTATCATAGCAGAGAACTGACACCAAAACACTTCAGATGTGTTGACACAAATAGACCACGTGTTGTCACAAATCTTGATGATGTCGACACAACTCCTAATATGTCGACAAAGTCACTCTTTAACTTCTCAACACAACTTCTGTTGGATGTGTCGACACAAGTCCTGTGTGTCGATACAACTGCTTCTAGTCTTGACACAACTTCTGTTGACAGATTTCTTGAGTGTGTCTCGACACAAGTCCTGTGTATAGACACAAGCCTTCCAGTCTCAGTATAACTGTTTTTGACAGATTTCTTTGAGTGTGTGTCGACACACACGACACAAGTCCTGTGTGTCAACACAAGCCTTCCAGTCTCAGTATAGATATTGTTGATAGATTTCTTTGAGTGTGTGTCGACACAAGTCATGTGTGTCAACACAACTACTTCTGGTCTTCAACATAGCTGGTGTTGAGTGTGTGTCGACACAAGCCCCGTGTGTCGACACAACTGCTGCTGATAGAATTTCTTTGTGTCGACATAAGTCCTATGTGTCGACACAATCTTGCTTCTGCTGTCATCAGATTTACCTCACAAGTGTCGACACTAGTACTTAGAAAATTTTCCTGCATTTCTTTAACTTGCATATTGAAACTCAACATCTCATCAAATACACATTGATGTATATCATTGAGTTAAGTGAGGCTTCTCCAAATCAGGTACACAGTTTCTAGTGTACCCAATAATCTCCCCATATTTGGAGAAGTCATAACCCTTAGTCAATGATATACACCACTTATAATAAAACAAAGATTAAGATGTATAAAATCATTTCATAGGCAGCGTAACTTATAAACACAAATAACATTTAATATAATCACAAAATATGATAAAATTCATTAATCAGGAATAAGTGTTTAATTTACAAGATTGTTTAGAACAAAATTTACATAGTTCTAAGTCTATCCTATCTATCCTTAAGACTGATCAGGCTCCTTGATAACTATTCCTTTTCAAGATTGAATCTTAGCTTGTATTTTGGATTCTGTGTCATCAGCTGGCTTCTTCCCTTTTAGATCTACCTTTTTGAGCTCTTTTGCCTTTCAAAGTAATGATAAGGCTTTGGGAATAACTTGCTAGGCTCCACAGAGTTAGCAGGTAACTTTCCAACTTTGATATCCCTTCTGAACAGATGTAAGGCATCTTGCCTTTTCTAATATTTACCCCATTCTTGTTCGAAGTACCATTTGCCTCTATCATGCATATTGTCTTTTACAGCTTTCTAGGAAGTAAGAATGATATTTCTGGAGGTTGGACTCCATTGCTCAAAATCACGCTTTAATTCGGCCTGTTCTCTCAATCTTTTCTTAGAAAGTTGATCCTCTTTCTGAACATCCTTAACAGCTTCAGACATTTCAACTTTTTCAATAATAACATTATGTGCCTCCTATGGAGGGCTATACATTCTATGTACTTCCTACTGTACTGCTTCAAAATCTGAGGGAGTATAGATGACTTGTGCAACTTCCTGCTGAACCCCTTCAATGTGAGCAGGTTGAATACCAGATTCAACAGTGTTATCTTCATCAAAAATAGGTGGATATCCAAGAGTAGCTCTGATGGTATTAGATACCCATTTAGCATGATCAGAGCTAGCTTTGACTAACACTCTCTCCCCCTTTATGACTTCTCTGGCCACATGATCTCTTAGATCATCTTTCTGAAACCTTACTTGATCAGCCAGATAATCTATTCCCTCTTTGTAGTAGAGTCTGAACTTCTCCAGTTGATGTGAAATATTCTTCTGGGATGCATGATGTGCTGTTTGAACAATAGCTAAATCTTCTTGTATTTGCCTTGGTACTTCAGTTTTCAAAACAGTAGCAATACCTCCCAATTTTGTGAGAATTTCATTATGTGAGTCCTTGAGATTTTCATTCGTTCTGAATTGATTTTCTAGAATATATCCTTGTTTTCTACTATGTCAGCTATTGTAGTCTTCATTTCTTGTTGTTGGGTGGCCAAATATACTACAACATTACCTCCCTTATGGAACCAATCTGGCATCTCTTTCTTATTCAAATTGACTTAAAATATGATAGATTTAATATCTTGAGCTAGCTGGAACTGCACTTCTTTATGGGACTCATCCACATACTTTTCCAAAGCAAGTCTTTGCTCATCAAATTTTACTTGCAGTTGCACCAATAGAGAACTGATGTCTATTCCTGGAGCAGATGTTTGAGGGACAGTTTGTAAGGCTTTCTTATAGCCTGTGCTCCTCTTCCTGAGAGCCACCATCTTCCTTTTCTTAGCCTTGGAAGCTTCTTCATCATCAAAAAATTTGATGAACTTTGTATATCCACAGTTTCCTTAGTACTAGAGGCATGCAATGACATCTCCCCCTCAGTCCTTTGCAGCTCCCCATCAGTCCTTACATCTTGGGGGTCAGGGGAAAACTCTTCCAAATTTACCTCCTACTGCATTTGAACAGGAGGTATAATGTTCTCTTGTTTAATAAATGGTTCTCCTTGGATATTAATAATGTTGTCCAGGGTTTTCTCTAAGCTGGAGGATTAGAGGTGCTCATCTAGATCTGAATTTGGCATATGCACATCTTGTGCTTCTTTTTAGTGTTGACTGTTGCTGTATTGTTGATTTCTAATACTATGTCCATAACAGTATCAGTTGCATACTCACTCTCCTGTGCAACTTCAGCAATACCTCCCCCTTTGGCTGACAGTTGTGATTGTTTAGGTTCTTGAACATTTATAATCTCTGTGTTGTCTCCCCCTGGAGTGGAGACCATCCGGTTCTCTTGTATTTTAATGCTCTCCCCTTGGGCTTGAGCTTCCTTATCTGGTTGTGGTGTAGGTGATTTTCTTTGTTGTTATTCATCTGAGCTGAAGAAAACCTATTCTTCAGAATCACTAGAAGATTCTGCTTCCTGGGTGGTAAGTTTCTTTTTCTTATCCTTCTTCACTGGTTTTTGTGGAGTATAAACATCTTTGGTCAAAACTCTATCCCATCTTGATAGTATTCTCAAATCCATCCTTCTCATGTGATTTATCTTGGTTCCTGATGTTTGATTCATCACTTCTTTGATGGTGGAAGCCAAATATAAGCTAAATATCTAACCCAGATTAGGCTTCTTGGCACTCTCTTTGATCTTATAAAAAATTACGGCTGACCTGTTTATTTTTACTTTGAATTTAACTCTAGTCATGAGGTTGAACATGTAGGCAGATATCCTATCATGTCCTCCTGTTTTGCAGAGAATAACTTTGCCTATTATCTCAGATAGGAACTTACCCTGGGAAGTCATCCCCTTCCTTGTCATTAAAGATCCAATCTTGGTATAGGGATCCAACCCACAACATTGGAGTGCATCCCTTGTCATGGAGGATGTAATATCATCTTCTTCTTTAATATTGGGTAGTTGAAGTGACTTTCTTATAGTCTTCGGTGAGAGTTTCACTTTGATACCATTAACAGAGGACTTTATCTTCTTTCCTTGAGAGTCCATTGTTGCGGAAGAGTAAAATTCAAGAACTTCTTTCTTCCATATCCTTGAAGGTTTAGATACCAAGTATCCCAATCCACTTTCTGTGATTAGGGTTATCACGCCCTTGATTTCGGGCGAGGCAGTTTCAAACGCCTTGTGTACCTGTTCATATCCTTCATTGATCTTATCTTCCTGTTGAGGTGCCATTTGTGAAAGAGCGAGAAGAGAGTTGACGGGAGAATTTCTCGTCGACACAATGTCTAGAGTCGAGAGTTCTGAAAGCACAGTTGGCCAGATTTTGTCTTCTCCTATTTATAGTGTACTTGTAAAAGGTAGGTCAAAAGATGCGCCTAACTTAGGAATTTACTAGTCGACAAAATTTTACATGTGTCAACATAGATGACCACCTAGGTCTCGACAAAACTTTGTTATAGTCGACATGTCTATGTGTCGACATACTTTTGCTAGTGTCGACAAAGTCTACTTAAGTCTCGACAGAATTGTGTCGACAACGATTTTTGTGTGTTGACAAAAAAAATCTTATAAAACAAGGTCTCGACAGAGTTGTGTCGACACAAATTTTTCCTGTCGACACAACTTACTGAGAGTGTTGACACAGTTAGCTTGTGTCGACACAAACTTTCTAACTTAGATAAAATTTCTTGAGAAATTATGTGCTGACCTAACTTCTTATTTTAGGTTTAACATACCTAATTCAATTTTAAAATTATTAAATTTACTTTCATCCAGAGGTTTTGTAAATATATAACCAATTTGTTTGTTAGTGTTTACAAATTCTAGACTTATGTCTTCTATTTCAATATGTTCTCTGATGAAATGAAATTTAATTTCTATATGCTTAGTTCTGCTATGTGAAACAGGATTTCTAGCAATAGATATAACACTAGTAGAATCACAATATAATGGAATTCTACTTACCATGATGTCATAGTCTCCAAGTTGATGTTGTATCAACAACAACTGAGCACAGCAACTGCTTGCATCTATATACTCTGATTCAGCTGTGGAAATAAGTACACTTGTCTGCTTTTTGCTGCTCCATGACACCAACCTTCCACCTAGGAACTGACATGTACATGTGGTGCTTTTCCTGTCTTCTTTGCAGCCTGTAAAGTTTGCATCTGAGAAACCTATTAGTAAGAAATCTCTATTCTTAGGGTACTAAAGACCTAGATTAGGTGTGCCCTTAAGATATCTTAGAATTCTCTTGATAACAAAAAATGAGATTCCTTAGGGCAGGCTTGGTACCTTGCAATAACACATGTAGCATACATGATGTCAGGTCTACTAGCAGTCAAGTAAAGTAGGGAGCCAATTATCCCTCCATACAAAGACTCTTCAATAGGTTTTCCTGCTTCATCTTTGCCTATAGGCATACTTGTCCCCATTGGAGTTTTCATGGTGTAGGATGACTCCATACCATATTTTTAATTAACTCCTTGGTGAACTTAGACTGAGATATGGACAATCCATCATCAGTCTGTCTAACTTGGAGTCCCAAGAAGAATTTTAGTTCACCCATGCTGCTCAACTCAAACTTCTCTTGCATAAGTTTGGCAAACTTTCTACAAAGGTTGTTTTCAGTTGATCCAAAGATAATGTAATCAACATATATCTGGACTAGGATGATCTTGCATTTTTATTCCCTAAAGACTAGAGTCTTTTCAATTTTCCCTCTTGAGAATTTATTCTCAATAAAGAAGGTAGACAAAGTTTCATACCAAGCCCTAAGGGCATATTTCAATCTATATAGAGCTTTATTAAACCTATATACATAGTTGGGATAAAGAGAAACTACAAAACCTGAAAGGGAATCAACATAAACTTCCTATTTTAAGTCACCATTCAGAAATGCTGACTTTACATCCATTTTTAAAACTCTGAACCCCTGATAGGCTGCTTTAGCCAAGAACAGTCTCATAGCTTCCTGCCTTGCCATTGGGGCAGATGTCTGATCAAAGTCTATCCCTTCTTCCTATCTGTAGCCCTTTGCTGCCAGACTGTCTTTGTTCTTGATTATGGTGCCATTTTCATCTAACTTGTTTCTATAGATCCACTTGGTTCCTATAATATTGTGATTCTTTGGTTTAGGAACCAATTCCCAGACTTTATATCTTCTGAACTTATTCAGTTCTTCCTTCATAGCATCAATCCAATTTATGTCTTGTATAGCCTCTTCAAACATCTTAGGTTCAATCTGGGATAGGAAGCTTGGACATAGAACTGTGTTCATGCTCTTGCTTCTAGTCAAAACTCCATAACTTGCATCACCAATGATTTGGTGTGTTGGATGATCCTTCAAATGTATTCTTGCTGGAGGAAATCTGTCCATCTCTTGGTCTTCTTCATTTTCTTCATCTGGATGCACTTCATTGTCTTCATCTTCTTCGAGTGAGTCTTGTACTCCCCCTGGACAACATCCATTATTTTCTTCATTCTGTCTTGAAGGTTGGTCTTCACTAATTGTTACCTTGTCCATCCTTTCCTTCAAAACTGTTGGGCTAACAGAAGTGCTAGACAGTTCACTATTAATTAGCTTAGACTCATCAAAGACTACATGGACAGATTCTTCTACAACTTGTGTAGTCAAGTTATAGATCTTGTAAGCTCTACTGTTATTGTTGTACCTAACAAATATCCCTTCTAGGGATTTGGCAGCAAACATAGTTTGATATTGCTTGCCATTATTTAGAACATAACACTTGCTACCAAATATTCTAAAGTAGGATATGTTTGGTTTTCTACCTTTCATAATCTCATAGGGTGTCTTCTTGTGTCTTTTATTGATGGATGCTCTATTGAGAACATGACATGCAGTACTTACTGCCTCTGCCCAGAAATATTCTGGGAGAGAAGTGTCACTTAGTAGTGTTCTACTTGCCTAATTAAGAGTCCTATTCTTTCTTTCAGCAACCCCATTTTTCTGGGGAGTTCTAGGTAAGGAAAACTCCTGATGAATCCCAAGTTCTTAACAGAACTTTGTCATGCATTCAAATTAAAATTTAGTTCCATGGTCACTTTTGATTTTGACCACTAAATTGTTAAGTTCATTCTGAATTTGTCTAACAAAATTCTGAAAGACAGTAGGGGTTTCAGATTTCTGCCTTTCAAAATTTTATAGGGAGTCATCTTATGTTTCTTATTGATGGAGGCTCTATTGAGTACATAACATGCAGTATTTACTGTCTCAACCCAGAAGTACTCAGGGAGAGTAGTGTCACTAATTAGTGTTCTACTTGCCTCAATTAGAGTCCTATTCTTTCTTTCAGCAACTCCATTTTGCTGGGGTGTTCTAGGTGAGGATAACTCCTGATGAATCTCAAGTTCTTCACAGAACTTTGTCATACACTAAGACTGAAATTCAGTTCCATGGTCACTTCTGATTTTGACCAATGAATTATTAAATTCATTCTGATTTTGTCTAACAAAGGTCTGTAAAATAGTAGGGATTTCAGATTTATGCCTCAAGAAGAAAACCCATTGAATCTAGAATAGTCATCCATAATTACAAATGTATAAGCTTTCCTACCTAGACTATGAACTGGCATAGGACCAAATAGATTCATATGTAGAAGATATAGACATCTTACATAATCTTTAGTATCATGTCCATTGAAAAGGGTCCAGGTCTGTTTGCCCTTTTTGCAAGCTGAACATACACCCTCTTTAATGCACTTGACCTGAGGACCACTCCTCACTAACTCCATACCAAAGAGTTGGTCTATTGACTTATAGTTCAGGTGAGCCAGCATTTTGTGTCATTGGACACAATGAGATGCTTTGTCATCTACAACTAGACAGATAGGTGAGTACTTATTCTCACAATCAAAGTAAAGACAGTAGACATTTCCTTTCCTAGTGCCTGTCAAAATTATCTCTTGATCATTTGACCTTCTTATTTGGCACACACCCTTGTTGAAAGAAGTGTCATAACCAAGATCACTTAGTTGGCTTATGCTAATTATGTTATGCTTTAGACCTTTTACATAAGCCACTTGGGTGATGGTAATGGAGTTATTGGAAATGTTACCAAACCCTTTGACGACTCCCTTTTCAAATCCACCAAAGATCACTTTGGTTCCATCTTCTATAAGTGAGTAGTCCTTCAGCATCCTTCTTATTCCAGTCATGTGCATGGAACATCAACTATCCAAGTATAATATAGGGGTATGGACACTTGGAATCACCTGCATCAAATAAAATTACCTATCCTTAGAACCCCAATAGTTATTGGGTCCTAGGCTAAGGTTAGTTTGATTTTTGACATGCTTACCTACAGCCTTTTTGATAGGTAAGTGTGCCTTATTCTAAATACTAGCATTGAATCAACAGTCAATGGAAAAGTGGCCCACCTTGCCACAACGCCAGCACTCAAATCTGTTGTATGTTTTCTTAAGTACAGGCATAACAATATTGATGTCAGCAGTCCTTTTAAGTGCAAGTGCTGGAGCAGCAAATACTAAGGATTCCTTAAGAACCTGACGGGTTTGATCACGGGGTGCCCTATTAGTATTTGTACCCTTTCCATTCAGATCACCATACATACAGTGACCATGAGTGATGTCATGATCATACATGTTAGTAGGATGCATCACCTTCCTAAAAGAAATAGGGGGTGTGCAGACTAGTGGATGAACTGGAGCTTTGCCTTTTCTTTGAGAATTGGCTGCCCTTGTTCTTCCCTTAAAGCCTAATCCTGTCTTACCCTTTTGGGATATGAAATTATCAATTATTGTTTAGACTGACTTTGGCTTAGAGAATTTAGCCACTAGATCCATTTCTTTCTGAAGTCTTACTTCCAGATTCTTGATGTGATTATTTTTGAAAGTGATTGTACCCATATGAATAACAGTTATGTTTTTCAGTTTAACAACCGCATTCAATTTCAAATACAACATCTTTACTGAATCTAATGCAGCTAGTTTGAGAGATTCAATTTCCACAACTTGCTTTTTGACAAGGAATTTGCTTCTCTTAAGAGCTTGCGACAGACCACCATTCTCATCAATTAATTGATGAACATCCCCTTCAGATTCAGAACCATCCACATATCTTGATTCAGATGCTTTTGATTCAGATCTTGTATAATACTTAGATACTAAGGATGGATTGTATGCCTTACTGGGACCAGGCTGATCCTGACACTAATCTTCCTCAGATAGAGCCATCAACCCTCTGCAATAATGATCTTCACTTCCATTTATGGAATCCATCATTTGCAAGAATTTTGTTTCCACAAAATCCTCTTCTGTAGTGAACAATCCTATATAGGCTTCTGCTTCATCCTCTTCTCCTGATTCTGATGATGAAGAGTTAGTCCAACTCTTTTGCTTCTGGGCAACAAGGGACTTCTCCTTCTTTCCCTTATTTTGATGCTTCTTGTTATCCTTAGACTCTTTTCTCTTGTCAGGACAATCAGCTATGACATGTCAAGGCCTGTTGCAGCAATAACAAACAATTTTAGAAGTAGTTTATTTACTAGGATTAGAGTCATACCTGTCATCCTTGGAGGGTTTCATCTTCTTATAATAGTCATCTTTAGAGAAGGATGTAGATGGCTTTGTTCTCCATTTCTTCTTCTTCATAAACCTCTAAAACTCCCTTGTAAAGGAAGCAAAATCTTCATCAGAGTTGTGGCTGTTTGAAGTGTTGATGTGAGGATTTTTTGATTCAGCCTCAGCAATTCTCCTGGGTGGAGAAGGAGACTTTTTCCTACCCTTTCTTGTGGCTTCAGCCTTGAAGGCTTGTAACAATCCAAAATTCTTAAGATGGAGTCAGGATGGGTGACACGGCCTGGGACACTTGCGTGTCCACGGGCATGTCCAGTGCACATGGGCTGGAACACGGGCGTGTCCTAGGGAGTGTCCTTTTCTATAGGCATTGACTCGAGTTCTCGAGAATTGATCGTCGAGAGGCGACACAGCCTGGGACACGGGCGTGTCCCCGGGCGTGTCCTGCTCGGGTGAATACCGAGTGGCGTTGAGTGGAATTGAGTGGCCATGAGTGGAATGACGTTGAGTGGCGTTGAGTGTGGAACACAGCCTATGACACGAGCGTGTCATAGGTGTATGTTGGGCACACGACCATGGACACGGGCGTGTGCCTTACCCGTGTGCTTCTCGGGTGATTTGGGCTTGTGTTAAAAAAAGGTGACACGGCTAGTCACACAGCCGTATCAAAGTTGACACGGGAATGTCTGCCCTGTGACACAAGCATGTTGGAGCCCGTGTTCTGGTTCAATTTGAGTCGGTTCATACACCGCTTGGGGGACACGGCCTGGGACAGGGCGTGTCACAAGCCGTGTCAAGTAAAATTTGGACTTTTGGGCAGATCTTGGCAATCCAATTATTTCTATTTGGATCCAATTGCCCAGGTCCTTTCCTACAGTGATAAGGCTGAGTGTTGGCCTCTTCTCTCATTCTTATCAAGAGAGAAAAAGAGAGAGCTTGGATGAAAGAGAAGGAGGAGAAGAGCAAGGATTTGGTGGTGCTCCCGCAGTCCGATTCGAGATCCGAGGCTAGTTTAGTGGTGGTAAAGATGCTGCGGTACTTTCCAACCGGCCAGATTTTTGAAGGCTCCCAAGAGATCGTCAAGGGTAACGATATTCCTTCTTGGACATGTGAAGTCCTTCTTTATGCATGAGTAAGGAATCCTCTCCCCCAAAAGCTGGAATGAGTGAGTGATTCCGGTGGGTTGATAATTGCTATCACCTGTTGAGTCTGCAAATAGTCCCGAAAAAGTGTAGTACAGGATAGGCATGTTGTGTGAAGCACATCTGGACATGTTGGTCTTGATTGGTGATGTTGCATTTATGCATCGGAGAAGACTCTGTGTATACTCGTGTTGTTAGTGGGGTTGTTGGGTTATGCCTGTGAAGGGGAGTAGCAGGAAGTACTGGAATGTGGAACTCCAGGAAAATGCCCTTGTGCTATTTTTGCTGTGGCTATGATGTTGCCAGTCCTTGATGGACAATGAAGCCAGTCCTATTTGGACAGTGTGTCTATTATGACGTCAGTCCTTGGCGGACGTTATGGTGATTGGGAGCTGCGAGCTCTAAAAGGCCTAGTGCCAAACAAGAAAGGTGAAGCCGACCCGCGTTTTTTATTATAGCCGCAAGTACGATGTGCTTGGTGATGGCAAGGCAAATTTGAGCAATGGGGAATGGTGGATCTGTACCTGCATTATGTTGGCTGTACAAGGAAGTGCCACGACATTGGGCTTTCGTCAGTAGCATAATGAGAGTCTTAGGCCTGCGCTCTATTAAGACTAAATGCTCAATGGTGTTGATCCCGGTTCGCTGGTGTACCCAAAAGTGTGCATGAGAGCACAGATCATCGGGCTGGGTGGCCGACGGTTGTGATGGATTACTTGTTCGTGAGAGCACAATGTGTATATTATATATCAATTGTTGTATTGCTCTGTAGGGAAGGAATGCCTCTGCCCCGGGAAAGGGGTAGGATTGTTATAAATTGGTCAGCTGAATGCTGACCGTTGCCTTGTTTGCCACCTTCTGGGTGGATTGTCCCTGTGCAGGTTCTGGAGAGCCGAGCGGAAAATGAAGGGTTGATGCCCCTGCTACTGCTGTTCCCGCTCTTGCTGTTGCTGCTAGCCCTTGAAGGAAAGATTTTGTATTTTCTTTGATTC
Source organism: Platanthera zijinensis (assembly GCA_039513925.1). NCBI lineage: Eukaryota > Viridiplantae > Streptophyta > Magnoliopsida > Asparagales > Orchidaceae > Platanthera > Platanthera zijinensis. Next base: position 183,554,666 of record CM077087.1, read on the forward strand.
ATATATGGCCGGCCTGCGCACCGATGTCTGTCATCCATACTGTGTAAAGAGGAACTGTAAGGGCTTAAGACCAAACTGTAGTATTTGCTATCCCCTCGTTTGAGTGGTTGTATATAACGTTGGTTTATATATATCTAGTGGATATTCCTGCTATGAGTTCAGCTAATTGTGTATCTACTCCGCTAGCATGCTCTGTGTTAGGATGCGTTGATGGTATTATCCTGTGACCTCACCGTCTGTTTGTAGAATATAGTGTGGGCCCAGGCCGGACCTTCTATTATATGTTATTTAATGGGTGGTGTCATTACATTTTGGTATTAGCTTGTCTCGGTCTTCCTCTTTCGAATTCGTGGTCGAATTCTTTTGTGGAGTGGCGAGCACGTGTCTGTGCGAACCGCTATAACGCTAGTGAACTCTGGAATATCCCCTAAGGAATGCAAATACTCTTGTTTGAGGAATCTGCGCATTCCTACTTTGTTGTTATTGCTTGTGTATTGTCGCTAATGTGCGTCTTGTCCACCCATAGGTGACTCGTAGTGGTACTGGGCAATCTGAGCCCTAGCGCTCTGATGAGAGTGCGACACCAGCTGAGGTGCCAACACCTCCTCCATCTGCGAAAACTATTTGATTAGTTGCTGAGGCTCTATTTGTGATGATTCCACCGACCGGGCAGGGGCTGCAGGTGGTGGTGCCAGATCGTGTTGATGTCCGACCCGAACCGGTTGAGGATATGGATCCGTGAGCAACTGAACGACAATTGAAGCAATTCATGAGCTTCAATACGCCTACGTTCACGGGACTGGGATCCCCAACGCAGGCAGAGGACTTGTTATCGCGAGTCAAACGTATTTTGAGGGCGATCAGGACGGAGGAAACTCAAAAGGTCACTTTGGCCACCTTCTTGTTAGAAGGAGAGGCGAGGTTATGGTGGGGCGAGGTTGAGTTACACCATTTGGCTGGCAGGAAATTGACTCAAGTATCGATTGAGGAGTTCTCTCACATGTTTTTGGCTAAACATCTTCCAGCGGCACAACGCATTGCTATGGAGAACGAGTTCCAGTGGCTAACACAAGGAGAAAATAGCGTTGTTGCGTGCCTATATGAATTTACAAGATTGGGACGGTATGCAGCAACAATCTTCGTCGATGAACAAAGAAAAACAAATCAGTTCTATGAAGGATTGCGGGACGAGTTGAGGTTCCTGCTTTCTAGTTCAGTGAACCAAGGATTTCAGGCATTAGTTGATACGCCGGGTACGCTGGAAAAGGACATGAAGCGGGTGCAAGGCAGGATGGACTTGGCTGTGGCAAAGCTCGAAATCAAAGCACCCAGCTCTGGCAAATCGTACTACCAAAAGAAGTGGGGGCAAGAGATCCAATCCTTCGTGGCAAACTTCTGTGACGGTTACATCGGGAACAACGTCAAGGCCGGAGTCTCGTACATGCTTTACCTGTGGAAAAGTGGGGCCTTTAGCCCGTGATTGTAGGGTTGCTCAACCCAAAGGAGAAAATAAGATGGGTGCGTCTTATGCTGAGAAGGGAAAAGCAGTAGTTGATTCCTCTGCATCTCAGGATCAACCCAGAGTCTACAATCTTGGCCAACAGGAGGCTATCAAGCAAAGTGACGTCGTCACAGGTACGAGTTAAGTTAATGTTTGTTGCATTGATTGCATATTTTGTATGTAGCTTGTGCATGATGTGTGTGCTATAGGCTTTGTCATGATTTGGAATAATCCAGCGAGAGACCTGTTTGATACAGGTGCTTCACATTCTTTTCTGTCTAAGGACTTCGTAACTCAAGTTGGAGTACCGAGTCATGTGACGACAGATTGTTTAAAGGTGCTACTACCTAATGGTTGTATCATGCTTGCGGATAGGACTTGTGATGTGGACGTGCATATAGGAAATTGAGATTTCGGATTGAGAGCATCCGTGCTGCTGCTAACGGAGTTTGATGTGATTTTTGGCATGGACTAGCTCTCTGAGAAGCGTGCCTTGATTGATTGCACTTCCAAAGAGATCACACTGGGCCAGAATACCGAACTTGAGACAAAGTTCGCTGGTATGCGAGGAGTGGTCGGGACCTTATTGTCTGCACTCAAAGTCGTCAAGGCTGTTCAAAAGGGCGCAGAGTTATTCTTTACGCTTATTCAGGCTGTTGAGTCAAAGGATAATATAAGTGAAGTTCCGATTGTGTTGGAGTTTGCAGATATATTTCCAAAGGATCTTCCTAGGTTACCCCCCCAGCGGGAGATTGACTTCGCGATTAAGTATTTGTCAGCTGCAAAACCTGTGGCCCGCTCACCATATCGCGTTACGCCAAAGGAAATGGCTGAACTTAAAGTCCAATTGCAAGAATTGTTAGAGCAGGGATACATACGCCCAAGTATGTCACCTTGGAGCGCGCCTATTCTATTTGTGAAAAGAAAGACAGTAGTTTCTGTTTGTGTATTGAATACCGCGAATTGAATAAGCTGACGGAAAAGAACAAATATCTGATTCCACGGATCAATGACCTATTTGATCAGCTAGTGGGGTCAACCGTTTATTCAAAGTTTGATTTGAAATCGGGATATTATCAATTGCGAATTCGGGAAGGCGACATTCCTAAAATAGCATTTGGGACATGCTATGGTCATTATGAATTCACGGTGATGTCGTTTGGCTTATGTAATGCGCCTTCGGTATTTATGGATCTAATGCACCAGATGTTCCGAGAGTACTTGGATTTATTCGTAATTGTGTTTATTGATGATATTCTTGTGTACTCTCAGTCGGGAGATGATCATGCAAACCATTTGCGGTTGGTGTTGCATACCCCGAGGAGGAATAAGTTGTATGCCAAGTTCTCAAAGTGTGAGTTCTGGCTATCGTCAGTGGCTTTTCTGGGTCGTGGTAAGTGGAGAGGGCATATCAGTAGATCCGGAAAAGATAAGTGTGATACGGGATTGTCTAGTGATGTATTCAGTGGCCAAAGTCAGGAGCTTTCTTGGCCTGGTAGGCTACTATAGACGGTTTATGGAAAACTTCTCACGGATTGCTTTACCTCTGACCATATTGACGAGAAAAGATCAGAAGTTCGTTTGGACACCGGAGTGCGCGCGAGCTTTGAAGAGATGAAGAGTCGTTTGACCACGACGCCTGTGTTGACATCGCCATGTGGTACAGACGGCTATGAGATCTAAAGTGATGCTTCTGGAAGCGGCTTAGGCTGCGTTCTTCTGCCATTTTGTAAAGTGATTCCTTATGGCTCACACTAGCTAAAGGTGCATGAAAGGAACTACCCCATCCACGATTTAGAGTTGGCGGCGGTAATCTTTGTTCTAAAGTTATGGCGGCACTATCTTTATGGCGTTAAAGTAGATATCTATACAGATCACAAGAGCCTAAAGTATTTGTTAGATCAGAAGGGTCTGAATATGCGACAACGGAGGTGGATGGAGTTCCTTGGGGACTACACTTTCGATATTCACTATACTCCCGGGAAGGGAAATGTGGTCGTTGATGCTTTGAGTCATAGGACGCCAGTACGGGCAAACTAGTTGCAGAAGCATGATGTAACCCTAATCCAGGAGATGGAAGCATTAGAGATCTATTGTGTTGACAAGGATGCTACGGCCGACGCATGCTTGAACTGTATGGAGGTACAATATGACCTTGCAGACAGAGTTCGGTGGGCAACGGAGCTTGATGAAAGTCTCCAACGCTATGCAAAGGATTGTCCTGGTGACCAATTCTCCTGGGATGATGAATTGTTGCGAAAAGATGGTCGATTGTGCGTCCCAAGTACGGGGAAGTTGAGAGAAGAGTTTATGTACGAAACACATTTTGCCAAGTACCCAATTCACCCAGGGAGCACAAAAATGTACAGAGACATGAAAAAGTTGTTCTGGTGGCCTGGACTAAAGAAAGACATAGCACATTATGTGGCAGAATGTCACACTTGTGCTTTGGTAAAAGCGGAATGCCAGAAGCCTGGTGGTTTCCTGAAGTCGTTACCGATTCCGGAGTGGAAGTTTGATGATAATTCAATGGATTTCGTGCATGGATTGGCGAGATCTCAACGCGGTCATGAATCTATCTGGGTGATTGTAGACCGGTTGACAAAAGTGGCTCACTTTCTTCCAAACAAGAGAGATGATTCAGTGGAATCCATGTCTAAACTCTATGTGGAACAGATTGTTCGACTGCACGGTGTTCCTCGGAGCTTTGTCAGTGATCGTGATGGGCGATTCACCTCAACTGATTGGAGGCTAATTCATCAAATGTTGGGCACAAAGTTAGCATTCAGTACGGCCTTTCATCCCCAAACGGATGGCCATACTGAGTGAACCAATAGGACGATGGAAGATATGCTGCGTATGTGTGCCCTAGATTTCGTTAAGAAATGGGAAGAGTACAATTATTTGGTTGAATATGCCTATAATAACAGATACCAAGCGAGCATCGGTATGGAACCATTTAAGGCTCTATATGGTCGTAAATGTCTTACACCATTAGCTTGGGCAGAGGTAGGCGAATCCAAGCTGAATGGGCGAAAGGAGGTCAAAGAAGCTACCTCGATAATACGCTACATTCGTGAGAGGCTATTGATAGCCCAGGATCGACAAGAAAAGTACTACAATGCCAAGCATCAAAACGTGGAGTTCGTGGTGGGCGATTGGGTCTATTTGAAGATCAAACCCTTCAAAGTCGTATCTCGGATTTGGCGGTTGAAAAAGCTAAGTCCCATACACGTTGGTCCATTTGAAGTGATGGAGCGAGTCGGGGAAGCTGCTTATCGGCTAGCGCTTTCAGCAGAGTTGAGTGGATTGCATGATGTATTCCACATCTCAGTACTTCGCAAAGTTGTCAAGGATCCAGCTCAAATAGTTGAGAATAATCGTGTACCGGTCTATTATGGGCTAACGAAGATGGTTAGACCCATTCAGATCGAAGATCGAGCTGAGAAATAGTTGTGGAACAAGATAATCAGGATGGTCAAAGTACAGTGGGACAATTGTGGCCGTGAGGAGCTAACATGAGAGCGTGAGCAGGCCATGTGAGCTGAGTTTCCCGAACTTTTTGTATAAACTGTTTACCGTGTACATTTTTTTATAACAACTCTTTTAACGTTATAGCTTTGTGATTCTTGTTTATTTGCTGAGTACAAATTTCAGGGCGAAATTTATCTTAAGGGGGGGGGATTGTAACAGTCCAAAAATATTAAGTTGGAGTCAGGCTGGGTGACACAGCCTGGGAAACGGGCGTGTCCTTTTCTGTAGGCATCGACTCGAGTTCTCGAGAACTGATCATCGAGATGCGACATGGCCTGGGACACGGGCATGTCCCAGGGCGTGTCCAACTCGGGTGAATACCGAGTGGCGTTGAGTGGAATGACATTGAGTGGCGTTGAGTGTGCAACACGGCCTATGACACGGGCATGTCACAGGGGCCTGTTAGTCACACGGCCATGGACACGGGCATGTGCCTTATCCGTGTGCTTCTCGGGTGATTTGAGCTTGTGTTAAAAAAGGTGATACGGCCAGTCACACGGCCATGTCAAAGTTGACACGGGCGTGTCTGCCCTGTGACACGGCCGTGTTGGTGCCCGTGTTCTGGTTCAATTTGAGTCGGTTCGTACACTGCTTGGGGAACACGGCCTGGGACACGGGCGTGTCACATGCCGTGTCAAGTCAAATTTGGACTTTTGGGCAGATCTTGGTCATTCAATTATTTCTATTTCGATCCAATGGTTCAACTCCTTTACTGCAGTTATAAGGCTGAGTGTTTGCATCTTATCTCATTCTTATCAAGAGAGAAAAAGAGAGAGCTTGGAGGAAGGAGAAGGAGGAGAAGAGCAAGGCTTTGGTGGTGCTCTCGCGGTCCGATTCGAGATCCGAGGCTAGTTTAGTGGAGGCAAAGCTGCTGCAGTGCTTTCCAACAGGATAGATTTTCGATGGCTCCCAAGAGATCGTCAAGGGTAACGATCTCCATTCTTGTACATGTGAAGTCCTTCTTTATGCATGAGTAAGGACTCCTCTCCACCAAAAGGTGGAATGAGTGAGTGATTCCGGTGGGTTTATAGTTGCTATCCCCTATTGAGTCTGCATATAGACCCGGAAAAGTGTAGTACAGGATAGGTATGCTGTGTGAAGCACATCTGGACATGTTGGTCTTGATTGGTGATGTTGCATTTACGCATCAGAGAAGACTCCGTGTATACTCGTGTAGTTAGTGGGGTCGTTGGGTTATGCCTGTGAAGGGGAGTAGCAGGAAGTACTGGAATGCGGAACTCTAGGAAAATTCCCTTGTGCTGTTTGTGATGTGGCTACGATGTAGCCAGTTCTTGATGGATGATGAAGCCAGTCCTATTAGGACAGTGTGGCTATTGTGACGCCAGTCCTTGGCGGACGTTATGGTTATTTGGAGCTGCGAGCTCTAAAAGGCCTCGTGCCGAACAGGAAAGGTGAAGCCGACCTGCATCTTTTATTATAGCCACAAGTACGATGTGCTTGGTGATGGCAAGGCAAATTTGAGCAATGGGGGGTGGTGGATCTGTACCTGCGTTATGTTGGCTGTACAAGGAAGTGCCAAGGCATTGGGCTTTCATCAGTAGCATAATGAGAGTCTTAGGCCGGCGCGCCATTAAGACTAAATGCTCAATGGTGTTGATCTCGGTTCGCTGATGTACCCAAAAGTGTGTCTGAGAGCACAGATCGTCGGGTCGGGTGGCCGACGATTATGATGGATTGCTTGTGCGTGAGATCACAATATGTATATTATCAGTCAATTGCTGTATTGCTCTGCAGGGAAGGAATGCCCCGACCCCGGGAAAGGGGTAGGATTGTTATAAATTGGTCAGCTGAATGCTGACTGTTGCCTTGTTTGCCACCTTCTGGGTGGATTGTCCCTGTGAAGGTGTTGGAGAGCCGAGCGGAAAATGAAGGGCTGATGCCCTTACTGCTGCTGTTGCGGCTCTTGTTGTTATTGCCAGCCCTTGAAGGCTAGCTTTTGTATTTTCTTTTATTCATGTATGGCCGGCCTGCGCGCTGATGTCTGTCATCCATACCGTGTAGAGAGGAACTGTAAGGTCTTAAAGACAAACTATAGTATTTGTTATCCCCTCGTTTGAGTGGTTGCATATAACGTTGGTTTATATATATCTAGTGGATATTTCTGCTATGAGTTCAGCTAATTGTGTATCTACTCCGCTAGCATGCTCTGTGTTAGGATGCGTTGATGGTATTATCCTGTGACCTCACCGTCTATTTGTAGCATATAGTGTGGGGCCCTGACCGGACCTTCTATTATATGTTATTTAACGGGTGGAGTCGTTACAAGGCTACTGACTTTTCTTTATATTAAAACCTATTGCTTTTCTCCTCCTCCTTTCTGGCAGTGAGCTGCATCTCATAAGATAACAATTTTCCAAACAAGGTTGGTGGAGGTGTATCAGCAAGCCTGGCCACCTCTCTGATGGCACATATTTTGTATCCCAATCGTTGGTCACTCATCTGAGAAACTTTTCATTCAATTCATATGTGCTAAAGACTCTTCCATAGGTCATTAGCTCATTTATAATTCTAAAGAATTTCTTGTAACATTCAGCTATGCTGTCATTCTTTGCTTGTCTTAAGCTCTTATATTCTTGATTTAACATGGACTTTTTATCCTCTCTTACTTCTTCAGTTCCCTCCATGTAGACAATCAAAGTGTCCCACATCTCGTTGGAGGTTTTACAATGTACCATATTCTGGAATGTAGAATCATCTATAACACTTACAATTATATTTTGTTCTCTCTTGTCTAAGGTTGCTAGGATGATCTCTTCCTTAGTCATTTCAGAATAGCTCTTTGGAGTTTTGAGATTTGCATCAAGAACTGATATGTTCATTGGAATGAAAGGAGCTTCTATAACTGTGATGTAAATTCTTGGATCAGATGCCTCCATGAACAATCTGACCCTCTCTTTCCATATGCCAAAGTTTTATTTTCTATAGATAGGAAGTTTCATGGATCCAAGTTCCTTCTGATTCTCATTTGAACCCATTCTTGCTAACAGTTAATAGCCTTGGAGATCTACTCAGACTGTTAGGTCAATATTTGAGTAACCTCCCTCTGATACCACTTGAAAGATTTGGTTTAAAGAGCCTAAACACCTAAAGGGAGGGGGGGGTGAATAGGTTATAATCCTTTTTAACAACTTAGGAAATTAACAAAGTTATAAACAACACAATTATCACAGCACAGAGAATAACAATCATAGAAAATTCACAGCACATACACAATGGTTTATAGTGGTTCCCAAATTTGTGGGTACATCCACTCTCCCCCCTTCACCTATCTAGTAGAGAACTAGATTCGGCAAAACTTCCTTCCACTATCTCAGATCCTCAGATCTTACAACTCAGAACCCAACTGGTTCCTACAGCTCAGACTTCTTCAAGTCCTACAACTTAGAATCTTCCCAAGACTCCTACCTCAGGCAATAGCCCTACCTCAGCCTTTATCACCAGGCCTACAAGTCAGACTTTTTTAAGTCCTACCTCAGGCTCTCAGCCCTACCTCAGCCTTTATAAATTTTGTCTTACAACTCAGATCTTTATAAGATCTTAAAAGGAAATTAATTGATTGAAATAATAAAATCTTCACCCTGATAGAAAGAGAATAGGGTGAAGGCTTCTTGATAAGTTCTTGATTGAACTGATTACTTTAGATCCAACCTGTCTTAGCTTCTTCAAAGCTTCTTGAATTTGTACGAAGTAAGGTTAATCTTTAATTGGAGTTGGAGTTGATCTTCAATCAAGCTTCCTTCTTGAATTCAGATTCAGATCTGAATTTTTCTAGCAGACTCTTCAGGATCTTCCTCCTTCTAGGATTGTCTCTTGTTCCCCCTCTCTTTTTTTGCCGTCCTTCTGATTGTGATAGAATTGGTCTATATATAGAATCTATCCAAGGTTATCGGCTGATCTGGTTTATAACGGCCTTCTAACAGCTCTAACAGATGTCAGCTTTGTTACTTATGACAATTGTCAGGTCTTCAGTCTTGACAACTGACTCCTCCTTGAACTTCTATCATAGCAGAGAACTGTGAGCAAGACACTTCAGATGTGTCGACACAAATAGACCATGTGTCGACACAAATAGACCATGTGTCGACACAAATCTTGATGATGTCGACAAAGCTCCTAATATGTCGACACAGTCATTCTTTAACTTCTCGACACAGCTTCTATTGGATGTGTCAACACAAGTCCTGTGTGTTGACACAACTTCTTCTAATCTTGACACAACTTTTGTTGACAGATTTCTTGAGTGTGTGTCGACACAAGTCCTGTGTGTCGACACAAGCCTTCCAGTCTCAGTATAGCTGTTGTTGACAGATTTCTTTGAGTGCGTGTCAACACAAGTCCTGTGTGTCGACACAAGCCTTCCATTCTCAGTTTAGTTATTGTTGACAGATTTCTTTGAGTGTGTGTCGACACAAGTCCTGTGTGTCGACACAACTACTTCTGGTCTTCAATATAGCTGGTGTTGAGTGTGTGTCGACACAAGTCCTATGTTTCGACACAACTGCTGCTGACAGAATGTCTGTGTGTCAACACAAGTCCTGTGTTTCGACACAATCTTGCTTCTGGTGTCGACACATTTACCTCACAAGTGTCGACACTTGTACTTAGAAAATTTTCTTGCATTTCTTTAAGCTGCACATTGAAACTCAACAGCCCATCAAATACACATTGATGTATATCATTGAGTTAAGTGAGGCTTCTCCAAATCTTGTACACAGTTTCCAGTGTACTCAACATAATGTCTCTTCCTCGACTAATGTCGCTTCCACACACGGGGTCTCCCATGTACGACTGCTTGTATATATAAAATAAAACTAGCAGGGGGTGAAAGTCTTTGTTCAAGAGTAGCTACACACTTAAGGAGGGGGTGAATAGGTTTTCAAGTTTTTTTGAACAACTTTTTAGTTTGGTTGAGTTGTGAATTAGATTATAATGTTATCTTTCAAGAAACACAACAACACACCAGAATTTATAGTGGTTCTTCTATCTAGGGTACATCCACTTCCCCCTTCACCTATCAAGTAGTGAGCTAGATTCGGCTAACACCTCCTTTTTCTCGGCTCCTAGAGCTTACACATCAGATCCCACAAGATCCTACACCTCAGAGTGAAACACACTCCTACAACTAAGAGTATAACAACTCCTAACTCAAGCTAGACAGCCCTATACTCAGAGATATCAAATCTCCTACCTCATATCTACACAGAGATTCTACCTCAAGCACAAGCCCTACCTCAAATCCTAATTAGGATCCTGCCTCAGAGAAACATCTCCTATACTCAGCATTTATAATAGAGGCATATACCTAAGATCAACTGATGATCTTATAGATTTAGTAAAGGTTTGATGATGATTGACTCCAGAGAAATATCTCTGAGCCTCCTTCAAGAATAGAGAAAACCATGTTCTCTCTTCTTCACTGCAACACAAATATTAATCTTCAGTATTTCTGCTTGTGCTGAGAAGACAACTTCAGAGCTCTATTTCTTCTAGCAATAGATGTAATAGTGTTGTATGTAGTGTCCATGGAGATAAATAACAACTTAAGAATGCTCTACTTCTTCTCTTCTCACATAAAAATGATTTCTATTTCATGTCATAGAAGATTTAGATGTTTCAGTTATTGATCTCTTCAAACAGCAAACTCCTTTCTGTGTTATAAAAAAATGTTTGTAAATCTTAGTATGATTGATTTACTAACTTGATGGAGAGGATGAATGTCATGTAAAACTCTTCTTTCATTTCTATGTAAAAGTCCTTTTTTATTTCCTACAGACTAACGACTCTTTTCACAGCATGGGCCTGCCGAAATGGGAAACTGTAAGTACCTTTAGCTTTAATTACTGTACAGAAGGCATTCAGTGCCATTTGTCTTCTAGCGCACAAGTCCCACAATATTTGAAATATAGATGACGTCATCATGATGTAGTTCATGTGGACATAATAATTTTTAGTCAATCTGCGTAGGCGTTGAGTGCAGTCAAGTGACTCAATGATAAAACACTTAGTAGAAATTCTGTTTCCTGAGGCGTTGAGTGAACCTTTATAACTCAATGCATCTTACTTAGAAATCTTAACTGATAAGGCATTGAGTGAACCTACATCACTCAATGCTTTTGTACTTTGCTGAATTCCTTTATATGAAGGCGTTGAGTGAAGCTCCTTTACTCAACGCTTCTTGACTCTACTGAATTCATGATAAGGCATTGAGTGATTCATCTTCACTCAACACTTCTGTACTTAGGCAAATTTACTTTTCAGTAGGCGTTGAGTGAACTGCCTTCACTCAATGCTTTTGGACTTAGCCAGATTTATGTCCCACAATACTGAGGCTTTGAGTGCTTGAACTTCTATCAACTCTTTTAGACCTCTGGCGTTTAGTGAAGTGTGTTCACTTAACGCTTCTAGACTTAGCCTTTTTTTTACCTTTTCAGCATCCTATCTTGAGTCCAACCATCATTGTGACCCTGTCAACCTATCTATTCATTGAATAGTAGACAACCTACATATAATGAACTTTGAACATATATCATATACAATAATGTGTATACCATTGACCTGTGGTCCTTCTTCAAATCTTGGACATTATGATCAATGGATCCAACAATCTCCTCCTATTTTAAGAAATCAGAACCCTAGTCAATGATATACACTACCGCGTGAAGGAGATAAACATTTACAGCAAACAAGAGCAATAAATAACACATAATCAAAAATGTGATTAACATTTAAAATGATAATTATAAATAGAAAGTGTGCTTATAATAAAGTTCACATTCCAAGAGCCCTTAAGGAACCTAATACATAGACATTTCATGTTTCTGGTTCCTTGATAACTATGCTCCAGCTTGGTTTCTTGGCAGCCTTCTCACCAACTTCAATTTACTTTTGCCTTTGCCTTTCAAAGTAGTTGTAAGGCTTTGGAAAGTCCCTTCTGAACTTCTTCTTAGCTCTTCATTTCTTTCCACCTTAGCCCATTCTAGGGAGCTATATAGCTTTTCCCTTTCAATTTTGTTTTCTTTAATTTGATCTAAGGAAGACAGAGTGATAGTCCTTGATTGATGACTCCCTCTTTCAAAATCAGGTCTGGTTTTTGGTGTGTGGATTGCTTTCAACTTGAAAAGGCAAGCATACCTATCGAATTGTAGTACCAAGGTCGTATTTAAACATGGGGTTGTCAAGTACTGCTACTCACGCTTGAACTATTATCCTACCGAAAGATAGATGGTTTTTGAGAATTTTTAATATAAAACTAAAGATAATTTTTAGGCGAAAAACTTATAATAAAAAACTAGAACCCGATCAGTGAATCACCATGAAATGAGATAAGACGAAAAAAAGCATAGTTTTATCTTTGCAAATCAAACTTGACCGTGACGGATCCGAGATTAGGAAGTAATCTCGCTAGAGCATTAAATCTCCAAACTTATAGACGTTTTGACTGAAATCTCTTTACAAGTCAAAATTACCTAAAGTCCCATTACCGAGGTGACCCACACTATTGGATTTGACTCCAATCCGGAGGATTTACGTTGTCCTATCTCTAGGATTGCGTGCAACTCCTTCCTTCTTTGAGTGATCTCTCAAATCAACGAGTCTCTCGACTTCTATGAAATGAGATCAAATGTCAACTACCGTATACCGGAAATACGGAGTCGACAAAAATAAATCGAAGAAGGATCGAGCATGAAATAACAAAAATAAAACTAAGAAATAAAATAAACCCTCATCTCACTTCAAGGATCCTCACGATCGAATGCTAAGTAAAATTAGTTACTCATAATTGAAAGAGAAGACAAAATAAGATAAGAGAAAAACATTTTCATTGCTTGATAAAAAAAGAGTACACAATATATAAAAAAATACTACACTATATTAAAGAGAAAAAGGATTATAATAATTAAAACTAGTACAACAATATTGAAAAGAAAACAACTCATAGAACAAGAACCTCACTTCTCTCTAACACCAATTTTCTCTAAACTTCTTAACATAAAATTGCTTACAAAAAAGTGTTTTCATAACAAGGAGGGGAGGGGTTCCTTTTATAGGAGATGGAGAAGCTTCTGGATTAAGGGGAGACAAGGGGTGGCCGGCCATGTATAGAGGGGAGGATGCATGAATGGCATTAAATGAAGGGATAGAAAAGAGGAGGTTCAATGCATGTAATTTATGGAAATGAAAATAGAAAATATAAAATATAAGGGGGGATGAATGAGCTTTAAAGAGCAAGAGAGAGGAAAAAGAGAAGATGCATTTGGAATAAATGAAGAGGGAGGGGAGGAAGGTGGCCGATTCTATGCATGGGAGATGTTAATGTATTCAATAAATGATGAGGGAAGAGAGAGAGGCTGATTGGTGGGTTTGTTGGTGGGATCGGGTTTGAGGTTTTGGGATGCTTGGGCTTGGGTGGAGGGGATGCATCATGTAGGGCTTTATGTGAGCTGCTCCAAATGGAAGAGGTTGGGTTTCACATGTTGGAGGCCAGCTTGTAGTTAAAGGGCTGCATCAAATGATAGTGGCTCGGGCTGTACCAATTTCTTGGGTTGAACATGTAGAGGACTTGGGCTTGTACCTACGAACAAAATGTAACATAACATTAGTTAAATTTAATAACAAAACATAAATAGATATAAAACATGAAACAAAAAATAACAAGAATAAAATTCATAAAACATATAATAAAACTAGAAATTATCATTACACAAAGGACATTAAACAAGAAATAAAACATAACAAGCATAAGATTGCATAAAATATATAATTAAACTATATCCTAACAAGAAGACATAAAACATGAAATAAAAACATAACAAGTATAAAATTAATAAAAATGCAAATAAACATAGGAATTTTTCATACTAAACTAAACCAAAAATGATGACTAAAACTAGTCATCAAATTCCCCCTTGCTAGAGTATTTGCTTGCCCTCTAGTAAATGGAATTGAAAACTAGGGGAGAGGAATTAAAAGTGAACAAGGCAAATTTAGGTTTCATAGTTTAAGAAAATCAAAACATTAAAAATTAAACTATCCTAATGTTCATGTTAGCAACTAGTGGGGTGAGAAGTGCACAATAGAAAATGTTAAAGTGGAGACCTAAAATTATCATTAGAGCATAAAGAAGAGTTACACATTTCTAAATCCTTAAAACAAGGCATCCAAAATTAATGAAAATAAGAAAAACAAAAGTAGAGGTTCTAAATAAACGCTACATTAACGAACTACTAGGTTGCTAGAATAACGATTAACCTTAAACACCTCAAGATAACCTCCAAAGAAATCCATCAATGATGATGGTCATAGGCTTGTCCGTTCACACTCTCTCCACTACGCGAATTTACATTCTAAAGATCAATAGGACTTCTAATAGGCGTTAACACTTGGCTTAGGTAAATTATTAGGAAATGAAAGCAAGGATAAACATGAGGGCTTAAACACTAAACCAAGGTGAGCTTAAAATAAATATAGAAATAGGAAATACTTAAAGTAAACATAAGACCATGAATTTTTTTTTCTTTTGAATATATTGGCCAAAACAAACTACTTTTTTTCATTTTTTCTTCTTTTTTGATTTGATAACATTTTGATAATAACATATTTTTTTTCACAAAAGAGAGCTCCAAAAATAGGCTTTAAAATTTCCTTTTCATTTCAAAGATAATACCCCTTCACAAAAATGATTTTTAAGCTCAAAGTTTTAGTGTGAAAAATAGGAAAGGCATTTTGGCTTTGGTGAAAATAATGAAATAAAGGTGGAGCTAAATAAAAAAAACCATGGAAAAGGCCCAAAATTGTTTTGTAATGGTAATTTTTTTGGTGGGCAAGAAAATCTCAAACGAGTCAAAGGGTGGCCTAAATCATTTATAAAATATGTAAAAATGGCGCACATGCTTCGAGAGTAGCTAGGGAAAAGTTCTAGACACCAAGAAAGACTACCCCACAAATGAAAAAGATCTAATATTACCTATCAACCATTCGTACACAACTAACCGAATAAGAAGAGCAACTACAAATTGCTAACTTGATATGAGAAAATAGATGCCTATATTTAAGAACTAGAAACTAGTAAAACTAAGCTATGTTAAAATGATAAGTTTAGCAAACCTTTTCAAAGAAATCTATCTTGAACTACAAAACCGCATGGGCCTACACATCACAAGAAGAAACATAAAAATAAAGATGGAAAATAATTTTCGATTTTGTTTTTCAATTAGATTTTAGCAATTTTTTTGATTTTGATGGATTTTGATTTTTTGGGTTTTAAATTTACTAGTTTTTTGGATTTTTGATATAGTTAAATAAAAACAATACTCCTAAAAAGTCTTAATATAACTAAACTAATTTTTTTTGTGATTTTGTTTTAAAGCATTTTTTTTGAAAGAAACGAAGAAAGAAGAAAATTAAACCCTACCCCATGCTTAGATTCTTCATTGTCCTCAATGAAAAAAAACAAAAAGAAAAATGAGAAAGAGAAGGAGTTGAGAAGGAGAGAAAAATGCAGAAAGTAAATTAAATAAAAAGAACAGGACTTCCCCGGGTTTGTGAGATGAAGGCGGATGTCGCTACCCCATGCTTATTTTTTAACGCACTTGATCATCAGCATGTTTGACTTGATCCATCTTGATATCAGCAACGTTGGAGCGACGATCACGAAATTGTTGTTGTTCGGCCACCGAGAGGAAGAGTAAAAATAAAAATAAAAGTAGAAAATACTTGGGCAAGCTCCTAAGAGTGTTCTTTATTACAACAATATAATGTTCGAATAATAATATAAGTTTTATAATAAGAAGTCCAAAAAGAAATAAAAGTTCCATATGAAAAATAAACATTTAAGAGTCGAAAATAAGATTCTCCTTTGCAGGAGACACAGAATCATTAGAAAAATATAGCTTAAGTCGATGCCTGTTTACTTTAAAATCACCCTTATCCGGGTGCGAGAGTAACACCGTGACATAAGGAAAAACCTGTTTGACCGTAAATGGTCCAGACCATCTAGATTTATGTTTTCCAAAGAAAAGACGTAAGCGTGAATTAAGAAGAACAACCTGATCTCTAGGTTTAAACGTTGTAGGAAGGCGCAAGTTCTTATCGTGATAGATTTTCGTTTCAGGATCCGGTGGTTTATCGAAATAATTTTTCAAATTTTTATCATTTTCAAAAATAAGATTCTCAAGATTCTTTTGTCTAAAATCAGAGTCATTTTCGAATTTTACTTGTACGGACATAACAGTGTTTTCAAAAACATTTGATGAAAGTTCAGAAAAAGAAGAAGAAAAATCCTTTGGAGAAATATAGGAGTCTTCTTTTAATTCATCAATAAAAAAGCAAGAATCATCATTTTGTAAAGAGTTTTTCATTGATTTGTTAATATCAAATGTAACTTCCTCATCTCCCACATGCAGAAAAAGTTTTCCGTTACTCACATTTATGATTGCGCGAGCAGTGGCTAGGAAGGGACGACCAAGGATAAGAGGGACGTCGATGTCCTCTTCAATATCGAGAATGACAAAATCTACCGGGAAGATGAATTTGTCGACCTTCACTAGCACATCCTCTACAATACCTAACAGATACTTAATTGATCGATCAACCAATTGAATACTCATATGCGTAGGGCTGAGAGTGCCCAAACCTAGCTTTTTAAATAATGAAAAAGGCATCAAGTTGATGCTCGCAACTAGGTTCGCTAGCGCATGTTTTACAAAAAGGTCGCCCAAACACTAGGAATTGAAAAACTACCCGGATCATTTATTTTTTTTTGGAAGATTTGAGTTCTTAATGACCGCCGAGCACTCTTCAATTAACGTCACGTGAGAAAGATTTTCCAATTTCTTCTTGTTCATTAATAAATCTTTAAGATATTTGGCGTACTTAGGCATTTTGCTAATCGCTTCATGAAATGGCAAATTAATATGAATTTGTTTAAACATGTCAAGAAAGCTTTGATATTGATCATCTAGCTTATTCTTCCTAAGCTTAGCGGGGTAGGGAGGTGACGGAAATTCTTTTAAAATTTCGAGATCATTATTTTTAAAATCATCTTTTTCTTTTTCCAAAATGGAAGTTTCTTGTTCATTTTCAAAAATAGAGTTTTCTTTTCCAAAAGTTGTATTAGTTATTTCTTCGTCACTAATTCGTTCAGCAGTAGGAGAGGCAATCACCTTTGGCTCTTCCCTTGTAGTGGACTTGTTAATAACCTTACCGCTCCGAAGGGAAATCGCATTTGCGTGCTCCCTTGGGTTAGGTTCAGTGTTCGAGGGAAGAGTTCCAGGTGGTCTCTCGGAAAAAGCCTTGGCAAGTTGCCCGACCTGGTTTTCTAAACTTTTCACGGAGCCAGTAAGACTTCTAATATTAGCTTCGTTCGAGCTTATATATTTAGAAAGGATCTCCTCCAAAGGGGGAGGTTTTTGAAAATTTTTGTTTTGATGTTGTGGTGGTGGTGGTGGAGTGAAATCGTGTGGCGGTCGCGCATCATTAGCAGGGATACTCCAAGAAAAATTAAGATGGTTACGCCATCCAGGATTATAAGAGTTCGAAGAAGAATTAAAACCAGGAGGTGCAGAAAAATTAGAAAAAGCAGAAAAATTATTGGCAGAATTATTTTGAGTGGGCCTGGGTATGTTCCCAAGATAATCCACCTGCTCTGCAGCAGCAGCAGCATTCAGACTTTCAAATACCTTAGCGGCGGTGGCAGCAGTCATCTCTGAAATCTTCTTGTTTAGCATCTCCACTTGCAGTGCCAGTTGCGACACCAAATACACTTCATAGATACCTGCAAGTTTAGATGGGCGAGTCCTAGACGAATTCCACTGATAAGTGTTCATTTCCATGTCCTCGATAAGCTCAAGAGCGGCTTCCGGAGTTTTGCGGTCCAAAGAACCAGCGGAAGCGACATCTATCATTTGCTTAGTTTCTTGATTTAGCCCATTGTAAAATGTCTAGACCTGTAACCATACAGGCAGAGCATGATGAGGGAATCATATCAAAAGTTCTTTGAACCTATCCCAAGTGTCATAGAGGGTCTTATAAGCAATTTGAGAATAAGAAGTAATATCATTTCTTAATTTAGAAGTTTTTGCAGGAGGGAAATATCGAGCAAGAAATTTATCAAATAGAATGTTCCAAGTAGTGATTGATCCTCTTAGAAGAGAACTTAACCACTATTTGGCTTTTGTCCTTAAGGAGAAGGGGAAGAGTCTTAGCCTAATCGCATCGTCTGAAACACCATTAATTTTGAAAGTATCACAGATCTCGAGAAAACTAGCAATATGTAAGTTTGGATCTTCATCTTATAATCCGTCGAACTGTACATATTGCTGCACCATTTGTATGATGCTAGGCTTAAGCTCAAAGTTATTGTTCGCAATTGTATGTCGAACAATACTTGTTTCTGTACCCTCCAGGTTGGGTCGAGCATAATCGGACATGGTCCTTTGCTGAGCCATTCCTGGGTTGGGATCTCCCATTTCAGAATTAAAATTACAATCACCGTCGGAATCCTCAACCGCTATTTGAGAAGTGGAAGCCCCGAATCGTTGTTGTCTCTGAAAGGAGCGTTCGATTTCTGGGTCTAAATCAACAAGTAGCGACGGATTCGTGCGGGTCATGCACTAAAAAAATGAAAGAGAGCGAAAGGAAATAAAAACTTGAATACGAGAAAGATAATGAATTTTTTTTGGATTTTTGCAGAAGTAATAGCGAAAGCGTTTTAAAAATATTGACGAAGAAGTTCCCCGACAACGGCGCCAAAAATGTGGTGTGAGGATTGCTTTCAACTCGAAAAGGCAAGCGTACCTATCGAATTGTAGTACCAAGGTCGTATTTAAACACGGGGTTATCAAGTACTCCTACTCACGCTTTAACTATTATCCTACCGAAAGATAGATGGTTTTTGAGAATTTTTAATATAAAACTAAAGATAATTTTTAGACGAAAAACTTATAATAAAAAGCTAGCACCCGATCAGTGAATCACCATGAAATGAGATAAGACGAAAAGAGCATTGTTTCATCTTTGCAAATCAAACTCGACCGTGACGGATCCGAAATTAGGAAGTAATCTCGCTAGAGCATTAAATACCCTAACTTATAGACGTTTTGACCGAAATCTCTTTACAAGTCAAAATGGCCTAAAGTCGCATTACAGAGGTGACCCGCACTATTTGATTTGACTCCAATCCGGAAGATTTACGTCGTCCTATCTCTAGGATTGCATGCAACTCCTTCCTTCTTTGAGCGATCTCTTAAATCAACGAGTCTCTCGACTTCTATGAAATGAGATCAAATGCCTACTACCGTATACCAGAAATACGGAGTCGGCACAAAATAAATCAAAGAAGGATCGAGCATGAAATAACAAAAATAAAACTAAGAAATAAAATAAACCCTCATCTCACTTCATGGATCCTCACGATCGAAGGCTAAGTAAAATTAGTTACTCATAATTGAAAGAGAAGACAAAATAAGATAAGAGAAAAACGTTTTCATTGCTTGATAAAAAAAAATACACAATATATAAAAAAAGACTACACTATATTAAAGAGAAAAAAGGATTACAATAATTAAAACTAGTACAACAATATTGAAAAGAAAAGAACTCATAGAACAAGGACTTCACTTCTCTCAAACTTCAACTTTCTCTAAACTTCTTAACATAAAATTGCTTACAAAAAAGTGTTTTCATAACAAGGAGGGGAGGGGTTCCTTTTATAGGAGATGGAGAAGCTTCTAGATTAAGGGGAGACAAGGAAGGTGGTCGGCCCTATGCAAGGGAGATGTTCATGCATTCAATAAATGATGAGGGAAGAGAGAGAGGCTGCTTGGTGGGCTTGTTGGTGGGATCGGGTTTGAGGTTGTGGGCTGCTTGGGCTCGGGTGGAGGGGCTGCATCATGTAGGGCTTTATGTGAGCTGCTCCAAATGGAAGAGGTCGGGTTGCACATGTTGGAGGGCTGCTTGTAGTTGAAGGGCTGCATCAAATGATTGTGGCTCGGGCTGTACCAAGTTCTTGTGTTGGACATGTAAAGGACTTGGGCTTGAACCTACGAACAAAATGTAACATAACATTAGTTAAATTTCATAACAAAACATAAATAAATATAAAACATGAAACACAAAATAACAATAATAAAATTCATAAAACATATAATAAAACTAGAAATTATCATAACACAAAGGACATTAAACAAGAAATAAAACATAACAAGCATAAGATTGCATAAAATATATAATTAAACTATATCCTAACAAGAAGACATAAAACATGAAATAAAAACATGACAAGTATATAATTAATTAAAATGCAAATAAACATAGGAATTTTGTATATTAAACTAAACCAAAAATGATTACTAAAACTAGCCATCAGTTTTCATCTCTTCTCTGTATCTCTTTTTGCTTAACCTGGTTTCTTCATTTTCTTCAGCAATAGACTTGCCTTTGGCTCTTGATATCTGTTCAGCTATGGGGCTGAAAGTAAGAATATCAGCAGTAGAGGCTTCAACCCACTTGTAACACCCCAAATCCCGATTTGGATTTTAGGCTGGATGACACGGCCTGGGACACGGGCGTGCCCCAAGGCATGTCAAGCTCTCTGTACTCAAGTGGGTCTCGAGTAGGGCTCGAGTAGGCATCAATTGTGTATCGAGTGAGGCACACGACCTGGAACACGGGCATGACCCTGGGTGTGTCCTTCACTGTGTGTGTTGAATTGTCGACACAATTCAGTCAACGATCGTTGAGTGAGGTGACACAGCCTGGGAAACGGGCGTGTCCCAGGGCCTGTCTTGCTCGGGTTGGAAACCGGGCGGCGTTGAGTGGCGTTGAGTGTAGAATACGGCCTGTGACACGGGCGTGTCACAGGGGCATATTTGGCACACGGATAAGGACACGGGCGTGTGCCTTAGCCTTGTCCTTCTCGGGGAAGCTGGTCTTGTGTTGATTGAGGGACATGCCTCTCAACAGGGGCATGTACCTTGTGATACGGGCGTGTTAGGTGCTTGACACGGGTGTGTCTAGCCCGTGTTATGATCCGGATGGAGTCTGTTCAGTTTCCACCTAAGTGACACGGCCTGTGCCACGGGCGTGTCACAAGCCGTGTCAGACCTGTTTAGATGCTTTTTCAAGCAGATCAGGGCCGTTCATTTACTTCTATTTGGATCCTGTGGTCCAAGCTCCTTCCTACTAATATAAGGCTGAGAATTGAGGATAAAATCTCATTCAAGCTTTGGCCATTCTCTTTCTAAAGAGAAGAGAGAGAGGAGATAAGGAAGAAAGAAGGAGAAGCTTTCCGGCCGTCGGTGGAGCGTCAACGGTCCAAATCGAGAGCCGAGTTCAGCATTGTGGAGGAAAGGCCTCTACGGTGATTTCCATCCGGCTAGATTCTCAATGGCTCCGAAGCGATCGTCAATAGTAACAATCTCCTTCTTATACAAGTGAAGGCCTACTTTATGCATGTGCATGGGATACTTCACCAAGAGGTGGAAAGCGTAAGCGATTCCAGTTGTTGAGTCTGCATTTAGATCCGGAAATGAGTAGTATGGAATATCATGTTGTGTGAAGCCCATTTGGACGGTTAGTCTGGATTGGTGATGTTTATATTGCGAATCGGAGAAGACTCCGTGTATAAAACGCGTAGTTTACGGAGTTGGTTAGGATGTATGTGAATTGGGGGTTATGTAAACTCCTTGTTTTGTTGAATCTGCGTAAGTTATTTGATGATTGGGGAAGCTTTGCGTAAGCTACTTGTGTTATGAGTGCATGCATGCACTGGTTGCTTTGCGTGAGCTACGAAGCTGCGGCTGATTGGGAGAGGATAGCCGACCCGCGTCAAGTTGTGCACAACTAAAGAATTGAGAAACGGGAAAGTGTTGTCCCGTCACTGGTTATAGGGGGGATCGATTAGTGGCAATACAAACGGGGCCTGCATCCATACCCGACTTGTCACACTACTGCGATAGGTTGGTCTCAATTGCTCAAGTGTTTTCGTGAGGAACCTCTGATCGGTTGTGGAACCCAGGGAATGATTCGGTCCACCGAAAGCATGCCATGAGTGCATGAAGCGTCTGGCACGAAGGCCGACATGGGTGTTGTTGTTGTTCCTGAGTGCACTTGTGATATATATATATATATATTTCTTATGATTGCAATGCATGCAGGTAAGGAACCACTGCCCCGGGTAACGGGTAGGGTCATTATAATTGGTCAGCTGAATGCTGACCGTTTCTTTGTTTATCACCCTTGGGGTGGACGTCCATATGCATGTGTTGCGGGTTGAACTGGACTGAGCGGGATGAAGCCCTTGCTGTTGCTGCTGCTTGTAGGCCCTTGAAGGTCGTGCGAAGCTTTGGATTTCATGTGTGACCGGCCTGCATGCCAATGTATGAAATCATAGTTTTTAAAGAGAAACTTGTAAGGCCTTAAGGCCGTGAGCGGTGTGTGTTTGTATATATTCCTGGTGTTATATATAAATGAGTATTTATATATTTAGTGGACATTCGTTAAATGAGTTCTTTTAAGTAATAAACTTCCGCTGGAATGCTCTGAGGTAGGATGCGCATAAAAGGTTTTTGATATCCATAAGTAATTCCGCCATTTGTTTGTGAAATATGACTCGGGGCCTCGGCCGGACCCTCTGTTATATTCCATATGACGGATGGAGGCGTTACATTTTGGTATCAGAGGATAGGGTTGAGTCAGGATCACAAAATTGAACTCAAGAATGTCTACTAGGAATGTGAGTATGTATATTCGGTATGTTTTCCGTTTTGGAATGGACGTTAACGATGTCTTATTCACGCATAAGTGACAAGGAGTGGGACTGGGAAATCTGAAACCCAGCATTCGGATGAGAGTGCGGCACTAGCTGAGGTGCCCACACCTCCTCCTTCAGTAGAGACAGTCCGGTTGATCGCGGAGGTGGTTTTTACAATGATCAAGGCCTACCATGAACAGGTGGCAAGGGAAGGAGCATCGATCCCGCTGTTGAATATGTGTCTGACCTAAGGAACATATACGGTCGAGGAGTACTTTTCTGCATTTGTTGAGTTGAGACAACATGTAGAGTTTGTGTTTGAACCCGAGGAGACAAAGATCAATAGATTTTACGATGGTCTACACGATGAACTACGACGGTTATTGGTGGGACAAAAGTTTCTTGGATTTTGTGCCTTGGTAATGGTAGCTAGATCTTTAGAAAAGGACTTTAAGCAGTTCAGAGTGAGGCATGTTGATAATGTGCCAACCTCTTCCACCACCATGGGAACAAAGGAAAGGAGTGTTTGTTTTTCTTGTGGTAAGGTGGGGCATCATTCCCGAAGATGCTATTATGGTACCACACCAAGGACAGAGAAGGAGTTGAAGCAGGTGTGGGATAAGAAGAACTTTGTGTTGGAAAGGTCAGAGTTCAAAGTTCCGCATTCGGAACGATCAGAGTTTAGGAAGCAAGATAAGAAGAAGTTTAGGCTTGCTGAACAAACTTCTTCGGATGTTGCTTCGGGAGTAACGGTTGGGCAAGGATGTGTAGAGACACGTATGTGTTTTAACTGTGGGAAGTAGGGGCATCTAGCCCGTGATTGTTGGAGTGGCCCTCCGAAGGGTGAGAAAAAGACAGGTGCGTTTGATAAAGAAAAGGGTCATATATCCCGAGACTACAAAAGTGGCCCTTAGACGACACGAAGAAAGAAGAGTAAGACTATCTATAATAATGTATACGATCTTTGTTTTGTGTGTCTAAACATGGGGTGATCGTGAATGAAGAGGTTGTTGGGTTTTGGCTTAAGATTTTTATTGTCCTATGAACTTATCTTGGTATCACCGCTACGAAGTGATTGACATAGCCGTGGTGAAAAGAGCGATTATGGATGGAGCGTGTCCGTAAAGAGGATTATGCAGGACGTGGCTGAGCAGAAATAGATAAAGAATGTACTTTACTTTTATTGTTGTATGTGCGTTTGTGAAAACACTTGTCTTGATACGAGGCCATGGGGCGAGTAACCCCAGATCGTTTTGTGTATATTTGCAACAACGGAATGGTTGTGTTGTTGGATATGTTGCGCTAAATTTCGGGACAAAATTTCTATAAGGAGGGGAGGGCAGCTCAATTGGTGATGAGAGTGAAGGAACTCCATAGTTAAGCATGCTTGGGAGAGAGTAGTACTGGGATGGGTGACCTCCTGGGATGTCCCCGTATGACCCAACTTAACTCTCGAGTTCACTCACTAAAGGGAGGCTGTGGCCACCAACAACCCGCCTATTGCTAGAGAGGGGTTGGGGTGCTTGGGCTGTGATTCACAGACGGCATGTGTACCGATCGCTGTCAAGTAATAATAATGGAGAGTAGCTTCCACGAGTATCGATATCTCGCGGAGCGCAAGTAGGGGGCAAGGGTTTTAGTACTTTGGAGAAATGAGTGCAAGTGCATGGGGGTTTTGATTGTGGTTTCCTAAATTAAACAACCTAAAATTATTGTGGGTCGCCTACACCGCTTTGCTTGGGTGAATCACTCCGGAGAGTGATAGTGGAAGTGTGAGAACTGGTGAGGGTCGAAAACACCTCTTCACAACGCACACTTCTAGCAAATGCTAGAATTGCCAAAACACTTTTACTCTAGCAAGAATAATTAGCTTAACAATGCATAGTAAGTTCAAGAAAACACCTAAGCAAAAGCATAAAGTATTCTAGAACCACATACTCTTATCACACTACAATATTCAATAAGAGTTCAGCAAGGAGTAAATATAAGAGGAGGGAGGAGAGATTACAACCAAGACAAAGAGGCTTTCCAAGGTTTTCTGCCGGAAATTAGGGGTGCCAACCCTTGTCCGTGCTCAGTCATAGAAAGGAGTCCAGGATCAAAGAGGACCTGTCACTTCTCCGTCGAACCCGTCTTTGTATTGCTGAGGTTGCGGACGTGGAACGAAACTTGGTGGGCTGCAACGAGTAGCTTAAACCGGAGCTTAGAACGTGGCAATGTCAATGGCGGTGGAGGATGAAGCTTTTGAAAGCTCTATGGAGTGGAATGAGTGGTCGGATACTCCCTCCAAAGAAGAGAGAGAAAAGGGGGCTGGAGACTGGTTTTCCTGCTCAAGAGAGCAAAAAAGGCGGGCTGACCGATCCTCCCCCGGAAATGTCAAAGGCTGTAACTTAAATAGAAATTCATTAGAAAATTGGTCTCGCACGGTTCGACGCACGACCGTGCACGAACCGTGTGATATTATATTAAAACATACGCCTACAAAGAAGAAGCGTTGAACCGTGTGTTTCCTTCGCGCATGGGCGATCCACCCGTGCGTGAAGCAATTCGCACGGGTAACCACAGAACAAAGAATGGCAGGCAAAATCCAGAATGCTACAGGACAACCATGTGTTTCCTTCGCGTATGGTTTTGGTGAAACCGTTCATGAAGTATTCGCACGAGCTGGTCATTTCACCAGATTGACCAGAAGAAAACGCATGACAAAAACTAACCGTGCGCTAAGGAAGCGCACGACCATGCGTTTTTTTCCAATCAGAATTCAGAAAAGGGAAAACAGACCACCTGTAAGCAAGGAAAATAAGGCAACGAAGGACCCTCCAGTAATACAGAAATGAAGTAAAAACTACTAGAACGAGCCCTAGGGAGCACCACGTGCTTACCCCCAACCAACAAATGCATAATTGCGCATGCAAGGGCAGGAAAAGCACACAAAGCATGAACGTCATAAAAGATTAGATAAATAGTGAAAACATCCGATAAATGTAGTGCAAAGGCATGAAAACCAGCCCAGGGTAGCTCGCAAAACCCTATATAAACGAGACTCATCACACTCCCAGACTTTACCATTTGCGCGTCCCGAGCAAAGAAGATCCTTGAGAACCAGAAAAAATACTAGCTAACATAGAAATTATGTTCCGGAGTACCATGCGAAGTCGCATGCTCACGGGCGTAAAAATTGAGTAGAGAAAATTTCTAAGCATACAAACTAATTTATAATTTTCATCCTGCGTAAAAATAAATTCTATAACTACTCAAAAAGAGAATCACGGTGAATCCTTCAGTCGCTCGTAGGGAGAAATTAAACTAGCCGCTAAGACGAGTATTGCCAAAGATCGAGATTCAGGGCAACCTCCAAAGGAATCCACCAATGTCGGTGGACATAAGCTTGCCCTTCCGCACTCTCTCCACGATCCTAGTTTTACTTAAGCGCAAGTCAGTAGGACTTTAGGTAAAAGTTGGGGCTTGGGTTTCAGTGAGGTAAGAAAGGACAACAAAAAGGGAGGCTATGCACAAAAACCCAAATGAGCTAGCACAACAAGGATCAAATCCGCTATCCGCCATAAATACAAGTACACCACACCCCAGGACTTGATTTTTAAATCATGTGTGCGAGTACCGCCTACACTAAAAACTTTTTTTTTTCATAAAAAAGATGTTCAATAAACTTTTCCTCTCTCATTTGTTTTCAATTAATTCTTTTTTTTCAATTTTTCTTTACATAACTAAGCCTTTTTATACAATATCCTTTCCTACATCATAATTCCAGCAATTTAAGCATTGGAAATCATCCACTTATTTCACAAATACAACATCCCATAACACCCCAAACTAGAAATCAGAAAAACGACAAAGCACAAATTGGGCGTGCAACTAGGATTGGCTTTTAAGCTTTGGTGAAAAACACGTGGAGCTAAAACAAAAGGAAGGGTAGGCACAATGGGGCTAGCAAAATTAAAACGTTAGGAACGGGCACAAAGCTCAACCTGGCCAAAAATATGGCCTACATCATGCTCGCTCTTAGCTAACCATGTACCCATGCTTCGAGAGTAGTATGGGGCAAGTTATTAGCAAACGAGAAAGACTACCCCTTCCCTCAACTCGAGAAATACAAATCTAACGACCGTCTAAACACATCCCTAACCTACTGTCGGATTCACAAAAAATTTTCTGAGTAGCATAAAAAGAATTTACGTAGCTAGAAAAAAATATTAACTAGCAGTATGCAGAAAAATTAATCTTACTATAATTTCTACAAGTGACGGGAGCACTTGACTAGGAACACAGCACGGCCAACATTTTACTCCGTCAAATAATCCTACGTTAGCACGGTAATCTTCCCAGATCTAATGAAAGAAGCTAGTTTGACTCGCAGCATGCAAAAAGTTAAGAATGCGCTCAAGTGGGTGCATGGGTGCGCAAAGCAATGACTACGTAATTAAAAAAACTACTGGGAAGCAAATGAAGTGCGAGTGCAACGGGTAACAACTACAAGCTCTCCCCCAGACTTAAACTAACAAAACAACAATGATAATGAAAATGTAATCTAAGAGGTAAGGGAAGAGGTTACCCAATGCTCAGAGATGAGCATACCAGAAGGTAGGTGTTCAAACTCGATCAACCAGCCTATGACCCAAGAAATAATCACCTGCAAAAACAAACAATCTTTAACCACACAAGAAAATATGCAACACAAGAAAACAAAGAAAATAGCAAAGAACGCAAGCAATAGCCTTGAAACAAGGCTAAAGGCGGCAAACTCGGGTTGTCTCCCATAAGCCATTTTCTTTACCATTCTTAAGGTGGACAAAATACATGTATTAATAGTTATATATCAATGTTCGGGTACAAAAGCAACACATGCAATCAGGAAAAATTAATTCAAAACCAAAACAGCATTTAACACAAACATAAATAAAAGCAGCAAGGCAAAGGAGACAGTTCCGGAGATCTGCCACATTTAAGCTGAACACTAATTTGTGGTAAACCTCACCCGACACGCGAGATGAGGAGGAGAGGAAGGCTTTAGGCCCCAAAGAAGACAAGTCTCCTTTACCCCTACTCTCCTCCTTCCCGCGCCGGAGGGCAAAATGCTGCGCCTTACACAAGAGTAACTCCCTTCTTCACAATTCCACCGTAGGAGAGCGCCGGGGCGACAATTTCACGCCCGGAGTTTCAGTGTTCAGATCATCAACCACAACCGGGGGCATCCTTTCTTCACCCACAAAGGGTGGCAGATCAGCCCACGATACCTTTTTAACAGTTTTCCAAGATTTATTTTTTTCAATAACTGTACTTAAAGCAATCTCCTGTACGCTCTCACTAGCCGCGCATAATCCAACGTCTTTCTTATCGTCATCACCTTCTACGCCTTGTATCTCCGAACTTGATTCATCCACAGCAAGCTTCAGCAGTTCCTTCCCTAACATTGTAACATAGTGCTCGCTAAGCAACACATCCACCTTATCATTACTATATAAATCATAAGATAACAATGCATTAACTGTGCGTAAATTTTCAGATTTACAAGGGGCTAGAACAGGAAGTGATTGCAGAGATCGTAATTCATCCGTAGAGGTTAAGGTAATCCCGGAAGCATTAAAGCACAGCGTCGCCTCACTGGATTTCAGAAATAGAACACCCAAAATGGGTTTGGAGGTGTTTTCTGTAAGACCCCCCCCCCCCCTTTTTTTTCTTTTTCAACCACCGGGGTCTTAGGCCCAGAACTGCCGCTTTGCGGTGACACCTTTACGTCCTGAAGGGTCATCACCACAAGGCGCCGATTCTGCCGGCCAATTCGATCACAGAAAAGTAGCACAATTATTGAAGTAAGAACAATACAGTCCACAATGATAAATCACATGTAAATAAGATAAAATCTCCACGAAGGGAGTGTCCACAGAAATCATCAGAGTACTATAAATACGGGCTTATGCCCGGTACAATATGTCCTCACTACAAGTCTCTCATGCGGAAGCGAAAATAGAAACTACTCAAGGTCGAGACTCACGGTCCCGGCTGTGTGAACTCCGGAGCTAGACTGCCCCATCTCTAGGCGCACCGATCTCTGGGGCTGCTCCTCCATGCTGGGCTCCACGATCCCCTAAATGATGCGGTTCGAAAACCGTTAGTCATAAAGACTAAGCCCTATCATCCCCTACCCCTTCCCCCATGGCTCCTAGGTACCGAGCGGGGAGGAAGAAATGGAAGGACATGATGGTAGAGATAAATCAAGAAACAGGTGACTATGGACTTAATCTAGCAAGTTGTATTCAGTGAGCAGTTAATATGATTGTTATAATAGGTCTAGCAGTAAGAAAAGCAATTATATGAATTTAAACCTTCACTTATGCGAGAACACATAAGCAAAAGGGATCTTTTGCAAGGCTCCCATCGTATAGAGTGTCCCATACCACTTATACGTTGGGGTGTCGGTTATCAAACAGCAATGGTTGTTATATATTGAAATTAACCTTTGATTTATAAACTTGCCCACACAAGCTTATAGACCAAGGGGTCGTTTTGCAGGTCCTAATGTATAAGCGTCTCATACCACTTATACTTTAGGTGTCAGGGCTAAATGAATCGATTATGCTATGACATGCTAGTGGGTATGATGAAACATGCAAGTGCAACTCACACACCCGACTCTGTGCACACAGACCTTTAGTTCCCCCTTTCGGAGCCGTTACCTCCCAGGATACCTCCGTAGTGGCAGACGGAAGCGGTGGGTTGGGCCTCGCCCACCTCAAAACCAGTAAAAGCACCACTGGTCTGACCTATCGTATGCCTCAACGCTTGGTGCACTAAGCGGACGCCTGCGTACTCTTGCCGGCTGGCGCACCGGACTTCTGTTGGCTAAGTGCTAACCACCTCGCCGAGTCAACGATATCGGTGTCGGTGCAATCGAACTCCCCGATATCGTAAAACCCACCACCTTAACTTTTCCTATCTTATGCACATGTAAGTTTAATCGCAAACACACAAAAACCGAGCCGAAGCTCCCCGGACCAAAACGTCCGTCTCCAAAACAACCGAGCCGAAGCTCCCCGGACCATCCCGTCCGTCTCCAAACCGACCGAGCCGAAGCTCCCCGGACCATCCCGTCCGTCTCTTAACCAACCGAGCCGAGGCTCCCCGGACCCAAACGTCCGTCTCCAACCAACCGAGCCGAAGCTCCCCGGACCATCCCGTCCGTCTCTTAACCAACCGAGCCGAGGCTCCCCAGACCCAAACGTCCGTCTCCAACCAACCGAGCCGAAGCTCTCATCAATCTTCCTGTGCCAACAGTGTTTGTGAAAAGTGCAATCCTAGTTACTAAGTTACTCTTGCCAGTTTATTATTACAGTTTACGTTAGCCCAGGACTGCCCCCGGTATACCCCGTGAAGGGCTCTCAAGGGGCACTAGGAACCAAGACGGCGACATTACGGCCCGAAGTTCCCTTTCGCAAGGCACTTAATATTATTGGTTTATTTCCCTTAGCCCGATTCCCTTCTCATATTACAATAGACTATCCTAGGGTAATTCTTAACCTTCCTCTCTTCGGGAAAAGCGATCTTTCGCCCAACCCGAGCACCTCTTAACTCTAGCTATCACCACTACTCACTAATCTTTATATCTTCCTATTGCGATTTCCTCCACTATTGCCCACCCAAACAAAATGAATTATTTAACTCCAATGTCTTCCTCAGATCATGTCTTATTTCAATTCACAATTGCTATATGCAGACCGACCTAGGCTACATGTCGAACCGGTTATGCAATGATCCATTACTCATCCAAATGCCCTAACTTATTTACTGGAGACTTACCATGATATAAATGACCTAAGTCCAGAAAATGGAAATTTTCCTAATTTATTTGGCATTTAATTAAATTCCTCGAAAATCCCAAGGACTACCGGTTTGAACACGAACTACCCTAAGTTCTCATGCAAGATGTCCAGCAAATTTATGATAAATACTAGGTTATCTCAATAGGTTAAATCCTAAGTATCATAATTTTTATATCATTAAAAGGGCATGAAAACTATTTTAGAAATAATCTCTAACTTCTGTTATTTATGAATCAAGTACAGAAAATATTCTTCCAAAAATTATAAATAATTTATGTCATGCAGATAAAGGCCTAACATTAGTACTGGCCAAGTTTCATAATTTTCCAGCAAGTATTTTATCCATAATTAATTTTTTTAAACATAATAGCCCTTTCTATCATTTGTGAATAAAGTACTAGATTTACTCAACATAAAATTCTATAAAAATCCAGTGATCAATGTGCTACTAATCAAGATCTAAATCCAGAGATGTGGGTCGCCTACACCGCTTTGCTTGGGTGAATCACTCCGGAGAGTGATAGTGGAAGTGTGAGAACTGGTGAGGGTCGAAAACACCTCTTCACAACGCACACTTCTAGCAAATGCTAGAATTGCCAAAACACTTTTACTCTAGCAAGAATAATTAGCTTAACAATGCATAGTAAGTTCAAGAAAACACCTAAGCAAAAGCATAAAGTATTCTAGAACCACATACTCTTATCACACTACAATATTCAATAAGAGTTCAGCAAGGAGTAAATATAAGAGGAGGGAGGAGAGATTACAACCAAGACAAAGAGGCTTTCCAAGGTTTTCTGCCGGAAATTAGGGGTGCCTACCCTTGTCCGTGCTCAGTCTTAGAAAGGAGTCCAGGATCAAAGAGGACCTGTCACTTCTCCGTCGAACCCGTCTTCGTATTGCTGAGGTTGCGGACGTGGAACGAAACTTGGTGGGCTGCAACGAGTAGCTTTAACCGGAGCTTAGAAAGTGTCAATATCAATGGTAGTGGAGGATGAAGCTTTTGCAAGCTCTATAGAGTGGAATGAGTGACCAGATCTTCCCTCCAAGGAAGAGAGAGAAAAAGGGGGCTGGAGACTTGTTTTCCCGCTCAAGAGAGCCAAAAAGGCGGGCTGGTCGATCCTTCCCCTGAAATGGCAAAGGCTGCAACTTAAATAGAAATTAATCACAAAATTGGTCTCGCACGGTTCGACGCACGAATGTGCGCAAACCGTGTGATATTATATTAAAACATACGCCTGCGAAGAAGAAGAGTTGACCCGTGCGTTTCCTTCGCGCATGGGCGATCCTCCCGCGCGTGAAATAATTCGACCCGGGTAACCACAGAACGAAGAATGGAAGGAAAAATCCAGAATGCTATAGGACAACCGTGTGTTTCCTTCGCGCACGGTCTTGGTGAAACCTTGCGTGATGGATTCGCACGAGCTGGTCATTTCACAAGATTTACTAGAAGAAAATGTATAACCAAAACTAACCGTGCTCTAAGGAAGCGCACGACCGTGCGTTTTCTTCAAATGTGAATTAAGAAAAGGAAAAACTGACCACCTGTAAGCAAGGAAAATAAGGCAACGGAGGACCCTCAAGTAATACAGAAATGAGGTAAAAACTACTAGAACGAGCCCTGGGGAGCACCACGTCCTTACCCCCAACCAACAAATGCACAATTGCACACGCAAGGGCAGGAAAAGCACAAAAAGCATGAATGGCATAAAGGATGAGATAAACAGTGAAAACATCCAATAAATGAAGTGCAAAGGCATGAAAACCAGCCCAGATGAGCCCGCAAAACCCTATATAAATGGGACTCATCAGGCTGCAGCCCGATAGCGTCGCCTAGAGCGGAGCCGTGACATTGTCATGTAGGATCGGCTAGGGGCGTTACACCACTGATCACCATACTGATCACCATCCATCTCTTCTTTTTGAATAGGAACATGAATATTATCATATGAATATTGTTTTAGTCCCAATGATCCCCTGATGACATTGGTGATCTAGACAGCATTCTAAGTATTTGCTTTGATCATTACTTTCTCCCTCTTTATTTGTTCTTCAGACATAGCTGTAGTAAGGGAGTTTTTGGCCAGAGAAATCCTTTTATCCAGAAAATTAACCCATTTAGTAACATGATTCTTAACTTCTAGCATGCGATCATCCAGAATTTGAGTGTAGGCATACATCCTCCTCTCTAGAGTTATCTTGTGTGTTTCCATGAGTGTCTTCTGCACATTATGTACTGGAAGTGAAGGGATAGATACTACTCTAGAGGGGGGGTGAATAGAGTTATCAAATTTTGCACTAGGCAAAACTTAATAGTCAACCCAACTCCCTTGGAGTGAAATGCGGAATGAAAAGATTATAGATATAGAAATAACCCTAAAGCCTAACACAGTGTTGTGCACAGACTCAAGCTAACTGTAATTACAGTTAAGGCTTGGAAAACCTAATCAGCAACTAGCAAACCTAGTTATATCTATTCACAGCCACAATGCAGGAATTAAACAAGGAAATCCAGACGACACAAGGAATTTATAGTGGTTCCCCAAACAACTTGGGTACGTCCACTCTTCTACCAACAAGGTAGGAATCCACTCAGGTTTTTGATCAGGTGCCCTGCCACCAACAGGATCTGCTTCAGGTAGATCCAGAACCCTTTAGACTTTTGATCAGGTGTCTAAAAACCGAACACACGTTTTTGATCAGGTGCCCTGCCACCAAGGGATACTTTTGAAGGGAGTAATAACCCTGTACAGGAAGGGGAAAGAAGGTTAAGATGTCTTCTCTATTTTACAAAAGATTAGAGAAGCACAAAGACTTGCACTGAGCTAGAAAGCTCAAGGAATCAAGGCTCCCCCTGGCTCAAAGAATGTTCAGGTGAAGTCTTGCTTCAGTGCAGAAACTCTTCAGTAAAAACTGAAGGAAAAACTACAAGAAGATAATAAATAATAAAATAGAAATCTTCAAGCAGCTGTCTTCTTCTTCTTCTTCTTCAAAAGAACTCTGAGTTTGAACTTCCTGAAAGCAGGAGAACTCAGGTTGAAGAAGGGTAGAAGAGCTTAACACTTCTCAGTTGAATGGAAATTGCTGAGAGCAGAAAAACTTTTCTTGATGAAGGCTTGAATGCTTAAATGAATAACTGGGTAGCTAGCTGAAATCCTTCTCCAAAGGATTCCTTTTATAGCAGCAACAAGCAACGGCTCTCTTCAATTTAAATTATTTGTCTTCTTCTTAAACTTGAGACCTGGGCTGCAAATATCAAAAAGACAAATAATCTCTGCAGCAAAAACATTCTATAAAAGGAATAAACCTCTTTCGAAGAAGCTGCAGGAAGCAATCTGATAATAAAGTACTAAATAAAGTCACATCAGAAACAAACTCTTTATAGCAGAAGAAAGACATTTCAGTCTAACGGCTATAAAGGACTGACAGCAGATAAAGTAAAATACAATGTCAGCTAATAAGACAAACAACTTTATCTGAAAAGATTTTACTCAGGCAGAAGGGAATTGCCTGGAAATATTATCATAAAATAACTAAAATAACATGCCAGATAATGTATTAATTAATTAAATATAATAAATAAATACAAAATAAAAGGCAGACAGAAAACATCGAACGACCCTCGGAGATCGTCGACCGAAGAACGAAGATCGTCGAACTATCGGACAGATAGTCGAACGATCCAGATAGTCGAACTATCACAGGAGATAGTCGAACTATCACAACAGATAGTCGAACTATCAGAAGATAGTCGAGCTATCAGATAGTTGACCTATCAACAGATAGTCGAACTATCAAAGCGAAACAGATAGTCGAACTATCAACAGATAGTCGAACTATCAAAGACAAACAGATAGTCGAACTATCAACAGATAGTCGAACTATCAACGCAGAACAGATAGTCGAACTATCAACAGATAGTCGAGCTATCAGAGAACGACAGATAGTCGAACTATCAACAGATAGTCGAGCTATCAGACAGTTGAACTATCAAGGAAGATAGTCGAACTACCATAGGAAAACAGATAGTCGACCTATCAGCAGATAGTCGAACTATCAGAAGAAAGCGGATAGTCGATCTATCAACAGATAGTCGAGCTATCAAACAACGCAGATAGTCGACCTATCAAACAGATAGTCGAGCTATCAGATAGTTGAACTATCCAAGCAGATAGTCGAACTATCAAACAAACAGATAGTCGAACTATCAACAGATAGTCGAACTATCACAGCACACAGATAGTCGAACTATCAACCGATAGTCGAACTATCCTCGCAGACAGAACGTCGAGCAACTGATAGACGATCGTCGAACAGTCAGTCGACGATAGTCGAGCGGCGTTCGACTATAGTCGAACGCAAAACTACTTAACCAAATTCTTCATCTGGAAAAGCGAGGACTCTACAGCTAGACCACTAACCATTGACCATAGATATTTCTTGGGTCAAGGAACAAAAGGAGAAGACTAAACTCAAATCAAACTAGGGTACCAACAATCTCCCCCTATTTGAGTTAAGTCTCTCAAAAACTAAAACATAGAACTAGCTATAGAGCAATAAAATCAATACAGGAAATAGATAAACAATTAACAGTCAATCAGATAAATAACAGCAGTCAAACAAAACTAAGGATCTATAGAATCTGGCTTAGGGTTAGAAGAGCTAGGAACAAAGGAAACTTTCCGTAAAGGATCAATTGCCTCTTTCTTAGACATCTTCAAGTCTTGCGCGCCAATAATCTTTAATTCTGCAGCCCTTGGAACAACTGCTTCTGGGTGCTTTTCCATATACTTTGAGGGGTCAAAGACCTCAGGGCTAACCTGGAACTTTTCGAACTCCTTCTTTTTGAATGTAGACATTGCGGTTAATCCAGTAGTGTCCTTTCCTTCAGCTTTTGCTTTCCTGATTTGAGCTGCTCCAACCAATTCGAGAAAACGAGCCATCCTAAAGTTAGGATCAAGCTCAGGACTTTCATAAACAGTCTCAGAAGGAGTATCATCTGGTTCTTTATCTTGATTAACTAGATAAGACAGGGGAGCAGACTTAGCAAAGTTGTTGCTAGAATTTTTAAACAAAATAAACTACTTACCTTTTGAAACAACTTTTTCAGAATGCACTGGCATTGGAGATGAAACCCTTTTCTTTGGAGAAGGAGGAGGGGAAAAAGTTGGTCTTTGATACACAACCTCCTTCACTTGTTCTCTCACTGAATCAGTTCTTTGATAGCCAGAATATGATTTACCTTGAAAACCTTGAGAGCTTTTCCTTGAAGAAGACTGAGAAGGAGCAGATTTTGCTGACGGAGCAGAAGGATTAGCAGAAAGGTTGCCAGAGGCTCCTGCACCGGGAGGTGGAGGAGGAGGACCTCTGGGATTCCATCTGGGGGTAGGACTATCATATTTCTTAGATCGCTTTCTCTCTTTTTGCTGGTTCTTGGAGAACCACATCCAATGTTGAAACTCTTTTGACTTGGGGTCAATTCCTTTCAGAATATAATATGGAGTGTCATTATCACGATTGAGAGGAGGAGGAGCAACAACTTTTCTTTACTTCTGAGCAGCTTTCTTTTTCTTTGAATTCTCAGATAAATCTGAATCCTCTTCATCCTCAGAATGAGATGAGGGAGGATTGTCATATGGGTCATAGGCTTCAGAAACAGCCTTTTCCTTTAATTTCAGATCAGCTTTCTCTTTTTCCTCTTCTATGGCATCCTGAGCCAGAAGGGAATCCAGGTCAAGTCCTGGGGAATCATCCCAAACAGTTGATTTTTCAACTTGCATATCTTTTTCTTTCTCTTTTAACAAAGATTGTACTCTTAATTGCCAAGCAGCTCTAGCTTTCTCTTCTTGATTTTCAGACACATCTTCTATATCATCTAAAAAGGAATCCAGTTCTGGATCTACTTGAACATCAGGAACATCTGGAGCAGCTTCTGAAACAACTACTATAACCTGAGCAGCTATATCTTCTTTAATATAATCTGTAGATTCATGAACACAAATCTGCTAAATAAGCTAAAATCATTCCTTCTAGGTATTCACAAGCTAGCAAATCAATTGACTCGTCAATAAAACGGCTGAGTGAATTGGGGGTTATGTAAACTCCTTGTTTTGTTGAATCTGCGTAAGTTATTTGATGATTGGGGAAGCTTTGCGTAAGCTACTTGTGTTATGAGTGCATGCATGCACTGGTTGCTTTGCGTGAGCTACGAAGCTGCGGCTGATTGGGAGAGGATAGCCGACCCGCGTCAAGTTGTGCACAACTAAAGAATTGAGAAACGGGAAAGTGTTGTCCCGTCACTGGTTATAGGGGGGATCAATTAGTGGCAATACAAACGGGGCCTGCATCCATACCCGACTTGTCACACTACTGCGATAGGTTGGTCTCAATTGCTCAAGTGTTTTCGTGAGGAACCTCTGATCGGTTGTGGAACCCAGGGAATGATTCGGTCCACCGAAAGCATGCCATGAGTGCATGAAGCATCTGGCACGAAGGCCGACATGGGTGTTGTTGTTGTTCCTGAGTGCACTTGTGATATATATATATATATATTTCTTATGATTGCAATGCATGCAGGTAAGGAACCACTGCCCCGGGTAACGGGTAGGGTCATTATAATTGGTCAGCTGAATGCTGACCGTTTCTTTGTTTATCACCCTTGGGGTGGACGTCCATATGCATGTGTTGCGGGTTGAACTGGACTGAGCGGGATGAAGCCCTTGCTATTGCTGCTGCTTGTAGGCCCTTGAAGGTCGTGCGAAGCTTTGGATTTCATGTGTGACCGGCCTGCATGCCAATGTATGAAATCATAGTTTTTAAATAGAAACTTGTAAGGCCTTAAGGCCGTGAGCGGTGTGTGTTTGTATATATTCCTGGTGTTATATATAAATGAGTATTTATATATTTAGTGGACATTCGTTAAATGAGTTCTTTTAAGTAATAAACTTCCGCTGGAATGCTCTGAGGTAGGATGCGCATAAAAGGTTTTTGATATCCATAAGTAATTCCGCCATTTGTTTGTGAAATATGACTCGGGGCCTCGGCCGGACCCTCTGTTATATTCCATATGACGGATGGAGGCGTTACATTTTGGTATCAGAGGATAGGGTTGAGTCAGGATCACAAAATTGAACTCAAGAATGTCTACTAGGAATGTGAGTATGTATATTCGGTATGTTTTCCGTTTTGGAATGGACGTTAACGATGTCTTATTCACGCATAAGTGACAAGGAGTGGGACTGGGAAATCTGAAACCCAGCATTCGGATGAGAGTGCGGCACCAGCTGAGGTGCCCACACCTCCTCCTTCGGTAGAGACAGTCCGGTTGATCGCGGAGGTGGTTTTTACAATGATCAAGGCCTACCATGAACAGGTGGCAAGGGAAAGAGCATCGATCCCGCTGTTGAATATGTGTCTGACCTAAGGAACATATACGGTCGAGGAGTACTTTTCTGCATTTGTTGAGTTGAGACAACATGTAGAGTTTGTGTTTGAACCCGAGGAGACAAAGATCAATAGATTTTACGATGGTCTACACGATGAACTACGACGGTTATTGGTGGGACAAAAGTTTCTTGGATTTTGTGCCTTGGTAATGGTAGCTAGATCTTTAGAAAAGGACTTTAAGCAGTTCAGAGTGAGGCATGTTGATAATGTGCCAACCTCTTCCACCACCATGGGAACAAAGGAAAGGAGTGTTTGTTTTTCTTGTGGTAAGGTGGGGCATCATTCCCGAAGATGCTATTATGGTACCACACCAAGGACAGAGAAGGAGTTGAAGCAGGTGTGGGATAAGAAGAACTTTGTGTTGGAAAGGTCAGAGTTCAAAGTTCCGCATTCGGAACGATCAGAGTTTAGGAAGCAAGATAAGAAGAAGTTTAGGCTTGCTGAACAAACTTCTTCGGATGTTGCTTCGGGAGTAACGGTTGGGCAAGGATGTGTAGAGACACGTATGTGTTTTAACTGTGGGAAGTAGGGGCATCTAGCCCGTGATTGTTGGAGTGGCCCTCCGAAGGGTGAGAAAAAGACAGGTGCGTTTGATAAAGAAAAGGGTCATATATCCCGAGACTACAAAAGTGGCCCTTAGACGACACGAAGAAAGAAGAGTAAGACTATCTATAATAATGTATACGATCTTTGTTTTGTGTGTCTAAACATGGGGTGATCGTGAATGAAGAGGTTGTTGGGTTTTGGCTTAAGATTTTTATTGTCCTATGAACTTATCTTGGTATCACCGCTACGAAGTGATTGACATAGCCGTGGTGAAAAGAGCGATTATGGATGGAGCGTGTCCGTAAAGAGGATTATGCAGGACGTGGCTGAGCAGAAATAGATAAAGAATGTACTTTACTTTTATTGTTGTATGTGCGTTTGTGAAAACACTTGTCTTGATACGAGGCCATGGGGCGAGTAACCCCAGATCGTTTTGTGTATATTTGCAACAACGGAATGGTTGTGTTGTTGGATATGTTGCGCTAAATTTCGGGACAAAATTTCTATAAGGAGGGGAGGGCTGCTCAATTGGTGATGAGAGTGAAGGAACTCCATAGTTAAGCATGCTTGGGAGAGAGTAGTACTGGGATGGGTGACCTCCTGGGATGTCCCCGTATGACCCAACTTAACTGTCGAGTTCACTCACTAAAGGGAGGCTGTGGCCACCAACAACCCGCCTATTGCTAGAGAGGGGTTGGGGTGCTTGGGCTGTGATTCACAGACGGCATGTGTACCGATCGCTGTCAAGTAATAATAATGGAGAGTAGCTTCCACGAGTATCGATATCTCGCGGAGCGCAAGTAGGGGGCAAGGGTTTTAGTACTTTGGAGAAATGAGTGCAAGTGCATGGGGGTTTTGATTGTGGTTTCCTAAATTAAACAACCTAAAATTATTGTGGGTCGCCTACACCGCTTTGCTTGGGTGAATCACTCCGGAGAGTGATAGTGGAAGTGTGAGAACTGGTGAGGGTCGAAAACACCTCTTCACAACGCACACTTCTAGCAAATGCTAGAATTGCCAAAACACTTTTACTCTAGCAAGAATAATTAGCTTAACAATGCATAGTAAGTTCAAGAAAACACCTAAGCAAAAGCATAAAGTATTCTAGAACCACATACTCTTATCACACTACAATATTCAATAAGAGTTCAGCAAGGAGTAAATATAAGAGGAGGGAGGAGAGATTACAACCAAGACAAAGAGGCTTTCCAAGGTTTTCTGCCGGAAATTAGGGGTGCCAACCCTTGTCCGTGCTCAGTCATAGAAAGGAGTCCAGGATCAAAGAGGACCTGTCACTTCTCCGTCGAACCCGTCTTTGTATTGCTGAGGTTGCGGACGTGGAACGAAACTTGGTGGGCTGCAACGAGTAGCTTAAACCGGAGCTTAGAACATGGCAATGTCAATGGCGGTGGAGGATGAAGATTTTGAAAGCTCTATGGAGTGGAATGAGTGGTCGGATACTCCCTCCAAAGAAGAGAGAGAAAAGGGGGCTGGAGACTGGTTTTCCTGCTCAAGAGAGCAAAAAAGGCGGGCTGACCGATCCTCCCCCGGAAACGTCAAAGGCTGTAACTTAAATAGAAATTCATTAGAAAATTGGTCTCGCACGGTTCGACGCACGACCGTGCACGAACCGTGTGAAATTATATTAAAACATACGCCTACAAAGAAGAAGCGTTGAACCGTGTGTTTCCTTCGCGCATGGGCGATCCACCCGTGCGTGAAGCAATTCGCACGGGTAACCACAGAACAAAGAATGGCAGGCAAAATCCAGAATGCTACAGGACAACCATGTGTTTCCTTCGCGTATGGTTTTGGTGAAACCGTTCATGAAGTATTCGCACGAGCTGGTCATTTCACCAGATTGACCAGAAGAAAACGCATGACAAAAACTAACCGTGCGCTAAGGAAGCGCACGACCATGCGTTTTTTTCCAATCAGAATTCAGAAAAGGGAAAACAGACCACCTGTAAGCAAGGAAAATAAGGCAACGAAGGACCCTCCAGTAATACAGAAATGAAGTAAAAACTACTAGAACGAGCCCTAGGGAGCACCACGTGCTTACCCCCAACCAACAAATGCATAATTGCGCATGCAAGGGCAGGAAAAGCACACAAAGCATGAACGTCATAAAAGATTAGATAAATAGTGAAAACATCCGATAAATGTAGTGCAAAGGCATGAAAACCAGCCCAGGGTAGCTCGCAAAACCCTATATAAACGAGACTCATCACACTCCCAGACTTTACCATTTGCGCGTCCCGAGCAAAGAAGATCCTTGAGAACCAGAAAAAATACTAGCTAACATAGAAATTATGTTCCGGAGTACCATGCGAAGTCGCATGCTCACGGGCGTAAAAATTGAGTAGAGAAAATTTCTAAGCATACAAACTAATTTATAATTTTCATCCTGCGTAAAAATAAATTCTATAACTACTCAAAAAGAGAATCACGGTGAATCCTTCAGTCGCTCGTAGGGAGAAATTAAACTAGCCGCTAAGACGAGTATTGCCAAAGATCGAGATTCAGGGCAACCTCCAAAGGAATCCACCAATGTCGGTGGACATAAGCTTGCCCTTCCGCACTCTCTCCACGATCCTAGTTTTACTTAAGCGCAAGTCAGTAGGACTTTAGGTAAAAGTTGGGGCTTGGGTTTCAGTGAGGTAAGAAAGGACAACAAAAAGGGAGGCTATGCACAAAAACCCAAATGAGCTAGCACAACAAGGATCAAATCTGCTATCCGCCATAAATACAAGTACACCACACCCCAGGACTTGATTTTTAAATCATGTGTGCGAGTACCGCCTACACTAAAAACTTTTTTTTTCATAAAAAAGATGTTCAATAAACTTTTCCTCTCTCATTTGTTTTCAATTAATTCTTTTTTTTCAATTTTTCTTTACATAACTAAGCCTTTTTATACAATATCCTTTCCTACATCATAATTCCAGCAATTTAAGCATTGGAAATCATCCACTTATTTCACAAATACAACATCCCATAACACCCCAAACTAGAAATCAGAAAAACGACAAAGCTCAAATTGGGCGTGCAACTAGGATTGGCTTTTAAGCTTTGGTGAAAAACACGTGGAGCTAAAACAAAAGGAAGGGTAGGCACAATGGGGCTAGCAAAATTAAAACGTTAGGAACGGGCACAAAGCTCAACCTGGCCAAAAATATGGCCTACATCATGCTCGCTCTTAGCTAACCATGTACCCATGCTTCGAGAGTAGTATGGGGCAAGTTATTAGCAAACGAGAAAGACTACCCCTTCCCTCAACTCGAGAAATACAAATCTAACGACCGTCTAAACACATCCCTAACCTACTGTCGGATTCACACCGGATTCACAAAAAATTTTCTGAGTAGCATAAAAAGAATTTACGTAGCTAGAAAAAAATATTAACTAGCAGTATGCAGAAAAATTAATCTTACTATAATTTCTACAAGTGACGGGAGCACTTGACTAGGAACACAGCACGGCCAACATTTTACTCCGTCAAATAATCCTACGTTAGCACGGTAATCTTCCCAGATCTAATGAAAGAAGCTAGTTTGACTCGCAGCATGCAAAAAGTTAAGAATGCGCTCAAGTGGGTGCATGGGTGCGCAAAGCAATGACTACGTAATTAAAAAAAACTACTGGGAAGCAAATGAAGTGCGAGTGCAACGGGTAACAACTACAAGCTCTCCCCCAGACTTAAACTAACAAAACAACAATGATAATGAAAATGTAATCTAAGAGGTAAGGGAAGAGGTTACCCAATGCTCAGAGATGAGCATACCAGAAGGTAGGTGTTCAAACTCGATCAACCAGCCTATGACCCAAGAAATTATCACCTGCAAAAACAAACAATCTTTAACCACACAAGAAAATATGCAACACAAGAAAACAAAGAAAATAGCAA
Source organism: Platanthera zijinensis (assembly GCA_039513925.1). Taxonomy (NCBI): domain Eukaryota; kingdom Viridiplantae; phylum Streptophyta; class Magnoliopsida; order Asparagales; family Orchidaceae; genus Platanthera; species Platanthera zijinensis. The sequence continues at coordinate 183,597,205 of CM077087.1, forward strand.
AGAACGCAAGCAATAGCCTTGAAACAAGGCTAAAGGCGGCAAACTCGGGTTGTCTCCCATAAGCCATTTTCTTTACCATTCTTAAGGTGGACAAAATACATGTATTAATAGTTATATATCAATGTTCGGGTACAAAAGCAACACATGCAATCAGGAAAAATTAATTCAAAACCAAAACAGCATTTAACACAAACATAAATAAAAGCAGCAAGGCAAAGGAGACAGTTCCGGAGATCTGCCACATTTAAGCTGAACACTAATTTGTGGTAAACCTCACCCGACACGCGAGATGAGGAGGAGAGGAAGGCTTTAGGCCCCAAAGAAGACAAGTCTCCTTTACCCCTACTCTCCTCCTTCCCACGCCGGAGGGCAAAATGCTGCGCCTTACACAAGAGTAACTCCCTTCTTCACAATTCCACCGTAGGAGAGCGCCGGGGCGACAATTTCACGCCCGGAGTTTCAGTGTTCAGATCATCAACCACAACCGGGGGCATCCTTTCTTCACCCATAAAGGGTGGCAGATCAGCCCACGATACCTTTTTAACAGTCTTCCAAGATTTATTTTTTTCAATAACTGTACTTAAAGCAATCTCCTGTACGCTCTCACTAGCCGCGCATAATCCAACGTCTTTCTTATCGTCATCACCTTCTACGCCTTGTATCTCCGAACTTGATTCATCCACAGCAAGCTTCAGCAGTTCCTTCCCTAACATTGTAACATAGTGCTCGCTAAGCAACACATCCACCTTATCATTACTATATAAATCATAAGATAACAAAGCATTAACTGTGCGTAAATTTTCAGATTTACAAGGGGCTAGAACAGGAAGTGATTGCAGAGATCGTAATTCATCCGTAGAGGTTAAGGTAATCCCGGAAGCATTAAAGCACAGCGTCGCCTCACTGGATTTCAGAAATAGAACACCCAAAATGGGTTTGGAGGTGTTTTCTGTAAGACCCCCCCCCCCCCTTTTTTTTTTCTTTTTCAACCACCGGGGTCTTAGGCCCAGAACTGCCGCTTTGCGGTGACACCTTTACGTCCTGAAGGGTCATCACCACAAGGCGCCGATTCTGCCGGCCAATTCGATCACAGAAAAGTAGCACAATTATTGAAGTAAGAACAATACAGTCCACAATGATAAATCACATGTAAATAAGATAAAATCTCCACGAAGGGAGTGTCCACAGAAATCATCAGAGTACTATAAATACGGGCTTATGCCCGGTACAATATGTCCTCACTACAAGTCTCTCATGCGGAAGCGAAAATAGAAACTACTCAAGGTCGAGACTCACGGTCCCGGCTGTGTGAACTCCGGAGCTAGACTGCCCCATCTCTAGGCGCACCGATCTCTGGGGCTGCTCCTCCATGCTGGGCTCCACGATCCCCTAAATGATGCGGTTCGAAAACCGTTAGTCATAAAGACTAAGCCCTATCATCCCCTACCCCTTCCCCCATGGCTCCTAGGTACCGAGCGGGGAGGAAGAAAGGGAAGGACATGATGGTAGAGATAAATCAAGAAACAGGTGACTATGGACTTAATCTAGCAAGTTGTATTCAGTGAGCAGTTAATATGATTGTTATAATAGGTCTAGCAGTAAGAAAAGCAATTATATGAATTTAAACCTTCACTTATGCGAGAACACATAAGCAAAAGGGATCTTTTGCAAGGCTCCCATCGTATAGAGTGTCCCATACCACTTATACGTTGGGGTGTCGGTTATCAAACAGCAATGGTTGTTATATATTGAAATTAACCTTTGATTTATAAACTTGCCCACACAAGCTTATAGACCAAGGGGTCGTTTTGCAGGTCCTAATGTATAAGCGTCCCATACCACTTATACTTTAGGTGTCAGGGCTAAATGAATCGATTATGCTATGACATGCTAGTGGGTATGATGAAACATGCAAGTGCAACTCACACACCCGACTCTGTGCACACAGACCTTTAGTTCCCCCTTTTGGAGCCGTTACCTCCCAGGATACCTCCGTAGTGGCAGACGGAAGCGGTGGGTTGGGCCTCGCCCACCTCAAAACCAGTAAAAGCACCACTGGTCTGACCTATCGTACGCCTCAACGCTTGGTGCACTAAGCGGACGCCTGCGTACTCTTGCCGGCTGGCGCACCGGACTTCTGTTGGCTAAGTGCTAACCACCTCGCCGAGTCAACGATATCGGTGTCGGTGCAATCGAACTCCCCGATATCGTAAAACCCACCACCTTAACTTTTCCTATCTTATGCACATGTAAGTTTAATCGCAAACACACAAAAACCGAGCCGAAGCTCCCCGGACCAAAACGTCCGTCTCCAAAACAACCGAGCCGAAGCTCCCCGGACCATCCCGTCCGTCTCCAAACCGACCGAGCCGAAGCTCCCCGGACCATCCCGTCCGTCTCTTAACCAACCGAGCCGAGGCTCCCCGGACCCAAACGTCCGTCTCCAACCAACCGAGCCGAAGCTCCCCGGACCATCCCGTCCGTCTCTTAACCAACCGAGCCGAGGCTCCCCGGACCCAAACGTCCGTCTCCAACCAACCGAGCCGAAGCTCTCATCAATCTTCCTGTGCCAACAGTGTTTGTGAAAAGTGCAATCCTAGTTACTAAGTTACTCTTGCCAGTTTATTATTACAGTTTACGTTAGCCCAGGACTGCCCCCGGTATACCCCGTGAAGGGCTCTCAAGGGGCACTAGGAACCAAGACGGCGACATTACGGCCCGAAGTTCCCTTTCGCAAGGCACTTAATATTATTGGTTTATTTCCCTTAGCCCGATTCCCTTCTCATATTACAATAGACTATCCTAGGGTAATTCTTAACCTTCCTCTCTTCGGGAAAAGCGATCTTTCGCCCAACCCGAGCACCTCTTAACTCTAGCTATCACCACTACTCACTAATCTTTATATCTTCCTATTGCGATTTCCTCCACTATTGCCCACCCAAACAAAATGAATTATTTAACTCCAATGTCTTCCTCAGATCATGTCTTATTTCAATTCACAATTGCTATATGCAGACCGACCTAGGCTACATGTCGAACCGGTTATGCAATGATCCATTACTCATCCAAATGCCCTAACTTATTTACTGGAGACTTACCATGATATAAATGACCTAAGTCCAGAAAATGGAAATTTTCCTAATTTATTTGGCATTTAATTAAATTCCTCGAAAATCCCAAGGACTACCGGTTTGAACACGAACTACCCTAAGTTCTCATGCAAGATGTCCAGCAAATTTATGATAAATACTAGGTTATCTCAATAGGTTAAATCCTAAGTATCATAATTTTTATATCATTAAAAGGGCATGAAAACTATTTTAGAAATAATCTCTAACTTCTGTTATTTATGAATCAAGTACAGAAAATATTCTTCCAAAAATTATAAATAATTTATGTCATGCAGATAAAGGCCTAACATTAGTACTGGCCAAGTTTCATAATTTTCCAGCAAGTATTTTATCCATAATTAATTTTTTTTAACATAACAGCCCTTTCTATCATTTGTGAATAAAGTACTAGATTTACTCAACATAAAATTCTATAAAAATCCAGTGATCAATGTGCTACTAATCAAGATCTAAATCCAGAGATGTGGGTCGCCTACACCGCTTTGCTTGGGTGAATCACTCCGGAGAGTGATAGTGGAAGTGTGAGAACTGGTGAGGGTCGAAAACACCTCTTCACAACGCACACTTCTAGCAAATGCTAGAATTGCCAAAACACTTTTACTCTAGCAAGAATAATTAGCTTAACAATGCATAGTAAGTTCAAGAAAACACCTAAGCAAAAGCATAAAGTATTCTAGAACCACATACTCTTATCACACTACAATATTCAATAAGAGTTCAGCAAGGAGTAAATATAAGAGGAGGGAGGAGAGATTACAACCAAGACAAAGAGGCTTTCCAAGGTTTTCTGCCGGAAATTAGGGGTGCCTACCCTTGTCCGTGCTCAGTCTTAGAAAGGAGTCCAGGATCAAAAAGGACCTGTCACTTCTCCGTCGAACCCGTCTTCGTATTGCTGAGGTTGCGGACGTGGAACGAAACTTGGTGGGCTGCAACGAGTAGCTTTAACCGGAGCTTAGAAAGTGTCAATATCAATGGTAGTGGAGGATGAAGCTTTTGCAAGCTCTATAGAGTGGAATGAGTGACCAGATCTTCCCTCCAAGGAAGAGAGAGAAAAAGGGGGCTGGAGACTTGTTTTCCCGCTCAAGAGAGCCAAAAAGGCGGGCTGGTCGATCCTTCCCCTGAAATGGCAAAGGCTGCAACTTAAATAGAAATTAATCACAAAATTGGTCTCGCACGGTTCGACGCACGAATGTGCGCAAACCGTGTGATATTATATTAAAACATACGCCTGCGAAGAAGAAGAGTTGACCCGTGCGTTTCCTTCGCGCATGGGCGATCCTCCCGCGCGTGAAATAATTCGACCCGGGTAACCACAGAACGAAGAATGGAAGGAAAAATCCAGAATGCTATAGGACAACCGTGTGTTTCCTTCGCGCACGGTCTTGGTGAAACCTTGCGTGATGGATTCGCACGAGCTGGTCATTTCACAAGATTTACCAGAAGAAAATGTATAACCAAAACTAACCGTGCTCTAAGGAAGCGCACGACCGTGCGTTTTCTTCAAATGTGAATTAAGAAAAGGAAAAACTGACCACCTGTAAGCAAGGAAAATAAGGCAACGGAGGACCCTCAAGTAATACAGAAATGAGGTAAAAACTACTAGAACGAGCCCTGGGGAGCACCACGTCCTTACCCCCAACCAACAAATGCACAATTGCACACGCAAGGGCAGGAAAAGCACAAAAAGCATGAATGGCATAAAGGATGAGATAAACAGTGAAAACATCCAATAAATGAAGTGCAAAGGCATGAAAACCAGCCCAGATGAGCCCGCAAAACCCTATATAAATGGGACTCATCAGGCTGCAGCCCGATAGCGTCGCCTAGAGCGGAGCCGTGACATTGTCATGTAGGATCGGCTAGGGGCGTTACACCACTGATCACCATACTGATCACCATCCATCTCTTCTTTTTGAATAGGAACATGAATATTATCATATGAATATTGTTTTAGTCCCAATGATCCCCTGATGACATTGGTGATCCAGACAGCATTCTAAGTATTTGCTTTGATCATTACTTTCTCCCTCTTTATTTGTTCTTCAGACATAGCTGTAGTAAGGGAGTTTTTGGCCAGAGAAATCCTTTTATCCAGAAAATTAACCCATTTAGTAACATGATTCTTAACTTCTAGCATGCGATCATCCAGAATTTGAGTGTAGGCATACATCCTCCTCTCTAGAGTTATCTTGTGTGTTTCCATGAGTGTCTTCTGCACATTATGTACTAGAAGTGAAGGGATAGATACTACTCTAGAGGGGGGGTGAATAGAGTTATCAAATTTTGCACTAGGCAAAACTTAATAGTCAACCCAACTCCCTTGGAGTGAAATGCGGAATGAAAAGATTATAGATATAGAAATAACCCTAAAGCCTAACACAGTGTTGTGCACAGACTCAAGCTAACTGTAATTACAGTTAAGGCTTGGAAAACCTAATCAGCAACTAGCAAACCTAGTTATATCTATTCACAGCCACAATGCAGGAATTAAACAAGGAAATCCAGACGACACAAGGAATTTATAGTGGTTCCCCAAACAACTTGGGTACGTCCACTCTTCTACCAACAAGGTAGGAATCCACTCAGGTTTTTGATCAGGTGCCCTGCCACCAACAGGATCTGCTTCAGGTAGATCCAGAACCCTTTAGACTTTTGATCAGGTGTCTAAAAACCGAACACACGTTTTTGATCAGGTGCCCTGCCACCAAGGGATACTTTTGAAGGGAGTAATAACCCTGTACAGGAAGGGGAAAGAAGGTTAAGATGTCTTCTCTATTTTACAAAAGATTAGAGAAGCACAAAGACTTGCACTGAGCTAGAAAGCTCAAGGAATCAAGGCTCCCCCTGGCTCAAAGAATGTTCAGGTGAAGTCTTGCTTCAGTGCAGAAACTCTTCAGTAAAAACTGAAGGAAAAACTACAAGAAGATAATAAATAATAAAATAGAAATCTTCAAGCAGCTGTCTTCTTCTTCTTCTTCTTCAAAAGAACTCTGAGTTTGAACTTCCTGAAAGCAGGAGAACTCAGGTTGAAGAAGGGTAGAAGAGCTTAACACTTCTCAGTTGAATGGAAATTGCTGAGAGCAGAAAAACTTTTCTTGATGAAGGCTTGAATGCTTAAATGAATAACTGGGTAGCTAGCTGAAATCCTTCTCCAAAGGATTCCTTTTATAGCAGCAACAAGCAACGGCTCTCTTCAATTTAAATTATTTGTCTTCTTCTTAAACTTGAGACCTGGGCTGCAAATATCAAAAAGACAAATAATCTCTGCAGCAAAAACATTCTATAAAAGGAATAAACCTCTTTCGAAGAAGCTGCAGGAAGCAATCTGATAATAAAGTACTAAATAAAGTCACATCAGAAACAAACTCTTTATAGCAGAAGAAAGACATTTCAGTCTAACGGCTATAAAGGACTGACAGCAGATAAAGTAAAATACAATGTCAGCTAATAAGACAAACAACTTTATCTGAAAAGATTTTACTCAGGCAGAAGGGAATTGCCTGGAAATATTATCATAAAACAACTAAAATAACATGCCAGATAATGTATTAATTAATTAAATATAATAAATAAATACAAAATAAAAGGCAGACAGAAAACATCGAACGACCCTCGGAGATCGTCGACCGAAGAACGAAGATCGTCGAACTATCGGACAGATAGTCGAACGATCCAGATAGTCGAACTATCACAGGAGATAGTCGAACTATCACAACAGATAGTCGAACTATCAGAAGATAGTCGAGCTATCAGATAGTTGACCTATCAACAGATAGTCGAACTATCAAAGCGAAACAGATAGTCGAACTATCAACAGATAGTCGAACTATCAAAGACAAACAGATAGTCGAACTATCAACAGATAGTCGAACTATCAACGCAGAACAGATAGTCGAACTATCAACAGATAGTCGAGCTATCAGAGAACGACAGATAGTCGAACTATCAACAGACAGTCGAGCTATCAGACAGTTGAACTATCAAGGAAGATAGTCGAACTACCATAGGAAAACAGATAGTCGACCTATCAGCAGATAGTCGAACTATCAGAAGAAAGCGGATAGTCGATCTATCAACAGATAGTCGAGCTATCAAACAACGCAGATAGTCGACCTATCAAACAGATAGTCGAGCTATCAGATAGTTGAACTATCCAAGCAGATAGTCGAACTATCAAACAAACAGATAGTCGAACTATCAACAGATAGTCGAACTATCACAGCACACAGATAGTCGAACTATCAACCGATAGTCGAACTATCCTCGCAGACAGAACGTCGAGCAACTGATAGACGATCGTCGAACAGTCAGTCGACGATAGTCGAGCGGCGTTCGACTATAGTCGAACGCAAAACTACTTAACCAAATTCTTCATCTGGAAAAGCGAGGACTCTACAGCTAGACCACTAACCATTGACCATAGATATTTCTTGGGTCAAGGAACAAAAGGAGAAGACTAAACTCAAATCAAACTAGGGTACCAACAATCTCCCCCTATTTGAGTTAAGTCTCTCAAAAACTAAAACATAGAACTAGCTATAGAGCAATAAAATCAATACAGGAAATAGATAAACAATTAACAGTCAATCAGATAAATAACAGCAGTCAAACAAAACTAAGGATCTACAGAATCTGGCTTAGGGTTAGAAGAGCTAGGAACAAAGGAAACTTTCCGTAAAGGATCAATTGCCTCTTTCTTAGACATCTTCAAGTCTTGCGCGCCAATAATCTTTAATTCTGCAGCCCTTGGAACAACTGCTTCTGGGTGCTTTTCCATATACTTTGAGGGGTCAAAGACCTCAGGGCTAACCTGGAACTTTTCGAACTCCTTCTTTCTGAATCTAGACATTGCGGTTAATCCAGTAGTGTCCTTTCCTTCAGCTTTTGCTTTCCTGATTTGAGCTGCTCCAACCAATTCGAGAAAACGAGCCATCCTAAAGTTAGGATCAAGCTCAGGACTTTCATAAACAGTCTCAGAAGGAGTATCATCTGGTTCTTTATCTTGATTAACTAGATAAGACAGGGGAGCAGACTTAGCAAAGTTCTTGCTAGAATTTTTAAACAAAATAAACTACTTACCTTTTGAAACAACTTTTTCAGAATGCACTGGCATTGGAGATGAAACCCTTTTCTTTGGAGAAGGAGGAGGGGAAAAAGTTGGTCTTTGATACACAACCTCCTTCACTTGTTCTCTCACTGAATCAGTTCTTTGATAGCCAGAATATGATTTAACTTGAAAACCTTGAGAGCTTTTCCTTGAAGAAGACTGAGAAGGAGCAGATTTTGCTGACGGAGCAGAAGGATTAGCAGAAAGGTTGCCAGAGGCTCCTGCACCGGGAGGTGGAGGAGGAGGACCTCTGGGATTCCATCTGGGGGTAGGACTATCATATTTCTTAGATCTCTTTCTCTCTTTTTGCTGGTTCTTGGAGAACCACATCCAATGTTGAAACTCTTTTGACTTGGGGTCAATTCCTTTCAGAATATAATATGGAGTGTCATTATCACGATTGAGAGGAGGAGGAGCAACAGCTTTTCTTTACTTCTGAGCAGCTTTCTTTTTCTTTGAATTCTCAGATAAATCTGAATCCTCTTCATCCTCAGAATGAGATGAGGGAGGATTGTCATATGGGTCATAGGCTTCAGAAACAGCCTTTTCCTTTAATTTCAGATCAGCTTTCTCTTTTTCCTCTTCTATGGCATCCTGAGCCAGAAGGGAATCCAGGTCAAGTCCTGGGGAATCATCCCAAACAGTTGATTTTTCAACTTGCATATCTTTTTCTTTCTCTTTTAACAAAGATTGTACTCTTAATTGCCAAGCAGCTCTAGCTTTCTCTTCTTGATTTTCAGACACATCTTCTATATCATCTAAAAAGGAATCCAGTTCTGGATCTACTTGAACATCAGGAACATCTGGAGCAGCTTCTGAAACAACTACTATAACCTGAGCAGCTATATCTTCTTTAATATAATCTGTAGATTCATGAACACAAATCTGCTAAATAAGCTAAAATCATTCCTTCTAGGTATTCACAAGCTAGCAAATCAATTGACTCGTCAATAAAACGGATGAGTGAATTACCTTCATACTTTACCAACTCCCATGATTCATCTAGATAGGATGTTATAATGCCTTCTAGGAAACGGGCAACCAAGGGAGTGGTGAGATCTTCTAAACAGACTTTCACAGCAAATTCAGATAACATAATTGCATCAGATATTTCTTTGTCAGATAACACTGAACCTGATTCATCTTGAGCTGGAGCTGGAGCAGTCTCTTCTTGAACTGCTGGAAGAACTGCTGGAAGGGAGGCTGGAGGCTCTGAGACATCTTCACAAAACATCTCCCCCTGCCTGATTTCAGTGGGAACTGAAACCAGGCCCCTTGAAGAAGAGGGCTCAGCAGATTTAGAGAGGGATTGGATGGAAGCAGTCAAGGTAGCAATGGAGGAGGCAAGTGGAGCAATTGCCTCTTCAAATATGATTTTGATTGAAGGGGTAATCAACTCCAAAATGCTGGAAATGAATTCTGGGGTTATCTCAAAAGATGATGGAATTGCAGTGGATGGAGATGCAGCAGAGATGGTTGTAGTGTTAGGATGATAAGTGGTGTGGACTGGAGATCGAATTGGAGATGGAGCTGGAGAGTTAACAGGAGTGTTAACTGGAGAATGATGGATTGATGCTGGAAGATCAATATGATCTGGAGAGCGAATAGGAGACTGAATAGGAGACTGAGGAGGTGTTGGAATCCTCTCAGATCCTATCAGATCAAAACTAGGAGCAGATATCCTAGCCAGATGAGAAGGAATAGGAGATGCAGGAAGAGAGGGGATAACAACCGTGGTTGTATCTCGAACAGGAGAAGGAGAAAGTCATACTTCAGCTGAAGTTGATGGAACTGCAACTGAAGCAGACTGCATAGCAGAAGAAGATGAGGGAAGGGAAAGATGAGCTAAGCCAGCATCTTGAGGGTAAGGAGCGACCGAATCAGTCCTAGTGCTCTCTGATGTCGCTGGAGCAACCCCTGTGAGAGCGGGCTTCACAAACATCCTCTTCCACTTGGAGAACAAATTCGGGTCCATCTTCTTACTCGCATTTATGGTTTTTGCAACGGAGACCAGCAGCTGAGGATACTTTTCCTTCAGGAAAATTCCAATAACCCTGCCTAGGGTAACCTCTTTCTTACTATTCTTTTTCCTTATCAGATCGAACATTACTCCTGCCCAATCAATCCTTTTCTGATTAACAATTGCACACATCAGTGCAAATTGTTGCCTTATAATGTTGTCATGAGCAGAGTGCTTCCCAAGGAGCACTTTTCCAACTATCTCAGCAAGAAATTTAATCTTAAATGGGAAATTGACCTTGAGCAGCTTGGAGGGAATGCCTTCGGCATGTCCCAGCTCAGTAAGCATTCTTCCAAACTCTTGAGCATCTTGCTCATAATCATCTTCACCATTTATCAAGCCAAAAACATCAGATAGAATGGCGAGAGTTAAAATTACCTCTTCTCCGCCAATAGTGCCAGTCATCGAATCGTCAGAGGAGGACAAAGTGAAAGCCCATTCCTTAATCTCGGGAACATTTAACTTTATCCTTGTAGACATTAATCTTTCTAGACCTTGATCTCGGCATAATTGAAGAATTTCCACAATCCCTGCTTCACAGCAACTGAATGCGTCAAAATCGACGCTGAAACCTGCATCGAACTTTACAACAGCTAGCACTGCGGGAGAAATCGCCATTGAATTGCTGGAGAAAGCGCGAGAAAGACGGAGAAGATGAAGGAGACGAAGCGGCAGAAAATCGCAAGCGGGAAGACAGAATGCGAAAAGTCACGCTCCGTCGACGATAAAACAAAAGATCTTTTAACCTAGGTCGACTATCGACATTATATTAGACCGGAGATAGTCGATCTATTTGAAAGATACTGGACCCGATGGTCGAACGGTCGTTCGACGATCGGCCCAGAAGCAGAGTAGTCGATCAATCGTTCGACTATTTCTGGCTTCTCAAACAACAAGCTGTCGTCATCCAGAGATCGACGATAAGCTCTACCTGTTCGATGATCTTCGAACGCCGGTCGACGATCTTCAAACAGATAAGCTATCATTAACCAGAGTTCGACGATAGGCTTGATCCGTTCGATGATCTTCGATCATCGTTCGACGATCTTCAAGCAGGTTTCAATATTGGCAGATATAGTCACACTTAGTCTCGTCCATTGATCATGCCTAGTTGAACTAAAAAGAACAGATGCTTCTGTTCATATAAGGGCTTGGTGAATATATCACCTCTCTGAAACTCAGTGGATATGAACTCAAGACAAATCTTGTTCTTTTCCACACAATCTCTCAGGAAATGGTGCCGAATCTCAATGTGCTTCGTTCTAGAGTGGTGCACTGGATTTTGTGCAATTGAGATAGCACTGGTACTATCACACATGATTTTGGTATTCTTGTGTGAGTAACCATAATCCACAAGCTGGTTTTGAATCCATAGGATCTGTGAACAACAACTGGCAGCTGCTATATATTCAGCCTCTGCAGTTGAAGTTGAGACAGAAGCCTGCTTCTTATAGAACCAAGAGACCAATCTCTCTCCCAGGAACTGACAAGTTCCTGAGATGCTCTTCCTATCAACTCTGCAACCAGCATAATCAGAATCAGAATATCCAATTAATTCAAATTCTGACTCAGCTGGGTACCAAAGTCCTAGATTTAGACATCCCTTCAGGTATCTCAGGATTCTTTTGAGAAGAATCAGATGAGATTCCTTGGGGTTGACCTGGAATCTAGCACAAAGGCATGTAGCAAACATTATATCTGGCCTACTTGCAGTTAGATATAATAGGGAACCAACAATGGCCCTATAATTCTTTTGATCAACTGGCTTGCCGTGATCATCAGAATCAATAACTACATTAGTAGTCATAGGTGTAGGCATTGCTGAAGCATCAGCCATCCCAAATTTCTTTACCAATTCCTTGGCATATTTGGATTGGGAGATGAAGATACCATCAGCATCTTGCTTAACTTGGAGACCAAGAAAGTAAGACAACACACCCATACTACTCATCTCAAACTTAGAGTGCATCAGGTCAGAGAACCTTTTGCAAAGTTTGGGATCAGTGGAGCCAAATATAATATCATCCACATACACTTGAACTAACAGGATTGTGTCCTTGTGATGCTTGATGAAAAGGGTTCTATCAACTACTCCCCTAGTAAAGTTGTGCTCTAAAAGGAAACTAGCTAGAGTCTCATACCAGGCTCTGGGAGCTTGCTTTAGTCCATAAAGAGCTTTCTACAACTTAAACACATGTGAGGGCTGAGTTGAAGAAACAAACCCTGGTGGTTGTTCAACAAACACCTCTTCCTTAAGCTCACCATTTAGGAATGCACTTTTGACATCCATTTGAAAGACCTTAAACTTCATGTAGGCTGCATAGGCCAAGAAGATCCTTATTGCTTCTAGCCTTGCAACAGGAGCAAAGGTTTGGTCATAATCTATACCTTCCTCCTGTCTGTAGCCCTGAGCTATAAGCCTTGCTTTATTCCTTACAATAATTCCATTTGCATCCAACTTGTTTTTGTAAACCCACTTGGTGCCTATGATCAGTTGGCCTTTAGGTCTTGGAACCAAAGTCCAGACTTTACATCTCTCAAACTGATTGAGTTCCTCTTGCATAGCAATGATCCAGTGGGGATCTAGCTCTGCATCTTTAAAGGTGAGGGGCTCAATCTGTGAGAGGAAACAAGCGTGCATCACATCCTGTCTTAATTGGTGTCTTGTTTGCACACCAGCTGATATGTCTCCAATCACTTGAGATGTAGGGTGATCTCTAAGTGTGACAATATCAGCAGGTGGGATGTGATCTTCAGCAACAGTTGGGATTAATTCCTCAGGAGGAATTTGATCTACTATTAGTGGTACAACAACAGCTTCTGCAATGTCTTCATCACTGTCTGATTTAGTGATCTGAAGAGTTGATAGTTGAAGAATTTCTTGAGTAGCATCAGGTACCTGCAATGAACTAGAGGAAGGAGAATTTTCCTTCTCCTTGTAAAACATCTGAGACTCATCAAAAGATACATGCACAGATTCTTCAATTTTACAGGTTGATTTGTTATAAACCCTATAAGCTTTGCTTACTTGGGAATATCCAAGCATGATTCCCATTGAAGCTTTTGCTTCAAATTTTCTAAGATATTCTTTATTGTTATTATGAATATACACTACACAACCAAATATTCTAAAATAATTAATTTTAGGTTTCTTTCCTTTAAGCAACTTATAAGGAGTTTTACACTTAAGCTTGTGTATCAGACTTCTATTCAAGACATAATTGGTTGTACTAACAGCTTCTGCCCAATAGGAGAGAGGCATATTAGCATCTGCCAACAATGTACTAGCAGCTTCAATGAGTGTTCTATTCTTCCTTTCAACTACCCCATTTTGTTGAGGAGTTCTAGGAGCTGAGAAGCTATGTTTGATACCTTCTCTCTCACAGAATTCTTGCATGAGAAGAGAGTCAAACTCAGTACCATGATCACTTCTGATCAAGGCCACATGAGTAGAGTACTCAGTCTACACACATAATAGAAAGTCTGTAAGGGCTTTGAAGTTATCAGCCTTAGTTCTCAAAAAGAAAACCCAACTGAACCTAGAGAAGTCATCTACAATTACTAAGGTGTAATACTTCCCTCCTAAACTTTGTACATTTATTGGGCCAAAAAGGTCCAAATGTAATAAGTACAAGATTCTAGGAGAATCACTCTTATTTACTGATTTAAAAGAATTCTTGGTTTGCTTGCCTAGCTGACAAGCCTTGCATAGGCTCTCCTTCTTGTAGGGGCAAGAAGGTAAACCTATAACAAGAATGTGTTTAGATAACCTAGATATATTTTTAAGGTTAACATGACTAAGCCTCTTATGCCACAAAGAATTATTATTAATGGTTACTTCATTAAATAGACAGATTTCAGAGTGAGTTGAATTGAAATCTACTAAATAAATATTACCTATTCTAATGCCTACTAAAACAACATTGTTATTTAAAGTAATATTACAAGAAGAGTTAGAAAATGAAACCTGGTAGCCAGCATCACATAGCTGGCTGACAGAGATCAAATTGTGCTTCAGTCCTGTCACATATGCAACTCTCTTGAAAGTAACATCTCCAATTATGATCCTGCCATAGCCTTCTGTCTGACCACAGCTGGAATCTCCAAAGATAACCTTTGGGCCGAGCTTAGCTTTGAATTTTGACAGATGATTTTTATTTCCTGTCATATGCTTGGAGCATCCACTATCCAAATACCACTTATTTTGAGTGATAGGATAGGCCTTCACCTGCAAGACATTTATTTAGACAGAGTGGACCCAGGTAACCTTGGGTCCCTTGTTTTTCACATAAGAAAAGCTAGAAATAAATGAAAATGCAGGCTGAGGGTGATAACCTAATGGGTGAGATCTCCTAGGTGGGATTCTCCATGCAGATGATGGGTCAACAAACCTAGGGTTTCTATTTTCATTTAGGTTTCTACGGGTTTGATTATGATTTTGAAAATCATATTGAAAACGTCGATCGACGTTCGACGATGGGCGCTCAGATCGTCGAGCTTCGTTTGACCATTGAGCTTCCGATCGTCGAGCGGCGTTCGACGCTCTTTGCATTTCTTTAAAAAATTTCTTCCTCTTTTCTCTCTTAGCTTTATTTAAAGTTTTATTAACTTGGTTTACTTGCTCAGTGTTCTTCATTCCACTAGCTGAAATGAAGTTCACTGGAGTTGAAAGATTATTTTTAAGAATAACTGGAGGTTCACTGGGAGAAGCTCCTAAGCCTAGTTTGTTATTACCAGACCTAGTGTTAGTCATGCTGGTAATTTCTAATAACTTAAGGCTTCTACCATTTAGAGATTCCTCTAACCTTTTAGACTTAGCTAACTCCATTTTAAGAAATTTAATTTCTTCACTACAAGTAGTGAGATCTTCCTTTAGCTTAATATTTTCTATAGCAATTAATTCTGAGTCAGCTAACTTATTTCTAAGTTCTTTTATCTCCTTTTCTGAGCTAATCAAATCTAAGCATAAAGATTTAAAATCTAATTTAAATTCTTCAGAAGTGAAGTCATAAGAAGATAGTACCTCATCTTCTGTAGGCATTTCTTCTTCTGAATCTGAACTCTCTGCAGCTGAGTGATTGCTGCAGGCATCTATTGCCATCAGGCAAACTTCCTTTGCCTTCTTCTCTTCCTCATCCTCACTGGAGCTTGAGGAGGAGGATTCTTCATCAGAATCACTCCAGGTTTCAGCAATGAAACCTCTCTCCTTTTTCTTGTTCTTGTGGGAGGATGGCTTGGAGTGCTTCCTGTGCTGTTTCTTTTCTTTCCTCTTATCTTTGTTCTTCTCCTCTGGATAATCTGGTAAGATATGTCCAGGTTTCCTGCAACCATAACAGATAATTTCTTTAGCAGGTGAACGATCATACCTTGGTTTGTCTTCATAGCGTGAAGACTTCTTTCTGAATTCCTTTCTCCCCATCTTGAGAAACCTCTTGGCAAATAATGCCATTAGCTCCTCATTGGATTGGCTGCCTTCAGAAGCATCAGCAGCCTTAAGAGCTAGAGATTGCTCTTTTCTTGTTGGAGCAGGAGTCTTTGCTTCTGCTTCTTCTTCCCTTGTCTTCAGCACTTGCTCAAAAGACTTGAGCTTGCCGAGAAGGGCTTCAGTTGAAATCTCATTTGTACTTCTGGCTTCCTTGATTGGCCAGATCCTTAGATCCCATGTGCTAGGGAAGCACATAAGAATCTTATCATTGACCTCTGTCAATGATATGTCCTTGTCAAGGGTCCTCAGCTCATTTATGATTGAGCTGAGCCTAGTGTACATGGCTTCAACTGATTCAGCATCAGTTTTCTTGAAGTTCTCATATTGTGAGATAAGGTTGGACCTTCTGTCCTTCCTTTCATCAGCTGAACCAGCTACAATCTGGTTCAGTGTATCCCACATAGCTTTTGCTGAAGAGCAGTCAGCTACCTTCTGGAATACCTCATCAGACATTGTCTGAGCCAGAATGTTCATCGCCTTGGCATCTGCTATCTTTGCCTTCTTGTACTCATCGTTGTAATCTGGAGGAGGCACTGCACTCATATCAGATGATGAGGCAGTAGCAGCAGCAGGTGCTCTTGGGGGTCCTGACAAAATAGAAGCAAAGATGCTTTCATCAATAAAATTCATATATAATTTTATCCTTGCCTTCCAGATGCCAAACTTAGCTAAGTTGCATGCTGGAGGTCTGGTGCTAGAATAATCCTTGGACTGGGCCATGATAGTGAATATCTATAAGCTTTGGTATCTATCAGGATCTTGTGACTTAGGTGTTAGCCTATTCAGTCAGTCAACCTCCCTCTGATACCAATTGAAAGTGAAGGGATAGATACTACTCTAGAGGAGGGGTGAATAGAGTTATCAAATTTTGCACTAGACAAAACTTAATAGTCTACCCAACTCCCTTGGAGTGAAATGCGGAATGAAAAGATTATAGATATAGAAATAACCCTAAAGCCTAACACAGTGTTGTGCACAGACTCAAGCTAACTGTAATTACAGTTAAGGCTTGGAAAACCTAATCAGCTACTAGCAAACCTAGTTATATCTATTCACAGCCACAATGCAGGAATTAAATAAGGCAATCCAGACGACACAAGGAATTTATAGTGGTTCCCCAAACAACTTGGGTACGTCCACTCTTCTACCAATAAGGTAGGAATCTACTCAGGTTTTTGATCAGGTGCCCTACCACCAACAGGATCTGCTTCAGGTAGATACAGAAATCCTTTAGACTTTTGATCAGGTGTCTAAAAACCGAACACAGGTTTTTGATCAGGTGCCCTGCCACCAAGGGATACTTTTGAAGGGAGTAATAACCCTGTACAGGAGGGGGAAAGAAGGTTAAGATGTCTTCTCTATTTTACAAAAGATTAGAGAAGCACAAAGACTTGCACTGAGCTAGAAAGCTCAAGGAATCAAGGCTCCCCCTGGATCAAAGAATGTCCAGGTGAAGTCTTGCTTCAGTGCAAAAACTCTTCAGTAAAAACTGAAGGAAAAACTACAAAAAGATAATAAATAATAAAATAGAAATCTTCAAGCAGCTGTCTTCTTCTTCTTCTTCTTCAAAAGAACTCTGAGTTTGAACTTCCTGAAAGCAGGAGAACTCAGGTTGAAGAAGAGTAGAAGAGCTTAACACTTCTCAGTTGAATGGAAATTGCTGAGAGCAGAAAAACTTTTTCTTGATGAAGGCTTGAATGCTTAAATGAATAACTGGGTAGCTAGCTGAAATCCTTCTCCAAAGGATTCCTTTTATAGCAGCAACAAGCAACGGCTCTCTTCAATTTGAATTATTTGTCTTCTTCTTAAACTTGATACCTGGGCTGCAAATATTAAAAAGACAAACAATCTCTGCAGCAAAAACATTCTATAAAAGGAATAAACCTCTTTCGAAGAAGCTGCAGGAAGCAATCTGATAATAAAGTACTAAATAAAGTCACATCAGAAACAAACTCTTTATAGCAGAAGAAAGACTTTTCAGTCTAACGGCTATAAAGGACTGACAACAGATAAAGTAAAATACAATGTCAGCTAATAAGACAAACAACTTTATCTGAAAAGATTTTACTCAGGCAGAAGGGAATTGCCTGGAAATATTATCATAAAACAACTAAAATAACATGCCAGATAATGTATTAATTAATTAAATATAATAAATAAATACAAAATAAAAGGCAGACAGAAAACGTCGAACGACCCTCGGAGATCGTCGACCGAAGAACGAAGATCGTCGAACTATCGGACAGATAGTCGAACGATCCAGATAGTCGAACTATCACAGGAGATAGTCGAACTATCACAACAGATAGTCGAACTATCAAAAGATAGTCGAGCTATCAGATAGTCGACCTATCAACAGATAGTCGAACTATCAATGCGAAACAGATAGTCGAACTATCAACAGATAGTCGAACTATCAAAGACAAACAGATAGTCGAACTATCAACAGATAGTCGAACTATCAACGCAGAACAGATAGTCGAACTATCAACAGATAGTCGAGCTATCAGAGAACGACAGATAGTCGAACTATCAACAGATAGTCGAGCTATTAGATAGTTGAACTATCAAGGAAGATAGTCGAACTACCAAAGGAAAACAGATAGTCGACCTATCAGCAGATAGTCGAACTATCAGAAGAAAGCAGATAGTCGATCTATCAACAGATAGTCGAGCTATCAAACAACGCAGATAGTCGACCTATCAAACAGATAGTCGAGCTATCAGATAGTTGAACTATCCAAGCAGATAGTCGAACTATCAAACAAACAGATAGTCGAACTATTAACAGATAGTCGAACTATCACAGCACACAGATAGTCGAACTATCAACCGATAGTCGAACTATCCTCGCAGACATAACGTCGAGCAACTGATAGACGATCGTCGAACAGTCAGTCGACGATAGTCGAGCGGCGTTCGACTATAATCGAACGAAAAACTACTTAACCAAATTCTTCATCTGGAAAAGCGAGGACTCTACAGCTAGACCACTAACCATTGACCATAGATATTTCTTGGGTCAAGGAACAAAAGGAGAAGACTAAACTCAAATCAAACTAGGGTACCAACATGTACCATTTCCATATTGCCTGAGATGATGTTCTGATTTTCTATTATATCATTTTGCTTTAGTCTGATCTCTTGAAGTTTTCCTTTAGTATAAGTCACAGCAGGAGCAGCTCTCTTGATGAATGCAACCGTGCTGGCCTTGAGAAAATTGACTTCAACTCTGATAGAATTGATCTTAGTAGAGAGATATTGTCTTTAACCTTTGATGGAATCATCAACATAATGCTCTAGCTGTCTCCTTTGATCATCAAGAAATCATTTTAGCCAAGCTAGGAATGTAGAGAACATACTATCTAGTTGATGAGATGCCTCTTAGATGCAGACATCCTCATACTCTTTCATTATATCTTCCCTTATTTTTGAGTCAGCCCTCATATATTCTGAAAATTGATCATCAACATCAGCAGTTGGCTTGTCAAATTTAGATCTCTATTGTATAGACTGTCTCTTTAGCAGGGAGTTCAGTATGAATCTCCCCACTCAACCTTAGCACTTTCTAGTTTAATTTGATGGTTTTCAGCAACTGGATTCAACACATCTTTTTCTGCTGTAACTAGAACTTGCTCCCCTCAACTTCTGCACATTCCATTATAACTTTTTGGTCTGTATCAACGGTGATATGAGCACTTTAATTCACTGTGTTAGGAATTTTTTCCCCCTAAGCCTGAGGGCAGAAGAGCAACAACTCAGGACCATATAGAGTCTGATCAATCCTTATCTGTAGATTTTCCAAGAAGGATTCAAGCTGGTCTTGTACTGAATTAACTTGCCCCCCCCCCTCAACAAGAGCATTCAACTGGGTAGTCTGCCCCTCAATGTCTATGTTGATGCGCGAAAATGGAGAGGGGTTCGCGGGCACCAGCATCTAACGGGTGTTCGGTCTCACAAGCGAGGTGAAGAAGAAGGTTGCGGGGATAGAGGAGACGTTGTTGAGGATGCTGTGAATAGCAGGGAAGGTTGATCATGAACTATAGAGCAGAAGGTTACTTTTACATGTAGCTTTGATGGTTGAGACCGAGAGAGGAGAGGAGTTGAGAAGAAGAGGGGGCCGCTTGCAGCGACAATAGCAGACTTCTCCCTCCGCGGCTTGAATTCCACTCTTGTGGAGGGCTTTCCTTTGATCAAGAATCAATATTATAGCTTGAGATTGCACCTTTATATAAAAATCAAATAAACAGTACAATGGGGGAAGTTGGCGACTAAAGAAAGAAGATGTTAGAGGTCATGCAGTTAGACCAGAGTGGTCGGCAGACCGCGCTATTAGCTGATCCTGCAGCTCCCTTAAGTAAGCCGAGCAGACTGCGCGATCAGGTCGAGAAGAAAACAGGAGAGGTCGCGCAGACTGAGATTTGGAGTCTGCAGGAATTGATGCCTTGAATTTGTTGTCTCCACTATTTTTGCTGAATGATATGTGTGGGGGCCTATTTATTTGCCCGAGGAGGTAATAGTCTTGGTAACGTTACCCCCGGTAGAGCGGTAAGTTGAACGAGTAAAGAAGGAGTCCGCCGAGTCCGCACCATGTTGTGCAGATAGGAACTTGTCTTCTAGAGTTTATTCTGTTGTTGGCGGACTGGGATGAGTTCGCTTATACTACACTGAGTGAGCCCGCGGTGAGCTATACGAGCTGGGGAGCAGTTCTCCTGCTGTTGGGAAGTGGCCGGAGTTGTGAAGCTGGAGTGTTGAGTAGCGGACCGCATCTTGAGTCTGTCGAGCCCGCGGCAGACAAGAAGAGCCTGCCTCCTGCTGGGAAGAAGCGAGCACCGAGAAACTAGAGGGCTAGCTGGCGGACTGTAGAATGAGTCCGCCTTGCCCGCTGTGGAGAGGATGAGACAGAACATGTTGGTACCCTAGGTTTGATTTCAGTTTAGTCTTCTCTTTCTGTCTCTTGACCCAAGATTTATCTATGGTCAAAGGTTAGTTGATAGGATAGATTCTCTAGTTGTGTAGAATTGCCTGTCCAGATGAAAATCTGGCTAAGTAATTTTTCGTTCGACTATGGTCGAACGCCGCTCGACTATCGTCTATCGGCTGATCGACGATCGTCTATCAGTTAGTCGACGCTCTGTCTGTGTTGATAGTTCGACTATCTGTTGATAGGTCGACTATCTGTTTTGTTTGATAGTTCGACTATCTGTTGATAGGTCGACTATCTGTTTTCCCTTGATAGTTCGACTATCTGTTGATAGGTCGACTATCTGCTCTTCCTTGATAGTTCGACTATCTGCTTGGATAGTTCAACTATCTGATAGTTCGACTATCTGTTGATAGGTCGACTATCTGTTTTCTGTGATAGCTCGACTATCTGTTGATAGGTCGACTATCTGCTCTTCTGTGATAGTTCGACTATCTGCTTGGATAGTTCAACTATCTTATAGTTCGACTATCTGTTGATAGGTCGACTATCTGCTTTGGTTGATAGGTCGACTATCTGCTTTGGTTGATAGGTCGACTATCTGTTTGATAGGTCGACTATCTGTTTTGTTTTGATAGGTCGACTATCTGTTGATAGGTCGACTATCTGTTTTCTGTGATAGGTCGACTATCTGCTTGATAGGTCGACTATCTGTTTTGTTTGGTAGATCGACTATCTGTCCGGATAGATCGACTATCTGATAGCTCGACTATCTATTCTGATAGGTCGACTATCTGCTGAGGTAGTTCGACTATCTTCTTTGATAGTTCGACTATCTGGATCGTTCGACTATCTGTCCGATAGGTCGACGATCTTCGTGCTTCGGTCGACGATCTCCGAGGGTCGTTCGATGTTTTGCTGTTTATTTTAAACAGTTTTGTCGTCTTCTGTGATGTGATTAATTTCATGTTTATTTTGGCACATTTTATAAAAGATTATTTGAATAAATTGTGATAACATTTCCATGCAATATCTATTCTATTCCTTATGCATGAGCTAATCTTTTTCTGACAAAGTCGTTTGTCTTATTAGCTGAGATATGATTTCTGCCTTTTCTGCCAAGCTGTCCTTTATAGCCGTTAGACTCAAAAAGTCTTCCTTGGCTGTAAAGAGTCTTTTCTGATATGACTTTCTCTTATATTATTTCATCAGAATTATTTGCAGCTTCTTAGAAAGCTTTATCCTATTATAGGATATCTGTCTGCAGTATTTTTTTTGCTTTATACTTTTTGCAGCCCAGCTTGCAGAGTTCAGAAGAAGACAAGATTCAAACTCAAGTAATAGCCGTTGTTGCTGCTGCTATAATAAGACATCTTTGAAGAAAGAAATAAGCTAGCTCTCATATACCAAAAAGCGATCAACAGCATTCAAGCTTAAGAACTTACAGTTTTCAAACTGCTCTCATCTCATTCACATCTAACTGAGAAGAAGTTTTAGTTCTTCACTCTTCTTCAACCTGAGTTCTCCTGCCTCCAGGAAGATTTACACTCAGAGCTTTTTGAAGAAGAAGAAGAAGAAGATAGCTGCCTGAAGAAGAAATTTTATTTCATATTATTTATCTTCTTGTAGCTTTTTCCTTCAGTATTTTCTGAAGTGTTTCTGCACTGAAGCAAGACTTCACCTAGACGTTCTTTTAGCCAGGGGAGCCTTGATTCTTTTAGAGCTTTGTAGCTCAGTGCAAGTTATTGTGCTTCTCTAATCTATTGTAAAATAGAGAAGACACCTTAACCTCCTTTCCCCCTCCTGTATAGGGTTATTACTCCCTTCAAATGTATCCCTTGGTGGCAGGGCACCTGATCAAAAACCTGTGTTGGTTTTTAGACACTTGATCAAAAGTCTAAAGGGTTTCTGGATCTACCTGAAGCAGATCTTGTTGGTGGCAGGGCACCTGATCAAAAACCTGTGTGGATTCCTACCTTGTTGGTAGAAGAGTGGACGTACCCAAGTTGTTTGGGGAACCACTATAAATTCCTTGTGTCGTCTGGATTGCTTTATTTAATTACTTGCATTGTGGCTGTGATTAGATTTTAACTAGGTTTGCTAGTTGCTGTTTAGGATTCCTAGCCTCAACTGTAATTACAGTTGGCTGCCTTTTGTGCACATCACTTGTGTTAGGCTTTAAGGTTTAATCTCAAATATCTATAACCTTCATTCCGCAATTAACTCTAAGGGAGTTGAGTAGACAGTCAACTTTGCTAGTGCAATTTTTGAGTACTCTATTCACCCCCCCCCCCTCTAGAGTAGTATCTATCCCCTTTTCTTTCAGAACACCAGTTACTGAGCTGGAGTTCTTCTAGCAAACTGCACAATGAGTCCGCCTAGCTCGTGGTGTATTAGAGGAGTCCGCTTATATTGTTGGAGGCTTGTCGTTCATACTGGGCGACAAGAGGCTTGGCGATCGGCGGGTTGAAGAGTCCAGGTCATGCATGTTGTTGGATGGAGCGTGTTTATCAAGCTAGTGAGCGGAGTGTCTTCCCTTTGGCGGACAGGGGCTGAGTCTGTGAGGCGATAATTTTGCTCTATATATAAACTATGTAAATATGCATAAGCTAGATTGATTTTAATCTCAGGCAAGTGCACCTATCAATCATTGTATAGGAGAAATCTACAACTCGTGTCGTATTAAAAAGGGTCTTTTCAAGTACTCGTACTCACTCTCACTCTATTATCGTACCTATTATTAAAATTGATTGTTACCCTAAATTAACCTAACTAGGACTAATTGGATAAAAAGGCATTGGAGTATTAAGGAAAGTTAAAAAGCAGATAGTCTAAGAGTAATCACATGAGATTAATCACTCATTAATTCAATTCTATGTAATCACATAATAACAAGATTATCAAATTCGTTGTATTATACGGGTTTTATCCTTTATTGAATTCTTTCTCGAGCAATTCAACACCTAAAATTAAGTTGAGTAAATTTTCTCTCAAACAATTCACAACACTTAAATTTGCATTAATAATAAGAAACCCTATCTAATACATAAATTCATGAAATCCTATCTCTAAGATACCATGAGTACAATTATTCGTATTACCATTATCCAAACAACATATCTCTCGATCATGCAATTTGAAATACAAAGAGAAAGAATACACGAATATGAATGTATAAACATTATCACAAACATCCAATTTCTCAATTTATAAGTTTGGGATTCAAATAAAACAAGTTCTAATTGCAAATCTAATATCAATCTCCTTGTTATAAAGCATACAAACGAATAAAATACCACAAATCTGATATAAAAACCAACATAAATGTTTACCAAATTGTTTCAAAAAAAAACCAAGTCTCATGCGAAATGTAAAAATAAAGTTAGATCCACTAAGAGGAGGGAAAGATTAAAAGAGATACATAAAAATAAAACTATACGGATTATCTCCTTCGATCTCCCCTCCGCTGAATGCCCAACTTTCGTCCTCTTAAATTTTCCATGTTCTTTCGATCCAAAAGTCCCTCTTCTATTTTTCATACAGGTTTTTATAGTCTCCTTGCAAATAGGGTCGAACAAGGGTTCCAACACGGTCGTGTCACGTGTCACAGGCCGTGTGGATTGTTCAAAGGCGGTTTAATACAAAAAGATGTGTCTGGTCCTGGGCCGTTTCATTTGACACGGATGATAACACGACCGTGTTGTTCTTCGAGTTCTTGATACACAAGTTGGTTTGCAGCAGGTCTTTAATTCTTCCCAAAAAGGACACGGGTAGTGACACGGGCATGTTGATACCCGCATGGTGCTCTGTCTTTTTCTCCCAAGCCTTGTGCTCTTTCCCGATAAGGACACAGGTAGTGACACAGGCATGTTCCTACCCGTGTGTGCCCAATTTCAGTCCTGTCAGCGGACATGTTGGATCCGTGAACTCTTATGGTTGCTCCAAGACTTTTAATTCCAAGTACTTGCAATACCTGTATTAAGAAGATGAATGAATAAATAAATAGCTTAATATAGTAAATAAAGGAAACTCCATACTGTGCTCTTCTATTCATAAAAATTCAAATTCTTAACTATTTTTGCACAATTATAACAATTGGAGGTATACAATAGTTGAAATGATTACAAATATGATAGTAAAAAGACATAAATAATTGTACTCATCAGTCTGCCACCTTCTGGCTGACTGGAGTTGAGTCTGCGTTGTATTGCTCGATCTGGCACAGAATAGTTGGCCATGCTGCCATCTCTCTTCAAGCGGGCTGAGATCGAGTCCGCCCATTGCTGGCGGATAGGAGAGTTGGTTGCCGTCTGGGAGATCTGGCGGACTGAAGACGTAGGTCGCGCAGGTCACCCCTACTGTAGAAGCCTTGTTGGATGGACATGCTTGTTCGCGTACTATCAGGCGACCTGGAGGCAGGTCGCCTATCGATGTGGTAGTCTGGCCAGATAGTAATGTCAGTCCACAATTATGTTGGATAGCATCTATTGGAAGAGATAACTAATGCGCGGTTAGCTGATCTAACCACGCGGCTATAGAGGCGGACTGAGGAAGCAGTCCGCAGCCCCTACAGAACGAGCGGTTGTTGCGCGACCTAGGTGGTCAGAATGGGAAGACGGACCTAGTAACGCGGCCTGAGAGGACAGAGAATTCTTTCCGCCCATCCTTAGAAAAGAGAGGGCTGACAGGACGCGACCTCCAGGAGGAACATAGAGCTGGCTACGACTTGCGAGCTGGCTACCTTGGGAGGGATCGCCGATTTCTAGGTTTAACATAATCCCCATACTTTTTTAAGTCCTGAAGGGAACTTCAAAAAAGTAGGAGACCTACGAAATTCGTGATCCATCCCTCGGAAAAATAAGAGGCAAGGAGAAATAGAACCTGATATCTCTCATCAGAAAAGGTTTGCCAATGTCTATCTTTTTGCTGCCATGGAAAAGTTAATGTAAGTGAAAAGAGATATATCTCATGTGTGCCTGGGTTTTTTTGCAAAACGAAGAAGACGTGAATGTATTCCATTAAGCTCTGCAAAACAAAGGTGAGAGTAAGGCATAAAAGAATAATAATTTTCAAGTACTTGAAGGAAGATTGCAAGCATTTGTTAACCTTTGCAAAAGAAAGAGTAAGTGGCAGATATGAAATAAAAGCAAGTTACAAGTACCTGGATGGAACCTGCAAGTATATGCTAATCTCTGCAAAATGAAGAGTAAGTGGAAGATATAGAAGAAAGCTAAGTCGCAAGTACTTGAAGAGGACTTGCAAATATCTGCTAATCTCTACAAAAAAGGAGTTAGAAGAAGATATGAAATAAAACTAAGTTACAAGTAGCTAGATGGAACTTGCAAGTATCTGCTAATCTCTGCAAAAGGAATAATAAGTAACAGATATAGAAGAAAGCTAAGTCGCAAGTACCTGAAGAGGACTTGCAAATATTTGCTAATCTCTGCAAAAGAGGAGTTAGAAGCAGATATGAAATAAAACTAAGTTGCAAGTACGTTGAGGGAACTTGCAAGTATCTGTTAATCTCTACAAAAGGAAGAGTGAGTAGCAGATATGATAGAAAAGTAAGCCGCAAGTACCTGAAGATAACTTGCAAATGTCTACTAATCTCTGCAAAAGAAGAGTAAACAATAAATATGATAGAAAAGTAAGCTGCAAGTACCTGAAGAGAACTTGCTAATATCTGCTAATCTTTGCAAAAGAGGAGTTATAAGCAGATCTGAAAGAAAAGTAAGCTGTAAGTACCTGAAGGGAACTTGCAAATGCTGACTGTTTATATGATAAGATATAATAGGATAGCAGAAGAGATACCCGAAAAACTCTGCTATTTATTGAATAGAGATCAAACAATGATAATGATCGTCTCACATGATCAAGTATGATTTCTTTAATATACAATCCAGATCAGCAAGATGAAACCATCTAGATTAGAATTCAATAGCATTGCTTGCTAATAAATAGAAATGGATTCCTTGATTGAACAATAGATGCCAAGAATAAGCATAATCAATCGTCAGCGGATGGAGCTTCATGAAAGCCGAATATATAAAATAAGCATAAGCAAGAAGATACTGCAAATCCTTTTGATAGGTTGGACTTACCTGTTAACCTGTAAGAAGGCAAAATGAAAAAGGAGGGCTACACCCGAAGATGACCCAAAAAAGACTGGATGTTACCACAGGAGTGCACTCGTTGGCCATATGCATTGCTTGCTTAAGAAAAATCATATAGGGTATAGTCCTACCTAGAGTGGGCTGGTCGCGCTTCCTTTAGAAGGGCACAAGAGAGAAACAAGCACAAAAAATCCTGAGAAGGATCGATAGATACAATGCTCTCATGCCTCGGGTTACAAACATCGATGATCAATTAGACTAGATGCGCCAAGTGGTCTATTGCTTGTCTATGGAGTGATCAGCAGAGTTGTGGGCCCTGCAAAGGCACAGATTGAGAGTACCATAAAGTATTTGTCCATCACAATCATGAGATGATCGAGGAGGCAAGGCAACACTTGATCGCCATTGCTTGCCCAACAAAGATCATCGTAACTGTAATGTATCCCTAATAGAGTGCAGTAGAGCTAACACATGGGACCTCCCTCGATACACACTTTATGTTAGATACTGGCTAGGATCCTTAGTCCCGTAATCCTCCGCACGAGAGTTGAACGGACCCCACTACACATACACGAACACTCCCCACTATATGTGGTCATTGTGGTCTTACGCAGGATTCCAACCTTAAGGGGGCCCTAAGCAAGACTCAGCGATATCTCGGCGGTTCAGTGATCTCTTTGGCAAAGAGAAAATAGAGGAGGAAGCACTCCATAAAGGGAAAAGTGTTAGTATGAGATCTCTGACGTAAAATCTATTGAAATGAATGAAAGAAAACTTAGAAGTGTTTTAAAAGAGAATGTTTGAAGAGTAAAGTAGAAACAAACAGTCATGATCGCAAGGAGCTTTTGGAACTGTGATGTCCTTTTTACTTCAAAATAGTCTTCTAAGGGATCCCTCATCATCAACATCAATGGTGTTATCGATGATGAGGTGAGGACAATTGTTGATTTGATTAACTCCCTTTGAGCAGCAAGGAATGTCTGCTACTTCTTTGCCTTTTGAATTTTACGGATCCAAGTGGTCATCCTTCGGGAACAAATCGCGTATCTTTCCCTGCCTTAGCATCTTTTGTACCAGTTGACAAAGCGCTCGGCAGTTTTCAGTCAAATGTCCACTTTCTTTGTGAAATTCATAGAACAGATTTGAATCTTTTGATCTTTGATCTGTCGGCTGGTAAGAACTTTTGAAATTTGCCCTACCCTTCATGATTTTGCTAACTTCTTGCATGGCATCATCTAATTAGGACTCTAGCATGTCATGATATTGCCTATGATGAACCTAAGTTTTTTGAGGAGCTGGGGCTGACAATAGTAAAAGTTTATCTCGGGAACGATCCTAGCCCGGGAAGGGGTGTCGATGACGTTGAAATCTTCTTCCATTCCTTGAGTGGGATGGAAAATCTTTCCGGGGAGACCTCGGGGGTTGCTTGTAAGAAGAATGATCTTTCTCTGTTATAAGCCTGGAGACGAAGCTGGGATTGATTTTCTCACTGCAAATGTAAGAGCTAGCTAAGCCAATCAACTCTTGATATGTCCTTGGTGCTCGGAAATTAGCCTCAAACTTGAGTGGTCCTTCACGTAGGCCGTGAATAAGAGCCACTCGATACATTTCTTGAACGACAATCTCAATATCAAAGATTTCTTTCTAAAAAAGATCCACAAAATGAGACCAAGTCTCGCTCTCATGCTGCTCGATCTCAAAGAGGGCTTCTGAACCGCCCTTTCTCTTTGTAGAGGTAGAAAACCTGAATAGAAACTCTTTTCGTAAATAAGCAAAGGATGAGATGGACTGAGGACATAGTCCATAGAACCAATCCTTTACGTTCCCATCAAAGGTTGCTACAAAGAGTTTACATTTGGTAGCATCTAAAATGGTCTTGAGAGCTACGGCTGATTCAAAAGATTGAAGGTGCTTCATTGGATCAGTCTCTCCAGTGTAAATTGGTAACCACGGCTCTCTGAAGTTAACTTGAGTTGATTCATGTCGAACTTTCTCTGAAAATTGTGACAGCTCTTTTTGCTCTCCTACAGCATAAGGAAAAGGGGGAATAAGTTGTAGTTGCAAAAGGAGCAGGAGGATAGAAGTGAAAAGCTACTGCGGGAGGAGCAAAGGCAGGAGCTGATGAGTAGGGATGACTTCCCTGAAAGTTTAGAAATCTTGTTGGACTTCCTCGGGCAGCTTCCCGGAAGAAGTTTTGACGAGCCATGAACTCAATGTTTTGAGATCGCAAAGAATCTGCAGGACCTTGCTGAAAGGTTGGTGGTAAACAGGAGGATAGACTGGCGGATAAGCCGGTGGAAAAGCTTGTGAAGTCTCCAATGTTGGGGCTGGATTAACTGGAGGAATTGGTGTTGCAGCAGATTGCACTTCTAATCGCTGCATGATAGAAGCTAGAGTACAATTGATTGCTTGAAACAGTTGGGCAGTTTCTCTACACGATTGTACAACCTCAAGCTCACAGGATTAGAAGGCGAGATGGGTTTAGAGAAGGCTATTTTGCTAGGCGAGATGGACCCAAGCAAGAGCCGACTCGCTAGGCGAGTGGATCCCAGGGAAAGGACCACTCGCGTTGCGAGAGTTTCTCGCTAGGCAAGAAGGGCCAAGAGAAGAGCCGACTCGCTAGGCGAGAGGGCTCCAGAGGGGGGAGCTCTAGCCCGCGAGATGACTCTCTCGCAAAGCATCGGTTCGACGAGAGGCCTAGTGACCGGTTCAGTGTTCAATCAAAGGTTGGTTCGGGTAGATGGGGGTTTAATTTTTTAGCCCCATGTGATTTTACACTTTTACCCAGGGTGGTCTGCATATAACCCCTCAGAACAACGGAGTTTTGCTGTTGGCAGACCCGACTAAGGGTATTCTGGTAATTTTTGGTTTGTTCAGTTTGGTTACTGGGAGTTCAGATTCAGAGGCCTATAAATAGACCGGTAAGGTGCCTGATAGAAGGTTGTTGCTCCTTTTTTTTCTTCTAAGGCACCTAGCTCAACATTGGCTAGGGAGGGGGTGAATTGATAATTCTTCCGGGTAAGAGGTGGGACCTCCGCGCTGAAGCCCACAGTCTTTTCCTTTGAGATTCTCATACAAGGGGTGGTTCAATGTAACGCCCCCGATTTTTCTGCGATTATTTAATTCTCGTTTGGCGTTACGGCGGCACGTTTTCTTGGCTTGTGCCATCTGTGGAGAGTGGATTTAACTCCTTAGAACTGGGTGCCCTATTTTGTAGCCTATTAGCAAGATCTTCCTAGCAAGCCGAGTCGTTTTGGGTGACCCGGTGTGACCTCTTGGGGGATGCTTGTGTTTTGGCTTAGGGAGGGTATAACTCGAGTTCTGTTCGTCGAAAGTTAATTTCGACTTCGCCGTTGTGTTCGTAGCATGGATATTTAGCTACGGTGCAAATTTCGTCGAATTCCTAGGTAGTTTGGTTTCGTGTCGTTTTGGGTGTGCCATTAGTAAAGACTAATAAGAAAACCTCTAAGTTTTAATGAACCGGCGGCTTAGGGAGACAGATAGTCTGATCAGGCTTATTAAGGCTTATTTATAAAGATTTGGTTAGAAGTTGGCAGGCCCACTCTCTTCTTTCTTCCCAAGACCGAAATCGTCGCCTGCTCCTGTTCGCGGAAAACGGAGGAAAACCGCCGGACCTGCTACTCCTTCGGACGGCGATTCCGGGAGTGTTCGTGGACGGATTTCGATTTGGAAAGCGTCGTTGTCTTGCTCTCGCTCAGTTCTACATTTCGACGGTAAGAGGTTTGTTTTTCGTGGAGTTTTAGGAGACTTGGATTTTCAGTTTCTTGTGGTTTCCGCCATTAAAGTGCGGGTTTGCTTGTTAGGTGCTGCTCCTTCTAGTGAAGAGTGAAGAGGAGGGAAAGCCGACCAAGCTTCGCCAGAAATCGAGACAAGTGGTATTCTTGCCCTTGCCAATGTTGTTCTTTTGAATTCTTGAATATTTCCCAATTAGCCTTAGGGTATAAACCAATCATGTTCTCCTTTATCTTGCTAAATTTAGGGCTTAGATTCTCCTATGAGGCCCCCTCCTTGTGCTGTTTGCTCGACCTACTAGTTGTGTTCACCATTTAGACGCCAGATTTGTAGTTCTAGTTGGGTGCTTTTGCGGGTGGGGCCGAGAGAGAGAGTGAGGGAAGAAGTTGTGGTAGGGCTCTGGTTAGAACCAGTCTTGGTAGACTCTCGGGTTTTGGTGTTGAGTGTGGTGCACACACTCAAAGCCAAAAGCCGCCCGGACTTGGCGTTGAGTGTGGTGAACACACTCAAAGCCATAGTTTGGTCTGTTCCTTGCGGCTGAGTGGTGATTCCCGCCGATTTTGACGTGTAACGTCAGTGATTCCCACCGATCGGCGAGAATCATCCTTGATTCCCGCCGATTCGGCGCGAATCATTCTGGATTCCCACCGATTCGGCGAGAATAATTCTAGATTCCCGCCGATCAACGAGAATCATCCTGGATTCTCGCCGATTCGGCGAGAATCATCCTGCATTCCCGCCGATTCGGCGAGAATCAGTCGGCATTCCTGCCGATCTCCTCTTGTTGGCGATGGTTTAGGGTTTTCCTGCGAGAATGAACTTTGGCGTAGAGTGAGTTGACCTCACTCAACGCCAAAGTTGTTTTGGCATTGAGGGAGGTGGACTCACTAAACGCCACTGTTGGGTTTTGCGGTTTTGCTTAAGGCATTGAGGGAGTGGACCTCACTCAACGCCATAGCTGTTTTGGCGTTGAGTGAGGTTAGCTCACTCAACGCCACTGCCTCTTTTGCTGAAGGCGTTGAGGGAGTGGACCTCACTCAATGCCATGGCTATTTTGGCGTTGAGTGAGGATAGCTCACTCAACGCCGGAGCTGTTCTTGCGGAGGGCGTTGAGTGAGTGATTCTCACTCAATGTCATGGCTGTTCTGGCATTGAGTGGGTCCCACTCAACTCCAAGCCGTGTTGAGTGATTTCAACACTGTTTCCCTTACCTTAATTTTCATTCCCGAGTGAATCCCTTGATTATATTTGTAGTTTCTTTGTCGGCCATGTTTTTCTTTCCTAAAGGCCGAATCGTTGGTCGTGGTTAGTAGTGGTGGTTTGAAGCTCTTCATGGGGGAGGTGTTGTGTAATTTAGCCAAGGCCACCCTTATTCTTCTATCTTGCTCCAGGCACAGGCTGGGCAAGGGGGTGGAAGGTCCCTTGTGCTTTCACATGTAGACCCTTGAGCTTGTTGGCTTGGAAATGGAGGTTGGGGGACTGAGTTTGCCTCCAACCCGGATCCATGTTATTTGTTTTTGCTACTACCATCTCCCACAGCTTAGGGTGTTAGGTGTATCTTCCTATGTAGATTGCAGCATTTTGGGCTCTTGGAAGCCTAGTAGACCCTGCAGGATGTAGTTTCTGGGCAGGGTTGATGCTGTTTCCTCGCACGTAGTGCATTCCTTATTGTCTTGCCTTGGGCAGTTGTGACTTTTACTACTGTGTGTTTTCCTATTTCATTTATTCCCTGGTTGACACTTCCATGCAGTTTTTCCTTGTTTTGCTTGCTGAGATATTCTTTTCTCTTTTGAATGCCTCAGGTTCTGAGTAGTAGCCAGTTTGGTGGCTAGGTTACGGTGGTGTTGCTGGTGGTCACTTGGACTTTGGAGATCCTGTTGCTTTGTTAGTGAGGTAGTTTTTCTGTACTTTTCTTACAGACATACATATTTGCCCGTGGGTTCGTGTCAGGTTGTTGGCGCCCACTGGTAGTTTTTACCTTTGTACTAGATATATTACTTTTTCTGCTATCATTTTATGGAGATAGTCTACTTGCTCTGGGGAGGATTTATGCTAGGTTGCTAGTTATTTTAAAACTACAATTACTATTATTATAAGCATATCGCATGATCAGCATGTTTTATAAAAGTAAATCACTATTTTCCATTCAACGTATAAAAATCGTTTTCTTATATATAATATAAATTAAATGTAGAGTCTTGCATGACATAAGTGGTCCCGTTAGGGATCTTATGCACTCCTTTGGAAGTCAAACCTGAATAAAGTATTTTTCCGCAGCGCATAAGTATAGTTTTTAACTGTGGACTAGGTGATCCACCGAGCCGAGGGATACGGCCTCTAAAATATAACTGATTTTCTAATCATTAAACTCATGAATTTCTTTCATAAAGTGTAGTAGATGGTTTTTCCTGAGCGTCAGCAGTTATCCCCTTCTTGACGTGGCATCATGAAGCGCATTTTCTCATACTCTGATAATTCTTTAATTCGGAGAAAATGCGGGTTGTGACAGTTGGTATCAGAGGGAGGTTGCTTGACAGGCTAGTCGGGCAACCTTCCCTTTTGATTGCATTAGTAGTTAAGCATCATGTCATTCACACACCGATATGTCATCAGCACGACTTGGCAAAAGAACGAACACTACACTCATAGCATAACATAAAGTATACGGGGCATATTATGTAGTATGAGATGCATAATATGTGTTCGTATATGGATCCACCATAGGGGAAACATGTGAGGGTTATGTAGTATGGGATGCATAACCTCACCACATGGCTGCGACAAGCATGTTTTCTTTTTCGTTGCATGCAAATGTTATGCAGTATGGGATGCATAACATTTTCATGCGTACGCCGCTCATAACATACATTAGGGCCTTTTTAGAATGCATAGCATAAACATGCATAGCATAACATTGCATAAGCACAACGTGCCAAGCTAAAGACTGGCAGGATGACATATGTACAAACATAAGTTTTCGAGTCAAAAATAATATAAAGTCATGCATTCCCGATCTAGGCACAAGAATTAGTATGGTGGTGGTTAACCATCCTAGGTTAGGGCATAACGTCAATTTTTGTAAAAAAGATAAACTCCCAGAGCAAGTTTAGCAGCTTTAAGTTCATATTTATATATGTATTGTCTGTACTTGTAGTTGGGTCTAGCCGTTGTACTAGGATCTAACTAGTGTAGCTATGACTTTAGGATGGCGAGACGTCCTTTGACTAGATCGACTCCCCTTTCTGAGGGTGAGTCATCTTGAGCTCAGAATGATGCGGTAATCGAAAGCTTGCGGCAGAGTAGCGATTACTTGAGCAGGCAGTTGGTGGAGGTGCGAGCCCAGATCCAGTCTTTAGTGGCAGTTGTGGCAGGTCAGACTCAGGGAGTGCAAGGCCCTGCAGGGGGATTGCTTTTCCTCCCCCTCCTGCACCCTTAAGACCTCATGTGGTGGTGCCAGCGGAGATGGCCTTCATCTCGTAGTTTCAGAGGCTGAGCCCTCCCACTTATGACGGGAAGGCAGATTTCATGGTGATAGACGACTGGCTGATCTCCATGGAAGAGATGTTCTCATACACAGGGATTGCAAATGATCAGAGGGTGATGTTAGCCGCCTATCAACTTAAAGGTTTGACTAAGAATTGGTGGCTGGGAGAGAAGGAGAGCTTGGTAGCTAGATGCTCTTGGGAGGTGTTCAAGGAGATGCTGTTGAGGATGTTCTTACCCTCGGTCGAGCGTGACCGCCTCATGAGCGACTTCCTCCATCTGAAGCAAAGGTAGCTCACGGTGGGTGAGTATGAGATAGAGTTCAGCAAGCTGAGCCGTTTTGCCCCTGGATTGGTCAGCATTGAGGCTGATCGAGTTAAGAGATTTATCGGTGGTTTGAGGAGTGAGGTGCAGCAGTTGACCAGTGCTTATGGGTCAGAGACTTATGAAAGAGTAGTGGAGGCTGCTCTTAAGGTGGAGGCTATTGAGACCGCGAAGAGCAGAGGACAGCAAAGTAGGAAGGATAAGAGGAAGTCATGGAGGAGAAGAAACCTCAGGTACCTTATGCAGCTCCGGGAAAGAAGAGCAAGATGGTGTGCAGCTTCTATGGCCAGTCAGGCCACCCTGTCGAGAGATGTTTCAAGAGGGCAGCAGCTCAGAGGAAGGAACAGGTTCATGCGATTCAGGGTGCTCCTATGAGAGATGTCTCCTGTTCTGTTTGCAAGCGACCCGGGCATGATGCTGCCCAGTGCTGGTCCAAGGATAAGGTCTGTTTTCAGTGTGGGCTAAAGGGACACATCAAGTCTAGGTGTCCTCAGGTCCAGCCTGCTCTTCCTGCAGTTCCTCTGTAGGCATTACCTCCACCTCAGCATGTGGACAAAGGAAAGAGAAAGTTTAACGTGATCTCTTCCGAGGAGGCTCAAGCTTCGACCCAGGTCATCTCAGGTTAGTTGTCTTTCCAGCCTGAATGTTTTGGTTCTTGTCTTGCGAGAATGTTTGTAGTATTGTTGTGGTAGTTCCTTAGTTATATATATTCCTATAGGGAAGTTTAAGGTGAAGAACCGCTGGGCGCGTGTTCTGTTTGACTCCGGCGCTACCCACTCGTTTGTGGCTAGAGCCTTTGTAGAGCGACATCGGTTGACTTTAGATCGAGTTTGGGATATCTTTCGTGTCAAGTTCCCCTCTAGTGAATCTGTGTTGTCAGATTTGGGCGTGTTAGATTGCCCTGTTTTGTTGGGGGACTTCCTTGCGAAGGCAGACCTGAAGATGATTGATCTGGAGGACTTCGATGTTATTTTGGGCATGGACTGGCTGTCTAGGTATGATGCAGTCATTAAGTGCAAAGGGAAGCGCTTGGACTTCATCAGGGGCGACGGTCAGCCCGGAAGCGTGTATGCAAATCTGAGCCAGGTTTCTACTGTCATCTCTGCGGTATGTGCTCAGAAGCTTTTTCTTTCGGATCGTTTTGCTTGTTTGGTCTCGGTGGTTGGGACCGCTGTTAGTGTACCGCGCTTAGAGGAGATTCCAGTTGTTAGTGATTTCGCCGATGTTTTTCCTGATGACCTTCCTGGTCTTCCTCCCGAGCGGGATGTTGAGTTTGTGATCGATTTGGAGACTGGTACGCGTCCTATTTCTAAGGCGCCGTACCGGATGGCCCCTCGAGAGCTGGAGGAGTTGCGAGTCCAGCTAGATGAGTTGTTGGCGAAAGGGTTTATCAGGCATAGTTCGTCGTCTTGGGGTGCTCCTGTTCTATTTGTGAAGAAGAAAGATGGGTCAATGCGGCTTTGCATCAACTATAGGGAGCTGAACAAAGTCACAATTAAGAACAGGTACCCTCTGCCGAGGATCGATGACTTATTTGACCAGTTGCACGGTAGCACGGTCTTCTCCAAGATTGATCTTCATTCAGGCTATCATCAGCATAGGATCCGTGAAGCAGATATTCCACAGACTGCGTTTAGATCGAGGCATGGACATTTTGAGTTCTTCGTAATGTCGTTTGGATTGACCAACGCACCATCAACATTCATGGATATGATGAACGTTCAAGGATTACCTAGATAAGTTCGTGGTGGTCTTCATCGATGACGTGTTGGTTTATTCTCGTAGCGCTGAGGAGTATGAGCAGCATCTGTGCTTGGTTCTATCGGAGTTGAGGGACCACAAGTTATTCGCCAAGTTAAGCAAGTGCGAATTTTTATTGCCTCAGGTCTTGTTTCTGGGCTACGTGATGAATAAGGATGGGATCTCGGTCGACCCAGAAAAGATCGCAGCAGTGATGGATTGGAGTAGGCCGGGCATGCCTAAGGAGATCAGGAGCTTCCTAGTGTTGGCCGGCTACTACAGGAGGTTCTTGGAGGGTTTCTCTACCCTAGCTGCACCTTTGACTAAGCTGACTCAGAAGAACGTGGCTTTTGTTTGGAGCGAGAAGTGCGAAGAAACCTTCCTAGAGTTAAGGAGGAGATTGTGCACTACTCCCGTTCTGACCCTGCCTACTGAGGGTTTGGATTATGATGTATACGTGGATGCTTCGCATGTTGGTCTGGGATGCGTATTTATGCAGGTTGGTAAGGTGATTGCCTATGGGTCAAGGCAATTGAAGACTCATGAGAAGAATTATCCTACGCATGACCTCGAGTTCGCAGTGGTTATTTATGCGTTGGAGCTGTGGAGACACCTACTTTATGGGGCTCAGTGCAAGATCTTCACCGACCATAAGAGCCCGAAGTACGTGTTCATGCAGAAGGAGTTAAATCTGCGCCAGCG
Source organism: Platanthera zijinensis (assembly GCA_039513925.1). Classification (NCBI taxonomy): domain Eukaryota; kingdom Viridiplantae; phylum Streptophyta; class Magnoliopsida; order Asparagales; family Orchidaceae; genus Platanthera; species Platanthera zijinensis. Next base: position 183,633,987 of record CM077087.1, read on the forward strand.
TCGGTTGCTAGAGTATGTGTCCGATTATGATGTAGAGATCCAGTATCATCCAGGCAAGGACAATGTGGTGGCCGATGCCCTGAGCCGTAAGACGGGAAAGATCTTTAAACTCACCGCCGATCGTTTAGTGGAGGAGTTCCTCCTTATGGATATATCAGTGGGATGCTGTGGCTTGCAGAGTAGTTTGTCAGTGATAGAGCCGTCTTGGATTTCTTTGACCAGACTACACCAGAAGAACGACCCGGATCTTCTACACTTATTCTCCAGGACTGAGAGAGGAGAGTTCCAGATTATTCCATCAATGATGCGGGAACTTTGAAGTACCGTGGCAGATTTTGCATCCCCGCGGTTGGGGACATTAGGGGTATGGTTGTAGAGAGGCTCATGGATCCAGCGTTGCCTACCATCCAGGATCTACAAAGATGTATCGTGACCTAAAGCAAATTGCCTGGTGGTATGACATGAAAGGCGATATAGCCCGATTTGTTGCGGAGTGCCACACTTGCAAGCGTGTGAAGGCCGATCATGGAAGGCCTGGTGGCAAGTTGACTTCGTTAGAGATCCCGACTTGGAAGTTGGAAAGTATATCTATGGATTTCATCACGCGCTTACCGAAATCCCCAAGGGGGTTTTATTCTGTTTGGTTCATAGTGGATAGACTGACGAAGTGTGCTCACTTCGTGCCATATAAGATTGATTACCCGATGAAGAAGATAGCGGAGTTGTACTTGAATGAAGTCATCTGACTACACGGTGTGCCGGTTAGCATCATTTCTGATCGAGATTCCCGGTTTACTTCTCGCTTTTGGCAGAGTCTGCAGGAGGGTTTGGGTACGAATCTGAGGTATTTTACTGCGTACCACCCATAGACTAATGAGCAGACGGAGTGGGTGAATCAGATAGTTGAGGATATGATCCGATGCTATATTTTAGACCACGGTGGAGCGTGGGATGAGCGGCTGTGACTTATGGAATTTGCTTACAACATTAGTTATCAGGAGAGCTTGCAGATGGCTCCGTTCGAAGCCTTGTATGGGCGGCACTGCAGAACTCTGTTGTTTTGGGCTGAGGCTGGTGAGAGGCCTTTGTTGGGTCCTAATGCGCTCGAGGAAATGGAAGTCGCAGTAAAGCTTGTTTGAGAGAAGATTCGTATAGCTCAGGAGAGGTACGAGAAGAACGCCAATCGACGTAGGTCTGCCTTGGAGTTTTTTGTAAGGGACCTTGTATTTCTTAAGGTTTCCCCTATGGTTTGTGTAAAGAGGTTTGGTAAGAATCAGAAATTGGACCCGATGTACGTTGGCCCGTTTAAGATTTTATAGCGGATTGGCGTGTCAGCTTACAGGTTGGATTTGCCAGCAAACTTCCCAGGTGTTCATAATTTTTTCCGTGTTAGCCAGTTGAGGAAGTGTGTGCACAGCAGTGGGCAAGTCTTGGACTTTGTGTCCCAGTTGGAGCCCAACATCTCTTTTGTTGAAGTTCCGGTCCGTATTTTGGATACTCAGGAACGGGTGCTGCGAAAGAAGTCCATTCCGATGGTGAAAGTTCTATGGAAGAATCAGGGTTTAGAAAGCGCGACTTGGGAGTTAGAGTCGGCTATGAGGGAGGCTCACCCTCATCTGTTTCCCTGATTAGTTTGGTTTGTTTTTCTTCTTGTAATATTTGGATTATTACCTTCCCTTCTATAGTAGAAGCGTCGTGCGAAAAGTTTCGGGACGAAACTTTCTTTTAGGGGGAGTGACTGTAACGCCACCAATTTTTCTACGATTATTTAATTCTCGTTTGGCGTTACGTCGACGTGTTTTCTTGGCTTATGCCATCTATGGAGAGTGGATTTAACTCCTTAGAACTGGGTGCCCTATTTTGTAGCCTATTGGCAAGATCTCCCTAGCAAGCCGAGTCGTTTTGGGTGACCCTGTGTGGCCTCTCGGGGGATGCTTGTGTTTTGGCTTTGGGAGGGTATAACTCGAGTTCTATTTGTCGAAAGTTAATTTTGACTTCTCTGTTGTGTTCGTAGCGTGGATATTAAGCTACGGTGCGAATTTCGTCGAATTCCGAGGTAGTTTGGTTTTGTGTCGTTTTGGGTGTGCCATTAGTAAAGACTAATTAGAAAACCTCTAAGTTTTAATGAACCGGCAGCTTAGGGAGATGGTTAGGGTGATCAGGCATGGTAAGGCTTATTTATAAAGCTTTGGTTAGAAGTTGGCGGGCCCACTCTCTTCTTTCTTCCCAAGACTGAAACCGTCGCCTGCTCCTGTTCGCGGAAAATGGAGGATAACCGCCGGACCTGCTACTCCTTCGGACGGTGATTCCGAGAGTGTTCGTGGACGGATTTCGATTCCGAAAGCGGAGTTGTCTTGCTCTCGCTAAGTTCTACGTTTCGACGGTAAGAGGTTTGTTTTTTGTGGAGTTTTAGGAGACTTGGATTTTCGGTTTCTTGTGGTTTCCGCCATTAAAGTGCGGGTTTGATTGTTAGGTGCTGCTCCTTCTAGTGCAGAGTGAAGAGGAGGGAAAGCCGACCAAGCTTCACCGGAAATCGAGGCAAGTCGTATTCTTTCCCTCGCCAATGTTGTTCTTTTGAATTCTGGAATATTTCCCGGTTAGCCTTAGGGTAGAAACCAAGCATGTTCTCCTTTATCTTGCTAAATTTAGGGCTTAGATTCTCCTATGAGCCCCCCTCCTTATGCTGTTTGCTCGACCTGCTAGTTGTGTTAACCATTTAGATGCCAGATTTATAGTTCTAGTTGGGTGCTTTTGCGGGTGGGGCCGAGAGAGAGAGTGAGGGAGGAAGTTGTGGTAGGGCTCTGGTTAGAACCAGTCTTAGTATACTCTCGGGTTTTGGTGTTGAGTGTGGTGCACACACTCAAAGCCAAAAGCCGCCCGGACTTGGCGTTGAGTGTGGTGGACACACTAAAAGCCATAGTTTGGTCTGTTCCTTGCGGCTGAGTGGTGGGGTGATTGAGTGAGAATTTTCGTCTAAGTCAAAATCGACGGGAATCACCAAGTGATTCCCACCGATTTCAACGTGTAACGTCAGTGATTCCCACCGATCGGCGAGAATCATTCTGGATTCCCGCCGATTCGGCGAGAATCATTCTTGATTCCCGCCGATCAGCGAGAATCATCCTGGATTCTCGCCGATTCGGCGAGAATCATCCTGCATTCCCGCCGATTCGGCGAGAATCAGTCGGCATTCCCACCGACCTCCTCTTGTTGGCGATGGTTTAGGGTTTTCCTGCGGGAATGAACTTTGGCGTAGAGTGAGTTGACCTCACTCAACGCCAAAGCTGTTTTGGCGTTGAGGGAGGTGGGCTCACTCAACTCCACTGTTTGGTTTTGTGGTTTTGCTTAAGGCATTGAGGGAGTGGACCTCACTCAATGCCATAGCTATTTTGGCGTTGAGTGAGGTTAGCTCACTCAACGCCACTGCCTCTTTTGCTGAAGGCGTTGAGGGAGTTGACCTCACTCAATACCATGGCTGTTTTGGCGTTGAGTGAGGATAGCTCACTCAACGCCAGAGCTGTTCTTGCGAAAGGCATTGAGTGAGTGATTATTACTCAACGCCATGGCTGTTCTAGCGCTGAGTGAGGCTAACTCACTCAACGCCAAGGTCTGGTTAGGCGTTGAGTGGGTCCTACTCAACGCCAAGCCGTGTTGAGAGATTTCAACACTGTTTCCCTTACCTCGATTTTTGTTCCCGAGTGAATCCCTTGATTATATTTGTAGTTTCTTTGTCGGCCATGTTTTAATTTCCTAAAGGCCGAATCCTAGGTCGTGGTTAGTAGTGGTGGTTTGAAGCTCTTTATGGGGGAGGTGTTGTGTAATTTAGCCAAGGCCACCCTTATTCTTCTATCTTGCTCCAAGCACGGGCTGGGCAAGGGGGTGTAAGGTCCCTTATGCTTTCACATATAGACCCTTGAGCTTGTTGGCTTGGAAATGGAGGTTGGGGGACTGAGTTCGCCTCCAACCCGGATCCATGTTATTTGTTTTTGCTACTACCATTTCCCACAGTTTAGGGTGTTAGGTGTATCTTCCTTGGTAGATTGCAGCATTTTGGGCTCTTGGAAGCCTAGTAGACCCTGCTGGATGTAGTTTCTGGGCAGGGTTGATGCTGTTTCCTCCCACGTAGTACATTCCTTGTTGTCTTACCTTGGGCAGTTGTGACTTTTACTGCTGTGTGTTTTCCTCTTTCATTTATTCCCTAGTTGACACTTCCATGCAGTTTTTCCTTATTTTGTTTGCTGAGGTATTCTTTCCTCTTTTGAATGCCTCAAGTTCTAAGCAGTAGCCAGTTTGGTGGCTAGGTTGCGGTGGTGTTGCTGGTGGTCACTTGGACTTTGGAGATCCTGTTGCTTTGTTAGTGAGGTAGTTTTTCTGTACTTTTCTTACAGACATACATATTTGCCCGTGGGTTCGTGTCAGGTTGTTGGCGCCCACTGGTAGTTTTTACCTTTGTACTAGATATATTACTTTTGCTGCTACCATTTTCTGGAGATAGTCTACTTGCTCTGGGGAGAATTTATGCTAGGTTGCTAGTTATTTTAAAACTACAATTACTATTATTATAAGCATATCGTATGATCAGCATGTTTTATAAAAGTTAATCACTATTTTCCAATCAACGTATAAAAATCGTTTTCTTATATATAATATAAATTAAATTTAGAGTCTTGCATGGTATAAGTGGTCCTCTTAGGGCGCTTATGCACTCCTTAGGAAGTCAAACCTGAATAAAGTATTTTTCCGCAGCGCATAAGTATAGTTTTTAACTGTGGACTAGGTGATCCACCGAGCCGAGGGATACGACCTCTAAAATATAACTTATTTTCTAATCATTAAACTCATGAATTTCTTTCATAAAGTGTAGTAAATGGTTTTGCCTGAGCATCAGCAGTTATCCCCTGCTTGACGTGGCATCATGACGCGCATTTTCTCATACTCTTATAATTCTTTAATTCGGAGAATATGCGGGTTGTGACATTCAAGGAGAGTAAGTGTGAGCTGCAATTAGATTCGAGCTTTAGGGGGAGTCGGGTTTACTGGTTCCAACATTTTTGGTGCGGGAGCGGGGATCGCAGCCTACACAGAAGAACCTTAGACTACTTCTTGGCAGGAGATCTTGGAGAAGGAGACGAGGGAGGGTCCAAGAATCCGGGAGGATACATTGGGAGAGAGGAGATCATGGTATCCATTAGAGGCATCATGGACATGCTGCAGCAGATCTAGCAATGAGGTGATTGCGTTACCCCCTCACCTCAGGCGCCTAGTCTCGGGCCTCATGAGGGGGTCGTCTCGGCAAGAGTAGGCGAGGACGCACCAGGGGGAGACAAGGGAAGGAGAACGTGGTAGAAGGAAGCCGGCGAGACCTGGAGGGCAGAGAGATCTTCGCCAGTTCCGCGAGTGCCATCTTGCCAGGAGAGATAATCGCGCGAGTGGAAATGGCGAGACCTCTTGCGAGATGGTCCCCTTTTTGCGAGTTGATTCTTCCGGCTCCTGTCCCGGAGGGGTTTCGCAAGCCAAAGATGACCTACTACATGGGGAAAGACGACCCCCTCCAGCACTCCCAGCAAGGTTGATATATGGTTTCGAGGACTTGAGTAGGAGCTTCTAGTTGCGCTTCTCGACCTCGAATAAGAGGAAGAAGAATCCGGAGTCTAGTTTTCTTATCAAGCAGAAGGTCGATGAGTCCTTGGCCCAGTACGTGGATCGCTTCTAGGAGGAAATCCTAGACATTCAGGAGGTGCTAGGATTTTATATCCAGATGGCCTTCACCGTGGGGCTGAGGGAGGGCTTCTTTAAGATAACTCTGACTAGGAAGGCATCATTGTCGTTCGAAGGGTTGATGGAGAAGGCCGTGAATAAGATAGCGATCGAGGCAGCAAACCCAGCGTTTGCAAAGAAGTTGGCAAGGTTGACAGAGGTAGAGTCGAGGGAACCAGGAGGAGCGAGGCAGCAGGAAGGAAGGAGGAGGGAAGAGCTGAGGGGTCCGGTGCATTAGGAGTTGGGTTGGAGGCAGCCAGGAGGCCCTGTTCAACGGCAGGGAAGAGGTTTCCCTCAAGGGGGAAGGTACTACTACTAGGAGGACCAGGGAGGTTCAATCAGCTAGGGTGGGGACATGGTCCCAGACCACTCCCACCCCCGCCTCAGCAAGCTATGGCCATTGGCCGAGGGAGAAGAAGAGGAAAAGAGAGGGGAAGAGCGGGAGCTAGAGCAGGGAGAATGAGGAACCACCCAAATGGAAGGCGCGAGGGGGAGGTAGCCTTGCTATATTGTGACTTCCACGAGGAGGAAAGCCACGCGAAGGCTACCTGCCCGGAGTGTCTAGAATTGAAGGGGGGGAAGAGGAGCAGGTGAGAATCAGCTATCGGTGCGGATGTAGAGGTAACTAGAACTGGGGAGGACGATCGATGTGTGGACCGATCGGATATGGGAGATCGAGGGGGGTTCAGGGTGATCTATGGGGGGGTGGGGATTGAGGCTACCCGCAAGGCCAGCCTTCATACCATGTACCGTCAAAGCGTTGCCTCGTCATCACAAGCCCCGCCCTCGAATGAGAAGATCAATTTTTCCAGGAAAGACTTGCCGGATCACGAGGATCCATTCTATGATGCGTTGGTGATTCGGACCGCCATCGAAAACTTCACGGTGTCAAGGATCTTGGTGGATAATGGTAGCTCAGTGAATGTCATTTTCAAGAACGCATTCAACGAGATGGGGATAGAGGCCAGGAGGGTGTTTGCAGCAGACGGACCGCTGTTCGGGTTTTCAGGAGAAAGGAAGGAGGTCGAGGGAGGAGTGGGACTCCAAGTGACTCAGGGAGGGCTGTCCAGGAATTGCCGCTTTGTGATAGTGGATTCTCCCAACAGTTACAATGCCATTTTTGATTCCCTTTGATCAGAGCCTTCATATGCGTACCATCATCTTTCCATCAATGCTTGAAGCTCAACTCAGGGGTGACTCAGATTTGGGTGCGAGGAGATCCAAAGGCAGCCAGAGAGTGCTACGTGACAGCAGTGAACACCATTTATTAGAAAGGTGATGCAGAGAAGTTGGAGAAGAGAATGGAGAAACGAGAGCAAGAGGAGAAAGAAGACGTAGGAGTGGAGAGTGGCATTGCAGGGGAGCCAGAAATGGTAGGAGAGCAGGAGGTTGGAGGAGAGGTGTAAGAGGAGAGAGAAGCCGTAGGAGTGGAGAGTGGCATTGCAGGGGAGACAGAAATGGCAGGAGAGCAGGAGGTAAGAGGAGAGGTGGAAGAGGAGAGAGAAGACGTAAGAGTGGAGAGTGGCATTGAGGGGGAGCCAGAAATGGCAGGAGAGCAGGGGGTCGGAGGAGAGGTGGAAGTGGAGAGAGAAGTTGTAGGAGTGGAGAGTGGTATTGCGGAGGAGCCAGAAATGGCAGGAGAGCAGGAGGTTGGAGAGAGGGTAGAAGTGGCAGGAGGAAGAAAAAGAAAGATAAGGGAAGGGGGAGTCATCCAAGGGGGAGGCTCAGCCAAGGAGGAGATGAGTTACATCATAAGGAAGGGGTGCTGATGAAGATGTGGAGAGGTTCTTAAGGGATGTGGCTGCGGACGTTGAGGAGTGTGAAGCCATAGAGCGTGAGCTGATTGACGAGGAGGGAGAGGAGGAGCCTTCGAGGCTAGAGGCGGCAGTTGAGGTGCTGGAGGTGGAAGTCCTCATCAAGGAGGGGAGGAAGGAAAAAATAAAAGTCAGTGGAGAGCTCAGCCCCGTGGATCGGGAGAAAATCCGGTAGTGCGTACAGGAGAAAATCGACGTCTTCACCTGGAGCGCAGCCGACTTGCGGGGGGTCGATGTGGACGTGGCATGCCATCGTATCAAACTTGATCCCAAGGCTCATCCCATTCAACAGAAAAAGAGGGCCATCGCTTCCAAGATGGCCAGGCCCATTAGAGAGGAGGTGGAGAAGCTGCTCTAGGCAGAGTTCATATCTGCAAACAAGTATCCATGGTGGGTGAGTAATGTTGTAATGGTGAAGAAAGGGGATGGGAAGTGGAGGATGTGTGTTGATTTTTCCCTTTTAAATAAAGCATGCCCTAAGGATTGTTACCCTCTGCCTCGAATCGACGCGCTGGTTGATTCAGCCGTCGGTTTTTCACTAATGAGTTTTCTAGATGCCTTTTCAGGATACCACCAAATACATATGCACCCCCCAGATGTCAAGGATGTCACCTTCATCACTGAATATGGGTGCTTCAATTACCATATAATGCCATTCGGGTTGAAGAACGCGGGGGCAACTTATCAAAGGATGATGGACCGGATCTTCTAGGAGCAGAAGGGACGGAACCTCGAGGTTTACTTAGACGACCTGATGATCAAGATTCGGGTCCTCGGGTCTCATGTCCTAGATTTAGAGGAAACCTTTGGAACTATAAGAAAATACAAGATGAGGCTCAACCCTCTGAAGTGCATATTCGGGGCCAGCAGGGGGAAGTTCTTGGGATACCTCCTCACACCCTCAGGGGTAGAGCCTAACTCGGACAAATTGATAGAAATCTTAGAGTTGGAATCTACAAAGAATGAGAAAGAGGTCCAACGTCTCACCGACAAGTTGGCTGGATTGAGTAGGTTCCTATCCAAAGCAGGAGAGGGGTGATCTCCTTTCTTTCGAATGTTGAGAGGAGGAAAGAAATTTTAATGGACCTCTGAATACGAGAAGGGTTTTTAGCTCTGAAGCAACATCTCACCCAAACGCCACTACTCCAAGGGACGTGAGAGGGAGAAGTAAGTTCAATCCTCGTGTGAGAAGAGGGTAAGAGGCAGTTCCCGATTTATTATGTAAGCCGGGTCCTGAAAAAGGCGGAACTAAAATACCCTATCCTTGAGAAACTAGCTTTCGCCCTCATCGTCTCATCGAGGTAGCTCAGGTCGTACTTTAAGGCTCACTCTATCCAGGTCATGATGGATCATCCTCTCCGTCGCATCTTGGATGGGGTGGAGCATTCAGCAAGGTTGGCCAAGTGGTCGATAGAGCTCAGTGAGTTCGATCTCACTTTCATCCCTCGGGTGGCTATCAAGGCGCAAGTAGTGGCAGATTTCTTGGCAGAATATATGGTCGAGGTAGAAGAAGCTGAAGTATCCCCTATAGTGGCTTGGGAGATGCTCGTAGATGGGTTCTCGGGAATAAGCTCTTTCGGAGGAGGGATGATCCTAGTTAGTCCCAAGGGGACCAGAATTGAGCAGGCCCTAAAGATTACCTCACTAACAACCAGGCGGAATATGAGGCCATCATTGTAGGGCTCAAGTTGGCTCGGTAGCACGAAATACAGGACATCAAGGTCTCCACAGATTCTATGGTAGTGGCAGGGCACATTAATGGGGAGTTTGAAGTGAAAGAGCGCACCCTCAAATTATACCTAATGAAGGCGAAGGTTATCATCGGGTAGTTCTGCAGCTTTTCAATTTATTAGGTCCCAAGGGACGAGAATGCTCAGACGGACCTGCTTGCCAAGCACGTCCCTCGAGCCATAGGAAAAATGACAGAACTATTAAAGCCTTCCATAGAGGAGGGAGAGTTGATGGAAATGGACAAGCAAGGGTCCTGGATGGATCCATTTATCGCCTTTTTGACATCGGGACGTCTACCCGAGAGAGACCTTGAGAAGAAATGAGTCAGGTACAAATCAACATATTACCTATTGAGAGAGGGAACCTTATATCGGAAGACGTTGTCAGGCCTATTGGCTCGGTGTGTATATGAGAAGGAGGCCTTAAGGGTGCTGGTGGAAATTCACTCAGGAGAATGTGGGAGACATTCTGGAAGTCAAACTTTGGAAGGAAGAGTGTTGAGGCAAGGATACTTCTAGCCTACCCTAAGGAGGGATGCTGAGGAATTCGCAAGGAGATGTACAAAATGCCAGGAGTTCGCCCCTCTTCAACTCCTCCCGACCCAATGGTTACGCACAATCACGGCTCCATGGACCTTTGCCATATGGGGCTTAGATCTCGTGGGCTCGTTCCCCCAAGCCAGTTGCCAGAGGAAATTCCTGCTGGTCATGGTGGATTATTTTTCAAAGTGACTAGAGGTGAAGGCAATAGCAAAGGTGAAGTTGCAGGTAGTGAGAAATTTTGTGTGGGGAGAGATCATCTGCCGACATGGGCTCCCATTGGCCATCGTCATGGATAATGGACCAAAGTTCGCTAGTAGGGAATTCGTGGATTTCTGTGTCCAACTGGGCATAGATCTCTGATTCGCCTCAGTTTATCATCCTCGAAGCAACGGGCAGGTGGAAGATGAAAAAAAAGTCATCGTAAACCTCTTGAAGAAGAAGGTATAGAATTTAAGGGGAAGTTGGGTAGAACAGCTCCCCTCCATTCTCTAGGCTTTGAGAACTACACCGAATACCTCCACAGGAGAGACGCCATTCAAACTTTCCCATGGCTCGGAGGTCGTTATACCTATGGAGTTCGAGGAGTAATCCCCCAGGGTGGCAGCGGCAAGGAAAGGAGATGAAGGGTGGCTAATAGAAAATGTGGAAGAGAAAAAGCTCTCCCTTGACTTGGTGGAGGAACTCAGGGAGCTAGCATCAATCCTACAGGAGGAAGTCAAGCGCCGAATTTCCAAGTATTTTGACAAGCACATCAGGGTTAGGACGTTCCAGAAGGGGGACTTAGTCCTCAAGAAAGTAGATGCAGCGGGCAGGGGAGCCTCAGTAGGGAAGCTCAACCCCAACTGGGAGGGTCCTTTCATAATAAGGGAGGCCTTGAAGTCAGGAGGGTACCACCTCCAGGATGTGGACGGGGTACCTCTCGATCGCACCCGAAGCGGCGATGACCAGAAAAGATTCTACCCTTGATGTTGTCACTTTCCATACTTATTGTTTATCTTTTCCAATACTTGATATTTTGCCTTTTTCAATACTTATAAACATGACACGACTTACTGATATAATGAAATTACAGGTGTTTTCCTCCATGATATAAGATTGTGATGTTTGAAAAGGAGACTCCGAGAATACTCGCTGACTAGGCTCTGATCAATCTGGCAGGGTTGTAGGCTCACTCGGTGGTTGGAGTTTGTTTGGAGAGGAGACCCCGAGAAGACCCGCTGACTAGACACTCATCAAGCTGGCAGGGCTGTAGGCTCACTCGGTGGTTGGAGTTTGTTTGGAGTGGAGACCCCGAGAAGACCCACTTACCAGGCTCTCATCAAGCTAGCAGGTCTGTAGGCTCACTCGGTGGTTGGAGTTTATTTAGAGAGGAGACCCCGAGAAGACCCGCTGACCAGGATCTCATCAAGATGGCAGGGTTGTAGGCTCACTCGGTGGTTGGAGTTTGTTTGGAGAGGAGACCCTGAGAAGACACGCTGACCAGGCTCTTATCAAGCTGGAAGGGCTGTATGCTCACTCGGTGGTTGGAGTTGGTTTGGAGAGGAGACCCCGAGAAGACCGCTGTCCAGGCTCTCATTAAGCTAGCAGGGTTGTAGGATCACTCGATGGTTGGAGTTTGTTTGGAGAGGAGACCCCGAGAAGACCCGCTGACAAGGCTTTCATAGCGCTGGCAGGGTTATAGGCTCACTCGGTGGTTGGAGTTGGTTTGTAGAGGAGACCCCGAGAAGACCCGCTGACCAGGCTCTCATCAAGCTGGTAGGGTTGTAGGCTCAATCGGTGGTTGGAGTTTGTTTGGAGAGGAGACCCCGAGAAGACCCACTGACCAGGCTCTCATACAGCTAGCAGGTTTGTAGGCTCACTTGGTGGTTGGAGTTGGTTTTGAGAGGAGACCCCGAGAAGACCCGCTGACCTGGCTCTCATCAAGCGGCTAGGCTATAGGCTAACTCGGTGGTTGGATTTGGTTTGGAGAGGAGACCCATTGAATACTCGCTAACTAGGCTCTCATCAAGATGGCAGGGCTGTAGGTTCACTCAGTGGTTGAAGCTTGTTTGGAGAATGGACCCCGAGAAGACCCGCTGACCAGGCTCTCATTAAGCCGGCAGGGCTCTAGGCTCACTCGGTGGTTGGAGTTGGTTTGGAGAGGAGACCCCGAGAAGACCCGCTGACCAGGATCTCATCAAGATGGCAGGGCTATAGGCTCACTCGGTGGTTAGAGCTTGTTTGGAGAGGAAACCCCGAGAAGACCCGCTGACCAGGATCTCATTAAGCTGGCAGGGCAGTAGGCTCATTCGGTGGTTGGAGTTGGTTTGGAGAGGAGACCCTGAGAAGACCCGCTAACCAGGCTCTCATCAAGCTGGCAGGGCTATAGGCTCACTCAGTGGTTGGAGTTTGTTTGGAGAGGAGACCCCGAGAAGACCCGCTAACCAGGATCCCATCAAGCTGGCAGGGCTATAGGCTCACTCGGTGGTTGGAATTTGTTTGGAGAGGATACCCCGAGAAGACACGCTGATCAGACTCTCATCAAGCTGGTAGGGTTGTAGGCTCACTTGGTGGTTGGAGTTGGTTTGGAGAGGAGAACCCGAGAAGACTCGCTGACCAGGCTCTCATCAAGCTAGCAGTGATGTAAGCTCACTCGGTGGTTGGAGTTAGTTTGGAGAGGAGACCCCGAGAAGACCCGCTGACCAGGCACTCATCAAACTGGCAGGGCTGTAGGATCACTCGGTGGTTGGAGTTAGTTTGGAGAGGAGACCTCGAGAAGATCTGCTGACCAGGCTCCCATCAAGATGGTAGGGCGATAGGCTCACTTGGTGGCAGGTTGTATAACAGGGCCGTCAGAAGACATGCTGATCAGGCTCACCAAGCTAGCAGGGTCGTGGGCAGGTTAAGTGGCAGAGTAAGCGGTGAGATCTCTTAAAGAAACATCCCTACTGGTCAACAAATGAGGAAAGTTCATTAAATGATAAGGGGGAGGAAAGAGTTGGAGCAGTGCAAGTGGGTGCACTCCCAGCCGGCCACCCGAGAGAAGGTCTCGCCTATTGCGTGTAGGCAATCAGGGGGATGGAGTGCCCTGCCTAAAAGGGGACGGGTTGACTCCTCGAGACCACTCACGCGGGAGATACCTTGAGGCAAGACGAGAGGGGAGAATAAGTCGATCCCGTGCGCATGGGCGGTGGGGGAAGTGTCAACTCACATTTTGAGTAAAATCCACTATCCAGCAAGGTGGCGAGATGATTAATGGCCCAATCTCGCAAGTGTGAGCAAACTTAAGAATTGTCTCGCAATAAACAAAATCACATAACAACAAATAAATCAAGAGCGTGAGCAAACTTAAGAATCGTCTCGCAATAAATGAAATAACATAACAACAAACAAAGCAAGAGTGTATACAGTTATACATATAACTGTTCATTACAAAAAAAACTAAGTACAAAGGTACGGGGAAGCGAAAAGAGAGAGAGCCCTAGATCTCGCAAGGAGTGTTTCATTCCTCCTCGCTGGAAGACGAGTCGTCACCCTCCTCGCCATAGATCTCTGGCACGAGGTCAAGGGCAGTAACATTTTCAGACTCTTCCTTGACAACCCCCAGCTCTTTCATCATTTTCAGGATGATCTCGGTTGTCCTAATGTTGGAGTCTCGACAGAGCTCTTTGACCTCCTCGTAGGAATAATGAGGGGGAGGAGCCTGGGGAAGTATTGAGCGAGAAGACGACGGAGCACTGTCCCGAAGATGGACGATCTGAGATTTCAGATCTTTGACCCCCTCCTCTAGGGCCACTATGCGCAAATGCAGTCGGTCCGCCATCTCGGCATCCTGCAAAAAGCTTATCAGTGAGCCAGAGGCAGACGTGAGAGAAGAGGACAGAAGGTAAGATAAGGCTTACCACACCACACCGGGCCTTTGCGAGAAGGGTTTCGACAACATCCAACTTCTTTTTGAGGTCCCCGGACTTCTCGCGTTCCGTCTCCAGGTCAGCCTCAGATTATTTCAATTTCCTATTATTAAAAATCAGGCGGCGCGAGAGCCGGTGTGAAAGCTCCAAGGTGCAAAGCTGAGCATGCGTAGTCTTCAGAACATGATCTCGCGAGGTTTCCTTCTCGACAGAATCTGAACCTGGACCCTCGTAAAGGCCGAAGCTAAGGGAGAAGGCGTGGATAGTAGGTGGGTCCTGCTCCTTCCATGAGGGAAGGAGGGTGGAGATTGACACCCGATTCGCCTCCTTCTCCCATAGTCTTGGACCAAGGGGCCCATGCTAAAATTTTGATGAAAAGATGGGGTCAGGCGACTGGAAGAAGCGGCTTCGCGATATAGAGACCCAGTTAGTTGAATCGAGGTGCCGGCAGGTTGGTCGGGCTGTGCCCCTCGCCCTCTTCAGCCTTATTCTTTCCCATTTAAGGCAAGACGATCAAAGTAGGCAGCAAGGGGATGAATCGGCGAGATGGTTGAAGGAGAAGAAAGCGAGATGAAGTAGAAGCGAGAGCAATACGCAAGACAGAGGGAACAAAAGGATGAGAGCTAGGGCACAACAGAGGTGAGAGCGTAGCTCTTATCCGGGGTGAGGGGGTATTTATAGCGGATGTGGCTAGTGGGAAAAACAGGCGGGAAAATTTAAGGGGGAAGGGGGAGAGTCTACCGACGTTTCACTCTCTCTATCTCTGCGTCGATTCATGTGCGGCCCATCGCAGGTTTCCTCAGTAAGGCGGGAAAAAGAGCTAATAGCAAAGAAGAAATAAATAAAAAGAAATTAAACTAAGCATAAACATAAACCAGAAATACTGATTATTTAATTGTCCCATTACGCACAAGGCGGGAAACATGTTCACAGGTCCTAGGACCTGAGCGAGGCAGTATCATAACATATATTACAGGAGTATTACAAATTAGAAGAGCGAGACGTATAAACTAGGCGAGATGATTCGAGAGATCTTCAGTGCTTGTTCCATTTCCAGCGGATACTGTGAGACCCTGCAGAAGGAGGCCGGTTAGGGAGGTGAATAGCGCGAGCCGTGTCAACACCATGGCACGGGAGACGAAGTTGCTGATCGACCTCACTTAGGATGGCCAGAGGATCAGTCTCATCTACCTCAATGTCAGCATCAATCTCCGAAGACATGCGATCACATTCAACTTCCAGCCAGTCGATTCGTCGGTCGGCCGCCTTGTTATCATGTTCCAACTCGCGGATGATACGAGTGTACTTCTAGAACATCTCGACTATTCTACGCTTCATCTCTAGTGGGTCCATGGGGTCACCCAAGTAGTCTTCAATCTCGTCTATAGGAGGAGGGGGGCAAGACTAATAGTTTCCTAGAGAATTCCTTAGTAGGCGAATCGACCTGGATGCCTACGCAAGGAGCAGGAGGGTAGAGAAAGGGGGGTTCTCGCAGTAGTGTATGGGAGTAGCGAGCGGGACAGAGGTCCGAGAGCGAATGTTTTTACCAGGATAATGAGAGGTCCAAGCGGCGTGATAAGGGTCATCCTCCCTCGCACTAGGAGGAGTAGATGGAGGAATGGATGGCTAAGACAAGTCAGAATTTTGGTGATGGTCGGCGGTGTCGTTCCACCGGCTCTCGGGTCGATATTGAGGTGCGAGACCCCCCTAAAAGTAAATAGTAAATGAGAAAATGCAAATAAGGGAGAAATAGGGATAAGAAGCAGAAGTTCACCATTTTCTCTCTAGGAGACGCGGGAGGAGGAGGGGCGTGGATTTTCGGGAAGACGCGAGAGGACTTCTCTGCCAAGGAAGAGGGGTCCGTTGTTTTCTCCTTCTTCAGGCCAGACGATGAGGAAGGTAAGGAGGGGGGAGGGTGCGAATCGGAACCATGGTCAGAGCTGCCACGTTGGCTGTGTTTCGCTTGCGCAACATCACAATGCGGTCATGGAAGCTCTGGATCTGAGACATGATAGAAGTAGAGCTAGAGAAGGATGAAATGTCGAAGGGGGGGGGGACTCTCTAAATGGGGGTGGAAATCCTATATTTATGGTTTAGTGGAGGGCCTCCCAACAAGATTTTGCCATAAATTCACTTTAATGACACGCGCCTCGGTTGGACTTTCTTTCCGAGCTTGAGGCAACCTCGAAAAGAGCAGGGATTGTGTACAACAATGGGCTCGCAGAAGCAGAAAGCGAGATGGGTTTAGAGAAGGCTATTTTGCTAGGCGAGATGGACCCAAGCGAGAGCTGAATAGCTAGGCAAGTTGATCCCAGGGAAAGGACCACTCACGGGGCGAGAGCTGCTCGATAGGCGAGATGGGCTGAGAGAAGAACAGACTCGCTAGGAGAGAGGGCTCTAGAGGCGGGAGCTCTCGCCCGCGAGACGACACTCTTTCCAAGCGCTAGTTCGGCGAGAGGCCTAGTGATCGGTTTAGTGTTCAGTCAAAGGTCGGTTCAGGTAGAGAGGGGTTTACTTTTTTAGCCCCATGTGATTTTACACTTTTACCTTGGGTGGTCTGCATATAACAACTCAAAACAGCGGAGTTTGGCTGTTGGCAGACCCGACTAAGGGTATTCTGGTAATTTCCGGTTGGTTCAGTTTGGTTATTGGCAGTTCAGATTAAGAGGCCTATAAATAGACCGGTAATGTTCCTGATAGAATGTTGTTGCTCCTTCTTTTCTTTTTCTAAGTCACCTAGCTCAGCATTTGTCAGGGATGGGGAGAATTTATAATTCTTCCGGGTAAGAGGTGAGGTCTCCGCACTGAAGCCCACGGTCTGTTCCTTTGATATTCTCATCCAAGGGGTGGTTCAAGGAGAGTAAGTGTGAGCTGCAATTTTAGATCCGAGCTTTAGGGGGAGTCGGGTTTACCAGTTCCAACAACGATTGCTCCAAGGATTCCTAGAGAGGATCTTCACTAGGACTTGAAGGAGAAAGCTTCTCGGCTAGTTGATTGTCTGACATGAGTAACCACTAATTTCACTATCTGATCGAGATATGAAGGCCACGTGTTAACTGTTGATGCGCGAAAACGGAGAGGGGGTCGCGAGCACCAGTAGATAATGTGTGTTGTGTCTCACAAGCTAGGTGAAAAAGAAGGTTGTGGGGATAGAGGGGAGGTTATTGAGGATGCTGGGAATAGCAGGGAAGGTTGATCAGGAACTGTCAAGCAGACAGTTAATATGACGGTTGGCTCTGATGGTTGAGACCGAGAGAGGAGAGGAGTTGAGAAGAAGAGGGGGCCACTTGCAGCGGCAACAACTGACTTCGCCCGCCATGGCTTGAATGCCACTCTTGTGGCTGGCTTTTCTTTTATCAAGAATCAATATTACATCTTGAGATTACACCTTTACATATAAAGCAAATAAAGGGTACAAATGGGGAAGCAGGAGGCTAAGAAAAGAAGATGCCACAGGCCGCGCGATTAGACTAGAGAGGTCGACAGACCATACGGTTAGCTAATCCCTCAGCTCGCTTAAGCAAGCCAAGCGGACTGTGCAATATGGCCGAGAAGAGAACAGGAGAGGTCGCGCGGACTGAGATATGGAGTCTGGATGAATTGATGCCTTGACCTTGTTGTCTCCACTGTGTCTGCTGAATGAGAGGTATGGGGGCCTATTTATAGGCCTGAGGAGGAAACGGTCTTTGTAACGTCACCCCCGGTAGAGCGGTAAGTTGAACGAGTAAAGAAGGAGTCCGTCGAGTCCGCACCATGTTTTGCAGATAGGGACTTATCTTCTTGACTTGATTTTGTTATTGGAGGACTGGGATGACTCATCTTCTACTGCACTGAGAGATCCTGCGCTGAGCTATGCGAGCTGAGGAGGAGTTCGTCTGCTCCTGGGAAGTGGCCAGAGCTGGGAAGCTGGTGTGCTGAGTGGCGGGCCGCATCTTGTGTCCGCCGAGCCCGCGACGGACAGAAAGAGCCCGTCTCCTGATAGGATGAAGCGGGCACCGGGAAACTGGAGGGCTAGCTGGAAGACGGCAGAATGAGTCCTCCAAGCCCCTTACGGAGAGGATGAGGTAGACCGCCGGATACTGAGCTGGGGTTCTTCAGGCAGACTGCACGATGAGTCCACCTAGATTGCGGTGTATTGGAGGAGTTCGCTTATGCTAATGGAGGCTTGTCGTTCCTGCTGGGCGATAAGAGGCTTGGCGAACTGGCGGGCTGAAGAGTCCAGGTCGAGCATGTTGTTGGATGAAGCGAGTTTATCAAGCTGGTGAGTGGAGCGTCTTCCCTTTGGCGGACAAAGGCTGAGTTTTCCACCTTCTGGCGGATTGGAGTTGAGTCCGTGTTGTATTGCATGATCTGGCGTAGAGTAGTTGGCCATGCTGCCGTCTCTCTACAGGCGAGCTAAGTCCGAGTCTGCCCATTACTTGAGGATAGGAGAGTTGGTTGTCGTCTGTGCGACCTGGCTGACTGAATACGTTGGTCACACAGGTCGCCCCTGCTGTAGAAGTTGAAGGATCAAGCGCATACCCAACTGCACCAAAAGCCCGGACTGTTGGAGAGGGTGCTACTTAATTTTTTATATAAGTAGCAGAGCGCCACGGGTCAAGTGAAGGAACGCCGGACCCAACAATCCCCCCCCCCCCGGCGTCCAGCACAACCCGTCGGCTCAGAGGTGGGGTTACCACATGGCCCACACGGCTCAGAGGTGGGGTTACCACATGTCCACGGTTGCCTGACCCACCGGACCCACACAGGTAGAAGGGAAAAATCAGGATTTAATAGCGCCCCCCCGGTCTTGAACCCGTGACCTCCTCTGATACCAATTGAAGGATCAAGCGCATACCCAACTGCACCAAAAGCCCGGACTGTTGGAGAGGGTGCTACTTAATTTTTTATATAAGTAGCAGAGCGCCACGGGTCAAGTGAAGGAACGCCGAACCCAACAATCTGGTGTATTGAAAGTGAAGGGATAGATACTACTCTAGAGGGGGGGTGAATAGAGTAATCAAATTTTGCACAATACAAAACTTAACTGTCTACCCAACTCCCTTGGAGTGAAGTGCGGAATGAAGAGATTATAGATATTGGTTTAACCTTAAAGCCTAACACAAGTGTTGTGTACAAACACAAGCTAACTGTAATTACAGTTAAGCTTGGAAAAACCTAAACAGCAACTAGCAGCCTAGTTATATCTATTCACAGCCACAGTACAAGAAAAATAATAAACAAGCCAGACGACACAAGGAATTTTATAGTGGTTCCCCAAACAACTTGGGTACGTCCACTCTTCTACCCAAACGGTAGGAATCCACTACAGGTTTTTGATCAGGTGCCCTGCCACCAACAGGATCTTCTTCAGGTAGATCCAGAGACCCTTTAGACTTTTGATCAGGTGTCTAAAAACCAAGCACAGGTTTTTGATCAGGTGCCCTGCCACCAAGGGATACTTTTGAAGGGAGTAATAACCCTGTACAGGAGGGGGAAGAAGGTTAAGATGTCTTCTCTATTTTACAATAGATTAGAGAAGCACAAAAAGCTTGCACTGAGCTAGAATGCTCTAAAGAATCAAGGCTCCCCCTGGCTCAAAGATGTCCAGGTGAAGTCTTGCTTCAGTGCAGAAACTCTTCAGAAAATTCTGAAGGAAAGAGCTACAGGAAGAAAATAAATAACAAAAAGAAATCTCTTCAAGCAGCTATTCTTCTTCTTCTTCTTCTTCAAAGAAACTCTGAGTTGAACTTCCTGAAAGCAGGAGAACTCAGGTGAAGAAGAGATGAAGATCTTAACACTTCTCAGTTAGATGGAGTTTTCTGAGAGCAGGAAGCTTGAGCTTGAAGAAGGCTTGAGTGCTTTTGACTATGTGTGTAACAGCTAGCTTCAATCCTTCTGCAAAGGGTTCTTTTTATATCATCATCAAGCAACGGCTCTCTTCCATTTTGAATTGTTTGTCTTCTTCTAAGCCTTGAGACCTGGGCTGTAAATATCAAGAAGACAGAAATATTTCTGCAGCAAAACATTCCATAAAAAGGAATAAACCTCTTTCTAAGAAGCTGCAGGCTTAAATCAAATAAACAGATAGACTAAATAAAGTCACATCAGAAACTATCTCTTTATAGCAAAAGAAGACTTTTCAGTCTAACGGCTATAAAGGGGCTGACAGCAGATAAAGTAATTAAAATGACAGCTAATAAGACAAACAACTTTATCTTAAAAGATTTGAACTCAGGCAATAAGAATAGAGCAAATAATGCCTGGAAACTTTATCATACAGCTTAAAATACTGTGCCAGAAAATGTATTAAATAATTAAATATAATAAATAAATACAAAATCCAAAGGCAGACAGAAAACGTCGAACGACCTTCGAAGATCGTCGAACGACGCCAGGAGATCGTCGAACTATCGGGCAGATAGTCGAACGATCCAGATAGTCGAGCTATCAAATAGATAGTCGAGCTACCTCAGCAGATAGTCGAACTATCAGGACAGATAGTCGAACTATCAGATAGTCGATCTATCTAGGACAGATAGTCGAGCTATCAAGCGCACAGAGATAGTCGAACTATCAAGCAGATAGTCGACCTACCTCAGAAAACAGATAGTCGAACTATCAAAAGATAGTCGAACTATCAAAACAAACTAGATAGTCGAACTATCAACAGATAGCCGAACTATCAGCGCAGAACAGATAGTCGAACTATCAACAGATAGTCGAACTATCAGCGCAGAACAGATAGTCGAACTATCAACAGATAGTCGAACTATCAGCGTAGAACAGATAGTCGAACTATCAACAGATAGTCGAACTATCGGCGCAGAACAGATAGTCGAACTATCAACAGATAGTCGAACTATCAGCGCAGAACAGATAGTCAAACTATCAACAGATAGTCGAACTATCAGCGCAGAACAGATAGTCGAACTATCAGCGCAGAACAGATAGTCGAACTATCAACAGATAGTCGAACTATCAGCGCAGACCAAGGCGTCGACCAACTGATAGACGATCGTCGATCAGTCGATAGACGATAGTCGAACGGCGTTCGACTATAGTCGAACAAAAAAAACTACTTAACCAAATTCTCAATTTGGAAAAGCGAGGACCCTACAGCTAGACTCCTAACCTTTGACCATAGATATTTCTTGGATCAAAGGGGCACAAAGGAGAAGACTAAACTCAAATCAAACTAGGGTACCAACAATCTCCCCCTATTTGAGTTAAGTCTCTCAAAAACTAAAACAGCTAGCAATAGAATATTAAAAATAATTTCAGCAGATAGTTAATTAATAAACTGGCAGATTATCAATCAGATAAACAAATAATCAAATATCACAGCAGTTAATCAAACTATTAAGAATCTTTAGGGTCAGGTAATGGATCAGAAGAACTAGAGACAAAAGAAATTTTTCTAAGCGGGTCATCTGATTCCTTCTTTGACATCTTCAGATCCTGCATTCCAAGAATCTTTAGCTCTGTAGCTCTGGGGACAACAGCTTCAGGATGTTTTTCCATGTACTTTGCTGGATCAAATATCTCAGGATTGACTTGGAATTTTTCAAATTCTTTCTTTCTATATGCTGACATCGTAGTAAAGCCAGTTGTATCTTTGCCTTCAGCTCTTGCTTTTCTTATTTGGGCTGCTCCTACAAGCTCTTGAAAGCGAGCCATCCTAAAATTAGGATCGAGCTCAGGATTTTCATATATGGGCTCTGGAGAAGCAGCATCAGCTATTTTATCTAGATAATACATAAGAATAAACTTAGCAAAAGGGACTTGCTAGAAGGTTTTTAAAACACTGTAAATTATTTACCTTTCGAAACACTTTTCTCAGATTGAACTGGAGAAGGAGGTGGGGAAAAGGTTGGTCTTTGGGCCACAACCTCCTTCATTGGTCTTTGAGATCCATAAGATGATCTGCCTTGAGAACTTTGATGACCTTGTCTAGGTTGGGGCTGAGCAGACGCAGATTTTCCATAGACGGCAGATTGATTAGCAGGTAGATTCCCAGAGGCTCCTGCACCAGGAGGTGGAGGAGGACCTTTGGGAGTCCATCTGGAGACTGGACTGTCATACCTCTTTGTTCTCTTCCTTTCTTTTTGCTGATTTTTCGAAAACCTCATCCAATGCTGAAAATCTTTTGATTTGGGGTCAATGCCCTTCAGAATATAATATGGAATGTCATTATCCTTGTTTGGAGGAGGAGGAGCAGCTTTTCTTTTCTTAGCAGCAGATTTCTTTTTCTTTGATTTTTCAGACACATCTGAATCATCATCATCATCAGAATGGGATGATGGAGGGTTCTCATAGGGATCATAGGCTTCTGAGACAGCCTTTTCTTTAAGCTTTGAGACAGATTTCTCCCTTTCTTCTTCCAGGGCATCCATAGCCAGAAGGGAGTCTAAATCTAATCCAGGAGAATCATCCCAGATGGATGACTTCTCAAATTGCAACTCTTTCTCTTTTTCTTGTAAAGATTTTACTCTTAAGTCCCAAGCAGCCCTTGCTTGAATTTCTTCCAAATTTAAAACAGGAGAATCAACTTTGATTTCCTCTTGATGTTCATCCTCTTTATCATTTAAAAACACATCCAATTCTGGATCTAATTTAGTATCAGAATCACTTGGAGCAGCCACAGAAACAACTGCTATTTTCTTGGCAGTTAAATCTTCTTTAATAATATCTGTAGAATCAAGAACACAGATCTGCTAAATAAGCTTGAATCATCCCTTCAAGGTATTCACCAGCAAGCAAATAAATTGACTCATCAATAAACCGGATTAGGGAATTACCTTCATATTTAACCATCTCCCAGCAGTCATTCAGATATTTAGTTATGATTCCTTCCAGGAATCTGGCAATCGTAGGAGAGGTTATATCTTCTAAGCATACTTTCACTGCAATTTCTGATAGCAGGATTCCATCTGATATTTCCTTCTCAGTCAAGACTGGAGCTAAAACTTTCTTAGCAGGAGCAATCTCTTCCTCAGCTGGAACAATTTCTTCCTCAGCTGGAGCAACCACTTCCTCAGCTGGAGTTGCCACTTTCTCAGCTGGAACGGTCTCTTCCTCAGCAGGAGCTGTCTCTTCCTGATCAGTCATAACAACATCTTGAACTTCTTCTGGCTCAACTGGAGCAGATTCTGGCTGGACAGATACGACAACATCTGGAGCTATCTCTATTTCAGCTGGAGTAGAGGCAGGAAGGTCTGAGACATCTTCATTGAACATCTCCCCCTGCCTGATTTCAGTAACAACTGAAACCAGGCCCCTAGAGGTAGATGGCTCAGCAGATTTAGAAATGGATTGGATGGAGGCAGTGAGACGGTCAATGGAGGCAGCAAGGGGAGCGATTGCCTCGTCAATCATGGTTTTGATTGACGGGGTAATCAGCTCCACGATGCGGATGATAATCTCTGGAGAGATATCAAAAGAAGATGGATGAGAGGTGGATGGATCAGCAGCAGATATGGTAGATGTGCTGGGATGGAGAATGGTGTGAACAGGGGATCGAACTGGAGATACAGCAGGAGAGGGAGCAGGGGATGGGGAATGAACTGGGGAATTAACGGGAGATGCATGAGGAGTAAGAATTCTCTCTGAACCTAACAAATCGAAGCTAGGAGCAGATATCCTAGCCAGATATGCAGGTAGAGGAGAGGCTGGAGGAGACAGAGGAACAACCACGGTTGTTTCAGGTGCAGCAGAAGAGGAGGGTCGTACCTCAGCAGAAGTTGATGGTACTTCAACTGAGGTAGACGGCAAAACAGAGGAGGAGGAAGGGATAGCTGAGCCAGCTTCACTAGGTTGAGGAGCGACTGAAGCAGTCCTTGTGTCCTCAGATTGCGCTGGAGCAGATTTCACGAACGTCCTCTTCCACTTTGAGAACAGATGGGGATCCATCTTCTTGCTGGCATTGATGGTAGTTGCGGCAGAACTCAGCAGCTGGGGAAATTTCTCCTTAAGAAAAATTCCAATAACCCTTCCCAGGGTGACTTCCTTCTTTCCTGTCTTCTTCCTAATCAAATCAAACAGAACAGCAGCCCAATCGATTCTCTTTCGATTAACAATTGCACACATAAGTGCGAATTGCTGTCTTGTTATGTTATCATGGGCAGAGTGCTTGCCCAGAATCACTTTTCCGACAACCTCAGCGAGGAACTTGATCTTGAAAGGGAAATTTACCTTGAGCAACTTGGAGGGAATGCCTTCAGCATGTCCCAGCTCGACGAGCATCCTTCCAAACTCCTGAGCATCTTGCTCATAATCTTCGTCACCGATAACCAAACCAAAAACATCAGAAAGAACGGCCGGAGTTAGGATAGCTTCTACTCCGCCGATGGTACCGATCATCGACTCGTCTGTGGAAGACGACGTGAACGCCCATTCTTTTATTTCTGGAATATTAATCTTGATCCTTTCAGACATCAGCTTCTCTAGGCCTTGATCTCTGCAGAGCTGGAGAACTTCCACTATGCCGGCATCGCAACTGCTGAAAGCTTCAAAATCTACACTGAATCCTGCATCGAACTTGACGACGGCTAGAACAGCTGGAGAAATCGCCATTGAATCGCTGGAGAAACGCGAGAAGGAGGAGGAAGACGAAGGGGACGGAGCGGCAGAAAATCGCAAGCGGGAAAGCAGAATGCGAAAGGGCACGTTCCGTCGACGATAAAGCAACAGATCTTTTAACCTAGGTCGACTATCGGCTTTATATTGAACCGGATATAGTCGGTCTATTTAAAAAGATCTTGAACCGATAGTCGAACGGCCGTTCGACGATCGGCTCAGAAGCAGGGTAGTCGGACAATCGTTCGACTATTTCTGGCTTCTCAAACAAAAGGCTGTCGTCGTCCGGAGATCGACGATGAGCTCAGCCTGTTCGACGATGGTCGAACGTCGATCGACGATCTTCAAACAGAAGCTATCATTAACCAGAGGTCGACGATAGGCTCAATCCGTTCGACGATCTTTGATCATCGTTCGACGATCTTCAAGCAGACCTCAACATAGGCAGATATCGTCACACTTAGTCTCGTCCATTGATCATGCCTAGTTGGACTAAAAAGAACAGATGCTTCTGTTCATCTAAAGGCTTGGTGAATATATCACCTCTCTGAAACTCAGTGGATATGAACTCAAGACAGATCTTGTTCTTTTCCACACAATCTCTCAGGAAATGGTGCCTAATCTCAATGTGCTTCGTTCTAGAGTGGTGCACTGGATTTTGTGCAATTGAAATAGCACTGGTACTATCACACATGATCTTGGTGTTCTTGTGTGAGTAACCATAATCCACAAGCTGGTTTTGAATCCACAGGATCTGTGAACAACAACTAGCAGCAGCTATATATTCAGCCTCTACAGTTGAAGTTGAGACAGAAGCCTGCTTCTTACAGAACCAAGAGACCAATCTCTCTCCCAGGAACTGGCAAGTTCCTGAGGTGCTCTTCCTGTCAACTCTGCAACCAGCATAGTCAGAATCAGAATATCCAATTAATTCAAACTCTGACTCAGCTGGGTACCAAAGTCCTAGATTTGGACATCCTTTCAGGTATCTCAGGATTCTCTTTAGAAGAATCAGATGAGATTCCTTGGGGTTGACCTGGAATCTAGCACAAAGGCATGTAGCAAACATTATATCTGGCCTACTTGCAGTTAGATATAATAGGGAACCAACAATGGCCCTATAATTCTTTTGATCAACTGGCTTGCCGTGATCATCAGAATCAATAACTACATTAGTAGCCATGGGTGTAGGCATTGCTGAAGCATCAGCCATCCCAAATTTCTTTACCAATTCCTTGGCATATTTGGATTGGGAGATGAAGATACCATCAGCATCTTGCTTAACTTGGAGACCAAGAAAGTAAGACAGCACACCCATGCTACTCATCTCAAACTTAGAGTGCATCAAGTTGGAAAACTTTTTGCAAAGTTTGGGATCAGTGGAGCCAAAGATAATATCATCTACATACACCTGAACTAACAGGATTGTGTCCTTGTGATGCTTAACGAAAAGGGTTCTATCAACTACTCCCCTAGTGAAGTTGTGCTCTAACAGGAAACTAGCTAGAGTCTCATACCAGGCTCTAGGAGCTTGCTTTAGTCCATAAAGAGCTTTCTGCAACTTAAAAACATGAGAAGGCTGAGTTGAAGAAACAAACCCTGGTGGTTGTTCAACAAACACCTCTTCCTTAAGCTCACCGTTCAGGAATGCACTTTTGACATCCATTTGGAACACCTTAAACTTCATGTAGGCTGCATAGGCCAAGAAGATCCTTATTGCTTCTAGCCTTGCAACAGGAGCAAAGGTTTGGTCATAGTCTATACCTTCCTCCTGTCTGTAGCCCTGAGCTACAAGCCTAGCTTTATTCCTTACTATTATTCCATTTGCATCTAACTTGTTTCTATACACCCACTTGGTGCCTATGATCAGTTGGCCTTTAGGTCTTGGAACCAAAGTCCAAACTTTACATCTCTCAAACTGATTGAGTTCCTCTTGCATTGCAATGATCCAGTGGGGATCTAGCTCTGCATCTTTAAAGGTGAGGGGCTCAACCTGTGAGAGGAAACAAGCATGCATCACATCCTGTCTTAATTGATGTCTTGTTTGCACACCAGCTGATATGTCTCCAATCACTTGAGATGTGGGATGATCTCTAAGTGTGACAATATCAGCAGGTGGGATGTGATCTTCAGCAATAGTTGGGATTAATTCCTCAGGAGGAATTTGATCTACTGTTGGAGGAACAACAACAGCTTCAACAGCTTCAGCAATGTCTTCATCACTGTCTGATTCAGTGATCTGAAGAGTTGAAAGTTGAAGGATTTCTTGAGGGGCATCATGTACCTGCAAAGAACTGGAGGAAAGAGAATTTTCTTTCTCCTTGTAAAACATCTGAGACTCATCAAAAGTCACATGCACAGATTCCTCTATCTTACAGGTTGATTTGTTATAAACCCTATAAGCTTTGCTTACTTGGGAATATCCAAGCATAATTCCCATTGAAGCTTTTGCTTCAAATTTTCTAATATATTCTTTATTATTGTTATGAATATACACAGTACAGCCAAAAATTCTAAAGTAATTAATTTTTGGTTTCTTTCCTTTAAGCAACTCATAAGGAGTTTTACACTTAAGTTTGTGTATCAAACTTCTATTCAAGACATAGTTAGCTGTACTAACAGCTTCTGCCCAATAGGATAGAGGCATGTTAGCATCTGCCAACAATGTACTAGCAGCTTCAATTAGTGTTCTATTTTTCCTTTCAACTACCCCATTTTGTTGGGGAGTTCTAGGAGCTGAGAAGCTATGTTTGATACCTTCTCTCTCACAGAATTCTTGCATGAGAAGAGAGTCAAACTCAGTACCATGATCACTTCTGATCAAGGCCACATGAGTAGAGTACTCAGTCTGCACACAAAGTAGAAAGTCTGTAAGGGCTTTGAAGTTATCAGACTTAGTTCTCAAAAAGAAAACCCAACTGAACCTAGAGAAGTCATCTACAATTACTAATGTGTAATACTTCCCTCCTAGACTCTGTACATTTATTGGGCCAAAAAGGTCCAAGTGTAATAAATACAGGATTCTAGGAGAATCACTTTTATTAACAGATTTAAATGAATTCTTGGTTTGCTTGCCTAGCTGACAAGCCTTGCATAGGCTCTCCTTCTTGTAGGGGCAAGAAGGTAAACCTCTAACAAGGTTGTGCTTAGATAACCTAGATATGTTCTTGAGGTTTACATGACTAAGCCTTTTATGCCATAAAGAATTATTATTAAGGGTTAATTCATTAAACAGGCAGATTTCAGAATGAGATGAATTAAAATCTACTAAATATATATTGCCTATTCTATTACCTATCAAGACAACATTATTATTTAAAGTAATATTGCAAGAGGAGTTAGAAAAAGAAACCTGGTAGCCAGCATCACATAGCTGGCTAACTGAAATCAGGTTGTGCTTCAGTCCACTGACATAAGCAACTCTCTTGAATGTAACAGCTCCAATTGTGATCTTGCCATATCCTTCTGTCTGACCACAGCTGGAGTCTCCAAAGATAACCTTTGGGCCGAGCTTAGCTTTGTACTTTGACAGTAGCTCTTTGTTTCCTGTCATATGCTTAGAGCATCCACTATCCAAATACCACTTATTTTGAGTGATTGGATAGGCTTTCACCTGCAAAACAACTATTTAGACAGAGTGGACCCAGGTAACCTTGGGTCCCTTGTTTTTCACATAAGAAAAACTGGAGATATAAGAAAATGCAGGCTGAGGGTGATAACCTAGTGGGTGAGATCTCCTAGGTGGGATTCTCCATGCAGATGATGGGTCAACAAACCTAGGGTTTCTATTTTCATTTAGGTTTCTATGGAATGGATTATAATTTTGAAAATCATGTTGAAATCGTCGATCGACGTTCGACGATGGGCGCTCAGATCGTCGAGCTTCGTTCGACCATGGAGCATCCGATCGTCGAGCTGCGTTCGACGCTTTTTGCATTTCTTTGAAAAACTTCTTTCTCTTTTCTCTCTTAGCCTTATTCAATGTTTTATTTACAAGGTTTACTTGCTCAGTGTTCTTCTTTCCACTAGCTGAAATGAAGTTCACTGGAGTTGAAAGGTTATTTTTAAGGAGGACTGGGGGTTCACTGGGAGAAGCTCCTAAGCCTAATTTATCATTACCTGACCTAGTGTTGGTCATGCTGGTGATTTCTAATAGCTTAAGGCTTCTACCATTAAGTGACTCTTCTAGTCTCTTAGACTTGGCTAATTCCATTTTAAGAAATTTGATTTCTTCACTACAAGTAGTGAATTCTTCCTTTAACCTAACATTTTCAGAGGCTATTGATTCAGAGTCAGCTAGCCTATTTCTAAGTTCTTTTATCTCTTTTTCTGAACTAATTAAATCTAAACATAGAGATTTAAAATCTAACTTAAACTCTTCTGAAGTAAAATCATAAGATGAAAGTACCTCATCTTCAGTAGGCATTTCTTCATCTGAGTCAGAACTCTCTGCAGCAGAGTGGTTGCTGCAGGCATCTATTGCCATGAGGCAAACTTCTTTTGCCTTCTTTTCTTCTTCATCCTCACTAGAGCTTGAGGATGAGGATTCTTCATCAGAATCACTCCAGGTTTCAGCAATGAAACCTCTCTCCTTCTTCTTGTTTTTGTAAGAGGATGGCTTGGAGTGCTTCTTGTGTTGTTCTTTATCTTTTCTCTTTTCTTTGTTTTTCTCCTCTGGACACTCTGGCAAGATGTGTCCAGGCTTCCTGCACCCATAACAAATAATTTCTTTAGTTGGAGTACGATCATACCTTGGCTTTTCTTCATACTTTGAAGATTTTCTTCTGAACTCTTTTCTCCCCATTTTGAGAAATCTCTTGGCAAACAATGCCATGAGCTCCTCATTTGATTGGCTGCCTTCTGAGGCTTCAGCAGCTTTAAGAGCTAGAGATTGCTCTTTTCTTGTTGGAGTGGGGGTCTTGGCTTCTGCTTCAGCTTCCCTTGTCTTCAGCACTTGCTCAAAAGATTTGAGCTTGCCGAGAAGGGCTTCAGTTGATATCTCATTGGTGCTTCTGGCTTCCTTGATTGGCCAGATCCTCAAATCCCATGTGCTAGGAAAGCACATAAGGATCTTATCATTGACCTCTGTCAATGAGATATCCTTGTCAAGGGTCCTCAGCTCATTGATGATTGAGCTGAGCCTGGTGTACATCGCTTCAACTGATTCAGCATCAGTCTTCTTGAAGTTCTCATACTGTGAGATAAGGTTGGACCTCCTGTCCTTCCTTTCATCAGCTGAACCAGCTACAATCTGGTTCAGTGTGTCCCACATGGCCTTAGCTGAGGAGCAGTCGGCCACCTTCTGGAACACCTCATCAGACATAGTCTGAGCCAGTATGTTCATTGCTTTGGCATCAGCAATTTTGGCCTTCTTGTACTCATCATTATAGTCTGGAGGAGGCACTGCACTCAAATCAGATGATGAGGCAGTGGCAGCAGCAGGTGCTCTTGGGGGACCTGACAAAATAGAAGCAAAAATACTCTCATCAATAGAGTTCATATAAAGTTTGATCCTTGCCTTCCAGATGCCAAACTTTGCTAAGTTGCATGCTGGAGGTCTGGTGCTAGAATAATCCTTAGACTGGGCCATGATAGTGAATTTCTATAAACTCTTGGTATCTATCAGGATCTTGTGACTTAGGTGTTAGCCTATACAGTCAGTCAACCTCCCTCTGATACCAATTGAAAGTGAAGGGATAGATACTACTCTAGAGGGGGGGTGAATAGAGTAATCAAATTTTGCACAATACAAAACTTAACTGTCTACCCAACTCCCTTGGAGTGAAGTGCGGAATGAAGAGATTATAGATATTGGTTTAACCTTAAAGCCTAACACAAGTGTTGTGTACAAACACAAGCTAACTGTAATTACAGTTAAGCTTGGAAAAACCTAAACAGCAACTAGCAGCCTAGTTATATCTATTCACAGCCACAGTACAAGAAAAATAATAAACAAGCCAGACGACACAAGGAATTTTATAGTGGTTCCCCAAACAACTTGGGTACGTCCACTCTTCTACCCAAACGGTAGGAATCCACTACAGGTTTTTGATCAGGTGCCCTGCCACCAACAGGATCTTCTTCAGGTAGATCCAGAGACCCTTTAGACTTTTGATCAGGTGTCTAAAAACCAAGCACAGGTTTTTGATCAGGTGCCCTGCCACCAAGGGATACTTTTGAAGGGAGTAATAACCCTGTACAGGAGGGGGAAGAAGGTTAAGATGTCTTCTCTATTTTACAATAGATTAGAGAAGCACAAAAAGCTTGCACTGAGCTAGAATGCTCTAAAGAATCAAGGCTCCCCCTGGCTCAAAGATGTCCAGGTGAAGTCTTGCTTCAGTGCAGAAACTCTTCAGAAAATTCTGAAGGAAAGAGCTACAGGAAGAAAATAAATAACAAAAAGAAATCTCTTCAAGCAGCTATTCTTCTTCTTCTTCTTCTTCAAAGAAACTCTGAGTTGAACTTCCTGAAAGCAGGAGAACTCAGGTGAAGAAGAGATGAAGATCTTAACACTTCTCAGTTAGATGGAGTTTTCTGAGAGCAGGAAGCTTGAGCTTGAAGAAGGCTTGAGTGCTTTTGACTATGTGTGTAACAGCTAGCTTCAATCCTTCTCCAAAGGGTTCTTTTTATATCATCATCAAGCAACGGCTCTCTTCTATTTTGAATTGTTTGTCTTCTTCTAAGCCTTGAGACCTGGGCTGTAAATATCAAGAAGACAGAAATATTTCTGCAGCAAAACATTCCATAAAAAGGAATAAACCTCTTTCTAAGAAGCTGCAGGCTTAAATCAAATAAACAGATAGACTAAATAAAGTCACATCAGAAACTATCTCTTTATAGCAAAAGAAGACTTTTCAGTCTAACGGCTATAAAGGGGCTGACAGCAGATAAAGTAATTAAAATGACAGCTAATAAGACAAACAACTTTATCTTAAAAGATTTGAACTCAGGCAATAAGAATAGAGCAAATAATGCCTGGAAACTTTATCATACAGCTTAAAATACTGTGCCAGAAAATGTATTAAATAATTAAATATAATAAATAAATACAAAATCCAAAGGCAGACAGAAAACGTCGAACGACCTTCGAAGATCGTCGAACGACGCCAGGAGATCGTCGAACTATCGGGCAGATAGTCGAACGATCCAGATAGTCGAGCTATCAAATAGATAGTCGAGCTACCTCAGCAGATAGTCGAACTATCAGGACAGATAGTCGAACTATCAGATAGTCGATCTATCTAGGACAGATAGTCGAGCTATCAAGCGCACAGAGATAGTCGAACTATCAAGCAGATAGTCGACCTACCTCAGAAAACAGATAGTCGAACTATCAAAAGATAGTCGAACTATCAAAACAAACTAGATAGTCGAACTATCAACAGATAGCCGAACTATCAGCGCAGAACAGATAGTCGAACTATCAACAGATAGTCGAACTATCAGCGCAGAACAGATAGTCGAACTATCAACAGATAGTCGAACTATCAGCGCAGAACAGATAGTCGAACTATCAACAGATAGTCGAACTATCGGCGCAGAACAGATAGTCGAACTATCAACAGATAGTCGAACTATCAGCGCAGAACAGATAGTCGAACTATCAACAGATAGTCGAACTATCAGCGCAGAACAGATAGTCGAACTATCAACAGATAGTCGAACTATCAGCGCAGAACAGATAGTCGAACTATCAACAGATAGTCGAACTATCAGCGCAGACCAAGGCGTCGACCAACTGATAGACGATCGTCGATCAGTCGATAGACGATAGTCGAACGGCGTTCGACTATAGTCGAACAAAAAAAACTACTTAACCAAATTCTCAATTTGGAAAAGCGAGGACCCTACAGCTAGACTCCTAACCTTTGACCATAGATATTTCTTGGATCAAAGGGGCACAAAGGAGAAGACTAAACTCAAATCAAACTAGGGTACCAACAAAAGTCTTATTGGATGGACAGGCTTATCGCGTACTGTCGGGCGACCTGAAGGTGGGTCGCCTATCGATGTGGTAGTCTACCTGGATAGTAGTGTCAGTCCGCCATTCTGTTTGATAGCATCTGTTGGAAGAGAGAACCAATGCAACGTTAACTGATCTAACCACGCGGCCTGCAGGGTCGGACTGAGGAAGCAGTCCGCTGCCCCTGCAAAATGAGTGGTTGTTGTGCGACCTGGGTGGTCAGAATGGGAAGACCGACCTAGCCACGTGGCCTGAGCGGGCAGAGAATTTTGTACCCCATCCTTAGAATAGAGAGGGATGACATGCCACGACCTCAAGGGGGAATATAGAACAGGCCGTGACTTGCGAGCTAGCTACCTTGGGAGGTATCGCAGATTTCTTGGTTTAACAGTCAGCAAAAAATTTTTCCACTACATTTCTAGTCACATATTGATGATACTTAATTTAGTTCACATTACTTGGGTAAATCTATGTATTTTCTTGTTTAAAATTGTATATTACTTGAATTTTGGGAATATATTTAGTTTCTTTTATGAAAATTATTCTAACTTAATTTATTTTATGTTTTCAGGATTATGACACTTTCTAGTAATTTTCTATGTTTTTTACCAGGTTATGGGCGTGTTATAACACCCCTATCCGTCGCATAGCATATAGCAGTAGGTCTGGCCGGGGCCTGACGCCATATACTATGGACAGACCAGTTGGTTACTTATTGAGACCAATCAACCAATCACAACGTCCTATACAGAGCATCTAGCGGAAGCAAATTATTAAGTTGCAAAGATAAAAGAACCCATCCAAGCATGAATGTCCACTACAAATAACCCATCGGAATGTTTAATAGATAAATAATGGCCTTATGGCCTTACAAAAGTTTGCTTAATAAAAGTGTCTTCCAAACCTCTGCACGCAGGCCGATCATACATGAGTAAACAAGAAAGACACTCAAAACTCAGGCCTTCGAGGGCCGGCACAGTAACTTGGGCTTTAGCCCGCTATTTACCGCTCGTCTTCGCAACACTTGCAAGCAACAATCCACCGCACGGTGGTAAACAAAAGCAATGGTCAGTTATACTGACCAAATTATAACGATTCCGCCCCCAAACTCGGGGCGACAAAGCTTCTTCCCTTCACTTGTTAGCCTAGACAGTCAAAAAGAGAATAAGCACAACATCACAGGTGTAGGCTCACACCGCCACACACCCCGTGATCTCAGGGCACTTACTCGGTGAACCCGGTAATAACCGTGGTCTCACCACCATCCCTTGGACAACAAATCTCGTGAGCAATTTGGTCTTTCCAGTCTTAGCCTAAGACTCGCACGACCATGCCAATGGCCAGTCCCTTTTTCAGGTATCTGTCACCAAACCACATAGCCCAAGGTCCGCTTCCACTTGCCTGTTGCTCACACCGCCTAGTCATATTAAGACGTAGGCATGACCAAGTTTCCCCCGGATCCCAAAATTCGATCACACAAGCACATAACCCAGTTATGTTCACGGTTGGCTCCCAGGCCACGAAGATGGCAGAAATGCGTTTCCGCCCAGTTTTTCGGGTGCACCTTGGGGTTAATCCCGAAGGATCCCTACTGCAATCTACCCCGTAGAAACCCAAAAATAACAAATGGCACAGAGTCTTCTCCGGCTACTATGCAATGCACATCACCGATCCAGACTAACTTGTCTGGGTAGGCTTCAAACATCATGCCTATGTCCGTACTACGATTCCGGACTCTAACAAGGGGTACTTTACATATCTACCCCAAGGAACACCGCAAACTCGCCGCATACTCGCGGGAGAGGGTTTTCCCATGCAAAGGAAGAAGAGCTTCACATGCTCAAGTTTAAAATCGTTACCCTAGCATTATTCCTTGGCGCCATGGAAATCTATGCGGATGGAAAGCACCGCAATCTCCTTGCCTCCGTAGATCCGAAGTGGACTCGCGATTTGGAGCTCCGAAGCTCCGCCGGTGACCGAATTTAGCTCTTCCTCTTCCTCTTTTCTCTCCCTTCTCTCTAGATTTTAGAGAGAGATAACCCAAATGGGTTTTCAAAGCCCTATTCCCAGTTTTAACTCATCAGGAACAGCCCCCCACCGTTTGATCCCAAACCTAGGAAACGGACGGCCACGATTCAGCCCAAAATTAGAAATCCTGGGCCAAAAACGGGTTGCAACACGGTCGTGTTCATGGTCGTGTCACTCATTCGCCGTCACCAGGAATTCCCTACCAGAACACGGCTTGTGACACGGCCACCGACACGCCCGTGTCACATGTGACATGCCCGTATCACGGCTCGTGTGCAAAATCCATGATTTTCCTGAGAAGGACACGACCATGTGACATGCCTGTGTCATATGTCGTGTGCTAGACACGCCCTGAGACACGCCCGTGTCCCTGGCTGTGTAATCTCCTTAGCACAAAACCACCGACTTCTCGAGCAGGACACGCCCGTGTCCATGGCCGTGTGCCTACACCCGACGACTGCTGATCGCCAAAACGTCGACCACGCGACCCGTGGCCGAACACGCCCGTGACACGCCCTTGGACATGCCTGTTTCCCAGGCCGTGTCACCTGCTCCAAGTCCCAGACTTGGCTTAAATAATCACCCGTCCCTCTTTTGAGTTTTGGGGTGTTACAACTTTCTCCCTCTTAAAAGAATTTCGCCCACGAAATTACTAGAGGAAAGAAAACGGAGAACTTTAAGCGGTACTTGAGCGAAATAACTCCGGGTACTCCACCAGCATGGTTTGCTCCCGTTCCCAAGAGAGCTCCTCTCGAGCGCAATTGTCCCATCGGACCTTGACCATCCGGATCTCCTTGTTACGGAGTCGCTTAACTTCAAAGTCCTCAATACGATCGGTCTTGACCTTAGTCGTCAACCCTTCGTCCACCAGCACTTGATCCACTGCAATCACCTGCGAAGGCTCTTGCACCGCCTTCCACAACACTGAGATGTGGAATACATCGTGTAGTCCACTCAACTCCACCGATAGACTCAAATAATAAGCCACTTCACCGACTCGCTCCAGAATATCAAATGGTCCAAGGTATCTCAGGCTCAGCTTCTTCAAGTGTCGCACCTGCAAAACACCCTTGAACAACTTTATCTTCAAGTATACCCAATCGCCGACCGCAAACTCCACATTCTGGTGCTTGGAATTATAGTACTTAGCTTGCCTGTCCTGAGCAATTAGCAAATACTCTCGAATGATCAGCACCAAATATGTAGCATTCTCCATCTCCTGCTTCTTGTACAACCTTGCCTCACCCATTTCTAGCCACGATAACGGCGTGCAACACTTCCTACCATATAAGGTCTCGAAGGGCGCAATTTGAATACTCGACTGGTAGCTATTATTGTACGCAAACTCCACCAAATACAGGTGGTATTCCCAATGCTTCCCAAAGTCTATAACATACATGCAGAGCATGTCCTCCATCGTTCTGTTTACCCTCTCGGTGTAAGACCCCTTTTTTTCTTTTTAAACCCGGGGTCTTAGGCCCAGAATCGCCGCTTTGCGGGGACACCTTCACGTCCTGAAGGATCATCTCCACAAGGCGCCGATTCTGCCGGCCAATTTGATCACAGAAAGGTAGCATAAAATGATGTAAGTAAAAGCAAGTCCACTGAAATAAATCACATATATAGAAATAAAACTCCACGAAGGGAGTGTCCACAGAATAGTATATCAAGGTACTAAAAATACGGGCTTAAGCCCGGTACAACATGTCCTCACTACAAATCACTCATGCGGAAGAAAAAACAGAAACTACTCAAGGTCGAGACTCACGGTCCCGGCTGTATGAACTCCAGAGCTAGACTTCCCCATCTCCAAGCGCACCGGTCTCTGGGGCAGCTCCTCCATGCTGGGCTCCACGATCCCCTAAATGATGCGGTTCGAAAACCGTTAGTCATAAAGACTAAGCCCTATCATCCCCTACCCCTTCCCCTATGGATCCTAGGTACCGAGCGGAGAGGAAGAAAGGGAAGGACATGAAGGTGGAGAATGAATCAAAAGAAAATAGGTGGCAGCGGAACTAATCTAGCAATTTTATAATAAATATGACAGAAACAGAAAGTACGAAAAGTAACATTAACTTATGTGTGGAAGCGCATAAGCCAAGGGATCTTCTGCAAGGCTCCCATCGTATAAAGTGTCCCATACCACTTATACGTTGTGTTGTCGGTTATCAAACAGCAATATATATATATTTAATTTAACCTTAA
The DNA here is from genome assembly GCA_039513925.1 of Platanthera zijinensis. Lineage (NCBI taxonomy): Eukaryota > Viridiplantae > Streptophyta > Magnoliopsida > Asparagales > Orchidaceae > Platanthera > Platanthera zijinensis. Next base: position 183,670,474 of record CM077087.1, read on the forward strand.
TTTATAAACTTGCCCACACAAGCTTATAGACCAAGGGGTCGTTTTGCAGGTCCTAATGTATAAGCGTCCCATACCACTTATACTTTAGGTGTCAGGGTTAAATGAATCGATTATGCTATGACATGCAAGTGGGTATGATGGAACATGCAAGTGCAACTCACACACTCGATTCTGTGCACACAGACCTTTAGTTCCCCCTTTCGGAGTCGTTACCTCCCAGGATACCTCCGTAGTGGCAGACGGAAACGGTGGGTTTGGCCTCGCCCACCTCTAAACCAGTAAAGCACTACCGGTCAGACCAATCGTATGCCTCAACGCTTGGTGCACTAAGCGGACGCCCGCGTACTCTTGCTGGCCGACACACCGGACTTAGCTTTGGCGAAGTGTAAAAACCACACTTGCCGAGTCAGCGTATTGGCGTCGGTGCATGGACCCTCCTATACCGAAGACCCACCACCTTAATTTTCATTCCTTTTATGCACATGCAAATTTAATCGTAATCACACAAAAACCGAGGCGAAGCTCCCCGGAACAAAACGTCCGTCTCTTAACCAACCGAGCCGAAGCTCCTCGGACCATTCCGTCCGTCTCTTAACCAACCGAGCCGAAGCTCCCATCAATCTTCCTGTGCTAACAATGTTTGTGAAAGGTGCAACCCTAATTACTATGTTACTCTTGTAAGCTTATTATTACAGTTTACGTTAACCCAGGACTGCCCCCGGTATTCCCCGTGAAGGGCTCTCAAAGGGCACTAGGAACTATGATGGTAGCTGAAGCCCATCGTTCCCTTTCACAAGGCACTTATTGTTATTGGTTGAATTCCCTTACCCATTCCCTTCTCATGTAATGATTGGCTTACCTTGGGTGATTTTTGACCTTCCTCTCTTCGAGGAAGACGATCTTTCGTCAAACCCGAGCACCTCTTATCTCTAGTTAACACCACTTCTCTTTATTTTTCATTTCATTCTATTGCGATATCATCCACATCTATCCTCCTAGACAAAATGGCTAACTCCAACACTATACCAGATCATGTCTTATTGCAATTTAACAATTTGCTATATGCAGACCAACATAGACTAAATGTCGAACCGGTTAGGCAATGATCCAATATTCATCCAAATTCCCTAAGTTATTTACTGGAGACTTATCATAATATAATTAGCCTAAATCCATAATGTGGTAATTTTCTTAATTTATCTGGCATTTAATTAATTTCCTCAAAAATTCCAAGGGCTACCGGTTTGAACATGAACTACCCTAAGTTCTCATGCAAGATATTTAACAAAATTATAATAAATAGTATGTTATCTCAATATGGTAAATCCAAAGTATCATAATTTTTCTATCATCAAAAGGGCACTAAAACTATTTTAGCCATAGCTTCTATATTTCGTTATTTGTGAATCAAGTATAGAGAATATTCTTCCAAAAATTATAAATATATTATACTATGCAACTAAAGCCTTAAAAATAGCATTGGGCCACTTTCATAATTTTTCAGTAATAATATCATCTATAATTAATTTCCAAAGCATAGAACCCCTTTTTAACATTTATAAAGGAAGTACTTGATTTACTAAACTAAAAATTATACAAAAATTCAAGGGTCACCATTCTGTCCTAAAACATTTACTTCCAAGATTTCATGAGATTTCAATGATCGGAAAGATACAAATAATTAAAACATCAATTAGGGCTATAATCCGCTTTACAAATGCAGTGCTGGAAATAAACATCATAAAATTACAGTAAAATTTCTATAAATTTTACCCACTCCAAAACTCACTCTACCCATGTTTCCCATCCTTTAGATAATGTTTAGTGATGGATTGAGCTTAATTAGTATTTTACCCTAAAGCTAAGATTAGGGTTTTGAGGTATCTACCTATCTCCAAATCCTCCAAGATTCCATCCAGATGATTTATATCATGTTAATGTCGACCTTACTGAATCTCAAGACAATATGAGAGTAATTGCCCCCATGTCCTTCACAACCATCAAAACCCTCCATTTAGGGTTAGAGCTTGGATCCTAGGGTAAACCAACCCATATTCTTACCATTTTCTCCAAGTGGGTTATAAAAACCCTACCAAGTCAGTGGTAGAAATATGAGCCTCTGTTGAGGTGATTTGACCGTTCCAACTTCTAGTGCACTTTTTACTCAAAAATGCCTCACTATTGCCTAGTTAAAAATAGGTGAATCCCTATCCAAAACTCATCGCAATGAGTTGAAAATTTGTGCAGAGCTAATTTTTAAAGCCAGGGACCACTCACAAAAATTTGGGAGAGTTTGGAGGTCATTTGACCACTTAAATAAATTCCTCTATGTTTATTAAATTAAAACAAAAACTTTAGGAAAAGTATCTCCAAAAATTTTCATTTTTGGACAGCCTTTAGATATGGCTAAGGGTAACCCCAGGCCCAAATTTCAAGTCATTTGCACAAAGGAATAAGAGTGGGCATCCATTTTATTTTCTGCCCAACTCTAGGTACAGCCCCCATTACAACAGGTGCTACGGTCAAACCGCTTAGCCAAACGAAATGAAATCAATTTTAATTTAAACTAGACTCAAAGGGCTACAACTTTCGTGACTGACCATTTTTCCTAAAACGGCCTCTAAATGCTTCGATTTGTAGCATCAAAATAAGCCTATTATATGTATATTTACCTTATATAATATGTACTTAATTTTCATATTATAATAATGTTTTACTGTTCATCTCCCCTACCAAACAGAACCCGAAACAGAAACTCAAAAAAACCATATTTCCTGTAACCCTTCTGTGATCCGTCGCCAGCCGTCCGGTCACTTACCTGGCCAGCCACCACCACCACCAACTCCGTCGAGGCGATGGCTATCGGTCGGCGGTGGTTTGGCCGCCGGAGGTGGCGGTTTCCAGCGTACCCGAAAAATATATTTTTCATGGTTTTCCATGAAAACTCGAGATAAGTTCGGCTAAGTTGAGCACTAACTTCATTCCTAAGATCCTAAGATCTACCCATAAGAGAAGAAGTAGAGGAGGACCTTGTTCGCGGTTTGAAGACGAGATGAACGTCGGATTGTCATGGCGCGGTGGTGGTATTCCCGAACTTCTCCTACAGCAAGAGCAGAAATCTGAATTCGTTTGGTCTAGAGTGTAACCTTCTCCTCTTGCTTTAAGGGGGCTTTTATAGGTCTCCAAGTGGGGAGGGGAAAGGATGAAAAATTCATGGCCATGAATGCCCTCTCTCTCTCTCTTAATATTATTCCGGTTATGGTGCAGGGAAGGAAACGGTGGAAGATGAGAAGACTGATCCAGGTGGCGATTTCCTATTGGGTCAACTCTTCATCATTTTATAAGTAATCAGAGAAAGAAACGGCTCAAAAATACTCCTGCTGTAAATTCCCATAATAAGAATTGATTATGACTTCGGTTACAGAAATTTCCAACCTGGCTGACATTTCAGCCCTTGTCACGTGCGTGTCACGTAGGTCATGGGCGTGACAGGCCCTTATGGAAAGTTCTGAGTTCGACGATCGTCTAACTGAGTTCGATGATCGTCGAAGGGGGTTCACGCCCTAGGTCACGGGCGTGACACATAGGTCACGGGCGTGACAGGGCCATGATGCAAATTCTGCGCTCGTCGATCATCTCGCTGACATCGACGATCTTCGAAGGGGGTCACGCCCTAGGTCACGGGCGTGCCACCTAAGTCACGTGCGTGACGGGGCCTTGATGCAAATTCTGCCCTCGACGATCGTCTCGCGGAGATCGACAATCGTCGAAGGGGGTCACGCCCTAGGTCACGGGCGTGACACGTATGTCACGGGCATGACAAACCCGGGTTGCAAAAATCTGCGCTCGACGATCATCTTCATGAGATCGACGATCGTCGAAGGGATCACGCCCTAGTCACGGGCGTGATGGGTCGGTCACGAGCGTGACCAACCCGTGACTCCAAGTCTTGGTTGATGGACCTCAATTTTTGGGGTCCCTAAGGTTCTGTCACGACAGACCGACTCTTAAGGGTCTAGCCGGAAATGGGATGTAACAAATCCCGATAAACAAAACAAAAATTTCGTCCTCGAAATTGAGGTTAAGCCTACAGGGATTTCTACAGGAATAAAATAAGCTTGTAACATCCCATATGGTTCTTCCTATTTGGTCTAAGCGACTACTTGTTTGATAAACAAAGGGCAATCCCCCAATAAACAAAAGATTAGCCCCTACTTTCTTGCGCATGCCCTGGTTCTCGATTTCCCTTACCTAGTCCTAACAGTTCAATACAAGAAGTTAATTTATAGTATACTGAGAGGTGGTGATGTATACCTGACTGAACAACTCCGGGTATTTTTTCCTCATCAGGTCCTGTGGTTCCCAGGTGTGTTCCTCCTGACCATGATTCCTCCACAAAACCTTGACTAAGGGGATCTTCTTGCGGCGCAAGATCCGTACTCTTTTTTCATCGATTTGAACCGGCTCCAAGTGAACAGACCGGTCTGAAGCTACCGGCCCCTCGGGGGTAAAAATCTGCTGCTCCGGGCATAGTAGAGCCCTTTTCAGCGAAGAAATATGGAAGACGTCGTGTAGAGCTGCCAGCTCTGGTGGCAACTCCAACCTGTAAGCTAGGGCCCCGATACGCTCTAGCATCCTGTAAGGGCCCATATACCTAGGGCTGAGCTTCTTTCTCCGACCGCGCATCCGTGAAACTCCATGCCTGGGCCGGATCTTCAAAAACACTCGGTCCCCCACCTGAAATTCCACCTGACGATGTCGGGCATCATAATACTTAGCTTGTCTGCTCTGCGCCTCTAACATCCTGTCTCTGATCAGTCTCACCTGAGCCTCGGTGTCTTCAACAAAGTCTGATCCCAATGCCTTCAGATCCTCATCCTGAACCCAAGAAAGCGGGGTCCTGCATTTCCGTCCACACAAGGCTTCATAAGGCGCCATCCTGATGCTGGACTGGTAGTTGTTATAGGAGAACTCGACCAACGGCAACATCTTCTCCCACGGCTCCCCTCGGTCCAGTATACACAGTCGTAGTAGATCCTTAAACGTCCTATTGGTGCGCTCTGTCTGCCCGTCCGTCTGAGAGTGGAAGGCTGTACTGAAGGTCAATCGGGTGCCCAGATATGCTTGCACTGACTGCCACTCCCTGGATGTAAACCGTCCATCGCGGTCCGACACTATCATCCTGGGCACGCCATGATATCGGATATACTGCTCCACGAACTTCCGTACCAGCACTCCCATCGAGTCATCCTTCCTGATTGGTATAAAGCGGGCCACCTTCGTCAACCGATCAACAATCACCTAGATCGAGTCATTCCCTGTCCGAGACTGGGGAAGCCCATGTATAAAATCCATAGCTATATCATCAAACTTCCACTCCGGCACCGGGAGTGGCTGTAACAATCCTGCGGGGTTCCTGCACTCCGCCTTCACCAACTGACATGCCTCGCAATGGGTCACGAAGTACGTAATGTCCTTCTTCATCCCTGGACAAAACATCAACTTCTTCAGATCTGCCGTCATCTTTGTGATCCCCGGGTGTATAGAGTATCTGCTATAATGCGCCTCTGCTATGATGTCCTCCCGAATCCGGCCTCCTGCGGGTATATATACTCTACCTCTGAAATGTAGCAATCCATCTCTCAGGGAATAATCTCCTGTCGAACCCTCCTCCAAGGCTCGGAATATCAGCTCTGCCCATGCATCTGTCCTCTGTCCGTCCCGGATGCAGTCCCGAATAACATCTATGGCCACCATCGATTCCAGATACTCCCTATATAGCTCTGGATCATCCTAGGACACTAGAGATATCTGCATATCTTTGAAGGACCGGACTAGCTCCATGGACATAACCTGGGGCCCGACTTCGGAAGTGGCAGCTCTCCGACTCAACGCGTCGGCCACCAGGTTTGCCTTCCCTGGATGGTAGTGCATCTCATACTGATAATCTGCTAAGAACTCCACCCAGTGCCTCTGCCTGATATTCAGCTTCTTCTGCGTGTCCACGTATTTCAGGTTCTTGTGGTCAGAGTAGATGTCGCAGTGGACTCCATAAGATAATGGCGCCAGACCTTCAGAGCAAAAACAACCGCTCCCATCTCAAGGTCATGCACCGGGTAGTTCTGCTCGTGCTTCTTCAACTAGCAAGACGCATATGCAATCACATGGCCCTTCTGCATCAGTACAGCTCCCATACCCTGGTAGGAAGCGTTGGTGTAGGCCTAAAAACCTTCTCTCCCCGAGGGGAGAGTAAGTATTGTAACGGTCCAGGCCCGCCAACCCCGCGGGACCCAGCTGGCACCGCCGGCCTACCAGAGTCCAGACCCGGGCCCACTACCGGTAGTCAGCCTATCACATCAAGCCTGCAGGCCAATGCACCCCAACCCCTCTCCATCCAGGCGGGTTGTTGGTGGCCGTAGCCCCCCTTAGATGAGTCAAACTCGATAGTCAAGCCCGCACTACGGGGACTTCCCAGGAGGTCACCCATCCCAGTACTACTCCAGCCCGAGCACGCTTAACTATGGAGTTCTTTCAACTCTCATCACCAATTGATCTGCAGCTCAATTGGTGATGAGAGTTGAAAGAACTCCATAGTTAAGCGTGCTCGGGCTGGAGTAGTACTGGGATGGGTGACCTCCTGGGAAGTCCCCGTAGTGCGGGCTTGACTATCGAGTTTGACTCATCTAAGGGGGGCTACGACCACCAACAACCCGCCTGGATGGAAAGGGGTTGGGGTGCATTGGCCTGCAGGCTTGATGTGATAGGCTGACTACCGGTAGTGGGCCCGGGTCTGGACTACTGGTGGGCCGGCGGTGCCAGCTGGGTCCCGCGGGGTTGGCGGGCCTGGACCGTTACAAAAGTGCACTTTTTGTAACGGTCCAGGCCCGCCAACCCGCGGGACCCAGCTGGCACCGCCGGCCCACCAGTAGTCCAGACCCGGGCCCACTACTGGCAGTAAGCCTATCACATTCAAGCCTGCAGGCCATGCACCCCAACCCCTCTCCCTCCACAGGCGGGTTGTTGGTGGCCGTAGCCCCCCTTTGATGAGCGAACTCGACAGTTAAGTTGGGCCGTACGGGGACTTCCCAGGAGGTCACCCATCCCAGTACTACTCTCGCCCAAGCACGCTTAACTATGGAGTTCTTTCAACCTTCATCACCAATTGAGCTGGGGCCGAGGTGAGTCGATCCTTCAGCTCCTGGAAAGCCGCCTGGCACTACGGGGTCCAAACGAAAGGTGCCTCCTTCTTCATCAAGGATGTGAGTGGGAGGGCAATTTGGGAGAACCACTCCATGAACTTCCGGTAATAATCGGCAAGTCCTAGAAAGCTTCGTACATCGGTGGCTGACTTTAACTGCGGCCAATCTCGAACTGCCTGAATCTTTGCCGGATCCACTGCCAACCCGGCTCCGCTGATAATATGGCCTAGAAAGCCCACCTCCTTCAACCAGAACTGACATTTGCTGAACTTTGCATATAAGTGATTCTCTCGCAGTCTCTGTAGGGTCAGTGCTAGATGTCGAGTGTGCTCCTCCTCCGTTCTCGAGTAGATGAGGATGTTATCGATAAACACAATGACAAACACATCTAGGTACTCTTTGAAAACCTGGTTCATTAGGGTCATGAACGACGAAGGTGCATTCGTGAGCCCGAAGGGCATCACCGTAAACTCAAACAATCCATATCTACTACTAAAAGCAGTCTTCTGAATATCCTCCTCTCGAATCCGAAGCTGGTAGTAGCCCGACCTCAAATCCAATTTTAAAAAGAAGTGCGCCCCTTCCAACTGGTCGAACAGCTCGTCTATCCATGGGAGCGGATAGGTATTCCGTACGGTCAGCCTATTTAGTGCTCGATAATCGATGAACAGGCGAAGTGTCCCATCCTTCTTCTTCACGAATAGGACTGGGGCTCCCCGTGGCGAGGAACTCGGTCTAACGAATCCTGCCTCCACCAACTCCTGCAACTGAGTCCGAAACTCCGCCAACTCCTTCGGGGCCATCCGATAAGTGGCCCTAGATACCGGCTTGTCCCCTGGCACAAGCTGTATCTGAAAGTCCTGCTCTCGGTGCGGAGGTAGTCCTGGTAGTTTCTCTAGAAAGATGTCAGCAAAATCTCGCACCACCGGGATGTCTGTCACAGACTCCTTGACTTCTTCCATCTCAAATAAGATCTGATAGACCTCCTCTCCCTACAGATGGGCCTTAACGGCCTGTACCGAAGATAAGAGTATTCGAGAGACAGGTCTTATACCTTCGATGACAATGAAAGAGTCCCTGTGTCTCACGGTGATCCTCTTCGCTTGGCAATCAATCTGGGCATGGTTCCAGTGCAGCCATACCATGCCCAGGATAAAGTCGTAGTCTGTCAGCTTCAAAATTGTCGCTGGAGCCTCGAACGCCTTTCCACCAATTTCTGCCTCCATATTACAGTGGTCCATGGTAAGGAGCTCAGATTCATCCTGTAGTCGCACCCTCATCTTTGAGCCCGTGAATCGCTCCACTCCTTCCAGTCCTTCTACGAATGTCTCCGACACAAAGGAGTGGGTATCTCCAGTATCGAACAGCGTGCGGGCAAGCTTTCCACTGATGAAGACTATACCTGGGGTGATTAGATGTCTTAGAGTTCTATAATGAGTTTTCTTTCCTCGCTAATCTATCTAGTGCGGTTCTAAGTTTTTAACAACTGAAAGGGAAATTCTATGAAATTAAAGAAGCATTGCAGCATACCTGCTATGACCTGCTCCGGATTCCGAGGCTGCGGAAGGTCCAAAGCATATACCTGCTCCCTTCCCTGTCTACGATCTCCCTCCTGGTATCCACGACCGCGGCCGCGTCCTCGGCCTCCGTAATGCTGAGCTAGTGGGCCACCCTATGATGCTGGAGGTGGTGCCCCCCTCATCGGGAAGTTCCTCTGGATGTGCCCAATCTGATGACAAAGGAAGCACTATGGTGGGGGATACGCCATTCCCTCGGGTCTCGGCATCTCCTGCATCCGAAGATGTTGAGGGGCCAATATCACCTGCTCCCTCAGCTCCTGCTTCACTTCCTGACGAGGCTGGTCCTCTGTCCTTCTCCCCTCTGGTATAGCACCTCATCGCTGGTCATTTCTGACTCTCCGTCCCTGATCCTCTGCTGGACGCTTCCGGCCCCGAAGTGTGTGCCAATCGGCCTCAATCCTCTTTGCCATTTCCAAAATCCGGGAGATAGGCCCGTCAGATACAAACAACAAATCCTCCCTCAAGGGCTCCCGCAGGCCCTTGTAGAACCTCTTGATGTACCCTGCTTCGTCTAGCTGGTAAGAATCTGCATATCGAGCCAGATGGTCGAACTCCCGATGGTACTCCACCACCGTCCGGGTGCTCTGCTTCAGCTGTAAGAACCGCTCTTCCAACACATCCCTGGACGACTGCGGAACGAAATGCTCCAACAGTGTGGCCCTGAACTCTTCCCAGGTAACCTCCGCAACCTCCCTATCGGCAAATGTTGTGTCCAAGAGTGTCTTCCACCACCTCTTGGCATGGGACTCCAGGCAAGAGACAACCAGAGCCACCCTCTCCTCCCAGGGACACTGTATCCCGGTCAGCATCTCGTACATAATATCCAGACACTCTTCTATCCGAACAGCTGACTCTGTCCCCAAGTAGGACGGGGGAGAAAGTCCTCGGAAGATGCTTAACCAGTTGGCCCCCGGATTTGGCTGCGGGACCGGAACCTGTTGGGCCCTGAAAGCCTCCAGAATGGCAGTCAGAGTCTGTCCCATATCTAAATGAAGGAATGGAGTGGGGACCGGTGGAGGTGGTGCAACATCCTGAGCCTGTTGAACTCCACCTTGTGGCGTAGGATGTGCTGGAGGCTGCGTAACAAAAACCCATACTTTAGAAAACATTTAATTTTTTTTACTAAAAGTGGACAATTTATATGTGATCCCCATATGGGCACACCTCTGCTTCCGCTGCTTAGTTTGTCCCCAAACTAAACTCGAGCGGGGGTGACCCAGGGTTAGTGGACTGCTACCTTTTTCAAATCGATGTTCCCTCTGATACAATTGTAAGACACCTTTTTTTTCTTTTTAAACCCGGGGTCTTAGGCCCAGAATCGCCGCTTTGCGGTGACACCTTCACGTCCTGAAGGGTCATCACCACAAGGCGCCGATTCTGCCGGCCAATTTGATCACAGAAAGGTAGAATAAAATGAAGTAAGTAAAAGCAAGTCCACTGAAATAAATCACATATATAGAAATAAAACTCCACGAAGGGAGTGTCCACAGAATAGTATATCAGAGTACTAAAAATACGGGCTTAAGCCCGGTACAACATGTCCTCACTACAAATCACTCATGCGGAAGTAAAAATAGAAACTACTCAAGGTCTAGACTCACGGTCCCGGCTGTATGAACTCCAGAGCTAGACTGCCCCATCTCCAAGCGCACCGGTCTCTGGGGCTGCTCCTCCATGCTGGGCTCCACGATCCCCTAAATGATGCGGTTCGAAAAACGTTAGTCATAAAAACTAAGCCCTATCATCCCCTACCCCTTCCCCCATGGCTCCTAGGTACCAAGTGGAGAGGAAGAAAGGGAAGGACATGAAGGTGGAGAATGAATCAAAATAAAACAGGTGGCAGCGAAACTAATCTAGCAATTCTATAATAAATATGATAGAAACAGATAGTAGGAAAAGTAACCTTAACTTATGTGCGGAAGAGCATAAGCCAAGGGATCTTCTGCAAGGCTCCCATCGTATAAAGTGTCCCATACCACTTATACGTTGGGGTGTCGGTTATCAAACAGCAACATATATATTGAATTTAACCTTAATTTATAAACTTGCCCACACAAGCTTATAGACCAAGGGGTCGTTTTGCAGGTCCTAATGTATAAGCGTCCCATACCACTTATACTTTAGGTGTCAGGGTTAAATGAATCGATTATGCTATGACATGCAAGTGGGTATGATGGAACATGCAAGTGCAACTCACACACCCGACTCTGTGCACACAGACCTTTAGTTCCCTCTTTCGGAGCCGTTACCTCCCAGGATAACTCCGTAGTGACAGACGGAAGCGGTGGGTTGGGCCTCGCCCACCTCTAAACCAGCAAAGCACTATCGGTAAGACCTATCATACGCCTCAATGCTTGGTGCACTAAGCGGACGCCCGCGTACTCTTGCCGGCTAGCGCACCAGACTTAGCTTTGGCGAAGTGTAAAAACCACACTTGTCGAGTCAGCGTATTGGCGTCGGTGTATCGACCCTCCAATACCAAAGACCCACCACCTTAATTTTCATTCCTTTTATGCACATGCAAATTTAATCGTAATCACACAAAAACCGAGCCGAAGCTCCCCGGACCAAAACGTCCGTCTCTTAATAAACCGAGCCGAACCTCCCCGGACCATTCCGTCCGTCTCTTAACCAACCGAGACGAAGCTCCCTTCAATCTTCCTGTGCTAACAGTGTTTGTGAAAGGTGCAACCCTAATTACTATGTTACTCTTTTAAGCTTATTATTACAGTTTACGTTAACCAAGGACTGCCCCAGGTATTCCCCGTGAAGGGCTCTCAAAGGGCACTAGGATCTATGATGGTAGCTGAAGTCCATCGTTCCCATTCGCAAGGCACTTATTGTTATTGGTTGAATTCCCTTACCCATTCCCTTCTCATGTTACGATAGGCTAACCTTGGGTGATTTTTGACCTTCCTCTCTTCGGGGAAGACGATCTTTCGTCAAACCCGAGCACCTCTTAACTCTAGTTAACACCACTTCTCTTTATTCTTCATTTCATTCTATTGCAATATCATCCACATCTATCCTCCCAGACAAAATGGCTAACTCCAACACTATCCCAGATCATGTCCTATTGCAATTTAACAATTTGCTATATGTAGACCAACCTAGACTAAATGTCGAACCAGTTAGGCAATGATCCAATATTCATCCAAATGCCCTAAGTTATTTACTGGAGACTTATCATAATATAATTAGCCTAAATCCAGAATGTGGAAATTTTCCTAATTTATCTGACATTTAATAAATTTCCTCAAAAATTCCAAGGGCTACAGGTTTGAACATGAACTACCCTAAGTTCTCATGCAAGATGTCCAACAAAATTATAATAAATAGTATATTATCTCAATATAGTAAATCCAAAGTATCATAATTTTTCTATCATCAAAAGGGCACTAAAACTATTTTAGCCATAGCTTCTATATTTCGTTATTTGTGAATCAAATAAAGATAATATTCTTCCAAAAATTATAAATAAATTATACTATGTAGCTAAAGCCTTAAAAATAGCATTGGGACACTTTGATAATTTTTCAGTAATAATATCATCCATAATTAATTTCCAAAGCATAGAACCCGTTTTTAATATTTGTGAAGGAAGTACTGGATTTACTAAACTAAAAATTATAAAAAAATTCAAGGGTAACCATTCTGTCCTAAAACATTTACTTCCAATACTTCATGAGATTTCAATGATCAAAAAGATACAAATAATTAAAACATCAATTAGGGCTATAATCAGCTTTACAAATGCAGTGCTGGAAATAAACATCAAAAAATTCCAGTAAAATTTCTATAAATTCTACCCACTCCAAAACTCACTCTACCTAAGTTTCCCAGCATTTAGATAATGTTTAGTGACGGATTGTGCTTAATTAGTATTTTACCCTAAAGCTAAGATTAGGGTTTTGAGGTATCTACCTATCTCAAAATCCTCCAAGATTCCATCCAGATGATTTATATTATGTTAATGTCGACTCTACTGAATCTCAAGACAATATGAGAGCAATTGCCCCCATGTCCTTCACAACCCTCAAAACCCTCCATTTAGGGTTTGAGCTTGGATCCGAGGGTAAACCAACCCCTATTCTCGCCATTTTCTCCAAGTGGGTTATAATAACCCTTCCAAGTCAGTGTCCGAAATATCAGCCCTTGTTGAGGTGATTTGACCGTTCCAACTTCTAGTGCACTTTTTACTCAAAAATGCCTCACTATTGCCTAGTTAAGAATAGGTGACTCCCTATCCAAAACTCATCTCAATGAGTTGAAAATTTGTGCAGAGCTAAGTTTTAAAGCCAGGAACCACTCACCAAAATTTGGGAAGGTTTGGAGGTCATTTGACCACTTAAATAAATTCCTCTAAGTTTATTAAATTAAAACAAAAACTTTAGGAAAAGTATCTCCAAAAATTCTCATTTTTGGACAGCCAATAGATATGGCTAAGGGTAACCCCCTGCCCAATTTTAAAGTCATTTGGACAAAGGAAGAAGAGTGAGCATTCATTTTAGTTTCTGCCCAACTCTAGGTACAGCCCCCATTAAAATGGGTGTTGCGGTCAAACCGCTTACCCAAACGAGTTGAAATTAATTATTAATTAAACTAGACTCGAAGGGCTACAACTTTCGTGACTGGCCATATTTCCTAAAACGGCCTTTAAATGCTTCGGTTTGCAGCATCAAAATAAGCCTATTTTATGTATATTTACCTTATATATTATGCACTTAATTTTCATATTATAATAATGTTTTACTGTTCATCTCCCCTACCAAACAGAACCCGAAACAGAAACTCAGAAAAACCATATTTCCTGTAACCCTTCCGTGATCCGTCTTCGGCCGTCCGGTCACTTACCTAGCATGCCACCACCACCACCACCTCTATTGAGGGGATGGCTATCGGTCGGCGGTGGTTTAGCCGCCGGAGGTGGCGGTTTCCGGGGTACCCGAAAAATATATTTTTCATGGTTTTCCATGAAAACTCAAGATAGGTTCGGCTCCTTTGAGCACGAACTTCATTCCTAAGATCCTAAGATCTACCCATAAGAGAAGAAGTAGAGGAGGACCTTGTTCGCGGTTTGAAGACGAGATGAACGTCGGATTGTCATGGCGCGGTGGTGGACTTCCCGAACTTCTCCTACAACAAGAGCAGAAATCTGAATTCGTTTGGTCTAGAGTGTAACCTTCTCCTCTTTCTCTAAGGGTGCTTTTATAGGTCTCCAAGTGGGGAGGGGAAAGGATGAAACATTCATAGCCGTAAATTCCCTCTCTCTCTCTTAATATTATTTTGGTTATGGTGCAAGGAAGGAAACGGTGGAAGATGAGAAGACTGATCCAGGTTGCGATTTCCTATTGGGTCAACTCTTCCTCATTTTATTAAGTAATCAGAGAAAGAAATGGCTCATAAATACTCCTGCTGTAAATTCCCATAATTAGATTTGATTATGACTTCGGTTACAGAAATTTCCAGCCTGGCTGACATTTTGGCCCTTGTCACCGGCGTGTCACGTAGGTCACGGGCGTGATAGGCCCTTGTGGAAAGTTCTGAGTTCGACGATCGTCTAACTGAGTTCAACGATCGTCGAAGGGGGTCACGCCCTAGGTCACGGGCGTGACACATAGGTCACGGGCGTGACAGGGCCATGATGCAAATTCTGCGCTCGTCGATCGTCTCACTGAGATCGACGATCGTCGAAGGGGGTCACGCCCTAGGTCACGGGCGTGACGGGGACTTGATGCAAATTCTGCCCTCGACGATCATCTCGTGCAGATCGACGATCGTCGAAGGGGGTCACGCCCTAGGTCATGGGCGTGACACGTAGGTCATGGGCATGACAGGCCCGGGTTGCAAAAATCTGCACTCGACGATCGTCTTCATGAGATCGACGATCGTCGAAGGGGTCACGCCCTAGTCACGGGCGTGACGGGTCGGTCACGGACATGACCAACCCGTGACTCCAAGTCTAGGTTGATGGACCTCAATTTTTGGGCTCCCTAAGGTTCTGTCACAACAGACCAACTCTTAGGGGTCTAGTCGGAAATGGGATGTTACACTCGGTCTGCCCATCCGTCTACAGATGGAAGGCTGTGCTGAATTTCAATTTAGTCCCCAGCATCTGCTACACCAACCCCCAATCATTGGACGTAAAACGCCAATCGCGATCACTCACGATGCTGCGGGGCACACCGTGCAGTCTGACTATATTATCCACATATAGTTTCGCCAGTCTCTCCACTGAATCATCCTTCCTATGCGGAATAAAGTGTGACACCTTTGTTAACCGGTCTACGATCACCCAGATGGCGTCGTTCCCCTTCTGCGACCATGGCAAGCCATGAACTAAGTCCATCGATATGTCGTCGAACTTCCACTACGGATTAGGCAAGGATTTCAAGAGTCCTCCTGATGCAGGCCACTATCCGCCAACGAGATAACCTTAGCATTCTATCGCACGAGACGCCTAACACCCACAACGCTAGCCACACAAAGCTCAAACGCAGCGCACTACTATGCAAACTAAACAAGTAAACCAACACGGTAGCCACACCGCCGGAAAGATCGGACAAGCGGCTAGAGGCCGTTATCCTTTCAAGCAAAAGGGACCCACCCGGTCCGGACGAGCGATGTTGTACCAAAGAAGATCTACCCGAAAACACGATCGAGAAACGGTAGATCTCCCCCAACAAAAAGAGCGGGGTTCGCCAAACCCTTTTTCGGAAATAAAGCGTAGTGATGTTGCAACACTTAAAGCAAAACCCACGAAAATCAACGATTCGCAAGCAACGCAAAAATTACTCCAGCCGCTAGAAAAATCAAGAGGGAAACACACCGAAGTGGAGAGATTCGTTACCCAAGTCGGAATGGATGATTCCGACTGTTTTACCAAAAGATCACTCGCCCGCGGTTCCGCCGGAGTTGCACCGAATGGAGTAAGAGATTCCGCCGTCGCCGCGTCACGCCGTCTCCAAGTTCCTCGGAGCTTGAAATACTCCACCTCCACCAACAGGAGGGTAGTCGGCCAAGAGGGAAGGGGGGTGGTGGTCGGCCTTGGAGGTTGGTGGCCGAACGGTTGGGGGAAGAGGTGATCGGGTAAAGGGCGGATTGGGAGGAGGAGATGGCGTGGAGGATGTAGATGGGAAGAGGGAGGAAGGGAAGAGGAAGGGGGGCGGCTTTTGAGAGTGGAGAGAGGGGGGCGGCCGAAGTAGTGAGGAGGAAGAGAGAGAGAGAGGGGGGCGGCTAAGAGGATGAGAAGGAGAGGGATAAGTTTAGGGTTTTCAATTTTCTTCTTCAATACTTCAAAAGGAAACATCCTATGCCTATATATAGGCTTACAACCATCATACGGCTATTAGCAGCCCACAATGAAAAATAAAGCTAATAATGTTTTTTTGTTAAACTTAAAGAGACTAATAAAATGCCTAAACAAGTGGCACAACAAATACGCTAAATAAAATGACATAAATAAAAGATTAAACGGGCTTGAGTCGAGGGCGGAGATTATAACGTCGCCCCGAGTGGGCACCATGGCGACGCGAGTCCTTTGTTGGAGACGAGGGAGGGTCTTCAGCAAGCTGTGGTTCGTCGTCTCCACCAATCCTCCCCCCTTAAAAGGACTCATCACCGATGAGTTGTCCTGCAGATATCGTCGTAGAAGAGCATCGTCCAAGAGCGCGACCTCGGATTCCAGAAGCCAAGAGTCATCCGAGGAGGGGCGGCCACGCCAACGAACCAAGAAACGCCGCACGTCGCCATCCGGAGTGGGAAGTACATCATCCTGTAGAATCCTGTCGGGCAAGAAAGCTGTCCTGGCAAACCTGGGAAAAGCATTAGGCAGTAACGGGGGAAAATCTAATTCATCAACATACGGCGTACCTCCTTTGGAGACCGACGGAACGAGTGATCCCGTACCCCACTCAGTCTTACGCCCAAGAGAATCTGTGGTAGATGTAAACGGAGAGGACGATAATTCTAGCGGCGGAGCAATATATGGCATTAAGTCCGAAACATTAAAAATAGGGGAAATACCCCAATCAGTGGGTAATTCTAAAATAAATGCATTTTCGCCTAACTGCTTTAAGATCTGAAAAGGACCCGCTCGCCGGTCCGCTAACTTTTTTAAGGTGCCCGTAGGCAGCCGTTCAGGGATGAGACGGACCATGACTAAATCGCCGACTTTCAGGGGAGACGCTCGTTTATGTGTGTTGGCATGAACTTGATAGGACGCATAGTGAGCGGTAAGCGTCTCATTAATGTGTTTATGCAGGTCATGGATGTGAGAGGCAAAATCTTGTGCGAATTGGCTTGATTTAAAAGATGGGGGTAACGGAATCAAGTCAAGTGGCACCGGGGCCTTATAGCCATGCACAATTTCATTCGGGGACAGACCCGTGGACCTATTTTTGGAATTATTATATGCCAATTGAGCATGCGGAAGGATAAGATCCCATGTACCCTTGTGGTCTCCCACAAGGCAGCGTAGCAGACTACCCAAACTTCTATTTACAACCTCCGTTTGCCCATCCGTTTGCGGATGGTAGGCCGAAGAAAATAGGAGCTTGGTGCCCATTATCCTCCACAAAGTTTTCCAAAAATAGCTCGTGAACTTGACATCCCTATCAGTAACTATCGATTTTGGTACGCCGCGGTGACCCACTACCTCCTTAAAATAAAGTTGCGCGACATGGGATGCGTCGTTAGTTTTATTGCAAGCGATAAAATAAGCCATCTTGGAGAAACGGTCAACGACAACTAAGATCGAATCGTGACGCCTAAATGTGATCGGAAGGCCTAGAACGAAGTCCATGCTAACGTCTTCCCAAGGCGTCGAAGGGATCGGGAGAGGGGTATAAAGCCCCGCGTTCGTCTTGTTCCCCTTTGCCAACTGGCACGCCCGACAACTCCCCACGATCTTACTAACCATGGTCTTAAGGCCGGGCCAATAAAATTTGTCCTCAACTAACGCGATAGTCTTGTCACGGCCAAAATGGCCTCCCAACCCGCCACTATGCAGTTCCCACACAATGAAGTGACGTAGGGATGAGCGGGGAATACATAGCTTCGAGTGGTTGAAAAGATACCCGTCACGAATGTAAAACGCGGAAATGGTTGTGGGCAGGTTATCCTGAGTGGTGAAGTATATGTCCTTGAAATCGGGACAGTGGGCATATTCGTCCTTAATCCTGTCAAAGCCAACCACCTTAACTTCTAATGTGGATAGTAATAACGTGACACAACTAAGAGCGTCCGCTACGCGATTGAGGGTACCCTTCAGATGCTTAATGATGAATGTGTACTCCTGAAGATAGGAGACCCATTTAGCATGTCGCGGACTCACCTTTGACTGCGAATTGATAAATCGGAGCGCCTCGTGATCGGATAGGATGACGAACTCCTTAGGAAGCAAGTAGTGCTGCCAATGTTGGAGGCATCGGATGACCGCGTAGAATTCCCGATCATAGTTAGAATAGTTCAATTTCGGGCCGGCCAGTTTCTCACTAAAGTATCCCACCGGGTGACCTTCTTGGCTCAATACGCCCCCGATCCCCACTCCCGAGGCGTCACAAGATAATTCAAAAACCTTGGAGAAATCCGGGAGACGCAAGAGGGGGGCCTCGGACATGCGCGCCTTAATTAATTGAAAAGCCTTGGCGGCCGACTTAGTCCAAGAAAACTCACCCTTCTTCATGCACTCGGTTACGGGGGCCATTATGCTACTAAAATTCTTAATAAACCGTCGGTAGAAGGTGGCGAGTCCGTGGAAACTCCGCACATCCCGAATGTTGGCGGGCTCGGGCCAATCCTTTATGGCTTGCACCTTCTTAGGGTCTACATGGATTCCCTTTGAACTAACGATATAACCGAGGAACTCGACGGAAGTCACGTGGAAGGTACATTTTTTAATGTTCACGAATAATTTTTCCGACCTTAACGTGGTTAGGATGATTCTTAAATGCGTCGCATGATCACTCGTGGTGGTGCTAAAGATCAGGATGTCGTCGAAGTACACCACAATGAATTTCCCCATGTAAGGTTGGAAAACATGGGTCATCATCCTAGAAAACGTGCTGGGCGCGTTGGATAGCCCAAACGGCATCACTAACCACTCATAAAGGCCCTCCTTAGATTTAAAGGCGGTCTTCCACTCATCTCCTTCTCGAATTCGGATCTAGTGGTAACCACTCCTAAGGTCCAACTTGGAGAAGATCGTGGCGCCGGCCAACATATCTAACAAATCGTCGAGACGGGGGATGGGGAATCGGTACTTGACAGGGATTTTGTTTATGGCCCGGCTATCCACACACATCCTCCACGTGCCGTCCTTCTTGGGGGCTAGTAAGGCGGGTAGGGCGCAAGGACTCATGCTATGGCGGATAAATCCCTTTCGCAATAATTCCGAGATCTGGGTTTGTAGTTCTAAATGCGCGGACGGATTGAGGCGGTAATGGGGAAGGTTGGGTAGGGAGGAGCCGGGAATGAAGTCGATGGCGTGTTGGATGTCCCGCATGGGGGGTAACTCAGACGGTAGCTCGTCCGGATACACATCCACAAATTCTTCTAGGAGCGACTTCAATGCAGAGGGTAAACTTTCACATATCGTCGCATCGTCCTTGACTTGGAGGCAAACTAAAGCGTAAAGGACTCCGTCCATGAAGGTAGCCCGGGTCAGTTCCTTCCTACCAATAAGACCCAACGCTCTCTTTTCAACGGGGATGACGGTGTCCTTGGACGGGATCGAAGGGTCCTTCGGAGGAGAGGGCTTCAAGACGATGACGCGGCCATTAAACTTGAATTCATAAGTGTTAGCCCGACCATAGTGGGTGACGTCATGGTCAAATAACCAAGGGCGTCCGAGTAAGACGTGACACGCATCCATGGGGATGACATCACACCAAACCGATTCGGTGTAGGCCTTGATGGTGAGGGGAACTAGGCAACGCTTCGCTATGGGGAGGGATGACTTGTTCACCCACGCTACCTTATACGGGTGAGGGTGTGGTTCAGCAACTAGGGACATGCGTTTCACGGCGGCTTCCGACACGACATTCATGCAACTACCGCTATCTATGATCAGCTTACACCATTTTTCACCGCTCTTGAAATTTAACATGAAGATATTTGTCCTATTCCATTCGTCTAACGGCCGCGGGGTGGCCAAAATACATCGCATCACCATCATGTGAGATTCATCGTCCATGTCACTCGGCACGCCGTCCGACTCACTAAAATCACCTGCTTCGTAAGTAAGGTCGTCAGACCCGCCCGCGGCATCTAACAGGGCTAGGGGCTTGGGTTTTGTAGGACAATCACTAGCATAGTGTCCTTGAACCCCGCAAGCAAAACAGGTGACGTTCGCCCTGCTGACTCTTCCTATCGGCACTCTTTCCCCAGTCGGACTCCTATTGTTTTTAGTCGTCACCACAATGGAGGAAGAATCGGAGGACCGATACTTCCCTTTATCCTTATAGCTGGTTGCCGGCGGCGGTCCTAAGATGGACTTGCCCTTTTGGAAAGGACGTGACTTTCCTTTAAGCGCATTGTGCTTTTCGATATCTAACGCAGCGTTGAATGTCACGTGTAAGTCCGTGTGGCCATAACGCAATAGCTTCCCTTGAATATCGGGGTTGAGGCCCTTACGGAACCTAGATAGGGTGACCTCGGGCATTTCCTTCACATCACAACGGACCATCATATCCTTGAGCAAGCTCATGTACTCGGAAACCGACATCGCCCCTTGCTTAAGGGTAGCCAAATCATCGAACATCTGTGTTCGATGGTACGTGGGAACGTATTGCTCGGTCAACCTAGCCTTCATATCTCCCCAACCGATGGGCCTAGCACCGTTCTCAACTCGCAAACGCCTCTCTTCATTCAGCCAAAAGATCTTGGCTCGCCCTAACAATTTCATCCTCGCCACACGCACCTTGTCTCCATCGTTGAGAGCGTACCATTCGAAGTAACACTCAATTTCCAAGACCCAATCTTGGAAGACTTGAGGATCTCCCAACCCATCATAGGAGGGTGGCTTGACTCGGACGGCCCGAGTAAGGTCAAACTCGAAGGGGGCTCGAGGAGCGTATTCCTGCGGGTGATTGGGGTTGGCTTGGTGATCTCCATCCGCTCGTTGGTGAGCGGGGGGATGACGGGGTCCCCCTTGCTGGACACCTAGGGCATGAAGGGCCTCTCTAATGGCCGTCATTTGCTCCGTAAAGTCTTGCCGAAGCTCCTCAATCTCATTGAGGCCACGGACGTTACCCGTTTCGTCGTCCATGGTGGAAGACGATGGGAAATACTCCGTTCCTAGCCTTGTGCGCATGCAACAAGTTGTCAGCCGATTTAGACAAACGAACTATGATTTAATCCCGATAGGAGACTTTAGAAAAAGATTTGTTTTTTTTGATATTTCTACAGGAAAAAATTAGAGGATTATTAAAATAATTTTTTTTGATTTTTTTGCAGAAAATTAAGAAATCTAGGACGCTATTGGCAGACCAAGGAAAAATTTTTTTTGATTTTTTTTTGACACAAAACGCACCCTAACGTGGGAGAAAAAAAAATGGAAGGCAAGAAAGGGGAGGGTGTCAATTAAGAAATTGACACGAACCTCCCTCTGATACCAAATTGATGTAGGCCACTATCCGCCAACGAGATAACCTTAGCGTTCTATCGCACGAGACGCCTAACACCCACAACGCTAGCCACACAAAGCTCAAACGCAGCGCACTACTATGCAAACTAAACAAGTAAACAAACACGGTAGCCACACTGCCGGAAAGATCGGACAAGCGGCTAGAGGCCGTTATCCTTTCAAGCAGAAGGGACCCACCCGGTCCGGACGAGCGATGTTGTACCAAAGAAGATCTACCCGAAAACACGATCGAGAAACGGTAGATCTCCCCCAACAAAAAGAGCGGGGTTCGCCAAACCCTTTTTCGGAAATAAAGCGTAGTGATGTTGCAACACTTAAAGCAAAACCCACGAAAATCAACGATTCGCAAGCAACGCAAAAATTACTCCAGCCGCTAGAAAAATCAAGAGGGAAACACACCGAAGTGGAGAGATTCGTTACCCAAGTCGGAATGGATGATTCCGACTGTTTTACCAAAAGATCACTCGCCCGCGGTTCCGCCGGAGTTGCACCGAATGGAGTAAGAGATTCCGCCGTCGCCGCGTCACGCCGTCTCCAAGTTCCTCGGAGCTTGAAATACTCCACCTCCACCAACAGGAGGGTAGTCGGCCAAGAGGGAAGGGGGGTGGTGGTCGGCCTTGGAGGTTGGTGGCCGAACGGTTGGGGGAAGAGGTGATCGGGTAAAGGGCGGATTGGGAGGAGGAGATGGCGTGGAGGATGTAGATGGGAAGAGGGAGGAAGGGAAGAGGAAGGGGGCGGCTTTTGAGAGTGGAGAGAGGGGGGCGGCCGAAGTAGTGAGGAGGAAGAGAGAGAGAGAGGGGGCGTCTAAGAGGATGAGAAGGAGAGGGATAAGTTTAGGGTTTTCAATTTTCTTCTTCAATACTTCAAAAGGAAACATCCTATGCCTATATATAGGCTTACAACCATCATACGGCTATTAGCAGCCCACAATGAAAAATAAAGCTAATAATGTTTTTTTGTTAAACTTAAAGAGACTAATAAAATGCCTAAACAAGTGGCACAACAAATACGCTAAATAAAATGACATAAATAAAAGATTAAACGGGCTTGAGCCGAGGGCGGAGATTATAACGTCGCCCCGAGTGGGCACCATGGCGACGCGAGTCCTTTGTTGGAGACGAGGGAGGGTCTTCAGCAAGCTGTGGTTCGTCGTCTCCACCACCTCCAAGATTTTGGCACACCGCCTTTACGAAGGCACAGGTTTGACAATTAGCCACAAATAGTGCCACATCCTTCTTGAGCCCTGGCCACCAAAACAGCTTCTTTAGGTCTCGGTACATCTTCGTGCTCCCTGGGTGGATTGAGTACTTCGTATTATGAGCGTCGTACATCAACTTTGCTCGTAGATTTCCCCCGCTTGGGATGCACAAACGATGGTCCTTCCTTAACAGCCCATCCTCAACTAAAAACTAGGAATTTGACCTCTCCAACGCTGCATCCATAAGCTCTTTCATGCTACCATCCAACTCCAATGGCTGCCGAACACGATCAACCAGGTCATACTGAACTTTCGTCCAGTTCAACAAAGCTTTAGCGCTAGTCTTCTTGTCCACACAACAGATCTCCAACGCCTCCAACTCCTGAACTAGCCTCTCATCATGAACTGACAACCAGTTGGCTTGGGAGGGAGCCCTGTGACTCAACGCATCCGTAACTGCATTGCCCTTGCCGGGTACATAATGAATCTTGAACGTATAGTCCCCCAGGAACTCCATCCATCTCCGCTGCCTCATGTTCAGATCCTTCTGATCTAACAGGTACTTCAGGCTCTTATGGTCGGTATAAATATCGACCTTTACGTCGTACAAATAATGTCTCCACAGCTTAAGCGCAAAAATCACGGCCGCCAACTCCAAGTCGTGGACCGAATAATTCCTTTTGTACACTTTCAGCTGACGCGATCCATACACTATTATAATTCCATGCTGCAGCAACACGCAGCCCAAACCACTACCTGAGGCATCACTATAAATCTCAAAGCCCTCGGTCCCACTAAGCGAACTTAGTACTGGTGCCGTGGTCAACCGTCCCTTCAGCTCCTAAAATGCTTGCACGCACTCCTGCGTCCACAAGAACTTCTGATCCTTCCTTGCCAACTTCATGAAAGGTAGCGCTATCCGCGAGAATTTCTCTACGAAGCGCCTGTAATAGCCGGCAAGCCCAAGAAAACTCCGGACTTCCGCTACTGAAGACAACACAGACTACTCCCGTATCACAACAATCTTCGCTGGATCCACCGCTATACCTTCACCACTGACAATATGACCAAGGAATACTACTGAGGGTATCCAGAACTCGCATTTGGAGAATTTTGCATAGAGTTCATTCCTTCTCAGCGTCTCCAAGATTAGATGCAGATGCTTGAAGTGATCTTCTTTGTAGTGCAAGTACACTAATATATCGTCAATAAAGACGATCTCAAAATGGTCTAGGTACTCTCGGAACGTCCTGTTCATCAAATCCAAATACACTGATGGCGCAATCGTTAGTCTAAACGACCGTGAACTCAAAATGCCCATACCTTGTGCTGAATGTCGTCTTCGGAATAACACACTCCCTTATCCTCAGTTGATAATACCCAGACTTCAGATCCAACTTGGAATATACCGACGAGCCGACTAACTGTTCAAAAAGATCATCAATCCTTGGGATCGGGTATTTGTTCTTCTCCGTTAGCTTGTTCAACTCCCTGTAATCGATACACAGCTGCAAACTCCCGTCCATCTTCTTAACAAAGAGGACCGGTGCACTCCAAGGCGACGAGGTTGGACGCACATAACCTTGCTCCATAACCTCTTTTAGTTAAACCTTCAGCTCCGTCATCTCCTTAGGCGTCAACCTATAAGGAGAATGTGACACAGGTTTGGCACCTGGCACAAGCTCGATCGTGAAGTCGATCTCTCGCTATCCTGGGGCTCTAGGAAGATTATCCCTGAACACATAGGGGTACTCACAAACCACGGGGATACTATCCAAAGTGTACTTAGGCATCACAGCCTCCACTAACGTGAATAATAGCTCTGCGCCAACACGAACTGCCTTGACCACCTAAAGAGCAGACATCATCGTCTTGCTCGACCCCTTCAGTCCCGCAAATGTTGTCTTCTTCCCAACACCCATCTTGACCTCCTTACGGTTTAAATAGATACAAGCCTTCTGCTCCAAAATCTAATCCATACCGAAGATAATGTAGAACTCAACTAGCGGCAGCAACAACGCTAGCAAGTCGAACTCTTGACTTCCAATATGAACCTTTATGGCGCAAACTATGTCCGCACGCATCGAACACCCATTCGGGAGCAGCACATCCAATTTGTCCTTCGCCATCAAAGAAGGGACCGCGATGCGCGATATGAAACTTTCGGACAAAAAGGAGTGTGAAACTCCCGTATCGAAAAGTGCTCGTGCTGGACTATCGCCAATCAGAACAAAGCCTATACAAACAGTATTAAGCTAACAAGCACTGGGTAACAGTATTTAAAGCTAACTTGCTATACATTAAACCGTACCTTTCACCACGTCG
Source organism: Platanthera zijinensis (assembly GCA_039513925.1). Lineage (NCBI taxonomy): Eukaryota > Viridiplantae > Streptophyta > Magnoliopsida > Asparagales > Orchidaceae > Platanthera > Platanthera zijinensis. The sequence goes on from CM077087.1 coordinate 183,695,422, forward strand.
GCCTGTTTGATGGCCTCCTGCTGGCCCAAGTTATAGACTCTCAGTTGAGTCGGAGCAAAGTGGGATGCGGTTGACTCCATTGCCTTGCCCTTTTCTTCATAAGTTGCTCCTTGCTTCCTCTTGGACTTCGAACGTCCGCTCCAACAGTCACGGGCGAAATGCCCCAACTTTGCACAAGTCAAACAAGCACCCGGGGTTCGATTGGTTGTTTCCCCCGATGCACCCGATGAAGGGGCTGGACCCGACGTCCTAGCCTTCTTATTCGACCTTCGAAAACAAGACTTTGAAGTCGGCACCTTGAACTCCGACTTCCTGCCACTGGAGTCCTTCTTCTCTTGAACATTCTTCATGTCCTTTTTCAAGGACCGGGCCGAATTGACCAAGGTTAGGAAACCATGCACTATAGGCCCCGAAAGTAGCAATCTCAGGTCATCTCTCAGCCCTTCATAGAAACGGTTTGTCTTGCGCTCCTCATCGGCAAAGGTAGCGCATGCGTATCATCCCAAACGAATGAACTCGTGGAGATACTCGTCCACGGTGCTGTCTCCTTGAACCAACTTTTGAAACACATTTTCCAACGCGATCCTCTGAGCTGAGGGGAGGTATCGAGCCATAAACAACCTCGAAAATTCCTCCATAGAGACATCATCCAATTGCCTTCCCCTCAGGTGGTGTAGCTCCAAGCCTTCCCACCATAGCCTTGTGTCTCCGTCTAGCAAGAACGTCGCAATCGTAGTCTTCTGTTACTCCTCAGTTTCAGTCATTGTCAGCACTCTCTTAATTCTAGAGAGCCAGTCCTCTGCTTGAGTTTGGGTTCCCATCCCGAAGAACACTGGCGGATGGAAACCCATCACATGCTTAAGTTATTTCTCAGTTGCTCTCCGAGGCAACTCTGGCTCCATAATCACATGTTCCACCCTCCTAGGCTCTGCCACTTGGAGCAGGACTTGCTCAACAGTAGGAGCCGGCTGCTGCACCTGCCTCGCAGGCTGTGCATTTATCATTGCAAATACAGCTTCCGCCACCAATCTAATGGTCTCGGCTGAAGGAGGTGTTGCAGGCGCATCATTTGGTGCGCTGCTTGCCTCAGAACCTGGCCGTTCCGACAGTCCAGCACCACTCATTGTCACCTATAATCATGCAAAACACTGATAAGCGACAAAACAATATTGCAAACAGCAATTATAGGAACACGCAGGTTCCTCAAATATGTGTATTTTCATTCCTAAGTGGACATTCATGGGTTCTTTTATTGTAATAACGATGACGAGCACACATGTGCTTACCACCCCTTAAAGTGAATTCGCCCACGAATTCATTTTAAGCTTGATCGAAATCGGTAGTCTGATACCAAATTGTAACACCCCTATCCGTCACATAGCATATAGCAGTAGGTCAGTCCGGGTCCCGACGCCATATACTACAGAAAGACCGGTTGGTTACTTATTGAGACCAATCAACCAATCACAACATCCTACACAGAGCACCTAGCGGAAGAAAATTATTAAGTTGCAAAGATAAAAGAACCCATCCAAGCAAGAATGTCTATTACAAATAACCCATAAGAATGTTTAATACACAAATAATGGCCTTATGGCGTTAAAAAAGTTTGCTTAATAAAAGTGTCTTCCAAACCTCGGCACGTAGGTTGGTCATACACGAGTAAATAAGAAAGACACTCAAAACTCAGGCCTTCGAGGGCTGGCACAGCAACTTGGGCTTTAGCCCTCTATTTACCGCTCGGCTCCACAGCACCTACAAGCAACAATCCACCGCACGGTGGTAAACAAAAGCAATGGTCAGCTATGCTGACAAAATTATAACGATTCCGCCCCCAAACTCGGGGCGGCAAAGCTTCTTCCCTGCACTTGTTAGCCTAGCCAGTCAAATAGAGAATAAGCACAACATCACAGGTGTAGACTAACACGGTCACACACCCCGTGCTCACAGGGCACTTACTCGATGAACCCAATCATAACCGTGGTCTCACCACCATCCCTTTGACGGCAAATCTCGTGAGCAATTTAGTCTTTCCGGTCTAATCCTAAGACTCGCACGACCATGCCAATGGACAGTCCTTTTTTCAGGTATCTGTCACCAAACCACATATCCCAGGGTCCACGTCCACTTGCCCGTTGCTCACACCGCCTAGTCATATTAAGACGTAGGCACGACCAAGTTTCCCTCGGATCCCAAAATTCGATCATACAAGCACATAACCCAGTTATGTTCATGGTTTTCTCCTAGGCCACCAAGATGGCAAAAATGCGATTTCTCCTAGTTTTTCGTGTGCATCTTGGGGTTAATCTCGAAGGATCCCTGCTGCAATCTACCCCGTAGAAACCCGAAAACAACAAATGGTACGGATTCTTCTCCAGCTACTATGCAATGCACATCACCAATCAAGGCCAACTTGTCTGGGTAGGCTTCACACATCATGCCTATGTCTGTACTACGATTCCGGACTCTAACAAGGGGGACTTTACATATCTACCCCAAGGAACACCGCAAACTCGCCGCATACTCGCGTGAGAGGGTTTTCCCATGCAATGGAAGAAGAGCTTCACATGCCCAAGATGAAAAACGTAACCCAAGCATTCTTCCTTGGCGCCATGGAAATCTGTGCGGATGGAAAGCACCGCAATCTCCTTGCCTCCACGGATCCGAAGTTGGCTCGCGATTTGGCGCTCTGAAGCTCCACCGGTGACCGGATCTATCTCTTCCTCTTCCTCTTTGCTCACCCTTCTCTCTAGCTTTTAGAGAGAGATAACCCAAATGGAATGAGTGTTTTCAAAGCCCTATTCCCGGTTTTAACTCATCAGGAACAGCCCTCCACCGTTGGATCCCAAACCAAGGAAATAGAAGACCACGATTCAGCCAACAATTAGAAATCCTGGGCCAAACACGGGTTGCAACACGGCCGTGTTCATGGCCGTGTCACTCATTCGCCATCACCAGGAATTCCTGACCAGAACACGGCTTGTGACACGGCCACCGACACGCCCGTGTCACATGTGATACGCCCGTGTCGGCGCCCGTGTCACGGCCCGTGTGCAAAATCCATGATTCTCCCGAGAAGGACACGGCCATGTGACATGCCCGTGTCACATGCCGTGAGCTAGACACGCCCTGGGACACGCCCGTGTCCCAGGACGTGTAATCTCCTTAGCACAAAACCACTGAATGCCCGAGCAGGACATGCCCGTGTCCCAGGCCTTGTGCCTATACCCGATGATCGCTGATCGCCAAAACGTCGACCACGCGACCCGTGGCCGAACACACCCTTGACACGACCTGGGACACGCCCGTATCCCAGGCCGTGTCACCTGCTCCAAGTCCAAGACTTTGCTTAAAATGTCAACCGTCCCTTTTTTGAGTTTCGGGGTGTTACACGTGTACACCAGGTCACGGGCATGCACACAAGTCACGAGCATGTACTTTAGGCGTGTAGCCCGAGTGGAATGAAGCAATAGTCTGAGGTTCATTTCCAGAAAAATAAACCTTACATGCCCATGGGTCACGGCCGTGTACTAATACACGGGCGTGTACTCTAAGCATGTAACCAAATCTGCCTAAGATTTACCCCTGTCAATGTGCAAGTATAATTCAACTGACATGCCCCCTGTACACGGGCATGTCTCTGGGGCTTGTTCCGCCAAGTCCCGAGAATTCACCGCAGCACGAATTTTCCCCACTCCACTATCATCCCGCAGTTGACACGGCCCTCCTATACGGGCATGTCACTAGGGATTGTAACCTAACTTCTACGCCAGTCACTTCCAGACTTTAATTTCATCCACCAAAATCAACAATACTAACACTCCCCACTTACACAGGCATGTCAGGGGGGCGTGTACTTCCCGAAAAATTCCTATAAATAGTAGCAAGCCCCAAGTGTTTTGGGAGAAGATCTGAGCCTTCTAGAGAGCTGTTTGGAGTTTATTTTTAGTATTTCAACTTAATATTTTCAAGTTTTAATGTTCTTACGATCTCTTTTATCGTATTTGCAATCTTCTTGAAAACTCTATTTGTAATGTCTTTTAGTCCTTTTGGTAACTTCTTTCCAATAAGAAATAACATAGTTTGTTATTCCTTTTCTCTTTCTCTTTCTTGTTATGCATATTCTTAACATTATTTTCATTTCCTACGTTCTTATGGGTAACTAAATCCTTATTAGTACTTGATCGTGATGATCTGAGGACGAGTTGATCAAGTTATGATGTTCTAACATTCATTCTCTTTTTAAAGTATCGTTCTTCGATTTACTCTTAATTCAAGTTTAGCGGGACTATATTACTGATATATAGTTTCTGTTTAAGTTTTCATTCTTAGCTAGCCGAGAGGCTTGTAGTTTTAATTGATCACCCAAGAGAAAAGAGAGTTTAATGCACCTCTTGAGATAAAATGATGTAAATCTCCCAGATTGGATCAAAACCAATAGCGGGGTTCACCACTTAAGTCAAGCTTTAGGAATCTGAATACGGGACGAGAGTTAAGGTGGATCTTACTAAACTCAGTTGAGCAAGTCTTTGAGAGGAGCGTGTTCAAGCTTCGATAAACTCCAAGGTCAAGCTGTCGTTTACTTTATTTAGATTTTGTTTGTTATTGCATTTTGATTAGATTCTGCCGATGTGATTCAAAATCGAGTATTAGTCTTCTCTCCATAAATTTGAACCCCCTTTTATAACGTGAAATTTTGTTAAGTAAATCAACCCAAAACAATCATTTGATAAATTATGGTAACTCCTCAAAGTAGAAGTAATCAATCGTCCCTGCGAAATACGACCTTGATATTGAGCTTCAATATCCTATTCTATAAACAATAAGGTATACTTTCCTTTATCGATTATAGTTTCGGAGTACATCATCTTCATTTTCATCTTCTCACTTTCATAAAAAACCTCTGTGATCTCCTGTATCACATATTAAGTTGTATCAGCTGGAATGTCTTCAAAGTGAGAGCAACTACTTGTACAGTCCTTGCTGCAGGTTTCAAGGACCTAAAAACCTGAGCACTCATATCTCTTGTAGTCTCTTCAGATGTGTCAGGCACTTGAGGGTCATGAAGTTTTTCTTCTCTGCTTTTAGAAGAGCTGCTTCTAGTGCTTTCTTCAGTGATTATTACTGCCTTCTTAGAGTCCATTCTTCTCATATGATGGATCTTTATTCTTAACCTCACATTGAGGATCCTTGGAACAAAAACATGCAAGTATAAGGACAGAATTCTTCCTAGGTTTTGTTGTTGCGAAAAATGCGAACTTCCGCTAGATTGCTTGAGAGTGGAGCACGATTGATCCGGGATGCGAGGATAGAGGAGAGGAGGATATTGAAGGATGCTGAGATAGCAAGGATTGTTGATCCGAGTGCGAAGATAGCTGGGAGGTTGACTAGGAACTGTCGGGCAGACGATTACTTTGACGGTTAGGATTGACTGTTGAGAACGAGAGAAGGGAAAAGAGAGGGGCCTCTTGCAGTGGCAATAACAGAGTTCGCCTACCGCGGCTTAAATGTCACTCCTGAGACGGGCTTTTCTTTGATTATGAATCGAGATTACAGCTTGATATTGCACCTTTACATGGAAAGCAAATAAAGTGTACAAAGAGGGAAGCTGGCGGCTAGAGGGAAGAGGGTGCCAAAGGCCGCACAATTTGACAAAGCAGGTCGGCAGACCGCGTGGAAGGCTGATCCCATAGTTCGCTACTCAAGGCCGAGTGGACTGCGCGATCAAGCTAAGAGGACGGCTGAGGTTACTGAAGCCAAGGCAGGCCGAAAGGGCTTGACCGTGGAGGCCGCGTGGACTAAAACTTGGAGTCTGTAGGTTATGATACCTTGACTGACAGTTGTGTCGTTCATGTCTGAATGAGAGGTATAGGGGCCTATTTATAGGCTTGGGCCGGAGACGGTCCTGGTAACGTTACCCCCAGTAGGGCGGTGAGCTTTGACCGAGTCCGCGACATGTTGTGAGCTGGAGGAGCAGCCCGCCATCTTCTAGCAATCTGAGTAATGAGTCTGCCTTTATTGCTGGATGGAGAAAGATCGCCACCTTCTAGCGGGCTGGAGTTGAGTCCGTGCTGTATCATGCGGTCTGGTGATGGGTTGTCGATAGTGGTGCCGTCCACCCTCCTTGGGCGGACTGAGACCGCGTCTGCCCACTATAGGAGGACTGAAGGGTTGGTCGTTGACTTGGCAACCTGGCGGACTGAAGGAGCAGATCGCCTCTACTACTGAAGTCCTCCTCCTATTAGATGGACGCTTGTCGGCTCTGCTGTTAGGCAACCGGAGGCAGGACGCCATTCCAACTATGCGGCGAGCTGGCAGGCTGAAGATGGAGTCTGCCCCTGCTGGAGTAGAGAGTACTGCGCGGTTAGCCGCGCGGCTTGAGGAGATGAAATTCAGAAGCAGTCCGCACACTCGCAGACTACAGCTACTGCGTGACCTGGGAGGTCAGACAGGTGAGACCGCCGTAGCCGCGCGGCCTGAGCGGATAGAAAGGTCTATCTGCCTGGCCTAAAGAGATGGATGAGACAGGCCGCGACCTCTAGGGGGAACCTGAAGAAGGCCGCGACTTACGAGTTGGCTATCTTGGGAGTGATTGCCGATTTTAGGGTTAACATTATCCCCACACTTTTTAAAATCCCGAAGGGAATTAAAAAAAGTAGGAGATCCACGAAAATGGTGATCCTCCCCTCGAAAGAACAAAAGGAAAGGAGAGATAAAACATGATGTCTCTCCCCATAAAAGGTTTGCAATTGCCTACCTTTTTTCCTGTAAAGGAAAAGTTAATGCAGGTGAATAGAGGCATATCTTATGTGTACTTGAGTTGCTTTTGGAAAATAAAGAAGACGTGAATGTCTTCCATTGAGCTCTACAAAAAGAAAGGTGAGGGGAAATCATAAAAGAATAATAACTTGCAAGTACCTAAAGGAAAATTTCAAGCACCTGTTAATCTATGCAAAAGAAGAGTAAGAAGCAGATATGAAAGAAAACTAAGTTACAAGTACCTGAAGGGAACTTGCAAATATCTGCTAATCACTGCAAAAGAAGAGTGAGTAGCAGATATGAAAGAAAACTAAGTTGCAAGTACCTAAAGAGTACTTGCAAATATCTGCTAATCTCTAAAAAAGAAGAGTGAGTAGCAGATATGAAAGAAGAGTAAGTTGCAAGTACTTGAAGGGAACTATCAAATATCTGCTAATCTCTGTAAAAAGAAGAGTAAGCAGCAGATATGAAAGGAAAAAAGTTACAAGTACCTGAAGGGGACTTGAAAATATCTGCTAATCTCTGCAAGAAAAGAGTAAGCAACAAATATGATAGAAAAGTAAGTTGTAAGTACCTAAAAGGAACTTGCAAATATCTGTTAATCTCTGCAAAAAGAGAGTAAGAAGCAGATATGTAAGAAAATTAACTCGAGTACCTGAGGAGTTTATGGATAAATCTTCTGCTAAAAGCTATTGCGATAAGTTAGATATGATTAGATTGCAGAAGGAACTCCATGAAATGCTACTATTGACTGAGTAGGAAAAATCAAGTAGAGATCAAGCCACAACAATAAGCTTCTTGCTTGGTCAGATATGATATCCCAATATAAAATCCTAATCAGTAAGATGAAAGCACTAACTAGACTTCAGCTGAAAGAGAACCGGATTCTCTGATTATCAATTAGTGCAAGAAAAATCCAATAAGAGTAACAGAGAGCTTGTCAACCATCATCTAATAGAGCTTCATACAAGCCGAGTATATAAGATGGACATAAGCAAAAAAGATGTTGTCAATCCTTTGGATAGGTCGGATTTAATTGTTAACCTGTAAAAAGGTTGCTGTTAAAAAGAGGTCTACACTCAAAGATGACCAAAAAAGGTTGGATGCGCCTCAGGTGTTCCCCGAGGGCCTTACACATCGCTTGCCTACGAAAGGTCATCAAGAGTGTAGTCCTACCTATAGCAGACTAGCCGCATTCCCTTGAAAGGGCACAAAAGGGAGACATGCACAAAATCCTAAGAAGGAATGGTAGATACACTGCTCATGCCTCGAGTTACAAACAATGCTGATCAGTTAGAAAAGGTGCGCCAAGTGGTCTATTGCTCGTCTTTGGAAAGATCATAAACATTGTGGGCCCCGCGAAAGCACGGATTGAGAGTACCATAGAGTATTCGACCATTACAGTCATGAGATGATCGAACAGATAAGGCTACACTTTGTCTCCATTACTTGTCCAGCAAAGATCATATTAACTTTAATGTATCCCAAGCAAAGCACAGCAGAGCTAACACACTAAGACCTTTCTTGATACACACTGTGTGTTTGATACCATCTAGGATCTGATGCCCTGAAGTCCGCCATCATAGATTGAGCGGCACCCACTGCACATACGCGAACACTCCCCACTGTATGTGGTCATCATGGTCTTATGCCCGAGAATAATGAATGGAGGGAACAACAAGACTAGGTGATATCTCAGTGGTTTAGCGATCCCTTTGGCAAAGAGAAAAAAGAGGAGGCACTCCAAAATGGGGAAATGTGTCAGTATGAGATATCTGACGTAAAATTTATTGAAAAGAAATGAAAGAACACTTAGAAGTGTTTTAGAGAAAAATGTTCGAAGAATGAAAAGTAAAAGCAACCGGCCATGGTTGTGAGAAACTTTGGGGACTTTGATGTCCTCCTTTTGCTCAGAATAACAATCTAAAAGTTCCTTCAACGTTTGCATCGATGGTTTCATAGATGTCGATGTTATTGACTTGGTTTGTTCATTCGAGCCCAGAGAGGGATTCTCTACTTCTTTTCCCATTGAAGTAGATGGATCAGAATGATCACTCTTCAGGAATAGTCCACAGAATTTGCCTAGCTTCAGCATTTTTTCTACCATCTAGCGAAGAGCTCGACAATTTTTGGTTGAATGTCCTTTCTCTCTATGAAATTCGCAGAACAAATTCGAATCTTTTGATCTTTGATCTGAAGGTTGGTAAGGTCTTTTATAGTTATCCTTTGCCTTCATGACTTGGCCTACTTCCTACATGGTTGCATCCAGTTTGGACTCAAACAAGTCTTCATCCTATTGTTGATAAACTGAAGCTGCTTGCGGAGCTTGTGCTGGATAAGCAGGTGGGGCTGGCAATAACAATCTTTGATCTTGGAAGTGATCCTGGCCCGGGAAGGGGTGTCGATGATGTTGAAATTTTTTCCCTTCCTTGATTGAAAATCTTTCCGATGAGACCTCGGGGGTTGCTTGTATGAAGAATAATCTTTCTCTATTATAAGCCTGGAGATGAAGCTGGGATTACTCTTTTCACCTCAAATATATGGGTTAGCCAGGCTAATCATCTCCTGGTATGTCCTCGGCTCTCGGACATTAGCTTTGAATTATAGTGACCCTTCTCTTAAACCACTTATTAGAGCAACTCGGTACATTTCTTGATCGATATTCACGACGTCCAGAATCTCTCTCTGAAAGTGATCCAGGAAATGAGGCTATGTCTCATTCTAACGCTACCCGATCTCAAAGAGGGCTTCAGGACTGCTCTTCCTATTTGAAGAGGTAGAAAATCTAAGCAAGAGCTCCCTCCGCAGATCAGCAAAGGAAGCGATTGACTGAGGACGTAATCCATAAAACCACCCTCTTGACTGTCAATCAAAGTATGTTACGAGGAGCTTGCACTTGGTAGCATCTGTAAGGGTCCTGAGAGCGATGGTTGACTCAAAGTTTTGAAGGTGTGCTGATGGGTCAGACTCTCAAGTGTAAATTGTCAACCGCGGCTCTTTGAAGTTAACTGGAGTTGGTTCCTGCCGAACATTCTCTGAAAATGATTATAGATCTTCTTGCTCTCCTAGAACATAAGGAAAAAAGGGGGCATAAGCTGTATCTAAAAAAAGGAGTAGGAGGATAGAGAGGAAAAGCTACTACGGGAGGAGAAAAGGGAGCTAAAGAGTAGGGATGACTTCCCTGAAAATTCAGAAATCTTGCTGGAATTCGCCGGGCAACTTCCTAGAAGAAGTTTTGACGAGTAGCAAACTCATCATTTTGAGACAGCAAAGGAGCTGCGGCCTGTCCTTGTGGGTAGGTTGGTGGGTAAACATGAAGATAGACCGACGGATAGGCCGGTTGATAAGCTTGCGGAGTCTCCAATGCTGGTGTTGGTTTGACTGGAAGAACTGGTGCTACTGCAGATTGAATTTCTAATCGCTGTGTGATAGCTGCTAGAGTGCGATTGATTGCTTGAAACTGTTGGGTAGTTTCTCTACGCGATTTCTCCAAGGCTTCCCATAGAGGAACTTCATTAGGACTTGAAGGAGCAAGGTTCTCGGCTTGTTGATGGTTTAACATGAGTAACTGTCGATTTCACTATTTATTCGAGATCTGAAAGTCGCATGTTAATGTTGATGCGAAAAATGTGAACTTCCGCTAGCTTGCTCGAGAGTGGAGCACGATCGATCCAGGATGCGGGGATAAAGGAGAGGAGGATGTTGAAGGAGGCGGGGATAAAAAAGATGGTTGATCCGAGTGCGGAGATAGTCGGGAGGTTGATTAGGAACTGTCGAACAGACGGTTACTTTGACGGTTAGGATTAAGAGTTGAGACCGAGAGAGGGGAAAAGAGAGGGGGTCACTTGCAGCGGAAATAACATAGTTTGCCCGCTACAACTTAAATGCCACTCTTGCGACGAGCTTTCCTTTGATTATGAATCGAGATTACAGCTTGAGATTGCACCTTTATATGGAAAGCAAATAAAGGGTACAAAAAGGGAAGCTAGTGGCTAGAGAGAAGTGGGTGCCAAATGCCACGCGATTTGACAAAGCAGGTCGGCAGACCGCGCGGAAGAATGATCCCATAGTTCGCTACTCAAGGCCGAGCGGACAGCGCGATGAGGCTGAGAAAACAACTGAGGTTGTTGAAGCCAAAGCAGGCCACAAGGGCATGACCGTGGAGGCTACGCGGAAAAAAACTTGGAGTCTACAGGTTCTAATTCCTTGGCTGACTACTGTGTTGTTCGTATATGAATGAGAGGTATGGGGGCCTATTAATAGGCTCGACCGAAGATGGTCCTTGTAATGTTACCCCTGGTAGGGCGGTGAGCTTTGACCGAGTCCGAGACATGATGTGGACTGAAGAGGCAGGTAAGCCTCTACTGGCGAGATGGAGGAGTTGGCCGCCATCTTCTGGCGGACTGAGTAATGAGTCTGTCTCTGCTTCTGGATGGAGCAAGTTCGCCACCTTTTGGCAGGCTGGAGTTGAGTCTGCGCTGTGTCATGCGGTCTGGTGAAGGGTTGTCGGTCCTGCTGCCATCCACCTCATTGTGCGGACTAAGACTGAGTCCGCCCACTGCAAGAGTACTAAAGGGGTTGTTGTCGACTTGGAGACCAGGCGGACTGAAGGAGCAGGTCGCCTCTGCTGCTGAAGTCTGCCTCCTGTTGGATGGACGCTTGTCGTCTCTACTGTCTGGCGACCTAAAGGCACGTTGCCATTTCTGCTATGTGGTGAGCTGGAGGACTGAAGATGGAGTCTACCCCTACTGGAGTAGAGAGTTTGAAAGAAAAAGGATATGTCTTATTTTACTCTAAATATATATATATATATATGTTATATAAAGGAATAGGCACAACATAAAAATATGGAAAGCAAAGCAAGCAATCCAGATGACACAAGGATTATAGTGGTTCCCCAAAACTGGGTACATCCACTCTTCTACCACCCGGGTAAGAATCCACTAACAGGATTTTGATCAGGAGCCCTGCCACCACAGGGTTTTGCTCAGGTGCCCTGTCACCATAATATCTATTTTCTAAGGGAGATATAGCAACCCTTTGAACTTTTGATAAGGTGCCCAAAAACTAACACAAGTCTTTTGTTAAGCAGACTTGAAAACCAGAGGCTAACCTTCTAAGGGAGTTAAAACCCTTTTTACAGTAGGAAAGTAAAATGATGTTGTCTTCTCTTTCTCAAACAACTGAGAAGACTTATTGGATCTTGATGTTTTCAAATCTCCCCCTGAGTTGTAGAGTAGTTCAGGAGTGGAAGCTTTGCTTCAGGGTGTAGGCCTTCAGTATGCTTGAAGATCTTAAGAAGTGAAAGTGTAAAGTTGTCAACCTAAATCACCTAGAGGGTGGTGAATAGGTGAATCGTGCGTCTATTTGCGGAATAAAAATCTTAACAATCTTGCATAAGAATTCAAGCAATCACAGAAGACAAGAAGATTTATAGTGGTTCCCCAATCTTGGGTACGTCCACTTTACCTCACCGATCTAACAAATCACTAGACTCGGCTACTCCACTATCTCGGATTGAAAACAATCCTACGTCTCGGAACAAAGTTCCTACAAACTCGATCCAAATGGATCTACACTCGAAAGATAAAAACTTCCTACAACTCGGAGAGCAACGCTCCTACACTCGGAGAAAATCTCCTACAAAAATAACAAAGAGATTTGGAAATACAAACGTAGTAATTTCTCAGATCTGGAAATATACAAGTCTCTAGGTCTTCTTCTTAAACTTTGCGGCTCTTTCAGAAATGGTTGAAGAAGACGTGTAGATCTGACCTGAGAAAGCTTTGACCTACTCGATCAAGGAGAGGATGAGGATCCCTTAAACAGCCAGTCCTTCTTGATCTAAAAGAGAAAACTCGATCTACTCGTGAGCAGCGGCGGCTTCAGAGTTTGTTCCTTTCCTTTTTTGAGGGAGAGACGACCGATCCAAAAAATTTCAAAGGTACGGACTACCGCTTCTTGTTATTGTTAGGGTTTGGTCTTAATGATACGTCCTTATATAGAATTACCCCTAACGGTTAGAAAAGACATTAATCACGACACATGGATCAATCACATCAAGTTATTTGAAAATCCAGCCGATCTGGACTTAAACAATTTTCTGAAAAATTTGACCTGCAGTTCTTGAGAAGTAATATTAGTTCTCGAGAACTAGTTTGATTTCTCGAGAACTATATTGTCTGGAACTAAATATAGTTTTTGAGACTTAAGAGCTAATACTTCTCGAGACCAATCTGGACTTCTTGAGAACCATAAGTTGACTTCTCGAGAACTATGAAGCTAAGCTTCTCGAGAACTATAAGGACTTCTCGAGAACTACTTTGGACTTCTCGAGAACTAAAAGAACTTCTCGAGAACTACACTATACTTCTCGAGAGTTCGGACTTAGATAAATTCTTGAAGCTGTCAGGACTTCTCGAGAACTAAAAGCTGGGACATCTCGAGAACTTTGAAGCTAAGCTTCTCGAGAAATTAAGGACTTCTCGAGAACTACACTGCTGCTTCTCGAGAACTATAGAATGCTTCTCGAGAACAAAGAGGCACTTCTCGAGAAGTGGACTTAGAGAATTTTCTTAACTTAAAGAGAATTTCTCCTAGTCCTGTCTTCATCCCATGCTCCAAGTGGTTGAACATAAAGTGTATCCCAATTGAGAGGCTACACATGAGTCAACACCTTGTATCACACAGTGAGGGATTATACTGTATGTTCATGTGTTCCTGACCAACTATAGACTGACATTTGTCTACACTTAGCACTGAGAATCTGCAAACACACAACTAGAACAAGGATATCTAATACAACTTAATTCATCTTAGTTCAAGGGTGACTTCAAGAAAATCTGGGTTATTGTGGATGTAATACCCAACAATCTCCACCTATTTGTAAAAGTCAGAACCCTCTACACTAAGGTGAATTATTACAATAAAGAAAGAACTGGAAATGAATAATTCAATCTAAGTGCAATAAGAGATTAATTGAACACACAATTAGGTAAAACTAGAAATTGTATATATGTAATGTTTTTGATTTTTTAATCAATAACCATTTCATAAAAATTCTCAAAAACATATCAACAAGAATTCATTCTTTGCCATGTTGTTGCCTGTCCTGCTTCTCCTGCTGTCTCCTCTGATAACTGAAGGGCTTTGGATAGTACCTTGGAGGCTTTGGGGGAGCTTTAGGGTTATTCTTGCCATACTCTCTATCATATATTCTTCTCTTGGTCATGGACTTCTCATATAATTCCCACTCAGAGGAACCGTGTGGAGATTCCTGCTTTCATTAAAGTCCATGACTAATTTGAGAGTATCAAGTATTAATGCTTTAGAAGTAGGACTCTAGACTTCTGCAAACTCTTGGGCTTTCGTTTTCTCTGAGTATGGCTTGGGGGCACTTCTGCTTGCAGACGGGCCTTCTCCATACTTCCTTTTCTTGGGGATGTGAATTTCAGCTAGATCTTGAGGAATATCATCATCCCAAACTTAAGAATAGGAAGCAAGAGGAGGTACCTTGTCTTCTGGCCTTGGAGAAAAGGTGGGCATTTGAGATTGAGGCATCTGGCTGGATTCTCCTTCAGCAAGGGGGTTGAGGTTATGAGGAATGATATTGGGATCAACCTGAAATTCAGGGAAAATTTGGTTGTGCATCCATACTGATGTGTCATAGGTATGAAATTTCAATGATTGAATTTGTTCTAAAACATTCTTATTGATTTCACCTATCTTATCAGACCAGGCTTTGTTTGCAGCTTCAGTAAAATGTTTAACAAGTTTTTCAACATATTCTTTTACCAGGCTCTCCCCCTTTCTGAATTCTACACATAGGGTATTTATGAAATCTTCTTTGAAAGTTCCCACTTCTTCACAGATTTTCATGACATGTTTTTCAGCTTGCTTGTCTAACTGTATTTGGTTATTGGCCAGAGTTACAGATTGTTCCATTACCTGACCAATACTAGTAATGGTGTGATCTATGGATTTGCCACCAATCTGAAACATACTTTTGAGAGAGTCAGTGTTATGTTGTATTTGAGCAAATCCTCCGCTCATTTCTTTTTCCAGAGCAATCACGTTGTCTTGAACAATTTTCAGAGAGTCATCAAAATGTTTCCTTTGTTCAACTAGTAATATTTCAATCTTACTCAAATTGTCAGAAGAGAGATGGGCATCAGCAGCAGTAACAGAAGTAACAGCAACAGCAGAGGTACTTGGGGGTGGAGGAGGAGCTGCCCAGGGAGGGATCTCTTCCACTACCACAGAGCTCTTGGCTCTTACAGTATGAAGGACTGCATCAGCCTCCTCATAAACAATTCTGGGGAGGGAGAAGTCAAGGTTCTTGAGAGGGGCTTCCACCTCTTAAGGTTCTGGCACATCCTCTTTAGAGAGAAGGATGGTCTCTTGTGTTGAAGTGTGTTCAGCTGGAGTAGAATCTTTCCTTGGAGAGGGAGAAGGAGTTGGAGCTGGAGTAGCTTGGGGTGAGGATGGTGGAGATGGTTCTTTTTATAGTTCTACAGTGATTTCTGTGTTTAGGAGAGGAAGTGGTTCATCTGAAGTGAGTTCTTCAATCATACTATCAATTTCTTCAGCTGTGTTCTTTAGGGTTTCCTGTACTTGAACATCTGAGAGGGTGGCATTTAGAAGATCTACCATTAGGCTTTTGAGAGGAGATCTCACTGAGGGAGGAGGAGAAGTAATCCTATCATCTTGAGTAGAGAGTGCAGGCTCCCCCTCAGTTGCTGCACCAGAAGTTTTAACAACATCATGTGAAGGAGGAGATGGGGTCCTGACCTCTGAGGCAAAAGCTGCAAGTTATTTAGCTAACTGCTTGGGATTCTTCAGCTTTAATTCCCATCTTTGGATGGAGGCCAATGAAATCTTTTTCAGGTGATGGATCTGAGTACCTTTAGAGGTATTGAAGGTGACAGGATTGATCTCACGCAGCAACAAAGAAATTATCCTTGTAAACTTGGGATCCTGGATACTGTCCCTGATCATATCAAATAACATCATTCCATATTGGAATTTCTTCTTGCATATAACAGCTGTCATGACATCAAATAGGTCATTGGTTATAAAACCAATGGACCCTGTTCTACACCAAAAAATCTTTCCAAGTATGTCTACCAGAAGCTTGCCTACATCATTCAAGGCATTCCTCCTTAATGTGATGACATCCACAGAAACTCCACAGAAAGAGCAAGTTTTGTAAGAATCTTCAGTTGTTAGGTCATCCTCTTCATCCACAACAGGATGCTTTAGGAGCTTTGAAACTATGGTTTTGTTCAACTTGATTTTGATCCCCCTGACTTTATATTTCAAAACTGTACCATTTCTCCTTACCTTGGCATTCCTGAAGAATTCCTCTACATCTAGAAATAAATTCTTGCAGGGTTCTGAAAGAACAAACATCAGATCGGCTATTTCCAGGAGAAGGATCAAGTTCTTGATGTCATCAGAAATGTCTGCAATCCCTGCGACGACGAGTTCAATGCCGACTCCTATTTTCGAACTCTGTGCTATGGACTCTGTCGGCGATGACGGACGAAGCACAAGATGATGGCTGCGACGAAGCTTTCTATCGGCGGAAGCCGAAGAGTTTTCGAGAAGACTGGTGTCGAAATGGAGGTTGATTTAGGATTTCTAAGATATTATATATATATAACCCTAGTAGTGTCAATTAAGTGTCTAATTAATCTAGGATTAGGGCTGAAATCAAGCAGGTTTTCGAAATAGAGGAAATTAATCAGAAATCGAAAAAGAACAAGCATTTCTCGAGAGGTGGGGTTAGTTCTCGAGAACTGTCAGAGGACTTCTCGAGAACTTGAGAAACTTCTCGAGAGACAGATCAAAGTTCTTGAGAAGTAGTCTGAGTTTTCGAGAATTAGTACTTTACTTTTCGAGATGTAGACTGAGTTTTCGAGAACTACCTTCCTCGTGAGAAATTTCTGAGCTTTTTGAAGTATCCTCGATTCTTGAGCTTTGAAGTGATTTCCTGTGACTTATCCTTCTTTGTTCAACATCCCAAGTTCAGTTTTGAAGAAATTGAACTTGGTCTCATCCAGCGATTTCGTGAAAATATCTGCAACATGCCGATCTGTTGGCATGTACTATAAATCCACATACCTTTGCTCCACATGCTCCCGGATGAAATGATATCTGAGCTCGATGTGATTTGTCCGGATGTGCGATACTGGGTTGTTTGCGATTGCGCTGGAGGAGTCGCAGAACAATGGAATGTCTTTGACCTTCATATTGTAGTCTTCTAGCTGGTTCTTTAGCCAAAGCAAGTGTGTACAACAACTGCTGGCAGAAATGTATTCTAACTCGGCCGTTGAGATTGCGACACAATTTTGATTTTTGTTGCTCCATGAGATAAGCCTTCTTCCAAGGAACTGACACGTCCCGAAAGTGCTTTTCCTGTCATATTTGCTACTTGCAAAGTCTGCATTTGAAAAGCCAATTAGTTCGCTGTCATTACTTCTTGGGTACCATAAGCCAAGATTCGGTGTACCTTTAAGGTATCTCAAAATCCGCTTTGCAGTAGCATAGTGAGATTCCTTACAGTTCACTTGGAATCTAGCACAGACACATATAGAGAACATTATGTCTGGTCTACTGGCAGTAAGGTAGAGCAAGGATACGACTATGCTTCTGTACTTGGTTTCATCAAAAGGTTTCCCTTTCTCATCCTGGTCTAGAGACATAGCTGAGGCCATTGGAGTCCTCATAGAGGTTGCACTCTCCATTTCGAATGTCTTAATAAACTCCTTGGTTAACTTCGTCTGTGAGATGAAAATTCCATCTTCAGATTGTTTCACCTGAATTCCTAAGAAATACTTCAGCTCTCCCATACTACTCATTTCAAACTTCCCTTGCATAAGTTTAGAAAACTTTTTGCAGAGGTTGTCATTTGTAGAGCCAAAAATAATGTCGTCGACATAGATTTGCACTAGCAAAATCTTGCCTTTAATTTCCCTAAGAAATAATGTCTTATTTATCTTTCCCCTTGTGGACTTGTTCTCGAGGAGAAAGGTAGATAGCGTTTCGTACCAAGCTCAAGGAGCTTGTTTCAAACCGTACAACGCTTTTGTTAACAAATAAACATACTCAGGAAAGTTAGGATCAACAAAACCTGGGGGCTATTCCACGTACACTTCTTCCTTTATGTCACCATTTAGGAAGGCGGACTTCACGTCCATTCGGTAGACAGTGAAGCCCTTCAGTGCAGCATAAGCTAGGAATAGTCTGATGGTCTCTAGCCTTGCCACTGGAGCGTATGTTTGGTCAAAGTAGATCCCTTCTTCTTGACGATATCCTTTGGAGACGAGTCTGGCCTTGTTCTTTATGATTGTTCCATCCTCGTCCAACTTGTTCCGGTAGAACCATTTCGTTCTGATGACATTCTTACCTTTGGGTCTAGGAACTAGTTTCCAAACTTTGCATTGCTTGAACTGGTTCAGTTCTTCTTCCATGGATAAGATCCATGATGCGTCTGAGTTGGATTCCTCAAACTTCTTTGGTTCAACATGCGAGAGAAAACTTAAATATAAATTCTCGTTAGTTGTACCTCGACAAGTTCCTACACCATCCTAGGGATCTCCTATGATCTGGTCCAATGGATGATCCTTCAGATGTCTTAGCTCTAGGTTTCTGGCATCTAGAACTTCATCAGCCACTGGAGTGACTTCATCAACTTGGATGTTTTCCTCATCTTGATCATCTGCTTCTCCAATGGGGGTTGGAGTAGTGATCTTGAGGAACTTTTCTCATTCACCTTCAGTCGATTCATCCAAGCTGATCACTTTAATCCTTATACCTTCATCTTCAACAAGCACACTAGAAGATTTGCATTGCAGCAAGCTCGTCTCATCAAATACAACATGTATGGATTCCTTTACAACCAGAGTTTTTCCATTGAAAATCCTGTATGCCTTACTATGGCTACTATATCCTACAAAAATACCTTCAAAACTTTTCTCACCAAACTTGGTAGTATGATACTTACCATTGTTAAGTACGAAGCATTTACAGCCAAAAATTCTAAAATATGATAGAGTCGGTTTCCTGCCTTTTAGAAGTTCATAAGGTGTCTTATCATGATTCTTGTTTTCTAAGGCTCGATTTTGCACGTGACATGCAGTGTTGACGGCTTCAGCCCAGAAGTATTCCGGTAGTGAAGCGTCACTCAACATGGTCCTGCATGCCTCTATGAGTGTTCTATTTCTTCTCTCAGCTACATCATTTTGTTGTGGAGTACGAGGAGAGGAAAATTCATGAAAGATACCAAAGTTTTCACAAAATTCTGTCATGTCCCCAGACTTGAACTCCATTCCATTGTCACTTCTAATTTTAACTACGGAACAATTGTATTCATTCTGGACCTGCCTGACAAAATTTGTAAAGATATCGAAGGTATCTGACTTTTGTTTCAGAAAGAACACCCACGCAAAGCGTGAGGGGTCATAAACAATTACCAACGTATAATCCTTACCTCCTAAGCTTCTAATTTGCAGTGGACCGAACAAGTACATATGAAGTAGGTGTAAACACCTATTAGAGTTTTTGCCTATGATGCTTTTAAAGGTAGCCCCTGTTTTCTTGCCTTTTACGCATGCATGACAAGGTCTCTCTTTGAAGTTCTTGACATTTGGGGCATCATGTACAAAGTTCTGGGAGAATAATTTATTAATTATTTTAAAATTAATATGTGCTAGCCTCTTGTGCCATTGGTCACCAAGAGATGCACTATCTTTTGCTAAAAGACACACTGGTGTAAAAGAGTCTATACAAATGAAATTAAAGCAAAATATGTTCCTGCTTCGAGTGCCTGATAGAATTGTTTCCATATTGTCAACATACTTTATCAAGCACCTTTCAGCGTGGAACTCAACTATGTATTCCTTGTCGTATAGTTGACTTATGCTTATGAGATTGTGTTCTAATCCTTCCACATAGGCTACATCCGAAAAGGATACACTACCGTTAGTGATCATACTGTAGCCTTTAGTTATCCCTCGGTCTGAACCTCCAAAGATGACCTTTGGTCCGTTGCAGACTGAAGTGAAATTCTAAAGTAGGCTTCTTGTCCCAGTCATGTGCCGAGAGCATCCACTGTCCAAGTACCAGATATGCATTTTGGTGACCTTTGGACATACCTGCATTCATAATCACTTTACCTTAGGAATCCAAACATGTTTGGGTCCTTGGTCTCGTGTTAGAACACTCCCCCTACGAGGTTTAACATCATGAGTGGTCATTCTCATGTTGCCAACTTGAGGAGTTGCAAAATTTATAGGATTAAACCAACAATCGATGGCAAAATGACTAATTTTTCCACAGCACCAACAGTCAAATCTGTTGTATCTTTGCCTTACGTAGTCCTGCATGACCTTTTGTGATGGTGATCTAGCAGGGGTAGCATTTTTGGAGAAGGAAGCTTCATGGTGATGACAGTCACATGATTTCTTCTCCTTCGGAGGCCTTTCCCCAACGGGCTTTACTTTAGGTGCTTTATTGAAGTTGTTGCCATGATTATAAGGACTATAGCCCTGAAGAATCACTTCTTCACAAGGTGCCTTAAAGATACTCTCTCCAAAGTTCTGAGGGCGAGTCCATCCTTGGTACCGAGACTTTGGCTCTACATAAATAGGCCTTGTCATGTGACCATAGGAAGAGTCCAGATCAAACTTATTTGTTGGAAAGATAACTTTCTTAAAGATAGTCTGATCCAGAGGGGCTTTCCCTTTTTCTTTGGCCAAGGCCTTCTTGGCGGGCTTATTCTTCCATTGAGCCTTGTTTATCCTAGAAGATTTACTAGGAGCACCCTCATGGCCTAGTTCAGCACCCTTAGCCTTAGTTGAGAATTCAGCAATGAGTGGAAGAACATTCTTGGGCTCGGATAAACTTTCAACAAGTTTCTTTTCAGCTTCGAGTTGTTCTTCCAACTCTTTGATGATTTTCTCTTTAAGATCGAGGTGCTCCAGAGCTTGATTGTATTCCTCAATGGCAAGATTGAAGTTCTCTTGAAGAGAGACAGTCTTAGCGACTTCTTCTCTCAAGCTTCTATCAATAGACTTTAGAGACTTAATCTCTTTTTCCTGAGTTTTCATGACTCGGTGACATTTGTCGTAAGTCATGATCAACTCCTTGTACTGGGCCATAAGTTCCGACTCATCGTCAGAAGAGATGTCCTCATGATCATGCTAAGAACTTTCAGATTCAGAGAGAGGAGTGTGAGATTTTACCTCCACAGTGAACAGGGGCTCTTGTTCATCATCTGATTTACACATTAGTCCAAAGTAGGCTTCCTCTTCTTCACTTAACTCAGATGAGTAAGAGTCACTAAGAGTCTTGCCCTTCTTGGATATCAGGCTCTTCTCTGTCCTCTTCTTGATTTACGAGGACTTCTTCTCTTCTCGTCTGCCACCCTCCTTCTTCTTATGGGGGCAGTCAGCTATGACGTGACCTGGTTTGTTACAGCAGTAGCAGACAATGTCAGTAGAAATCTATTTGATCTGTTTAGAGGTATACCTGTCATGGCTACTTGAGCCTTTCTTTCGCTTATCACCGTCATGTCGTGATCTTCTGTATGAGGTATCCTTTCCTCTCCACTACTTTTTCTTGTTCAAGAATTTTTTAAACTGCCATGAGAGCAACGAGAACTCTCCTTCAGATAGTTCTGAGCCCGAGGTGCTTGGCTCAGAGTTTTCTTCTTCACTCACTTCTTGAGCAGGTGCTGGTGAGGCACCTTTGCCTTTCCTTGAACTGTCAGCCTTTAATGCAGCCGACTTCTCTTTTTAGGAGAAGCGACTTTTCTCTTCTTCAGCTTTTCTGGAATTGATCTGCAGTTCATAGGACATCAGCTTGCCAAATAGATTCTGTGGGTCTGTCTCAGCAAGTCTGCCCAAGTCTCGGATGACACAAACTTTGTTGTCCCATTCCTTTGTGAGAGACCTCAAAAACTTATCATTCAGCTCACCATTAGTGAAGACTCAACCATACACTCTTAGGCTATTTAATATCTTGAAGAAATTCTCAATAGTATCTGCAATGGTCTCCTTTGACCCATGCCTGAAGGATTTATATTTCTGGTTTAGTAGGGATCTTCTATCACCCCTTACTTCTTCAGTACCTTCCATCAGAGTTACTAGAGACAGCTACATCTCCTTAGCCGATTGGCAGTGAATCAAATTCTGCAGCATCGAGTCATCGACTGCACTCGCTATAATATTTTTAGCTTTCTTGTCCAAAGAAACAAGTACAATCTCGTCCTTATCTAGATCAATCAATTTCTTAGGAACCTT
Organism: Platanthera zijinensis; assembly: GCA_039513925.1. Taxonomy (NCBI): domain Eukaryota; kingdom Viridiplantae; phylum Streptophyta; class Magnoliopsida; order Asparagales; family Orchidaceae; genus Platanthera; species Platanthera zijinensis. The sequence continues at coordinate 183,717,486 of CM077087.1, forward strand.
CTTGGTTGGATCTATAGTGGAGGTAGTCATGGGGACGTAAGGACCTTCTTCAATAATCATGAAGATCTGGGGGTCCACAACTTCCATGAAAAATTTGATTCTCTCTTTCCACATGGGAAAGTTATTCTTTGTGCAAAGGGGAAGCTTGGCTAAATCTTTGGCCTTGTCCATTGCTTGAATATCCAAGTGACAACTTTCGAGAGGAAATTGATCAAGGTGTAAACCTTTTAACGACCAACCTCCCTCTGTTAATAATTGAAAGTGTAAAGTTGTAAACCTAAATCACCTAGAGGAGGGTAAATAGGTGAATCGTGCATCAATTTGCGGAATAAACATTTTAACGATCTTGCACAAGATTTCAAGAAATCACAGAAGACAAGAAGATTTATAGTGGTTCCCCAATCTTGGGTACGTCCACTTTACCTCATCGATCTAGCAAATCACTAGACTCGGCTACTCCACAATCTCGGATTGAAAACAATCCTACGCTTCGGAACCAAGTTCCTACAAACTCAATCCAAATGGATCTACACTCGGAAGATAAAAACTTCCAACAACTCGGAGAGCAACGCTCCTACACTCGGAGAAAATCTCCTACAAAAATAACAAAGAGATTTGGAAATAAAAACACAGTAATTTCTCAGATCTGGAAATATACAAGTCTCTAGGTCTTCTTCTTGAACTTTATGGCTCTTTCAGAAATGGTTGAAGAAGACGTGTAGATCGTACCTGAGAAAGCTTTGACCTACTCGATCAAGGAGAGGATGAGGATCCCTTGAATAGCAAGTCCTTCTTGATCGAAAATAGAAAACTCGATCTACTCGTGAGCGGCGGCGGCTTCAGAGTTTGTTCCTTTTTTTGAGAGAGACGACCGATCTAGAAGATTTCAAAGGTATGGACTACCGCTTCCTGTAATTGTTAGTGTTTGGTCTTAATGAAAATACCTTATATAGGATTACCCCTAACGGTTAGAAAAGACATTAATGACGACACGTGGACAATTCACGTCAAGTCATTTGAAAATCCGGCCGATTTGGACTTAAACAATTTTCTGAAAAAATTTACTTGCAGTTCTCGAGAAGTAACATTAGTTCTCGAGAACTAGTTTGATTTCTCGAGACCTATACTGTCTGGAACTAAAGTTAGTTTTTGAGACTTCAGAGCTAATACTTCTCGAGATCAATCTGGAGTTCTCGAGAACCATAAGCTGACTTCTCGAGAACTATAAAGCTAAGCTTCTCGATAACTATAAGGACTTCTCGAGAACTACTCTGGACTTCTCGAGAACTAAAAGAATTTCTTGAGAACTACACTGGACTTCTCGAGAGTTCGGACTTAGAGAAATTTTTGAAGCTGTCAGGACTTCTCGAGAACTAAAAGTCGCGACTTCTCAAGAACTTTGAAGCTAAGCTTCTCGAGAACTATAAGAAATTCTCGAGAACAACACTGCTGCTTCTCGAGGACTATAGAATGCTTCTCGAGAACAAAGAGGCACTTCTCGAGAAGTGGACTTAGAGAATTTTCTGAACTTAAAGAGAATTTCTCCTAGTCTTGTCTTCATCCCATGCTCCAAGTCATTGAACATAAAGTTTATCCCAATTGAGAGACTACACATGAGTCAACACCTTGGATTACACAGTGAGGGATTACACTGTATGGTCCTGTGTTCCTGACCCACTGTAGACTGACATTGGTCTACACTTAGCACTGAGAATCTGCAAACACACAACTATAATATGGATATTAAATACAATTTAATTCATCTTAGTTCAAGGGTGACTTCAAGCAAATCTTGGTTATTGTGGATGCAATACCCAATAAGAAGCTTTTTGGACTGATGTTGATGAGTTGTCCCTTGAAATCCTGAAGTAGATGAAAAAGAAGAACTCTGTATATTTTTGTTTTTCTCACTCTCTGCTTCTTGTTCTTCCCTTTCTGTAGTTTTTTCTCTATAGAATAATATCTCTATATATTGTGTGAACATAATTCAAACATTTTAATTTACTTTGTCTGCAATGGTTGAATCATTCCTGAGAATGGTAATTGTTTTTGAATCAATTAGCATTAAATCATGATTTAATCCATAATTTATGCAGCCTCCAAACGGCTATATTTATAAGAATATATAGCATTAAATCTGATAGTTATAATCGCCTTTAATTAAGCCTTAATTAATTAAGACAGCTGTAAATAATTCTACATGAATACTGCAAAAAAATCATCAAACTAAAATTTAAAGCTTTCTTCAAACTGAGCTACGAGTTCGTTGATCTCAGCTTGGAGTTCTTTGAGATCAACTCGGAGTTTATTGAGCTGAGCTCAGAGAATGTGAACTGCATAATCATTGAACTTAGTTTTAAAGCTTTCTTTGAACTGAGCTCAGAGTTCGTTGAACTGAGCTCGGAGTTCGTTGAACTGAGCTCGGAGAATTTATTTGAGCTGAATTTCTGAACATCCAATTTGAAATTCTCTGGAATTTTTCTTAAGGAGCAAACCAGGAAATAATCCTATGACCCATGACTATACATTTTGGATCAATCTAATACATCCTAATAGTGAACCTTTCTCAAATCAGAACTAGGGTTCCAGCAATCTCCCCCTATTTGGGTGAGGACACTATTTACACAAAAATAAATAAATTACAAAGCAAAATAATCTGCCTGAATTATAAATTTTTCAGCAAATGTACAAAAAGTGCTTTGAGAAATGTAGAAAGATAACAAAGATTTTAGAACACAATTAAAAACTAAGGAGCAGCTGCAAGAAAATCTATTAAGGGTGTTTGCTGCACTTTTGCTTATCTTTAACTGAATCTATTTCAGCATGTCTGAATCCATTTCTGATTCTCTGAATAATTGAACCTGCTGACTGTTTTAACCTCTGCACTAATTGAGACTAAAGGCTTTTGGTTACTATCAAATACCACTATTCCTCTGTGGTATGATAGGTCTTTTTATGAAAAGAGATGTTAGGAGTTCTGGACCCAGATTACCTTGGGACTTGGTTCTTTTTTATAATAATTAGAAACAAAAGATCATTCATGTTGACTTTTATAACCTAGAGGATGAAATTTTCTGGGTGGAATTGTCCATTGAGAAAAGGGGTTAACAATTTTGTGTCTTTGATTATTGTTCTGATAGAAATTAAAATTTCTGTTTTGATAGATTGAGTTCGATGATTTTTGTTGTGTTCGTTGATCTGAGTTCGACAAAAAGTATTGATTTCGTCGATCTCGGTTCACAGTATGATAATTGTCATAATCTGTGTTCCACGATCGTCGATCTCTGTTTGACGAAACATGTTGATTTCGTTGAGAACCTTCTGTTGAGAAAACATACCCAAACTCTGGGTTCAAAGATGTCGATCGCCGTTCAACGTATAATACTGCTTTCGTCTAGCTCGGTTCGACGAAATTTTTTGAACATGATTTTTCTGAAAATTCTTAACTTGTTTGCGTTTGTCATTATTATGCAAAACTTCAGTTAGTTTGTCTTAATCTTTTAACTTGTCTTTTCCTTTAACTGATTCAAAATAATTAATCTGTTCAAGAGCAGTTTTAAAATTTTCTTTAAGCTTTATGTTTTCTGAAGAAGAATTATTTAATTTTTCTCTGAGAAGTTTTATTTCCTTCTCAGATTGGATAAAATCTAAACAAATATTTTTAAAATCCTCTTTAAAATGATCTGAAGAAAAATTAAAGGAAGAGATTACTTGATCGCCTTTTGATTTAGATTCTGCTTTAGAGTCTGATTGTTCATCTGAGTTGCTGCAAGAGGCATTTATTGCCATTAGGCAAAATTCTCTTGCTCTTGACTCTTCTTCATCTTCAGTTGCACAGGATGAAGCTTCAAAGTCAGAGTCACTCCAAGTATTAGCATCAAATATTCTCTTTTTAGCTGATCCAGCAACCATTACTGTGAGGGAGTTCCAAATATCCTTTGCTGAAGAGCATTCAGTAACTTCTTTAAAAATTTCATCAGACATTGATTGGGCTAAGATATTCATTACTTGTGCATCAACAATTTTTAGCCCTTTCTGGGCTTCTGTCCATTGAAGTGATGGTACATCACTAGTTCTTGGAGTTTCCAATGATTTAGATGGACCAATAAAAATGGAGTTAAAAATATCTTCATCAATGGAGTTCATATAAAGCCTAATCCTTGCCTTCTATAGTGCACACTTATCTAGATTTCACATAGGAGGTATGGTGCTTGAATATTCTTTATTTTGTGCCATGATAAACTCTTAAGAAATATAAGATCTATCAGATCGTTTTGGTTCAGGTGTTAGCCTGTGCAACCAAAGAAACGACCCTCTGATACCAATTGAAAGAAAAAGGATAGATCTTATTTTACTCAAATTATATATATATATATGTTATATAAAGGAATATGCATAACATAAAAATAGATAAAGCAAAGCAAGCAATCTAGATGACACAAGGATTATAGTGGTTCCCCAAAACTTGGTACATCCATTATTCTACCACCCTAGTAGGAATCCACTAATAGGTTTTTGATCAGGTGCTCTAGAACCACAAGTTTTTGCTCAGGTGCCTTATCACCACAATTTGTATTTTCTAAGGGAGATATAACAACCCTTTGAGCTTTTGATCAGGTGCCCAAAAATCAACACAAGTCTTTTGTTAAGGAGACTTGACAACCAGAGGCTAACTTTTGAAGGGAGTTAAAACCCTTTTTACAGTAGGAAAGGAAAATGATGTTGTCTTCTCTTTCTCAAACAATTGAGAAGACTTAGTGGATCTTGATGTTTTCAAAGCCCCCCCTGAGATGTAGAGTAGTTCAGGAGTGGAAGCTTTGCTTCAGGGTATAGGTCTTCAGTATGCTTAAAGATCTTCAGAAGCTTCTTGGACTGATGTTGATGAGTTGTCCCTTGAAAGCATGAAGCAGATGAAGAAGAAGAACTTTGTATATTTTTGTTTTTCTCACTCTCTTCTTCTTGTTCTTCCATTTCTAGAGTTTTTTCTCTGTAGAATACTATCTTTATATATTGTCTGAACATAATTCAAACATTTTAATTTACTTTGTCTGTAATGGATTAATCATTCCCAAGAATGGTAATATCTTTGGGAATCAATTAGCATTAAATCCTGATTTAATCCATAATTAATGCAGCCTCCAAAAGTCTATATTCATAAGAATATATAACATTAAATCTTATAGCTATAATCACATTTAATTAAGCCTTAATTAATTCGGCCAGCTGTAAATAATTCTGCCTGCATACTGAAAAGAAATCGTCAAACTGGAATTTAAAGCTTTTTTCAAACTGAGCTCCGAGTTCGTTTATCTCAACTTGAAGTTCGTTGAGCTCAACTCGGAGTTCGTCGAATAGAGCTCAGAGAATGTGAACTGCATAATCGTTGAACTGGGTTTTAAAGCTTTCTTTAAACTAAGCTCAGAGTTCGTTGAACTGAGCTCGGAGTTCGTTGAACTTAGCTCGGAGAATTTCTTTGAGCTGAATTTCTGAACTTCAAATCTGAACTTATCTGGAATTTTTCTGAAGGATCAAACATGGAAATAATCCTATGACCCATGATTATACATTTTGGGTCAATCTAATACATCCTAATAGTGATCCTTGCCCAAATAAGAACTAGGGTTCCAACAGAGTACTACGCGATTAGCCTAAGCTAACCGCGCGGCCTAAGGAGATGAACTACAGAAGCAGTCCGCACCCCCGTAGACTGCAGCTGTTGTATGACCTGGGAGGCCAGACAGGGGAGACCGCCGTAGCAGCACGACCTGAGTGGATAGAAAGGTCTATATTCCTAGCCCGAAGAGAGGGCTGAGGCAGGCTGCGACCTCTAGGGGGAACCTGGAGCAGGTCGTGACTTGTGAGTTGGCTACCTTGGGAGGGATCGCCGATTTCTTGGTTAACAGGTTTAGCTCTAGAACACATTCCATAATTCTATCAAACAATACCTTTCTCAAGTCAGTCCTTTCGGATAGAATTATCGTTGTCATTATTTTTAACATTTTCCTAGAGATCTTGTCATGGGACCCTATTTTGCATATCAGAGCCTTGTCGATTACATTAGTTAGAAATTTTATTTTCAGATTCCTTTCCTTTTTCATAATAGAGACAATGGTGTGCTTTGAACGGCCACACCACTTGAGAGTGGATTTCACATCTTCCTGATACAGTTCATTTTCTTCATCTGACGGTCTGAACTTTATTAGATTTAGAGCTTTGTTTAGCCTCCTGGAAGTGATCTTGATCTTGTGTCCACTAATAGATGTCTTGAGATTATTGGAAGATGAGTCAATATTGGCATTTGAGTAGAATTCTAATACTTCTTGTTTCTATATCGAACTCGGCTCTGAGAGGATGAACTCTAGGTCGGCGACTTATAGTAGGTAAAGAACTTGCTAAACTTCTTCAGGTGCATCCTTGAAACCATTCCTTACAAACCCTTGAAAAGAAATCCATTCCTTTTGGTGCCATTGAACCTTTGAATTTCTGGAGTTTGCTCGAGATATTTTCGCAGGGAGGCAGAAAGTCGAATAGGGCTAATATTTATGTGTTTTATTTTAAGCACACACTTTTATTTATACTTACCCATATTCGAGAATGTGGAGAGGCGCATACCTGTACTGATTTACATGAGTAGATTAATGACTGAGATAAATCCCAGAAGATATTTGTAATCATAACTGTCTAAGTAAGTTTGCTGAGTGAACTCGACGCACTCGATACACTCGATGCCTGAAGTTGACTCAACGCACTCGATGCCTGAATAGTTAGTCTCAGCGCACTCTACGCTTGGTCACTTAGTCTCAGCTCACTCCATGCTTGGACACTTAGTCTCAGCGCACTCGACTCTTGGATACTTAGTCTCGGCGCACTTGATGGCTGGACACATAGTCCATATCTTCCTTTATAACCTGTAAAGGTCAATCCTACCTAGTACATACATTCATGAAAAGACAATGAAGCTACACTAAGTTCAACATGCTAAACTCAAATTTAAAGGTGTTGAACTTGGCTTCATCTAGTGGCTTAGTGAAAATATCAGCCACTTGTTTGTTTATGGGGACAAACTCAAGACTGATGTCTTCCCTTTCCATATGATCTCTAATTAAATAATATCTAATATCTATGTGCTTAGTCCTGCTATGAGACATAGGATTCCTAGTAATAGAGATTGCACTAGAAGATTCACAAAACATGGAAGTTTTACTTAGCTGGAGATTATAGTCTTAGAGTTGATGTTAAATCCATAGTAGTTGTACACAACAACTTCCAAATAAAATGAGTTATTATTCTACAGTGGAGATGGCAACACTAGTCTATTTCTTGCTGCTCCAAGATACCACTCTTCTCCCTAGAAATAGACTGGTGCCTGATGTGTTTTTCCTATCTTCTCTATAACATGTAAAATCTACATCTGAATACCCAATTAGTTAAAAATAATTATTCCTAGGGTACCATAGACCAATATCAGGTGTGCCATTGAGATATCTCAGAATTTTTTGTAGCAGAATAATAAGACTCTTTAGGGCTAGCCTGGTATCTAAGCACAAACACATGTAGCATACATGATGTTTGGCCTACTAAAAGTCAGGTAGAGAATGGAGCTAATTATGCCTCTATATAAGGTTTCATACACAAGTTTCCCAGTCTCATCCTTTTCTATTGACACACTTGACCCCATATGAGTTTTCATTATGGAGGAACACTCCATTCCAAACTTATTGATTAGCTCCTTGGTGAACTTAGACTGAGAGATTGATACTCCTCTGATTTTCTAACTTGGAGGCCCAAGATATACTAGAGTTCAACTATACTGCTCATCTCAAACTGCCCTTGCATAAGTTTAGCAAACTTCTTGCAGATGCCATCATTAGTCGACCTAAAAATTATGTCATCTACATAAATTTTGACTAGAATGATCTTACCCTTGACTTCCCTAAGGAATAATGTCTTATCTAACTTTCCAATTGAGAATTTGTTCTCAATTAGAAAGCTAGACAAGGTTTTATACCATGCGCCAGAGGCTTGTTTTACTCCATACAAAGCTTTTCTTAGCTTGAACACATAATCACGAAAGTTAGAATTAACAAAACCTAAGGGTTGATCAACATAGACCTTCTCTTTTAGGTCACCATTAAGGAAAGCTGACTTAACAACCATTTGGCAGACCTTAAATCCCTTATGTGCAACATATGTAAGGAATATTCTTATTTCCTCCAATCTAGTAACTGGTGCAAAAGTTTCATCAAAGTCAATACCTTCCACTTGTCTATATCCCTTGTAAATCGGTCTAGATTTATTTTTGATTATAACACAATTCTCATCAAGTTTATTCCTATAAATCCAAATTATTCTAATGATGTTATGCCCATGTGGTTTTGGAACCAGCTTCTAGACCTTCCATCTCTTGAACTGGTTCAGTTCTTCTTGCGTAGCCACAATCTAAAAAGGATCTATGTTGGTATCTTCAAACTTCTTTGGTTAACCTGGAGACAGAAAGCTTGAATACATAGCAATATTGAAGTTTCTGCTACTTATTGTAACACCTCGGCTTACATCACCTTTGATTAGAGCTCTCGGATGATCTCTCAAGTGCTTAATAGCTGCTGTCATTCCTTATTCAGCAACTCGAACTTCAATTGCTGGATCCTGCTGGTGCTCATTTTTGTCCTGTGCATTTGGACATTCTTTAGGAATGCATACACCATTATCTTACTCTTGGGCAGTGGGAGTAGAGTCATGGATGGTCCGCTTGTCCATCCAAAATTCTACACCTGTAGATCTAGAGGAGCTTGGCAGCATACTGTTAATCATAAGAGACTTATCAAACACTACATTGACAGACTATTTTACAACTTGGTTCTTCAAGTTGAAGACTCTATTGGCTTTGCTGTGGTTGCTATACTCACCAAAAATTCTCTCATTTGATTTGGAAGCAAACTTAGTTAAGTAGGACTTCCCATTATTGAGCACAAAGCACTTACTTCCAAAGATCATGAGATAGGCAAGATTTGATTTTTTCCCTTTCATAATCTTATAGGGAGCCTTCTTGTGATACTTGTTGATAGATGCTTTATTCAGGACATGATAAGTAGTGTTTACTGTCTCAGCCCAGAAGTATTTTAGGAGAGAAGTATCACTGAGTAATGTCCTGTCATCCTCTATGAGAATCTTGTTCTTCCTCTAAGCAATCCCATTTTGCAGGGGTGTTCTTGGAGAAGAAAACTCCTAAAGAATACCTTGCTCTCCATAGAACTTTGTCATGCCTTCAGACTAAAATTCAGTAGAATGGTGATCATATCTTATCCCTTGGTAACTCCTCTTTTTGAACCTCCAAAGATTACTTTAGGTCTATTTTTCACTATAGTATGATCCTTAAGATGGCTCCTTATTCCAGTCATATGTCAGGAACAACCACTATCCAAGTACCATATTGGAATTTGATGGGTACATGGACTGCCCTGTAATCACAGATTAGTTTACCTTAGGAACCCAAAAAGGTTTGGATCCTCGGTTCATTTTAACTTGAAAATGACTATGTCTAACTGCAGCGGCCCTGATAGAAAGACTGACCTTTGGCCTTGGCACACTTGGGATGTTCTAATAGTCTATGGAAAACTGATCTACTTTGCCACAACACCAACACTCATGAATATTTTATCTCCTCTTCTGAATAGCCTTTGGAGTAAGCAAGCTATCCATTTTTGTCTGTTCAGAGGGGAGAACAACAAACTTCTTCTTTTTTCTTTTAGCAAGATTTTGACTTAAGATGAGTCTGTCAGTAGATGTACTTGGTTTACTCTGAGTTACACCAACATATGTCTTCCTTGCAGTTGACATGCTATTGATGGTTTCAGAGACATCCAAGTGAGGCTTACTTATTGACATACCCTTAGTCAATGTTTTTGCTGAGGGAACTTGAGAATAGGCCACAACCTTATCCTTGAGAGTGGGGGCTGGAGCACTAAACACAAATGCTCCATAATGGGCCATTTGGATTTCCTCATGGGTAGCCTTCACTGCACTCAATCCCATACCCTTTCTCCTTCAACTATAAGATACATTTATATTCTTACAAGAAGAGTTTCTGTTCTTCCAGTGACCATAAACACTGTGTGAGGCACAACAGGATCCTTGCCTTTCTCTTTGGATTGGGCAGCTCTAGTATTCCACTTGAACCCCAAATCTCTCTTATCCTTTTGAGAGGCGAAGGAGCCAATAAGTTGCAAAACTATTTTGGTCTTAGAAAATTCAGCCACAAGATTCCTTTCCTTGAGGAGCTTCTCTTTGAGATCCTTTATGATCTTGTTCTTCTAGCTAATGGCGCCAATTTGGATAACTGGGATTGTCTTCATCTGACTGACTTCTCTCCTCATCTTGGCTAGGAAAGGTGCTGACTCTGACTGAAGTGAACTAGCTTGCTGAAGAGAGGTAATCTCCTCAGCTTGTCTCTTGACAAGCCTCATGCTCTTCTTCAGAGCATCCGAAATTGCACCATATTTATCAATCAATTGATTGACATCATCATCAGATTATAATCCATAATCCTCACTGGAGGAAGTGGATGCTTAACAGTCTGAGCCAATCTCATAGATAGAGGGAGAGTTATGGATAGAAAGTACCTCATCAGGAATAGAATTGTCCTGATTTTATTCAGTTAGAGACATGAGGTTGAACTCATCATCCTCTTCAAAGTCACTGTCAATAAGGACAGTGGAGCTCTTATGCCAGTTGTGGCAGCTGGATGATCAGTATCTTATTCAATAGAGATGATACCAATGAAGGCCTATTCTTCCTCTGATTTTGAAGACCCAGAATCACTATCTTACATGCTAATCTTCTTCTTGGCCAAGATGCTCTTTTCAGCCTTCTAATCCTTATAATGCTTCTTTTCTTCAGATTTCTTGTGCTCCTTCCTCTTGATTGGATAGTCAGCAATAACATGTCCACTCCTGTTATAGCAGTAGCAAACAACATTAGTCTTAATATGTTTGTTCTGCTAAGAGTCATACCTTCCCAGAGGGGTCTTTTCTGGATTTCTCCAAGATGGAGTAAGGCTTTCTTGAGGTGGAACTTGAAGAGCCCTTGTTCTTCCATTATCTTCTCCTGATCAACACTTTCTTGAACTGATTGGAGAATAATGTGTGTTCTCCATCTGATAGCTCATTGTCTAAGGAGCTGAGATCTGAGCTCTCTAACTATAAAGCTCTCCTTGGTGGAGGAGTTTTTTCTCTGATCCTCCTTGTTGCTTTAGCTCTGAAGGACATAAACTTCTTTTTGTAGAGAGTTCTGGCAGCATCTTCTTCATCCCATCTAGAGTTCCACTACATCTTATTAGACAACAACTTTCTAAATAGATTTTGAGGCAATGTGTTGGCCAAGTTACCAACCTCTCTAATGTCACAGATCTTGATATGCCATTCCTTGTTTAGGGATCTCAAGAACTTGAAATTTAGCTCATAGTTTATGAACTATCTGCCATAAGTGATCAGACTATTAACTATCATGAAGAACTTTTCATAGCATTCAGCTATTTAATCTAACTTGCCCTTCTTGAAGGCCTTATATTATAAATTTAGGAGGGATTTCCTTTCATCGCTCACCTCCTTTATCCATTCCATAAATACTATAAGAGAATTTCACATCTCTTTAGCAATCCTGCAGTGGACAAAGATTTGGAATGTGGAGCCATTTATAGCATAATAATGATATTTTGATCCCTTTTATCCATGGTTGCTAGAATGACTTCATCATTGGTCATCTCAGTGAACTTCTTTGGAGTCTGGACATTGACATCTATGATAGAGACCTTCATGGGTATAAAGGGTCCCTCTTGAACTTTTATGAATATCCTTGGGTCAGAGGCTTCCATAAATAGCCATACCCTTTCTTTCAAAATCCCAAAGTTCTCTTTTCTACAATAGGAAGTTTCATGGAGCTCAACTCCTTGTGGTTCTCACCTAAACCCATGGAGATAATCTTCAACAAATCTTGGAGATCTGTTCAGACTGTTAATTCCTTTTTGAAATACCTCCCTCTGATACCACTTAAAAGTATTTGTTTAAGAGTAGCTATACACCAAGAGGAGGGGTTAATTGGTTTTTAAGTCTTTTGAACAACTTTTTAGTTTGGTTGAGTTGTGAGTTAGATTATAATGTTAGCTTTCCAGAAAACAACAACACACCAGAATTTATAGTGGTTCCCATATCTAGGGTACTTCCACTTCCCCATTCACCTATCTACTAGTGAACTAAATTTGGCTAACTCCTCCTTTATCTCGGCTCCTTGAGCTTACACCTCAAATCCCATAGGATCCTAAACCTCATAGTTAAACACACTCCCACAACTTAGAGTATAACAACTCGTACCTCCGGCTAAACATCCCTATACTCAAAGATATCAAATCTCCTACCTCAAATCTACATAAAGATCCTACCTCAAGCAGAATCCCTACCTCAGATCCTAACCAAGATCCTGCCTCAAGGACAGCTCCTACACTCACCCTTTATAATAGAGTCTCATAATATTTCTCTTCAATGTTCCCTGGATTTTAAGTGGTATCACCGTCAATACTAAGAGCATAATTATATTTGTTGTATTTTCAAGTTCAATATGAGCAGGATGTTCTTTAAAAATATGATTAGAAAGGTTGTCTAAGTGACAATGTCAGGTAGACACAAGGAAGAATTTTGGGAAGACAGAAATCTGTCTAAGTCCATAGGCGTTGAGTGAAACTAGTTCACTCAATTCCATATGCGAAGAAGTGCTGAGTAAAGCATGGGCAGTCAATGCCTAACGGTTGACAAAGCAAGATTTTGGCTAAGTGCACAGGCGTTGAGTGAAGGAAATTCACTCAATGCCATACAACAAGAAGTATTGAGTAAAGACAAGATTGTCAAAGCTTCAGCATTGCCAGGGAAGAATTTTAGTTAAGTCTAGAAGCATCGAGTGATGACAGCTCACTGAATGCCTGAAGAAAAAAAGTGCTGAGTCAAGCTTAAGCAGCCAAAGAATCTGAAGATCTGTCAAGAAATCTGGCTAAGCCCAGAAGCGTTGAGTGAAGGAAATTCACTCAGCACCAAGAGAAGAAAGCATTGATAGAATATAGTTCACTCAAAGCCTTAGAAGATGTAAAAAAAAAATCTGTCTAAGTCCAAAAGCGTTGAGTGAGGACAGTTCACTCAACGCCAACTCAATAGGGAAATCAGCTAAGTACAGAGGCATTGAATGAAGGCAATTCACTCAATGCCTCATCGAGAAGATAGGCAAAGGTAGAAAGCATAGAGTGAAGACAACACACTCAGCAAATTCACAAGGATGGAATTTGGCTAAGTATAGAAGCATTGAGTGAAGGCAGTTCACTCAACGTCTCAGCAATATGGCAGGCTTCAAAGAAGCGGTTAAGTCCAAATGTGTTGAGTGATGAAGACTCACTCGACAAACTCAACGCCTATAAGAAGAAACTGTCTAAGGACAAATGCATTAAGTGAAGTCCGTTCACTCAACACACTCAAAGCATAATGGTAAAAAAATAATGACTAAGTCCAAATGTGTTGAGTGATGAAGGTTCACTCAACACCTGACAGTGCAGATTATTTGGCTAAGTGTTTTTGCACTGAGTGAAGACCGTTCACTTAACGCACTTAATGCTGTGATGAAATGCTTGAATTTGTCTTAGTCCACAGATGTTCACGTCAACAAAATTCAAAATCGTTGCGGGAAGTCTACAGTACGTGACAAACGGTGCCGCATGCCTACTATACAACATTTTCTATAAAAGCAAAGTTGCAGCCAACAACTACAGCTTATCCCACGGGTCAAAGAGTCGTTATACGGCGGAAGATAAAATTATTCTAATCTGCAAGGAGAAGATAACTTTTAGAGATTTATCTTTTAGAATATAGGCGGAACTTCATCTTCTTCCTCTCGATATTATTACAGAGACTGAAGAACAAGTTCAAAGTGTTGATCTAAAAGTTCAAGCAAGTTAGCTGTTTCAATTCCCACCTGTAACATCAAGTTTAGAGAAACTCTTTGAGAAAGAAGAAGCAGTCAAGGGCTAACCCTAGCTGCATAATCTGGAAGCTGATCCAAGTTAGCTGTTGCCATTCTCACCTATAACAACAAGTTTAGAGAGACTACTCTGAGAAAAAAGAAGCAGCCAAGTCATGCCCTAGTGACAGCAACTTCACAGCCCAAGCAGATCATTCCTGAAGAACTTTTTATGGAGCTATGAAGAAGATAGGGCTGAGTTAGTCTCAGTCTAGGAAGAAGGCTCAGAGAATATTTCTCTGGAGTCAAATCAACACAACAAACTATTCTCACTATAGGATCCTCTGAATCTAAGTGTAGGACTTATTTATAAAGGCTGAGGTAGGATTCCTCTGTGGATCTGAGTTGTAGGGCAGCTTGCCTAAGGTAGGATCCAGTCTTAGATTTATGTGGTAGAGCCTTTGTGCCTGAGCTATAGGAGAGTCATTCTCTCTGAGTTGTAGGGCATTTGGTCCCAAGGTAGGATCCTTCTGTGGATTTTAGGTACGATCTTTGTGCCTGAGCTGCAAGAGAATCATTTACTCTAAGTTGTAGGGCTATCCTCCTAGCCTGAGTGTAGGACTTGTGCTCAAACCTGAGGTAGGTGATCTTTGGATCACTGAGCTGTAGGATCCAATCTTGGATCTGAGTTGTAGGGCCTTGTGCCTAAGGTAGGTCTTAGAGGAGACTGAGAGATCTTGAGGGATCTGTGTTGTAAGATCTTAGGAGCCGAGTTTGGAGAAGTGCCTAGTCTAACACACTTTTAGAAAAGTGAGAGGGACAGTTGATTTACCGATAATTTGGGGAACCACTATAAATCGTGTGTGTGCTGTTGTTGACTGTCTTGAAAGCAAAGCATAACAAACTCACAATACACCTAAAATAAGAAAGAAATTAAAAAGGCCCAAAAAAATATTCACCCCCCTTTAGGTGTTTAGCTATCCTTGAAACTAAAGACTTTCGAGTGGTATCAGAGGGAGGTTACTCAAAAAAGGACTTAATACTCTGAGTTGATCTCCAAGGGTAGCTAAATGGATTATACTTATGGGTTTATGAGAGAACCATAAGGAGCTTGGTTCCATGAAGCTTCCAATTTGCAGGAAGGAGAGCTTTGGGATCCGGAAGGAGAGGGTCAAGCTTTCCATGGAAGCATTTGCCCAAGGTTCTTCATAACTTTTAAAGAGGGAACTTTCATCCCCATGAAGATCTCAGCTCTGGATGCAACTGTCTAGACACCTAAGAAGTATTCAAAGATGACCAAGGATGAGGATGTCAAGGATGACAAGAAGTCCCTACCTAACCAAGAGTATGAGGCCTTCAAACAGAAAAAGAAGGATAACATTGCAGAATGTTATGAAAGATTTTTTAAAATTATGAATGAGTTGAGGAACTATTAGAGGGTCTTCAACCATTATGAGCTAAATGACAAGTTCCTCAGGTCTCTAACTAGAGACTGGGATATAAAGATCTATGGCATCAGGGAGGTGGAAAAGCTGGCTGATACTCCCCCTCACACACTATTAGGAAAGCTGCTATCCTATGAGATGCAACTATGTACAAGGAAGGAGGAGGAGACCATCAACAAATTATAGGCTATGAAAAGGACTATGGCTTTCAAAGCTGCGAGCACCAAGAAGAGCAAGGAGAGTATTGCCTCTCCACCAAGGAGGCCTGCTGAAAAAGACAGCTCAGAGCCAAGCACATAAGAAAGCAGCATGTCTGATGAAGTTTTTTAGGCCTTCTCTAGGCAGTTTCAGAAGATGATGAAGAGGAAGCAATGGAGGAGCATACCTTCCTCCTCCTCTCATCACAGGAAGGAACACTACAAGACGGAGAAGAAACACTCCAAGGGAGACAGGTATAAATCTAAACCTAGTAAAAATGTTTCTTCTAAAGTTGTTTGTTATTGCTGCTGCAAGCCAGAACATGTGATAGCTGATTGTCCTGTAAAGAGGAAGGAGATTGGTGAGAAGAAGCACCATCATCTCAAGGGCAAGAAGGAAAAGAACATCCTTGCCAAGACTGAAAAGAGCTGGAGTCAGAGTGACTCATCTTCTTCAGACTCTGAATAAAAAGAAGCCTATATAGGGCTATTTGTTGCTAAAGGAGCTGAAGACTATCCTGCTGCTAGGATAGGTATCAGGGCCCCTCTGTCACATTCAACAAGTGAATTAAAGGAGGATGATGAAGAACATGCTAACACTGCTATCGGATGATGGCTATATCAGATGAAGAATCTAGCCTGGGTCATTGATGAGTTGTAAATATACGCATATTTTTGTATTTTATTTAAGTCATTTTTTATTATTTCATAGTTTTTAGTTTGTTTTGTTTAATAATTTGTTTCTTTTTGCAAATAATTTCTAACTTAGCTTTATTTTTGTTTTTCTTGAATTTTCCAGAAAATTTGTGAAATTTTCATAGGACACGCCCGTGTCAGATAGGTCACGCCCGTGACAGGGCGTGTTCCTTTGATTTTCCATCAAAACGGGTTTTCTGCAGAGAAATGGCAAGACACGCCCGTGGCCTGACTGTCACACCCGTGCCCGAGCTCGACACTCAACGTCGTTGACACTCAACATCGTTGACACTCAACACCACTCAATGCCCAGCCAACACGCCTGTGACACTCTTTTCATGCCCGTGTCAGTCAACTCAGTCAACCCAGTCAAAGATAAGTTGCTGCCGACATCAAAACTGCAAGCTAGCTTGTCATGCCCCCTATCACGCCCGTGACAAGCATGTCACGCCCGTGACCGCCACGTGGCCGCTTGAAGTCAGCTCTGCCATCAAATTCCATGATCAACTCATGCATAGTGTTGACATGCCCCCTATCACGCCCGTGACTAGGGCGTGTCACACCCAAAAATTTTCCTATAAATAAGAGCTTTCAGTAAGCTCTCTTGTCCACTTTTTTGACCACTTTACTTAGGGTAGGTGCTGTCCATTTGGTTTCTAATGCAATGTAAGGGAAGCTTTAACCCCCCTCTTTTAGTTTATTTTTGGATGTTTGTTTTAGCTTTCCTTATAACCGCTTTTTCATTAATGAAATGTTAGTTTTTTTCTCTGTTGATGTTGTTTGGAATTCATTTGGAAGCGCCCTACTCTAAGTAATTTTTCGTTCCTTTTTTCTATGTTTTTATATTTTCAATTTTAGTTTTATAACTTGTTTAGTTTAGGATTTTACCGCATTTCTAGTCGTTATGCCGCCCGTTTCTTTTCTCGCTCATTAGATGTTTAGGTTTAAGTTTTATTATTTGTAGTTTTTCTTCTTTATTTTCATTCTTATAGCTTTATAAAAACACCTTTCAAAGTGTTTGTTTATACCCTTTTTTAACTAATCCTTTTTAATTTCGTAAAACTTTTTCATTCGTTTTAGTTTATTTTCACTTTTTAGGAGTTTTTATAAAAATATAAGAATGAAAATGTATTCGTTTTAATTTTTTGCCAACTTAGCTTTTCATTTTATTTTCAAAACTTTTTGCTCTTTAAATTTTTATTATCTTTTTACGCATTTCTACCGCATTCTAGCGGTAGAAATGTCGTTGTTTTAATTTTCCAGTCACTTTGTTTTTCTCATTTTTTTTATGTGTGTGCGTGTATGAGTTAGTGTTATTACTTTCTTTCAATTTATGTAGAGTGTGTGCGTGTGCGCATTTATTTTCGCCTACTCATTAAGAGTTAAATGGCGTGCTTTTATTTCCCGCCTACTCTTTTGAGTAGGACTTGCAATTTACCGCTTTCATTTTCTTCCTGCTCATTTGAGTAGGATTTTGTGTGTGTGTGTGTGTTTTCATTTCTGTAGAGTGTGTGTGGGTGCATTTATTTCCTCCTACTCGTTTGAGTAGCGGCTCGCTTTCTTCTCTCGCCCACTCATTTAAGTCGGGACTCGCAATTTACTTCTTTCTTTACAGCTTTCATTTACTGCTTTCCTTTTACTGCTTTCCTTTTTCTGCTTTCCTTTTATCGCTTTCTAGCTTTAGCCGTCCCCATTTCGATGAGTGGCTAACTGCTATTAGTTCTCAATATCGAAGAGCATTGGGACAGATAAAATCGCTTTAAATAATTAAAGGTCCTTTTTACTATTTAATTAAAATTACTTAAGGTTTGCCCCGGGTTAACGACACGTAGGACCACATATTGATGTGTGGGCTCTATTTCCGTTGTCAACATGCAGTTGGTCTAGAGGCCGTGCGTATAGGCTGATCACCCTTGGGTAAAGAGACCTCCGCGCTAACCCTCAAGAGAGGAGGCGCGTAACTCTACCGGATTGTGTTCCCCACCTAATGCAGGGTTCTTAGCGTAATGCGGGCATTAAGAGGAATCCTTCGTCGGTCTAATGATCGATCTAATAGTCTTAGCGTTCAGTTGTGCGATAGTCCTAGAGATAAGTGAGCTCATTCTTGTGGAACCTCCACGGCCAAGTCTTCGCCTTAATTAATTTGTAATTTAAGATCTCTTTTTATTAAAAGTTTATTTTAGTTCGAATTCTATTTGACATCGTCGCGCTAATTTATTCATCGGCCTTCCTGTTTTATTTTCTACTTTCATTTTCTGCACTTTATTTATATATTTATGTTTTTTTTATTTAAACAAAATATAAATATTATCGGTAAAATAATAGTCCTTTTAGGGAAAGAGTAGAAATAGGTAAATCGACCCCAAGAACAATACGACCCCGATATTCCTCGCAGAATATCATGTACTACTCGCGATGTGCACTTGCCTCCCTTTTGTTAAAACTCGGTTTCTACCGCCCTTTTTATAAATAACAAAACCTTAAGTTTTAACCATCAATCATCCTGGTCCAAAAAAGGTACATTCTCTATCTAGTTCTTCTTCTGAGACAGGCTATGGGATTAGCCCAGACTCAGATACATCATCATCCTGTGATGATAATGAGTCAAAATCTGAGGAAGATGTCAATCAATTGATTGACCAGTATGATGCCCTTCTGGATGCTTTGAAAAAAAGCAAGAATTTGGCCAAGAACAAGGCTGTGGAGATTATCTCCCTACAGCTAGCTTCTTACCAACACCCTGAGTCAGCATCCTTACTAGAACAGAAAATGAGGGAAGTCAGCCAACTAAAGGCCATCTCAATAAACTAGATTTGGACCATCAACAACAAGAACATGATCATTTTTGATCTTGAAGAGAAACTCTAGAGGGAGAAAAGAATTGTGGCTAGTTTATCAAAGCCTAAGTCAATGTTACCCTTGATAGACTCCTTCTCCTCTCAAAAGGGTAAGAAGGGGTTGGGATTCAAGGGAAACCCTAGAGTTGCACAGTCCAAACGGAAGGGCAAGGCTCCAATTATGCTCCTGGGATCTAAGACTCCCATCCCTTTTAAGAAGATGATGTTGCCTTCAAACAGGTATGACCAAGAAAGCATCTATGGTCACTGGATGAATGGTAGATCCACAAGTGTGAACAAAAATGTTCACAACTATGGTGGAAGATATAGCAAGGGGATGCGTTCCTTTAAGGATCCCGATGAGTAATTCAAATGGCCGATCATGGACCAATTGTATTTGGTTCTCCAGCCCCCACTATCAAGAATGTGGCAGTGGCCAACTCTCAAGACCATCCAGTAAAGACCCAAGCCAAGAGTAAGTCTATCAGTAAGCCTGATTTGTATATCTCTTATGCTATCAAGAGTCTGTCCTCTACAAAGAGGACTGATGTTAATGGTATTTAGAGAAAGCCAAGAAAGCCTATTAGAAGACTCACTTTCAGTCAGATCCTTGTTTAAAGGAACTTGAAGAAGGCTGTTGCTCCTCTTTCTGAACAGTTAGCGGCTACTAGTCCTACTCAGAAAATAAGGTATAATATTCATGAGTGTTGGTGTTGTGGCAAAGTGGGGGCATTTTTCCTTAGATATCTTGCATAATCCTACTGTGCCCAGAGCTAGTGGTAGTCTACTTGTTAGAATATCTACAAGAAGACAAGGTCTATTTCAAGCTAACTATAACCTAGGAGCCAATAAAAATTAGGGTCCTAAGGTAAATTAAAATCAAGTTTTGTAGGTTAGTCATATTGCCCATACCCCTATATGGTATTTGGACAGTGGATGTTCCAGGCGCATGATTGAAATAAGAAGCTACTTAAAGGAGTACACTCCATTAAAGTATGGACCCAAAGTAATATTTAGTGGTTCAGATAGAGGAGTCACTAGTGGATATGGTAAGATTACTAATGGCATAGTCACCATCTCAAAAGTGGCTTATGTTGAAGGGTTGCAATACAACCTGATAAGCATAAGCCAACTCTTTAATCTTGGCTGTGTCATTGTATTCCACAAGGATAAGTGTCAAATAAAGAGGTCAAGTGACAAAGTAGTCATCATGACAGGGCTTAGAAGTGGAATTGTGTATTATCTAAACTTTTTTTATTTAGGTAAAGACTCCCTTATATTTCTAGTCGCAAATGAGAAAGTATCATATTGTGTACAATGATATAAGAGGCTAGCTCATTTGAACTGTAAGACCATTGACAAGCTCTTTAGTGAAGAGCTAGTTTGGAATGATCCTAAGAAATGCACCAAGGAAGGCATTTGCTCTGCATGCCAAAAGGGCAAGCAGACCAAAGCTTCCTTCAAGAGCATTGGGACCAAAGACTCTGTGAGGTGCTTATACCTCCTGCATATGGACTTGTTTGGTCCTATGCCAGTTCATAGTCTAGGTAGTAAAGTTTACACTCTTATGGTTGTTGATGACTTTTCTAGGTTTGCTTGGGTTTTCTTTCTTAAGAAAATGTCTGAAACCCTTGATATCTTCAAGACTTTTATAAAGCAGATTCAGAATGAGTTAGACAGTACTATGGTCAAAATCAGAAGTGATCATGGGACTAAATTCTAGTCTGAAGGCATGAAAAGTTTCTGTGAAGAGAAAGGGATTCATCAAGAATTTTCTTCTCTAAGAACACCCCAGCAAAATGAGATTGCTGAGAGGAAGAATAAAACTCCTATAGAAGCTGGTAGGACCTTGTTAAATGACACATCTCTCCCAGAATATTTTTGGGCTAAGATAGTAAAAACTACATGTCATGTCCTAAATAGAGCTTTTATCACCAAGAGCCACAAGAAGACTCCCTATGAGATCTTGAAGGGCAGAAAACCAAACCTGGCCTATCTCAAGATCTTTAATAGCAAATGCTATGTGCTCCTAATGGCAAGTCGTATTTGATTAAGTTTGTTACCAATTCCTATGATGGGTTATTTGTTTTGTACAATAATCATAGCAAGGAGTATAAGATCTACAACTTGAAAAATCAAGTTGTAGAAGAGCCGGTTTATAGAGTATTTGATGAGTCAACTACGATTAATAATGAGCTGCCTAACTCTTTATTTAGACATGTTGGTATAAAGATGTTGATGGGCAAGCTAAACATCAAGGAAGCTGCTCTAATTATCCAAGATGAAGATGAAGGTTTGTGTATTCAAGAAGGAGTACAAGGCACACATGATGTGGATGAAGATCAGTAAGATGCAGCCACTGAAGCTCAAGATGCTGAAGGAAGATTGCATCCAGCTGTAAGGCATTTAAGGAATCATCCCAGACGTCAGATCATTGGTGAAGCCAGCCAAGGAGTTATGACCAGAAGCATAAGTCTGAACACAGCATTGTATTCAAGCTTACTATCACAAGTTGAGCCCAAAGATTTGAAGAGCCCAACATATACCTGTTCTGGATTGTGGCAATGCAAGAAGAATTGAACCAGTTCAAGAGGTGTAAGGTCTGGAAGCTGGTTCACAGACCACAATGGCATAATGTCATTGGATCCAAGTGGAACTACATGAATAAGTTTGATGAAAATGATATTATAATCAAGAACAAAGCTAGGCTTGTGGCTAAGGGAAAGAGACAATAAGAAGGTATTGACTTTTATCAAACCTTTGCACCAGTAGCCAGATTAAAATCCAACAGACTATTCCTTGTATATGTTGCACACAAGGGATTCAATGTCTACCAGATGGATGTGAAGTCAACCATCCTGAATGGTGACATAAGGTAAGAAGTCTATTTTGAGTAGCCATCAGGTTTTGTTAATCCTAACTCTCATAATTATGTTTATAGACTTAGGAAAGCTCTATATGGGTTTAAGCAAGCCCATAGGGCATGGTATAAGACCCTATCTTGCTTCTTCATTGAGAACAAATTATCAAGGGTGAAGATAGACAAGACTCTATTCCTAAGGGATTCTAAGAGCAAGATCATCCTAGTCCAAATTTATGTAGATGATATAATTTTTGGGTCTACTAATGATAACCTTTGCAAGGAGTTTGCCAAACTTATGCAAGGGAAGTTATAGATGAGTAGCATGAGTGAGCTTAAGTTCTTAGTGGGCCTCCAAGTAAGGCAGACTAAAGATGGATTGTCTATATCACAGTCTAAGTTCACTAGGGCATTAATCAAAAAGTTAGGAATGGAGAGTGCCTCCACTATAAAAACTCCCATGGGGTCAAGTATGTCAATAGACAAGGATGAGATAGGGAAGCCTGTTTATGAAGCCATGTATAGAGGCATAATTGGCTCCTTATTATATCTAACTTTAAGGAGGCCAAACATCATATATGTTATATGTGTTTATGCTAGATATCAGGCCAGCCCTAAAGAGTCTCACTACTATGCTACTTAGAAAATTTTAAGATATCTTAAGGGTACATCAAATCTTGGCCTATGGTACCCTATGAACAAGGATTTTTAACTAACTGGATATTCAAATGCATATTTTGCAGGCTTCTTAGAGGACATGAAAAGCACATTAGGTACCTGTCAGTTCTTGGGAGGAAGACTTGTATCATGGTGTAGCAAGAAGAAGACTAGTGTGGCTATCTCCATAGTTGAGTCAGAGTATATATCAATTGGAAGTTACTGTGCACAGTTGCTGTGGATCCAGCATCAGCTCTAGGACTACAACATCAAGATAAGTAACATCCTATTGTACTGTGATTCAATTAGTGCAATCTCCATTACTACGAATCCTATCTCACATAGCAATACTAAGTATATTGAGATTAGGTATCATTTTATTATGGAGTATGTAGAGAAGGAAGACATCAGTCTTTTTGTCCCTATAGACAAGCAAGTGGCTCACATCTTCACTTAGCCACTAGATGAAGTCAAGTTCAACACCTTCAAGTTTGAGTTGGGTATGTTAAACTTGGTATAACTTCAATTGTTCCTTATTTTTTTTGTTGCAGGAATTACTCTTCTTGCAGGTTGTTAAGTCACTCAAGTGGTATAAATACTTGAATACTAAAGTTTCTATTAGAGAGGATGATAGAAGATGCTCCTATTGAGGGGGATCAAGTCAAGATGCTTCTGTTGAGGGGGGAGCAAGTCCAGCACTTGCAGAAATAGGTTCAACTTGCTGTTGAGAGGAAGCAAGCTGCTATAATAGTGGAATTCCTGTTGAGAGGATTAACATCGGTTATCTGTATGTCCTCAAGACAATGCACAGACTGAGGAGGATATTAACTGATCTCCCTGCTCTAGAGATTATTTATGAAATTGTCATAAACTTCTCTAAGTCTGAGATGGTATACTGCTGCTGAGAAGGAAATGATCAAAGAAGGACAACTCTAGTTTCAAGCGGTTGCATTGGAGTGTTAAGTTAGTGGTATCAAATCAAGTTGTATGATCTCTAGTCAAGTGGTATGATCATTATTGGACTGGAATCAGGCTAGGATCAAGAGAATAGTTCTCCCATGATCCTATCACCTCCCTCATTAGATGAATGCCTATTGAAGAAGCCAGAAAGGGGGAGGAGTGGGAGAGAAATACTTGACATGTTGAGTAAGTGAATATACTTAGAGGAGTGGGAGAGAAATGACTACATGTTGAGTCAGTTCAAAATACTTGGAAACATTTAAGTCATATGAGGAAAGCAATGACTTGCCATATAGTCACTATATTAAATTGTAGAACTTTGAACAAGCAACATCTGTTAGCTTACATTTGCTTAATTGATATGTTTTATGTGTTAATGCATCTTAGTATTGTGTGTTCTGCCATATTCAAATAGGGGAGTTTGTTGGGAATATTGCACTTCAATGTTCCATGGATTTGAAGAGGCATCACCATCAATACTAAGAGCATAATTGTATTTGATGTATATTCAAGTTCAATTTATGCAGGATGTTCTTTAGAACAATGATTAGACAGGTTGTTTAAGTGACAGTGTTAGGTGGACACAAGAAAGAATTCTGGGAAGACAGAAATCTGTCTAAGTCAACAGGCATTGAGTGAAGCCAGTTCACTCAATGCTAGATGCCAAGAAACATTGAGTAAAGCATGGGCAGTCAAAGCTGACTGCTAACAAAGCAGGATGTTGGGAAAGTCCACTAGCGTTGAGTGAAGGCAGTTCACTCAACGCTATACAACAAGAAGCGTTAAGTAAAGACAAGAAAGTCAAAGCTTCAGTATTGGTAAGGAAGAATTCTTGTTAGGTCCATAAGCGTTGAGTGAGGATAGCTCACTCAATGCCCTAAGAAAAAAGAGTTGAGTAAAGCTTAAGCAGTCAAAACATCTGAATATCTGTCAAGAAATCTGACTAACTTTAGAAGCATTAATTGAAGGTAGTTTACTCAATGACCAGAGAAGAAAGCGTCGACAGAACAAAATTCAGTCAAAGCCTCAGAAGATGTAGACAAAAAATTTGTCTAAGTCCAAATGTGCTGAGTGAGGATAGTTCACTCAACACCAACTCAATAGAAAAACCAGCTAAGTACAGAAGTGTTGAATGAAGGTAGTTCACTCAATGCCTCAATGCGAAGATAGGAAAAGGTAGAAAGTGTTGAGTGAAGATAACTCACTCAACGCATTCATAAAGATGGAAATCGGCTAAATATAGAAGCGTTGAGTGAAGGATATTCACTCAATGCCACAATAAGATGACATGCTTCAAAGAAGCGGCTAAGTCCAAATGCATTGAGTGATGAAGGATCACTCAACAGACTCAATTCATATCAGCAAAAAGTTTGTATAATGACAAATGCGTTGAGTGAAGGTCATTCACTCAATGCACTCAACGCTTAATGGTACAAAAATAGCAGCTAAGTCCAAATGCATTGAGTGATGAAGGTTTGCTCAATGCCTAACAGTGCAGATTATTTAGCTATGTGTTTTTGCGTTGAGTGAAGGCCATTCACTTAACACACTCAACGCATGTGATGAAATGCTTGAATTTGGCTAAGTCAACATTTTCTGACGTCGGCAAAATTAAAAATCATTACGGGAAGTCTACAGTACGCGACAAACAGTGCTGCATGCTTACTGTATGACATTTTATATAAAAGCAAAGTTAAAGCCAATAACTATGGCTGGTTCCACGGGTCAAAGATCCATTAGACGGAGAAAGATAAAAGTATTCTAATCAGCAAGGAGAAGATAACTTTTAGAGATTTATCTTTTTATAAAAAGGCGGAACTTCATCGTCTTCCTCTTGACATTGTTACGGAGCCAGAAGAATAAGTTCAAAGTGTTGATCTAAAAGTTCAAGCAAGTTAGTTATTGTGATTCTCACCTTCAACATCAAGTTCAGAGAAACTCTCTGAGAAAGAAGATGCAGTGAAGGGCTAACCCTAGATGCATCATCTCGAAGCTGATCTAAGTTCGTTGTTGTCATTCACACCTGAAATTGCAAGATTAAAGACACTTATCTGAGAAAGAAAAAGTTACCAAGGCAAGCCCTAGTTGCAGCAACTTTATAAACCAAGCAGATCATTCCTGAAGAACTTTCTCTAGAACTGTGAAGAAGATAGGGATGAGTTATTCTCAGTCCAGGAAGAAGGCTCAGAGAATATTTCTCCGATGTCACATCAACACTAACAAACCATTCTCATTGTAGGATCCTCTGGATATGAGTGTAGGCATGATTTATAAAGGCTAAGGTAGGATCCAATCTTGGATCTGAGATGTAGGGCCTTGTGCCTGAGGTAATTCTTGGAGGAGACTGAGAGATCCCGAGGGATCTGTGTTGTAAGATCTTAGGAGCCAAGTTTGGAGAAGGGCCTTGTCTAACACACTGTTAGAAAGGTGGGAGGGATAGTGGATGTACATATAATCTAGGGAACCACTATAAATCTTGTGAGTGTTATTGTTGACTATCTTGAAAGCAAAGCATAACTAACTCACAACATACCTAAAACAATAAAGAAATTAAAAAGGCCCAAAAACCTATTCACCCCCTCTAAGTGTTTAGCTATCCTTGAAACTAAAGACTTTCAACAACTTAGTTCAACTGATGATCTTTTAGTTTTAGTAAAGGTTTTATCATTATTGACTCTAGAGAAATATTTCTCTGAGCCTCCTTCTAGAACAGAGAAAATCCTGTCCTATCTTCTTCACAATAACAAGAATATTGATCATCAGTATTTCTGCTTGTGCTGAGAAGACAACTTCAGAGCTCTGTTTCTTCAAACTATAGATGTAACCATGTTGTATGGAGTGTCCATGAAGATAAATAGTAACTTAAGAATGCTCATCTTCTTCTCTTCTCAGAGAAAAATGATTTTTGTTCTTGCTATACAAGATTTAGATGTTTCAGTTCTTGATCTCTTCAAACAACAAGCTCCTTTTTGTGTTCCTAAATAATTTCTGAAAATCTGAGTGTGATCGATTTACTAACTTGATGGATAGGATGGCTATCATGTAAAACTCTTCTTTTAATTCTCTATAAATGTCCTCTTTTATTTCCTGTAGACTAACCACTCTTTTCTCAACATGGGCCAGCCAAAATGGGAAACTATAAAGTACCTTTAGATTTAATTGCTATACAGAAGGCATTCAATACCATTTCTCTTCTAGCACACATGCCCCACAATATTTGAATTGTATATGATGTCGTCATGACATAGTGCATATGGACTTGGAAATTTTCAATCAATCTGTATAGGCGTTCAGTGAAGTCATGTGACTCAACACAAAAACACATAGTTGAAATTCTATTTCCTGAGGTGAGGTGTTTGGATGTAGACGTACTAATATAGACAATGAAGTATCAGAATTAGAAAAAGTAATCCTGATTTAGAAAGAGGATCAGAGAAATATTAACAGAATTCTGTTTCCAAGCCCACAAAACTTTGTCATGCCTTCAGACTGAAATTCAGTACCATGATCACTTTTGATTTTGACCATAGAGTTGTCTATTTCATTCTAAACTTTCCTAACAAAGGTCATAAAGATGTCAAGGTTTTCATACTTTTCCTTTTGAAAGAAAACCCAAGCTAATCTAGAATATTCATCAACTATCATAAGTGTGTAGCCTTCCTTACCTAGACTATGAATTGGTATAAGAACAAAAAAGTCCATATACAAGAGGTATAAACACCTGTCAGAATCCTTGGCCTCAATGCTCTTAAATGAAGCCTTTGTCTCTTTGACCTTTTGGCATGCAGAACAAATGCCCACTTTGGTGCATCTAAGATTGGGTCCATTTCTAACAAGCTCTTCATTGAAGAGCTTGTTAATTGTCTTGAAATTCAAGTGTGCAAGCCTTTTGTGTCATTGCATATAATAAGAGACTTTCTTATTTGCAACAAGACACACTAGTGAGTTTGTATTTAAACATAAGAAATGTTGGAACACCCTATTACTAATTTGGGTAAGGATCACTATGCTTGTCTTAGGAATCCCAGTTGACCTAGTTGTATAGTTAAGAAGGTCAACATTAGAATGAGTCTAGGGCTTAGAACTTAGGTTTGGAGCTGCCCCCAGGATCATTCCAAGATCAAGGTTGAAGAGCTAAGTCTAAGGCAATTTTTGTCGAGCTCAGGTCGACGAATCGTCGAACTCCGTTCGACGCTCTCTGAGCTCAACTTCAATAAATCGTCGAGCTCCGGTCGACGATCTTCGAGCTCAGATCGACTATCTGCTTTTGGCTAGCTTCTGCTTAGTCGTCGAACTCCCTCGACTATCTTCTAGCTCAGTTCGACGATCCCTCCCTGAAGTTATTTCTCAGGTCTCTGAGCTCGGTTCGACGATTGTCGAGCTCAGATCGACGTTTTCTGTCTGCTTGTCCATTTCATCTCTGAGCTCAGTTCGACGATCGTCGAGCTCAGATCGATGTTTTCTGTCTGCTTGTCCATTTCATCTCTGAGCTCAGTTCGACGATCGTAGAGCTCAGATCGACGTTTTTTTGGAGAGATCGACGCTTCCAGGAATTCAAATGCTGCTGTTCTTTGGAATGTTTTTGAATATTATCAGCATTTATGTCAAGAGATCTTCCAGCCGTTTGTCTTTATTCTGGAGCAAGTTTTCAAGGAATTATTCAGAGAATGTTTGCTGGACTTTCCTCTAGAAGACAAGACTCTTTTTGGAAGACATTTATGACTCCCAACGGCTATCTTGGAAGAAAAAACTTCAGAAAATTTTAATTCCTCTCTCCTGTGTTTTAAGATATACAGAATATACAAGAGAAAAGATATACAAAGATTGACAAGAAAGAAAGTGAACACACAGAATAGAGAATACTGATAGCAGAAGAACAACAGAAGAACTGTGACTCCAAAAATCTTCTTGCTGACTGAAAAGTGATTACAATCTCATCTCAGAACTCCAGACACCTTATTTTCAGCCTTCTTGCTGAAACCATCCTGTGCTGGAGATCAAAGTTCTGAAGACCTATCACCCTAGAGCAAAGCTTCTTTTCCTGAACCTTTCTACATCTCAGGGGGAGCTTTGACATCATCAATCCACTTGTGCTTCTCTCATTTGATTGAGAACAGAGAAGACACCCTTCACTCTTATTTTTCTTTTCCTGCTGTAAAAGGGTTCTTGAACTCCCTTCAAAAGTTCTGTCTGGTTCTGAGAGCCTTGTCAAAACTCAGTGGTGGCAAGACACCTTATCAAAAAATCTAGTTTTGGTTTTTGGGCACCTTATCAAAAGCTCATTGGTGTCAGGACACCTGATCAACTCATCCTGAGTGGATTCCTACCAAGGGTGGTAGAAGAGTGGATGTACCCAGGTTTTTGGGGAACCACTATAATTCCTTGTGTCTTCTGGTTTGTTTGTGTGATTTGTCTGCTGTGTGCTGTGCTCTTTACTTCTTGGTTTTTAACCTCTTACTAGCACTCTACACTATATCATAAATTGAATTTTATATGTGCTGTTTATTTCAACTGTGAAAAATTATTTTAAAATACTCTATTCACCCCCCCCCCCTCTAGAGTTGAGATAGATCTTAGCCTCACTTTCAATTGGTATCAGAGGCAGGTTGGTTGCTCATACAGGCTAACACCTGAACCAAAAGATCCTTGATAAGATCAATCTCTTAAGAGGATTATTTTTTTATATACATCTAGTTTTTTATTTAAAGACATGGCACAGAA
Source organism: Platanthera zijinensis (assembly GCA_039513925.1). Taxonomy (NCBI): domain Eukaryota; kingdom Viridiplantae; phylum Streptophyta; class Magnoliopsida; order Asparagales; family Orchidaceae; genus Platanthera; species Platanthera zijinensis. The sequence goes on from CM077087.1 coordinate 183,746,848, forward strand.
CAAAGATTATGCAAGCACCAGACCACCAGTGTGCAACCTTTCTAAGTTTGCACTCTGGAAGGCAAGGATTAGATTATACATGAATTCTATTGATGAAGACATTTTCAATTCTGTCTTGACAGTTTGTCCAACTCCACCAGCAAGCTCAAGTACAAATGCTGTTCCACCTCCTTCTAGAACAGATGCAGATATAAAGAAGTGGAAGACTGCAGATGCTAAGGCTATGAACATCTTAGCCCAAACAATGTCTGATGAAATTTTTCAGAAGGTAGCTGAATGCCACTCAGCCAAAGAAATCTGGGACAAACTCTCTGAAATTGTCTCAGGATCTGCTGATGAAAGGAAAGATAGAAGATCTCATCTGATAAGCCAATATGAGAACTTCAAAAAGGGAGAAGCTGAATCAGTAGCTGACATGTACAATAGAGTAAGTCTAATTGTCAATGAGCTAAAAACCCTAGACAAAGAAATCTCACTGACTGAGCTGAATGACAAAATCCTGATGTGCTTCCCCAGCACTTGGGATTCAAGAATCTGGCCAATCAAGGATGCCTGAAGTTTAAATGAGATTACTACTGAAGCTCTCCTGGGCAAGCTAAAATCCTATGAGCTGCTCATTAAAAATAGAGAAGAAGAACAAAAGGCTATCTCTCCAGCTACAAGGAAAGAAAAGACCATAGCCTTCAAAGCTGTAGAAGAGGAGCCTGAAGATAAAGCTACATGAAATGATGAGCTCATAAGTCTACTGGCCAAAAGATTCTACAAGATGGCCAGAAAAGACTTCAGAAAGAGACCATACAAGTGTCATGATAAACCAAGGTATGATAAATCAAACAACAATAAAGAAATTATATGCTTTGGTTGCAGGAAACCAGGCCACATTGTGCCTGACTGTCCAGAAAACAAGAATAAGGACAAGAAGGAAAGAAGAGAAAGAAGAAAAGAAAAGGATTACAAGAAGAATAGCTCAGACAAAGCCTCCTCCAGCAAGAACAAACATACAAGGAAGGGCTTTGTTGCTACGACATGGAGTGAGACTGAAGAAGAATCTGAAGCCTCATCCAGTTCCAGTGATGATGAGGATGATGCAGATGAAAAAGAATTTTGCATGATGGCTGTCAATGCCTCACAAAAAACTCTGATGAAGAATCAGAATCAGACTCAGAAACTCAACCAGATGAAGATCAGGTAATCAACTCTTTTGATTTTAATTCTGAGGACTTCAAAGATGAATTTAAGACACTGTGTCTAGATCTATTAAAATCTGAGAAGGAGATAATCTCTCTCAGGAATCAATTATCTGAGCATAGTGTCCTAAACTCAAAGAACCTCAAACTCTCTGAGGAGTTAGAATGTTGTAGGGAGGAGATAGCTTCACTGAAAAGTGAACTATCAAAGGCCAAAAAGTTTGAAGAATCCCTAAATGGGAGAAGTATCAGACTGATGGACATCACAAGCACAGTGAACTCTAGATTTAATAGCACACTGGGCTTGGGTGCCTCATCCAGCCAACCTATAATTTTGACAACTCCAATCAAGTTTGTCTTTGACAAAGGAAAGGGAGTAATAGAGGTACCCAGGAAGAATGCAGATCTGTCAGAGAAGAATTCAGTTCAACAGATGGCGTCGAGCAGAGCTCGACGATCGTCGAACAGAGCTCGACGATCTAACTACAGATCGTCGACCTCAGCTCGACGATATCCAAACTCTGAACTTCAGCATAATCGATCTTTGAACAGAGATCGACGATCTGACCCAAGATCGTCGACCTCAGTTCGACGATCGTAGAACAGAAATCAGGACTGTGAACAATCCTTCAATGGCACATCTAGATTCAATCCTAGAAGTCCCACATCCCAAGGCTTTAATCCCTATACTGAATGGATAGTACCTCCTAGGAGATACCATCCTGAAGGTTATAAGGATCAACCTGGGATGTCCTTTATTTCAGAATTCAAGGGATATCAACCTAGGCCCAAGGTTAACTAGGTCAAAAACAAATAAGCTGTTTTTGTGTAGGTGAAGACCTATCAAGCATCAAACCATCAATGGTATCTGGATAGTGGGTGCTCAAAGCACATGACAGGGGACAAGGACAACTTCACTTCCTTCAAAGCCAAGCTTGGACCCAAAGTAATTTTTGAAGACTCAAGCTTTGGAACTACAAAAGGATATGGTGCAGTCAAAATTGGCCCAGTCACATTCAAGAAGGTGGCATATGTTGAAGGACTCAAGCACAACTTGATAAGTATCAGTCAACTGTGTGATGAAGGATATCAAGTGACATTCAACAAAGCCATATGCAAGGTCAAGACAGAGGACAACACAACTGTGTTGACAGGTAACAGAAGAGGTAACATTTACTTAGTGGATTTTCATTCACCTATAGTAGATATTTGCCTGTTCAACTCCATTTCAAAATCTAATATTTTATGGCATAAGAGACTAGGGCATATTAACCTTAGAACCATTGCTAAGCTATCTAAAGACAACCTTGTTAAAGGACTACCTTCTGGTCCCTACAAGAAGGAAGGACTTTGCAAGGCTTGTCAATTAGGCAAGCAAACTAAAAGTAGTATTAAATCAATTAATAAGAGTGATTCTCCTAGGATCTTGTACCTATTGCACATGGATCTTTTTGGACCCATATCTGTACAAAGCCTAGGAGGGAAATCCTATACTCTAGTCGTTGTAGATGACTTCTCAAGATTCACTTGGGTATTCTTTCTGAGGAAGAAGTCTGATAACTTCAAATGTTTGACAGATTTTCTCAAATGCATTCAGATTGAGTTCAACACTCACATTGCCCTGATCAGAAGTGATCACGGGACAGAGTTTGATTCTCTTCTCATGCAAGAGTTCTGTCAAAGTGAAGGGATCAGGCACACTTTCTCAGCTCCTAGAACTCCTCAACCAAATGGGGTAGCTGAAAGGAAAAATAGAACACTCATTGAATCTGCAACTACATTATTGGCAGATGCTCACCTACCTCTGTCCTTTTGGGCTGAGCAGTGAACACCTCCAACTATGTGTTGAACAGAAGCCTGATACACAAGCTGAAGGGCAAGACTCCCTATGAATTGCTCAAAGGGAAGAAACCTAAAATAGGCTATTTCAAAGTTTTTGGTTGCACTTGTTTTATTCATAATAATGACAAGAAATATCTAGCAAAATTCCAAGCTAAAGCTGATGAAGGAGTGTTTCTGGGATACTCCATGATCAGCAAGGCCTATAGGGTTTATAATAAATCTTCCTGTAAAATTGAAGAATCTGTTCATATTATTTTGATGAAGCTAACATGTCTTTCAAGGAGAAGAATGCTTCTACCATAGAACCTTTGCAGGTACATTCTCTAGCTGAAGACTTGAACAAATTGCAAGTTGCTGAAAAGAATGGGAGCAATTATCCAAGTGATGATGAAATTCAGAAGAAGTTAACATCACATGATGAAGAAAATCAGTCCTGAAGAGCCAGTTGCTGCTCCACTAGGGAGACAACAACACAGATGCTGAAGTGAACAATTGCAACACTCCCTGTTGAGCTTAGTAAGGCATTTACAAGAGAATCATCCCAAACGTCACCCAAGTATCATTGGAGAAGCCAGCTGGTGTGCAAGGACTTATGACCAGAAGCAGGTCTGAACACAGAACCTGTATGCACACTTGCTTCCTATCTCAAATTGAGCCTCAATCCATACAAGATTTGCAGAGCAAGATCCAACATATACCTGGATCATGTGGTAATGCAAGAAGAATTGAACCAGTTCAATTTGAAAGGTGTAACAAGGTCTTGGGAAGCTAGGTGCCTCACAGACCACAAGGATCATATTGTCATTGGAACAAAGTGGGTAACTTCAGGAACAAGCTTTGATGATCAAGGAGTATTATAATCAGAGAACAAGGCAAGGGTAGGCTTGTGGCTCAAGGGTACTCTAAGAGACAATAAGAAGGAATATTGACTATTTATCAGAACATTTTCACCAGTTGCAAGGTTGGAAAATCCATCAGAATATTCCTAGCCTTATGCTTGCTCACAAGGGCTTCAAAGTGTCTATCCAAATGGATGTAAAGAAGTCAACCATTTCTCAATGGTGGACATCAAAGGTAAGGAAGTCTATGTTGAGTAGCCAACCTCCAGGTTTTGTTAATCTCTCTAACTCTCACCCTGAATTATGTTTACAGAATTAGCATAAAGCATCTATATGGGTCTCAAGCAAGCTCCTATAGAGGCATGGTATGAAGACCCTAGCATTGCTTTCTTCATTGAGAACAATGATTTGTTCAAGGGGAAGAGTAGACCAAGACTCTTTTCCTAAGGGATTCTAAGAACCCATAAGATCCCACACCCTACTAGTGCCAAATTTATGTAGATGACATTATTTTTGGTTCTACTAATGATTCAACCTTGTGCAAGGAGTTTTCCAAGCTTATGCACTCTAGGGAAGTTTGATAGATGAGTAGCATGGGTGAGCTTAAGTCCTTCTTCTTAGGACTGCAAGTCAAGGCAGACATGCTGAAGGCATGGATTGTCTATTTCTCAAACAGTCTAAGTTCACTAGGGCATTAATCAAAAATTGGTTAAGAAATTTGGTATGTCTGAGTGCATCCACTGTATGAAAAACACCCATGCCCTCAAGTATGTCTGTAGTAGATGCAAGGATGAACATGGGAAACCTGTTGATCAGACAACCATGTATAGAGGCAAAAATTGGCTCTTTATTGTACCTTACAACTAGTAAGGCCAAACATGATATAATGTTTGCCACATGTATTTGTGCTAGATATCCAAGGCTAGCCCTAGAAGAGTCTCACATTTACTATGCTACTTAGAAAATTTTAAGAGAATATCTTAAGGTATGTACAAAAGTTGTCCAAATCTAGGTCCTCTGGTATCCCTATGAACAAGATTCAGCATTTGATTAACTAACTGGATATCTCAGAATGCATGATTATTGCTGGCTGCTTAGAATAGGACAGGAAAAGCACCAGTTAGGAACATGTCAGTTCCTTGGAGACAGACTTGTCTCCTATGGTTCTGTAGCAAGAAGCAAGACTAGTATGGCTGTGTCAACCTCAACTAGCTTGAAGCTGAGTATATGGCTGCAGTTGCAAGTTGCTGTTCACAAATATGCTGTGGATACCAGAATCAGCTCTTAGACTATGGCTACAACTTCAAGAGAAGTCTAAAATCCCATTGTACTGTGATTCAATTAGTGCTAATCTCCATATAGCTCACGAATCCTAGTCCTCACATAGTAGGACAAAACTAAGCATATTGAAATTAGGCATCATTTTCTATTATGGAGTATAATGTAGAGAAGGAAATAAAATTGAACTTAAATATCTTTTTGTCCCTACTAGATTTGCAAGCAAGTGGAGATATTTTCACTTAGCCACTTTGGATGAAGTCAAGTTCAACACAGTTTCTTCAAATTTGAGTTAGGGTATGTTAGAACTTGGTATAACTTCAAGCTCCTTAATTAAATTACAAGATTTTGAAAAGCTAAAACAGACCAAGACTGCAGGCCAAAAATCCTCTTCTTTTTGTTAAGTCACTCAATGTGTTTAGACTCTGAACTGCGCTCGACTAAAGTTTCCCCAAAATCGTCGAACAGAGATCGACGATTTTCCAGAAAATCGCTGACCTATTGAGGGGATCAAGTCAAGATGCTTTGTACAGTCGATTTGAGTTCAGAGTCCTCGCTAGAACTAGGCTTTCTCTAACTTTCTGATTGAGAGGAAGCGTCGAGCTGAGCTCGACGTTTTTTCAACATCGTCGGAACTAAGATCGCCGATTTTGAGAGGACTCTAACATTGATTCCCTCTGTATGTCCTCAAATCGTCGAGCTAATGCTCAGATGTTTCGTCGAGCTGAGGATATCAACTGATCTTCCCTTTTCGCCGTCGAACCCTAGAGATATAAAATCTTATGACATTGTCAGCCGTAAACGTTCTCTAAGTCTGAGATGGTGCTGCTGAGAAGGAAATGATCATACTCTGAAGGACAACTTTCTTTCTTTTCCCTCCAAATTCTCTGCGGTTGCATTGGAGTCGTTAAGTTAGTGGTTTCAAATCAAGTTGTATGATCTCTAGTCAAGTGGTATGATCATTATTGGACTGGAATCAAGTGCTAGCTATTGCTAAGATGAATAGTTCGACACAGATGCTTTGACATCGACATAAACACCTTCGGGGGACGGAAGCGACCAGCGCTTCAAGGACATCCTAAACTTATTCAGAGAACAATAGCTGACTCCAATAATGACTACATTTAGGATGAAGATCGCCTCAGAAGAATATTAAAGAGTTGTTTTACCGCAACAGACGAGACTGAGAATTCTGTTGCTCGGTACCATTAATTGGGGACTCAGGTATTTCTATCCCCGGCTGTTTAACAGAAGTCTTTCAACTCAGTACTGGAGAAGACTGCCATTGAACTGTCTGGAGAGGAGTATGACTCCATGTTCTGGATAGGATGGGTCACAATGCAGTCAACCCTAATCAAGCTACTGAAGAGCATAATTGTATCTTGATGTATATTCAAGAATTTCAATTCCTATGCAGCTGATGTTTCTTTAGAACAATGATGGGACAGGTGCTGTTGGCCAAGTGACAGTGTCAGCCCATGACACCATTTCCAGATATCAGAATTCTGCCTGATGGAAGGCTTTATTAGAAATCTATCTAAGTCAACACACCTGGACTGAGTGGCTCCAGTCTTCTTCACTCAATGATTAAGAAGCCAAGATCAACATTGAGTAATGCAGTTAGTTATGGGAGTCAATCTTAGGGGTCTGACTGCTAACAAAGCAGGATGCCCTTGGGAAAGTCCACTAGCGTTGAGTGAACCTCCTCTGGCATGTTTATCAATGCTATACAACAAGAGGCTTTCCTGTGCCCTCTTCAGTAAATGGGACAAGCAGAAGTCATAAACCCCTCCAGTATTGGCTAAGCTGCACCACTTCATTCAGGTCCATAAGCGTTGACTGAGGATCTCAGCTCACTCAATGCTCCTAGCAGAAAAAAGAGATGCCTGCTTCTTCCCCTCCTCCAGCCATATCCACCCAAGCCGTCACCTCCTCACCACCAGTCAACCATAATCATCTCATCCCCAATTACCATTTCCTCACCTATGTCATCCCCTCCTCTATCCACCTCAGAGGAATTCCATCCTCTAACTTTTCCATTCAACCTTCACCCTACCATCCTTCTCACTCATTGAAGGTAGTTCCTACTCATGGATGATTCACAGAGAAGAAAGCGTCTACAGAACAAAATCCTCCTGAGCCACCCTCAAAGCTTCCTCCTTTCAACAAATGCTCCATGACAAAAAATTCTCTCTCAACCCTCCTTCACACCATCTGCTGAGTGAGGACAGTTCCCCTATCTCCACCTCAACCTTCTCTATCTCCATAACTCCAATCTTCTGAACCAACCATTCCCTCTCCACCTAAGTTCTCCACAGAAGTGTTGAATCAAGGTAGTTCAGCCACCATCAAGGCCTCCAATCCGAAGATAGGAAAAGGTAGAAAGTGTTGAGTGAAGATAACTCTACCTCTGCTCAACGCCCAACTTGAGCATAAAGATGGAAATCTTCCTAGTTTGGCTAAATATAGAAGCTGTATGAGTGAAGGATGTTCACTCAACGCTCACAACAAGCTGACATCTCTACTGGAGTCTTCAAAGAAGCCTGGCTAAGTCCACTCCTGAATGCATTGAGTGATGAAGGAGCTGTCTACTCAAGCTTGCCTCCCTCAATTCCTCCTCCCTGGCTATCCCATCAGCAAAAAGTTCTGTATAATGACAAATGCCTTGAGTGAAGGTCATTCACTCAATGCACTCTGAACGCTTAATGGTACAGGGGGAGATAGCAGCTTATGAAGTCCAAGTGGATGCATTGCCAGCTGCTGATGAAGGTTATGCTCAATGCTCTAACAGCTCCAGCTTATTTAGCTTGGATGTGCTTTTTGCACTGAATCTGCAGAGGCTGCTATTCACTATATTTGATACAGTCCATTTCAACGCCTGTCTGCCTGCAACTCCTGCTTGAAGATTTGTCTAAGGCAACATTGTGCCTATATCTGACCTGTCGGCAAAATTAAAAATCCCAGCCATATACGGGAAGTTCCTACATCAAGTACTGGACAAACTGTGGATATCTCTGCATGCTGCTACTAAGGCCACTGTGACCTCTTTCTGTTGAAATTGCTGCTGCTGCTACTGCTGACATAGAAATGATTTCAGCAACTGATGCTGATGAAATTGCTGCTCCTGCTCTAGTGTCTGCTCCTGATTCTGTCTGCTCTGCTGCTTCTCTCTCTCCTCCTGCTCCTGCTGTTTCTGCAAAACTTAAAGCTCAAGAAGAGCTTATCAGAAGAATTGATGATCTGTATGATCAACCTCAAAGTTCTGAGAGTGACCAGTACATGACTGATTTTGATGATTCTGCTAGCACTATTGCCAAGAAGAGAAAAGCCAGAAGTAAAGCAATGATGTCAGTCCCTCCTGCCAAAGCCAAAGACTCCAATGATATTCCATACTACATCCTGCATGACTGCCCCATCTCTGAAGCCATGGATGCTAAGATTCTCAACTGAAAGCTATGCAAGATTAGAAGAGGAAGCTTATCTGACAAATATGAAAAAGGATCTTCTCAATATCCCTCCTCCTCCTCCTCCTCCAGATTCTGGCTCAGGTTCAGCCCCTCAAGCTCCAGTGCTCCAGACACAGTTCTTCCCAGTATTATCAAAGATCATATCAAAGGGACAGCATCAAAGGGGATATCAATCTGAAGATCAATTTAGAACTGTGAATCCAGAGAGGGCATGAGTTACTTCTCAGTCCAAGGGAAGGGCAAGGCTCACTCTGACCCTTCTTCAGGCCCGATTTCCCTTCAACAAGCTGAACAGAACACATTCTCATTGTCTCCAGGACTCCTTGGATACTGATTAGGCTGAAATCGTCAACAGATATGAACCTCCTATTCCTTTTGGAAGATCCTGAGAACAACCCTGTGTCCTGGACAGCCAGAATGAAAGAATTGGCTGCCCTTGATCAAATAAAAAAGGCCAGTTTGGAGAACAAGGCAAGGATACTTGTCAAACATAACTACCTTATCAGAGCAGAAAAAGAAAGAACTAGAGAGATATGCATCAAGGAAATTCTTCAATCCAGAAGACTATATGAAGCTGCACCCTGAGGCTGTTGTTCCAAGGCCCTAAATCTCAAACTTCTCTAGGTGCAGAGGATGACAGAAGGTCAAAGAAAGAAAGTCAGAACATACCTAAAATAATAAAGAAATTTATTTAAAAGGGAACCCAAAGGAAGTGAACTGTGTAAGCTAAACATTTCATCCCCTCTTTGGATATCTGCTGCTATTAGCTATCCTTGAAACTAAAGACTTTCAACAACTTAGTTCAACTGATGATCTTTTAGTTTTAGTAAAGGTGCCCTTTATCCCTATTATTGACTCTAGAGAAATATAATTCTCTGAGCCTCCCAAACAGAGATTGTCACCCTATTACAATAAGAATATTGTCATCAGTTGACCTTTGTATAGAAGACAACTTAGAGCTCTGTTTCTTAAACTTAGATGTTGTTGTATGGAGCTGCCCCCAGGATCATTCCAAGATAAAGAGCTAAGTTAAGAATGCTCATCGACGAATTCTTCTCTCTGAGAAAAAAATGTTTTTGTCGACGATCTTGCTCAGATTATGTTTCAGTTCTTGATCTCTTCACACAACTCCCTCCTTTTCTAGTCAGTTCGACGATCCCTCCCTGAAGTAATTTCTGGTCTGAGTGTTCGATCGATTTACTAACTTGATGGATAGATGGCTTCTGTCTCTTCTTTTCATCTCTGATCAACGATGTCGAGCTCAGATCGACGTTTATTTCCTGTAGACTAACCACTCAGATCGACGTTTTTCAACATGGGCGACGCCCAAAATGGGAAACTATCAAATGCTGCCTTTAGGAATGTTAATATGCTATACAGAAGGCATTCAATACCATTTCTCTTCTAGCACACATGCCCCCACAATATTTGGAATTGTATTGATGTCGTCATGACATAGTGCATATGGACTTGGAAATTTTCTAGATCAATCTGTATAGGCGTTCAGTGAAGACATGTGACTCAACACAAGAAACACATAGTTGAAAATTCTTAATTCCTCTCTGTGGTGAGGTGTTTGGATGTAGACGTACTAATATAGGCAATGAAGTATCAGAATTACAAAAAGTAATCCACATTTAGAAAGAGGATCAATAGAGAAATATTAACAGAATTCTGTTTCCAAGCCCACAAAACTTTGTCATGCCTTCAGACTGAAATTCAGTACCATGATCACTTATTTTCATTCTTGACCATAGAGTTGTCCTGTTTCATTCTGAAGACCTATCACTAGAGCAAAGGTCATAAACATCTCAAGCTTTTCATCACTTGTTTCTCTTTTGAAGAGAGAAGACACCAAGCTAATTCTTGAATAGTCATCAACTATCATAAAGTGTGTAGCCTGTCTGGTTACCTGAGAGCCTATGAACTGTGGTATAAGACACAAAAAAGTTTTGGTTTTTGGGCACCTTATCACAAAGAGGTATCAACACCTGATCAGAATCCTTGGATTCCTACCAATGGTTTTAGAATGAAGCCTGGATCTCTTTGTACCATTTTGGCATGCAGAACCAATAATGTCCTTTGGTGCATCTAAGATTGGGTCCATTTCTAACAAGCTCTTCATTAAAGAGCTTGTTGATTGTCTTGAAATTCAAGTGTGCAAGCCTCTTTAGTGCCACTCTACATATAATAAGAGAATTTTATATGTGCTGTATTTGCAACAAAAATTATTTTAAAATACACACTAGTTGAGATTCTGTCACTTTAAACATAAGAAATTTCAATAATAAATGTTTCCACTCCTAGTGCCTATCAAAATGACCTCTTGGTGACTTGACCTTTTGAACAGACACTCATTGTTATGGAAGAAAAAATTATAGCCAATATCACATAGTTGACATATGCTAATCAAATTATGTTGAAATCCTTCCACGTAAGCTACCTTTGTAATGGAGACTATGCCATTAATGATCATACCATAGCCCTTGGTAACTCCTCTGTCTAAACCTCCAAAGAGGACTTTAGGTCCATTCCTCACTTGAGTATAATCCTTAAGATGTCTCCTTATTCCAGTTATATGTTAGGAATAACCACTATCTAAGTACTATATTGGCATTTGATGGGTGCTTGAACTGCCCTACAATCATAGATTAGTTTACCTTAGGAACCTAAAAAGGTTTGGGTCCTCGGTTTATGTTAGCTTGAAAATGACTGTCTAACTATAGCAGCCCTGGTTGGAAGACTCACCTTTTGCCTTGACACATATGGGTTGTGCCAATAGTCTATGGCAAAGTGACCCACTTTGCCACAGCACCAACCCTCATGAATATTTTATCTCTTCTTCTAAACAGCCTTTGGAGTAAGCAAGCTATCAGTTTTTGTCTATTAAGAGGCGAGAGTAGCAGCCTTCTTGTGTTTATTTTAATAAGATTTTGACTGAAGGTGAGTATGTCAGTAGATGTACATGGTTTACTCTGAGTTATATTAATAGATGTATTCCTTGTAGTTGACATACTATTGATGGCATCAGAGACAGCCAAGTGAGGCTTACTGACTGACTTACCCTTAGTCAAGCTTTTTGCTGAGGAAACTTGAGAATAGTCCATAGCCTTATTTGTGAGAGTGGGAGCTGGAGGACCAAACATAAATGGTTCATAATGGGCCATTTGGATTTCCTCATGGGGAACCTTTAGTGCACTCAATCCCATTCCCGTTCTCCTTTTACTATAAGATACATTTATATTCATACAAGAAGGGTTTCCATTCTTCTAGTGACCATACATACGGTCATTCTTCTAGCTGAGATCTGAGCCCTCTAACTTTGCAGCTTTCCTTGGTGGAGAAGGAGACTTTTATTTGCTCCTTATTACTTCAACTCTGAAGGACACAAGCTTCTCTTTGTTGAGAGTTTCGATAGCATCTTCTTCTGCCCTTTTAGAGTACCACTACATCTCATGAGACAGCAGCTTCCCAAATAGATTTTGAGGCAATGTGTTGGCCAAGTTACCAACCTCTCTAATGGCACAGATCTTGATATCCCATTCCTTTTTAAAGTACTCAAGAACTTGTCATTTAGCTCATAGTTTGTGAACTGTCTACCATAGGTGATCAAAATGTTCATTATCCTGAAGAACTTTTCATAGCATTCAACTATGGAATCTTTCTTGTCTTTCTTGAAGGCCTCATATTGTTAATTCAGGAGGGATTTCCTGTCATCCCTCACCTCCTCTGTCACTTCCATATATACTATAAGAGAATCTCACATCTTATTAATAATCCTGTAGTGGACCAAGTTCTTGAATGTGGAGTCAACTATAGAACTGATAATGATGTTTTGAGCACTTTTATCCATGGTTGCTAGAATGACTTCATCTTTGGTCATCTCAGTGTACTTCTTTGGAGTCTGGACATTATTATCTATGAAAGAGACCTTAATGGGAATGAAGGGACTCTCTTGAACTGTTATGAATATCCTTGGGTCTGAGGCTTCCATAAATAGCCTCACCCTTTCTTTAAAATCCCGAAGTTCTCTTTTTTATATATAGGAAGTTTCACACAGCTCAACTCCTTATGATTCTCACTTAAACCCATGGAGATAATCTTCAGCTACTCTTAGAGATCTGTTTAGAGTGTTATGTCCTTTTTGAACAACATCCCTTTGATACCACTTGAAAGTCTTTTTTTAAGAGTAGCTACACACCTAGAGGGGGGGGGGTGAATAAGTTTTCAAATCTTTTTGAGCAACTTTTTAGTTTGGTTGAGTTGTGAGTTAGATTATAATGTTTGATTTCAAGAAACACAAAAACACACCAAAATTTATAGTGGTTCCCCTATCTAGGGTACTTCCACTTTCCCCCTTTACCTATCTAGCAGTGAGCTAGATTTGTCTAACTCCTCCGTTATCTCGGCTCCTTGAGCTTACACCTCAGATCCCACAGGATCTTACACCTCAGAGTGAAACACACTCTTACAACACAGAGTATAATAACTCCTTCCTTAGGCTAGACAACCCTATACTCTGAGATATCAAATCTCCTACCTCAGATCTATACAGAGATCCTATCTTAAGCACAAGCCCTACCTCAGATCCTAACCAGGATCCTGCCTCAAAGACACAGCTCCTACACTCACCCTTTTAAATAGAAGCTTATAACTTAGATTAACTAATGATCTGATAGATTTAGTAAAGCTATGATGATAATTGACTCTAGAGAAATATTTCTCAGAGCCTCCTTCTAGAACAGAGAAAACCCTATCCTATCTTCTTTATAACAACGAGAATATTGATCTTCAGTATTTTTTCTTGTGATGAGAAGACAACATCAAAGCTCTGTTTCTTCAAGCTATAGATGTAACCGTGTTATATGCATTATCCTTGAAGATAAATAGTAACATAAGAATGCTATGCTTCATCTCTTCTCATAGAAAAATGATTTTTGTTCTTGCTATAGAATACTTAGATGTTTCAGTTCTTGATCTCTTCAAACAACAAGCTCCTTTATGTGTTCTAGAAAAATGTCAGTAAATCTGAGTGTGATCGATTTAGTAACTTGATTGTTAGGATAGTTTTCGTGTAAATTTATTTTTTTATTTCTCAATAAAAGTCCTCTTTTATTTTCCGTAGACTAACATCTCTTTTCTCAATATGTGCCAGCCGAAATGGGAAACGAAAGTACCTTTAACTTTCATTGTTGTACAGAAGGCATTCGACGCCATTTGTCTTCTAGCACACAAGCCCCGCAATATTTGAAATATTGATGATGTCATAATGACATAGTACATGTGGACTTAGAAATTTTCAGTCAATCTCTACAGGAATTGAGTGCAGTCAAGTGACTCAATGCAAAACACTTAGTGGAAATTCTATTTCCTAAGGTGTTGAGTGAACCATCATCACTCAACGCATCTTACTTAGATAGCTTAACTGATAAGGCATTGAGTGAGCCTTCATCACTCAACGGCTTTGAACTTGGTAGAATTCCTCTGTACCAAGGCATTGCGTGAAGCTCCTTTACTCAATACTTTTTGACTCTGCTGAAATTTTGATGAGGCGTTGAATGCTCTATCTTCACTCAACACTTCTGTACGTAAGCAGATTTCCTTTTGAGTAGGCGTTGAGTGGACTTCCTTCACTCAACGCTTCTATACTTAGCCAGATTTAAGTAAAGCAACACTGTGGCTTTGGATGCTAGAACTTCTTTCAACATTTTAGACCTCTGGATTTGAGTGAAGTGAGTTCACTCAACGCTTCTGGAATTAGCCTATTTTCTTCTTTTTTAGCATCCTGTCTTGAGTCCAACTATCATTGTGACCCTGACAACCTGTCTATTCAATGAACAGTAGACAACCTGCATATAATTAACTTTGAACATATATCAGATACAATCATGTGTATACCATTGACCTGTGTGTCTTCTTCAAATCTTGGACATTGTGATCAATGGACCCAACAACAGGAAAACCACCACTTGTTAAAACTTCAAACCACCAGATTTTGGCCTCCTAAGCCGTCCATACCAAGGATCGACTCACACTCTAGGCCGCTAACCCTAATGCTAAAAACTCAATTAAACAGAAAAAACTCACCACGCCTGTTAAGATCTCAACGAGAGTTTTCCAAATCTATGCTCCGACGAAGATTTCGAGCACCAAAACTCCTGATTTGGCGGCCGAAATTCTTCAAGAAAAGAGCCTCTGCCTCTCATTTTCTTTCTTTGGTTATCGGGTTGGCTTGGGGAAGATGAAAAGCTTTGGGAAGAGAAAAAATGTTGCCGTCTCACACTTATAATTAATGAAAGGATCAATTTCCTAATAAATTTTTTAATATATTTGGTCATTTCCAAGGCAAACTTTGACTAAAAAGATCCGGAATTAGAAAATGTAATTGTAATTATTTAATTAAGCCTATTTTAATTAAGAATTAGGAAATTTGCCATTTCTTAAAGTTAAATAGATAAATTAATTAATTTTATTTCAACAAGCTCGAAATTTCCGATTCGTAAATTAATTAAATTGTGTAATTAAGTCTAAGATCTAAATTTCAATAAGCTCGAAATTTGGTCATCTCGACCAAACGGACCCGAAAATGCAACAATGACATCGCCCTGCCAATCACGTGCTAACGTAACGCCCATACCCCAAAATTACTCTAATAAAAAGACTAAAGTTAATTATTTAAAAAATTCAGGGGTGTTACACCCGAGTATGAGATGCCACAAATTGTTGTTTACATAACTTGTTTGATGCGCGCTAGCCGATATTGTCCCCTTCATGTAATATAGACCTTCTCGTAGTTCACCCGCTCCAATCGGCATCCTCAAAGTGCAGTCCTGAATAACATAAAATTTATTAGTAAATTACACCAAATAATTGGACTCTTTAAGCAGTTGTGATGCAACAATAAGATTGCAAGTAAGTTTAGACACATATAAGACATGAAGCAAATTTTTATTTCCAACCACCAACTCTCCTTCTTTGATGGAATTCGTCGAATCTCCATTAGGAATCCCAACATGCAAGAATCAATTGTGTGCATGTTACGCAACATATCAAGATTCCTCGTCTTGTGATGAGAAGCCCAGCTATTTATAATCCAACTTGCATTGATAAACATACTTGTCAAATGTTCATTCCCACACGATTTTGTCCCTTGGGTGTTAAGAAGATTTCATAATGCAAACTATTCTGATAATCCACCTCGGAACGATCACCATATCCAACACCTCTTGTCATCTTGCTCACGACTCCTAGAGTTTGTGCCGCATTTGCCTTTGGTGCAGCTCCGTGACCTCGACTAGATCCACGATCGCCGAGTCGTCCTCTTCTCTAGCCTTTAGCTCTGCATTCCTACAATTCAGGATACCCTATTAACTGAGAACAAGTCATTGTGTCATGCCCCATCTTGCTGCAAATACCACAAGGCCATATTTTAGGTTTGTCTTTGGATGCACGAGAGTAAGAACCGACTTGCGCGACAAAGCTTACCACCTCTGTGTGTTCATCATGCATCTTGCTCACACTTCATTGCCGTTCTTTAATTAATATCATGGAGTAAGCCTACTTTACATTGGGAAGAGGAACCATACTGAGGATATTAGAATGATTAGTTCCAAACACCTCACCATCCAAGCCCATCAAGAATTAATGAGTCATCTCTTTCCCTTTTTCTTGCGCTAGTTCTTGAGAAGCCCCATACGAACATCAAAAGCAAACGTATGTACGGTTCTCGGAATAACCGACCAATTCTTCCCATATAGTTTTCAACTTGCCATAGTAATTAGTAACGGATTGACCTGATTGCTATAAGTTGACCACGACATTCTTCAGTTTATGAGTCTGCATATTATTTATGATGAAGAATCGTCACATAAGAACTTTCAAAAGTGTTTTTTTACATTCCATATACGAGGGGATCAACCTCAATAGTGCATCAACGGTGTTGAAGATCTAACCCACAATCATGGAGTTCATGGCATACCAATTCTATAGTTCGGGTGTACCATCGACATGTTTGTTTACCCTCCCGTCAATGAATCCCTATTTCTTCTTTGCTTAAAGAGCATTCTTGATCGCTTTGGCCAATTCATCGTAGTTGTATCTGAAAGCCTTTGTTCAAGATTAGAAACATACCTAGCGGGGCGGGGGGGTAAATAGGTTTACAAGTCTTTTTGAACAACTACTTTCCCCCTTCACCTATCTAGCAGTGAGGTAGATTTGGAAAACTCCTCTTTTATCTCGGTTTCTTGAGCTTTCACCTCAAATCCCACAAGATCCTACACCTCAGAGTGAAACACACTCATATAACTCAAAGTATAACAACTCCTACCTCAGGTTAGACAACCCTACACTCAGAGATATCAAATCTAATACCTCATATCTATACAGAGATCTTATCTTAGGCATATGCCCTACCCTAGATCTTATCCAGGATCCTACCTCAGAGATACAACTCCTATACTCATCCTCTTATAATATAGGCTTACATCTTAGATCAACTGATGGTCTTACAGATTGAGTAAATGATTTGGTGATGATTGACTCCAGAGAAATATTTCTATGAGCCTCCTTCTAGAACAGAAAAAACCCTATCCTATCTTCTTCATAGCAGCAAGAATATTGATCTTCAGCGTATTTATGCTTGTGCTGAGAAGACAACTTCAGAGCTCTGTTTTTTCAAGCTATAGATGTAAATAGTATTATATGTAGTGCCCTTGAAGATAAACAACAACTTAAGAATGCTCTGCTTCTTCTCTTCTCATAGAAAAAAAAGATTTCTTTTCTTGCTGTAGAAGACTTAGATGTATCAGTTCTTGATCTCTTCAAATAACAAGCACTTTTTTGTGTTCCAAAAAACTCCTGGAAATCCGAGTGTAATGGATTTTATCACTTGATCGAGAGACCGATGGTCGTGTAAAAGCTTCTCTTATTTTTGGTAAAAGTTCTCTTTTATTTCCAATAGGCTCATGATTCTTTTCTCAGCATGGGCCAGCCGAAAAGGGAAACTGTAAAGCACCTTTAGCTTTAATTGATGTACAGAAGGCATTTGATGCCATTTGTATTCTAGCACACAAGTCCACAATATTTGAATTATGGATGACATCAGCATGACATAGTGCTTGTGGAAAATAATTTTCAGTCACTCTACTCAGGCGTTGAGTGTAGAAAAACGACTCAACGCAAAATC
This sequence comes from Platanthera zijinensis, assembly GCA_039513925.1. NCBI lineage: Eukaryota > Viridiplantae > Streptophyta > Magnoliopsida > Asparagales > Orchidaceae > Platanthera > Platanthera zijinensis. Next base: position 183,764,645 of record CM077087.1, read on the forward strand.
ACTTGGTAGAAATTCTGCATCCTTAGCCATTGAGTGAACCTTCATCACTCAACGCATCTTACTTAGTATGCTTAACTCATACGGTGGTTAGTGAGCCTTAATCACTCAATGCTTTTTTACTCGGTAGAATTCTTCTTGTTGAAGGCATTATGTGATGTTCCTTTACTCAATGCTTCTTGACTCAACTGAATTCTTGATGAGGAGTTGAGTGATCCTTCTTAACTCAACACTTCTGTACTTAAGCAAATTTCCTTTTGAGTGGGCATTGAGTGAATTTCCTTCACTCAATGCTTCTGGAGTTAGCCAGATTTAAGTCAAGCAAACACTGAGGCTTTAATTGCTTGAAGTTCTATCAACGCTTTTAGACCTTTGGTGCTGAGTGAAGTGTGTTCACTCAACGCTTCTAGACTTAGCCTGATTTCTGCTTTTCCAGCATCCTATCTTGAGTCCAAGTAATATCGTTACCCTGAGAACCAGTCATATCAATTAATTATAGACAACCTGCATATAATGAACTTTTAACATATATTAGATACCAATTATGTGTATACCATTGATTTGTGGGCCTTCTTCAAATCAGGGACATTGAGATCAATGGACCCAACAATCTCCCCCTATTTGAAGAAGTCAGAACCCTAGTCAATGATATACACTGCCACATGATGGAGATAAACATTCACAACAAACAAGAGCACATAATCAAAAATGTGATTAACATTTAAAATGATAATTATAAATAAAAAGTGTGCTTATAATAAAGTTAATATTCTAAGAGCCCTTATGGAACCAAATACAAAAACATTTCAAGTTTCTAGTTCCTTGATAACTATACCCCAGCTTAGTTTCTTGGTAGCCTTCTCACTAGCTTCAATTTTCTTTTGCCTTTGCCTTTCAATGTACTTGTAAGGATTTGGAAACTACTTGCTTGGGCCTTGAGCATTTGATGGCAATGCCCCTATCCTCTCGTCCCTTCTGAACTTTCTTTTTAGTTCTTCATTTGTTTCCAGCTTAGACCATTTTAGAGTGCAATATAGCTTTCCCTTTCAGTTTTGTTTTCTTTAATTTGGTACCAGGCAGACAGAATGATAGTCCTTGATTGAGGACTCCATCTTTCAAAGTTGGGCTTTGTTTCCATCTTTTCTCTGTATCTCTTTTTTGCTTAGCCTGGTCCATTCATCTTCTTCAACAGCAGACTTGGCTTTGGCTCTTGATATCTATTTAGTAGTGGGGCTGAAGGTAGGAATATCAATAGTATAGGGCTCAACCCACTGATCACCATACAGATCACCATCCATCTGTTCTTTAGGAGGAGGAATAGGAACATTATCATATGAATATTGTTATAGTCCCAATGATCCCCTGATGACATTGGTGATCCACACATCATTCTCAGTATCTTTTTTGACCATTGTTTTCTCCCCTTTTATGACTTCTTCAGACATTGCTGTAGTCAGGGAGTTCTTGGCTAGAGAAATCCTTTCATCTAGAAAATTTACCCATTTGGTAACATGATTCCTAACTTCTAGTATGTGATCATCCAAAATCTGATTGCAGCCATTCATCCTCCTCTCTAGAGTTGTCTTGTGTGTTTCAATTAGCGTCTTCTCCACATTATGTACCATTTCCATATTGCCAGAGATGATGTTCTGATTTTCTATTATATCATTTTTCTCTAGTCTGATCTCTTAAAGTTTGCTTTCAGTATTTGTCAGAGCAGGACTAGCCATCTTGAAGAATGCAATTTTGTTGGCCTTAAGCAGATTGACTTCAAATCTAATAGAATTGATCTCAGAAGAGAGATGTTGTCTTAATCCTTTGATAGAGTCATCAATATAATTGTCTAGCGATCTTCTTTAATCATCAAGCAGTCCATTCAACTATGCTAAGAATGTGGAGGACATAATATCTGATTGATGAGATGCCCCTTGAAAGCAGACATCCTAATCCTCTATCCCTATATCTTCCTTTATTTCAGAGTCAACCCTCATATATTCATAAGAATGATCATCAGCATCAACAGCTAGCTTGTCATATTAAGATATCTTTAGTGTTTAAATGTCTCTTCAGCATGGACTTCAGTGTGAATCTCCCCCCCCCAACCTCAGCACTTTCTAGTTAAATTTGTTGGTTTTTAGCAACTAGAATGTGCACTTCTTTTTCTATTATAACCAGAACTTGCACCCCACAACTTCGGCACATTCCATGTAGATTGTTGGTCTGTATCAGCTGTGATATGAACACCTTCATTCAATGTGTCAGGAATTTGCTCCCCCTCAGCCTGAGGGCAAAAGAGCAGTAAATCAGGACCATCTAAAGTCTGATCAATCCTTCTCTACAGATTTTCCAAGAAGGAGTCAAGCTGGTCTTGTACTGATTGAACCTCCCCCCCCCTCAACAGGAGCATCCAACTGGGTAGTCTCCCCTTAATTTCTTCATAGATTTTGTCCGCTACCTTTCCAGTCATATGTTTAGTTGTATCTACTAGAATAAATTCAAAGTTAGAGTCACTACCTTGTACAGTCCTTGCTGCAGGTTTTGTGGACCTAGAAACTTGAGCAGTCATATCTAGTCTCTTTAGAAGTGTCTGATAACTGAGGGTCAAGAGGCTTTTCTTATCTGCTCTCAAAAGAGCAGCTTCTAGTTCTTTCTTTAGTGATTATTATTGCCTTCTTTTTCTTCTTATCAGCTACTTTTTGGTGTGGAAGGAAAACCATATCCAATCTGTCTAACATCTTAGAGTACATTCTCCTCATATGATGGATATTTATTCCTATCCTCACATTGAGGATCCCTGGAATAGAAACATGCAAGTACAAGGAAAGAATTCTTCCCACGTTTGGCTCTAGAACACATTCCACAATTATATCAAACAGTAACTTTCCCCAGTCAGTCCTTTTGGATAGAATTTTCCTTATTCTAGCTTGAGGAGACCAGTTGGTTTCGTATCTAGACACAACGGTCTTCTACTCTCAGCGTTCTGGCGGTTTGGCTCAGCGGTTTGGTGGTGAACCTCAACTAGCGTTCAAGAGGATAGAAGCAGTGGTAGTCTCAGAGATAGTTGCAGTGGAGGCTTGGGTGTTAGCCGCATCAGCGGTCTGGCATTTAGCCACAACAGCGGTCTGGTGATTAACCGCAGCTATAGTTTGGCCATTAGTCACAACAGCGTTCTGAGGGTTAGCCGCAACTATGGTATGGTGGCAACCCGCAGTTGAGGACTAGTGGCTTGTTGCAATAGTGGTCTGATGGTTAGCCGCAACTATGGTCTGGTGGCAATCTATAGTTGCGGTCTAGTTGCTTACCGCAGCAGCGGTCTATTGGCCGCAACTACAGTCAGGTGGCAACCCGTAGTTGCGGTCTAGTGGCCTACACCAGCAGTCTTCACTGTCAGTCTGACATCTTTCCCTAGTTGCCGTTGGGTGATCTTTAGTTGTTCTTGTTGGACCCGATGGTTCATATATCCTCAGTTTGATAATATCAATTCCCATTTTTTATTTAATCATATCTTGTGTTTGGTAGAGTGTGAAGGTTTACAGGTGTAGGCGACGCAAGAAGCTCTCCTATAGCACATACCGCCGAGCGGTAGTAGATACTGTCGGGTTGTAGACTGAATTAAATGGATATGGCGCTTTGGATTCTACCGTGCTGCGCTATTACTACCGCCCACGCTAGCTCGAGGAATTATTCAGCCAGGCGCTCGGGAACCTACCGTGTAGGCACTAACTTTGTACCATGCCACATTAGCCCACTCAATGATCGTCGAGACGGATTGATTCGTCGAGAAAACTTGACTACTGTCGGGCGATACCTTGATACCGTGCTATGTTAGCCCACTCAATGATCATTGAGAAGGAAGCGTTGAGATAACTGGACTATCGCTAGGCATTACCTACCTACCGTGCTGCGGTAGCATTGAGAAAAGGAAAATATTCATTTTTAATATTTTTCCAAATCGGGAGGACTGTTTTCACATCAAGCACGTGAACCTACCATCGGGCGCTAGTCTTACCGTCGGCGGTAGCCTGTTTTTACAAAGACATATAAAAGGTGTCTCATTTTCTGTATTCATTACCACGACGAAAAGAGACTCAGATCTTAAATTTCTAGGGTTTGTTCGCCTCTCTATGGTCCGTTCTGCACTCTTCATCGAAGGAAAATAAACCACCTCCCTCCAGTTCGCGCACGAAGAACTCCAGTGAGCCAAGAACGACAAAGCCTATGAAGAGTTGATCGGTTGCAAGCCCCACGAAGATTTATAGCACCAATCACGGATCGCTCAACGGAGGAGTCATTTTGAGGGAGATTTGAACTTTAATCTTTTTATACTTTTGTGTATTTTTCACTTCTTTGTATTCTTATGGTGAGGAAAATTGACCGGTGAAGGTCATCAAGATCTGGGAAGGATTCCGTGAGAAATCATCCTAGGGAAGGGACGTCTAGATTAGGGGATCTAGCGGGGCTCTAAGACACCTCCTTGCATGAGGGTGAGGAGCCAGCTCGAAGAACTTTTTTGGAGGGAAAGGGAGAGAGCAAACCGGTCCGGGGAGCAGGTCGGTATAGAAAACCAAAAGTTGTTTTCATTCACCGCCTTCGATATCCGGCATCACGGAGATCACGTCTTTGTAATCTTTAAAAACAGTTGTTGATTTTACTTTGGAATGAAATTTATTTTCTTATTCTTCTCCTGTATATAACGTTGTGTGTGTTAGCTTGTAATTTTTTTGTAGGGTGCAAGGAGGAATCTGCCATTAAAAATGAGTTTTGTAACATACCGTCGTGCATTAGATACTAACGCCCCGCGGTAGCTTCCTGAACTAGTTTTTCTGGATAGAAATAATTCGAATTTATAGTAATCATCATTAAATCTTATTCACCCCCCTCTAAGGTTGGCCACTAGATCCAGTAAGTTGAATCAGAGGGAGGTTACTTCAAAAAAAGGCTTAAAAACCTGAAGTAAGATGGCCAATGCGGTTAACGCATTTCCTGAGGGACAGGGTGTGTGTAGACCCCCACTATTCATGGAGAGAGACTACAGTCACTGAAAACACCTCCCCAAAGGCGAGATCCATGATCTTAACTATGCTATCTAGAAATTTGGAATAGGGCAAAATCTTTGAATATGTTGTTGGGTGCACAGTTTCATGGATCTGGAAAATTTGGACTAGGATATGTAAGTTCAACGCTATCACCGAGCGGCAATCATAGTCAAGATAATACTAAATCGAATCATAAGGAATCACACATTAATTTCAATAATTTTGGAAGGTTATCCCCATCCTCAAGCACGAGCTCTACGAACATGATAAAGGTATCATCCACTACCTATACTTTGTGTGCAAACTGTCAAAGGTTTTGTCACACTTCCGAGACGTGTCTTAGGAAAGGTAACAAGAAAACTATGCAAGTGTAGCTACCAAAGTTTTCTACTTATTGTATGGGTGGAACAACATGGGTAACCAGATCTTTACCCTCATCTTCTTTTTAGGCGTGTTAGCAGGCTAAGGATAAGGAGAATGTATGGTATTTGTATTTTCAGTGTTCCAAGCACATGACAGGATATAAAGACAAGTTCCTTAGCCTAGAGAAGAAGAAGGGAGGGATGGTGATGTTTGGGGACAACATTAAAGGACACATTCTTGGAATCGGTACCATAGGTAACAAAGCATTTTCTATTTCAAATGTATTGTTTGTAGATGGACTTAAGCATAATTTAATTTCAATTAGTCAATTATGTGATATATGCCTAAATGTTACATTTGAATCTCCTACAAACACTTGCAAGATTATAGATGCCAAAACTAATATTGTTTTACTTACTGCTCATAGAACTCATAATGTTTACACTGTTTGCTTTGAAGATATATATTCTTTTGATTTGAAATGCTTAGTTACCAATAATGAGGAATTAAATCTTTGGCATAGGAGACTAGGATACTTAGGAAGTAAACTTATTGTCAAACTATTGAAAAATAAACTTGTTCATGGACTTCCAAAATTATGCAGTAGTTTAAACTCTTTATGTAGTCCGTATCAAAAAGGGAAATTTGTTAAAACCTCATTCAAAAGCAAAATTATATTTCCACAACTACACCACTTGAACTCATTCACATGGATCTTTTTGGTCCTCTTAGTACATGTAGTCTAGGTGAACAATGATATACGTTTGTTCTTATTGATGACTACTCCCGTTATTATTGGACGATCTTCCTTACGAATAAATCCGACACGTTCCTTGAGTTCACTAATCTATGCACTAGACTTTAAAATGATAAGGAACTAAAAATAAAATGCATATGGTCAGATCATGGGGGAGAATTTGAGAATGAAAATTTCACGAACTATTTTAATAATTTAGGTATTAACACGGATTCTTTGCCTCACGCAAACCTTAATAGAACAGGATAGTAGAGAGAAAGAACCGCACGCTTCAAGAGTTAGAACGCACAATGCTCGCCGATTTTGTCATGCCTTAATATTTTTGGTCTGAAGCGATTAACACAACATGTTAGGTGATGAATATAGTCATGCTTCGACCCATTCTTAAGCTAACTCCGTATGAACTCTACTTCAATAAGAAGCCATTAATTTCCTATTTTAGAGTCTTTAGTTGCCCGTATTTTATTATAAACACTAAGGATCACTTAGGAAAACTTGACGAAAAAATCAGACCGTGGAATCCTGTTAGGATACTCTAGTACTAGTCGACCCTATAAGGTCTATAACAAACGAACCATAGTTGTTGAAGAATCGGCCCACGTCCACTTTAACGAAAATACACCAACCGAAGAACCTAGGCCAAACGAAGAGGAAATTGATGATGATGCACAGTTAAGGGTGAGGAGAAAGAAGTGCTGGTTGATGTTTCAACTCATATAAACGATTATAGGCCTCCAAGTACTCTAAATTTCTTAAAGCAACATCAATGAGAACTAGTAATAGGAGAGCCCACATATGGAGTTAGAACTCGGTCGACGTTACATGAATCTTTTTCGAACTTGTGTTTTTTATGTGAAATTGAACCCAAGAACATCTCAGAAGCCGTGAAGGATGAATTATGGTTCTTGGTTATGACTGAAGAGTTAAACCAGTTTGAGAGAAGTAAATTCTGGGTGTTAGTGAAGCATCTAGATAGCCATCCAGTTATAGGTTTGAAATGGGTATACAAAAATAAACTTGATCGTGAATCTAGGATAACTAGAATCAAAGCTAGGTTTGTGTCTCAAGGTTACTCGTAGATAGAAGGGGTGGATTTGTAAGAATCACTTGCACCGATTGCTCGTATTGAATCCATTCGCATGTTCTTAGGGTTTCCAAGTTATAAACAAATTAAATTATATCAAATGGATGTTAAGAGTGCATTTTTAAATGGATATATTATGGCAGAGGTGTATGTCGAGAAACCACACAGATTCATGAAAGCTGACTACCCAAATCACGTATACAAGTTGGTGAAAGCCTTGTACAGACTGAAGCAAGCACCCCGTGCTTGGTATGATAAGCTCACGACTTTTCTCCTACGACATGGATTTAGGATGGGTATGGAGGACACCACTCTCTTCATGATGCACGAGAGTCTACATTTAATTCTCTTACAAATTTATGTGGATGATATTATTTTTGGGGCCAAAAATGATAAATTAAGCAAAGAAATTGTCATTGTAATACAGTTTGAATTTGAAATGAGTCTACTTGGAGAGTTATCTTATTTCTGCTTCTTCTCCCCATATAACGTTAATGGTGTCCCACCAGATCACGTTTTTGTACTCTTTAAAAATAATTGTTGATTTTAATTTAGAATGAAATTCATTTTTAGCTTCTTCTCCTGCATATAACGTTGTGTGTGTTAGCCTATAATTTTTCTGAAGGGTGCATAGATCTCCAAGGAGGAATCTGCCCAAAAAACGAGTTTTGTAACATACCGCCACGCGTTAGCTACCTAATGCCCTATGGTAGCTTCATGGACTAGTTTTTCTGGATAGAAATAATTCGAATTTCTAGTAATCGTCGTTTAACCTTATTCACCCCCTCTATGGTTGGCCACTAGATCCAACAGTTCTTTATATAGTGTGTGGTTTGACGTTGTCAAATCGTATAGGCAGCACAGATTGTATTTAGAACCACATCTTTAGTTGTATTCTCTCATCTCCCCCATTTTCTAAAAATAAGGGGTCATACCTATGTAATAATTATCTTTTTAGAGTAATAAAATTTGTCTTTATTTTGCTCTTTTTCACATGGTATCAAAGCGAATCGGTCATTTTCTCCAGTTCGTGCAGCTTCTTTTCTATTCGCGTGGTTTCCCTCCCTGCCCTCCTTTGCTTGTTTTGTTTGTTCGGCTTCTTTTCTATTCGTGTGGTTTCTTTTTTGTTTGCGACTTGTTCTATTCGCGCGGTTTGCTTTGCGGATCATTCTGTTCGCGTGGTTTTCTTTGTGTCTTGTTTTTTTTGTTAATGCCGGCTTTATTCTAGTCGCTTATCTTTGTGACTTGTTGAGTTCGCGTGGGTTGTTTTCTCTACCTGTGCGATTTCTCATTATTTTCTATGGCCACTCCTGCTCTTTCTTCTTCTACTACTATCTCTGCACCTCCTTCTCTTTCTACTTCTTCTTTCTCTACTTTCGGTAATTTGGGGACTGCTTTGAAGCTTACAGGTCCCAATTACCCTAACTGTAGTGTGTCCTTCCTTTTTTTTATTACGTTTTCAGCGCAAACTTCATCATTTGACTAATGATCCCCCTCCTTCTTGATTCGTTTCTTTTGAAGATTGGGATGCTTCAGATACATTGGTGCATACTTGGTTGGCCAATCGTTTGTTTGATGAGTGCCTTCCTGTCATTCGACATGATCTGATGATGAAGGCTACCTGGAATCATCTTGATGCTTTATATTCCAAGGGAGCCCAAAATTCATGCATTTATACTCTATATGCCGATCTTTTTGCTCGACCAGACATGACTCCAGCTTCCGCCTATCAGGAGGTTCAGACTCTTGGTGCTAAACTTCTTCATCATATACCTTTTTTTGCTGATCTGGCTGAGCAACACAAGCATTTTCAGGAGCTTCGTGTTGTTTATTATCTACTTCGCCAACTAGACTCTTATGATATGATCCGCCATCAAATTCTTGGAGAGGAGAATACTCGGACACTGGAAGCTACTGCTGTTAGAATTTTTGTTATTACTACTCTTCTTCAGCATCCTCCGCTTTCCTCACCGTCTCCGTCTCTTGATCTTATTGCTCATCCTGCTTGTCATGAAATCTCTGGTTGTCGTGGTGGTCGTGGTGGTGGCTGTGGTTGTTTCTGTGATTCCTCTAAGCAACTTTGTTCTCATTTTAGCCGACTTGGTCACTTGGTTGATCATTGTTAGACCAAATATCCTTATCTTGGTCCAACATTGATTGATTACTCCAAGCAGTCTACTTCTTCTCTTGCTACTTCTGGTGCTGTTCAATTGGCTATAATGGGTAGGTGGCTCATTGATTCTTGTGCTACTAATCATATGACAAAAAATTCTCGCCTTTTCTCTTATCTTGACAAGAGCAACATGTTACCTCCAGTTCTTATTACAGATGTTTCTCCATCTCCGGTTTATGGGTCTAGCACCGTGCATATTACTCACTCTCTTCAGTTGCAGGACATTCTTTTTGTCCCGAATTTTCCATGCAACCTTCTTTCTGTTACTACACTTTGCAAACAGTTGAATTGCGAAGTTATTTTTACTGCCTCTACTTGTGCTTTTCAGATTCCTCATTCTAAAGAGATTATTGCTACTGGGACTGAGAGCGGTAGCTTGTTCTATCTTGATACTACCTCTGCATTTTATACCTCTTCTTCTCTACTTTAGTGGCATATTCACCTTGGGCATTCTCCTCCTCAGATTCTTTATCAGCTTCTTCCAGATTTACTTCGATGTGATTCTTCTCTTGATTGTGAAGCTTGTCATTTTTGCAAGCATCACCGGTCTACTTTTCCTGCTAAACATGGCCTCAGTTCTTCTCGTCCCTTTGACCTGGTTCATTCGGATGTTTGGGGTCCTGCTCCCCTTCAAACTCTTTGTAAGGGTAGTTTTTTTTTACATTCATAGATGATTTTTCTCGATATACGTGGTTGTATTTGTTATGAGAATGCTCTGAGATTTTCTCAATTTTTTCTGCATTTTATAATGAAATTCATACACAATTTAAGACTCTTCGCACTGATAATGCTAAGGAATATCTTAGTCATCAGTTTACATTATTTTTTTTGGATCATGACATTGTCCATCAAACTACTTGCCCTTACACTTCACAACAGAATGACATTACTTAACGTATAAATTGCCATCTTCTGGATGTGGCTCGTAGTCTTCTCAGTAATATGCGTGTTCCTCAGTCTTATTGCAGTCATGCGGTTCTTCTTTCCTTTTTTCTCATTAATCGAGTTCCGTCTTTGGTTCTCAATGACAAGACTCCTTTTTCTATTCTATATCCTGTTGGGACACCATTTCCGTTACCTCCTTGTATTTTTGGATGCACAGCATTTGTCCACTCTCCTACTTCTGGATGGACAAACTCTAACCTCATTCTATTAAGATCATCTTTTGGGCTATTGTTCGGCACAGAAAGGATATCAGTTTTTTGATCCTATTATTTAGAGAACGTATTCCTTGACGGATTTTACTTTATTTGAGGATGCTCAATTCTTTTCTTCTCCCTCTCTTCTTCCTTCATCTGATGATTCTTCTTCTTTTCCTAATATATCGTCACCTCTTCCAGAGCCTACCCTTTTTTCTTCTCCTACTATTTCTGATTCTTCTACTGTCCCTGATTCTTCTCCTGAACTATTGCCACCAGCTCCTGGGCCAGTCGTCACTTCTTTGGATGGGGATGATATAGTATACATGATACATCTTGATCTTCCGATTGCTCTTTGGATAGTTGTTTGCTCCTGCACTCAACATTCTCTTCAGGTTGTGGTCTCTTATGCTCAGTTCTTTCCTTTGTCTCAGAGCTTTTCTCTCTGTCTCTCAGCAAATATTGTTCCAGCCTCGTATCAAGATGCTTTTGTTACTCCTCATTGGAAGGCTGCTATAGATGAAGAGATGCACACTCTTACTGAATTGGGTACTTGGACTCTTGTTACTACTCCTCCTAGAGCCGATGTGGTTGGTTGTCGCATAGTCTTTGTCTTGAAGTTTTTCCCTGATGGTTCTATTGATTATTACAAGACACGTCTTATTGCAAAAGGTTTTATACAGACCTATGGTGTGAATTTCTTTGATAGTTTCTCTCCTATGGCTGGGATTACAATAATCCGTGTTCTCTTTTCGCTGGCTATCAACAGAGACTGGGAAATGTCTCAGTTGGATGTAAAGAATGCCTTTCTTTATGGTGATTTGCAGGAAATTGTCTATATGGAGCAACCTCTTGGGTATGTTGCTCCGGGGGAGTCTCAGGTCTGTAAACTGCGAAAGGCAATCTATGGTCTTAAGCAAAGTCCAAGGGCCTAGTTTGATAAGTCAACAAAGTTATTTTTGTGGTTGGATTTGCTCGAAGTGCTGCAGATCACTCTTTATGCATTCAAAAAACATCGGCTGGTCTTGTTATCCTTGTAGTTTATGTTGATGACATTCTTCTTACAGGGGATGATAGAGAAGGTGTGGATATGATAAACAAGCATCTTCTTCAGCATTTTGTTACTAAAGATATGGGCTCTTTGAAATATTTCTTGACGATTGAAATATCCATGAAACCATGGTCTATTATTCTTTCACAATGGAAGTATACCTTGGACCTCTTAAAAGAGATAAGTCTCCTTGGGGCTAAACCTGTTCGATCTCTGATGTCTTTTGGAGATGACAAGTGTTGGAGTAAGGACTCACCTCTTCTTGAAGATGTCAAGATGTACAAACGGCTTGTGGGGAAACTTATTTATTTGACAGTAGCAAGACCAAATATTTATTATGTAGTGGAACGAGTGAGTTAGTAAATACAAGCTCCTAAGGAGTGTCATCTTTAGTCAGCAATGAAGATTCTATAGTATGCGAAAGGTGATCTAGGGAAAGGACTTCTATTTCAGAAAAGGGGACATTTGAAGGTTGTAATAGGCCAAAAACCCTAAGTCCCAAAATGGGTTCAGGCTGAGTGATACGGCTTGGGACACGGGCGTGTCCCAAGGCGTGTCCAGTGTACACGGCCTAGGACACGGGCGTGTCCCAGGGCGTGTTTTGTTTTCGTAGGTGTCGACTCGAGCTCTCAAGAACTGATCGTCGATAGGAAAGACGGCCTGGGACACGGGCGTGTCCTAGGCCGTGTCCTTCTCGGGTGAATTTTGGAGTGGCGTTGAGTGGAGTGGCGTTTAGTGGCGTGAATGGAGTGGAGTTGAGTGTGGTACACGGCCTGTGACACGGGCGTGTCACAGGGGCGTGTTGAGCACACGGCCGAGGACACGGGCGTATGCCTTAGACGTGTCCTTCTCGGGTGTTTTAGCCTTATGTTGATGAGGTGACACAGCCATCAACACGGCCGTGTACTAGATGACATGGGCATGTCAGGGAGTGATACGGGTGTGTCATGGCCCGTGTTCTATTCTAGATTGAGTAAGTTCCTGAACCGCTCAAGGGACACGGCATGTGATACGGGCGTGTAACAAGTCGTGTCAGCTCTATTTAGATGATTTTCCAAGACGATCTTGGCCGTTCGTTCCCTTCTATTTGGATCCTATGGTCCAAGATCATTCCTTCTCTTATAAGGCCGAGAATGGAGATGAATATCTCATTCACATCTTAGCCTTTCTCTTTCTAAGTGAAGAGAGAGAGGAAAGCAAGGAAGGAAGAAGGAGAAGCTTTCCGACCGCCGCTGGAGCTTCATCGGTCCGTTTCGAGAGCCGAGTGCAGCGTTGTGGAGGCAAGTCCGCCGCAGTGGTTTCCATCAGGCTAGTTTTCTATGGCACTGAAGCGATCGTCAAGGATAATGGTCTTTCTTCCTTGGGCAGGTGAAGCCCTTTTTTTATGCATGTATATCTGTGGAATCCTCCATCAAAAGATGGAAGAGCGTAAGTGATTCTAGTGGTTGAGTCTGCATCTAGAGCCAGAACTATGTAGTACGACATAGGCATGCTGTGTGAAGCCCATCTGGATGGTTGTCTAGATTGGTGATGTTGCGAATCGGAGAAGACTCCGTGTGTATATCGGTAACCTTACGGAGATGGTGAGGACGATTGTGATGAGATTTGTATAGCTCCTTTGGTTGTATGCTCGGCGTGAGGTGTATTGATGGAATGGAAAGCGGCACTATGTGCCGGTGTTGAGGAGGAATGCGAGAACCTCTGAGTGGGTAGGACACCCACCAAGTTCATTGATTGGGTTGTTGTAAACAAATACCTCTGAGTGGGTGGGTACGAGAGGTCATCAACAGGGGTTTGGCGGCTAATGCGCATAGCCAACAAGTTAAGAACCTCTGAGTGGGTGGGCCACCCAACAAGTTCCATGGTAGGATTGGGTGAGCGGTCGATTGGTAGCAATGCAGCGGGGACATTTACCTAGGCTTGTTACACTACGTGGGTAGGTCGACTGATAGGGCTCACAATTTATTATGGGGTACGTGCCTCTGAGTGGACGAGTGTGTGAGGTCTTCAACAGGGGTTTGGAGGCTTAGGCCTGGCCAACAAGTAAACACCTCGATTTGGTGGTGGAACGATGAGGAGCTTGGTACACCGTAAGCGTGCCCTGAGTGAACGGAATGTCTGGCACTAAGGCCGACGTTTGTGATGATATTGTGTATTGGATATATGTGTTGAGATTGGATTACATGCTGGGAAGGAACCACTGCCCCGGGTAAGGGGTAGGGTCGTTATAATTGGTCAGCTGAATGCTGACCGTTGCTTTGTTTGTCACCAATGGGGTGAATGTCTATATACAGGTGCTGCACATGTAGATGCGGAAATGGATTGAGCGGGCTGAAGCCCTTGTTGTTGCTGTTAGGCCCTCGAAGGTCGTACGAAGCTTTGGATTTCATGTTTGGCCGGCCTGCGTGCCGATGTATGAAGTCGTATGTTTGTAAAGAGAAACTTGTATGGCCTTAAGGCCGTGAGCGGTGTGCTTGTTAACATTCCCGGTCTTGTATATAAATTAGTTATTTATATAGTAGTGGACATTCATGGTTTGAGTTCGTGCAACTTGTAAACATCCGCTAGAATTCTCTGAGTTAGGATGCGTGGTATTTTGGTATTAACCTGTGACCTCGCCGTCTGTTTATGGCATATAATGTGGGGCTCCGACAGGACCTTCTATTATATGTTATGTAACGGGTTGAGTTGTTACATTTTTGTATCAGAGGCCCTCTCGATTTTATGCTTTCGAATTCGTGGCCGAATTCTTTTGTCGGGTGGCGAGCACGTGTACGTGCAAACCGTTTTAACATAATTGAACTCAAGAATGTCAACTAAGAATGTGCGTGTGTGTATTCGTTATGTATGTCGTTTTGGATTGGACGTTGATTATTGATATCTTGTGCTAATGTAGGTGACAAGAAGTGGAGCTGGGCAGTCTGAGCCCCAGCGTTCGGAGGAGAGTGCGGCACCAGCCAAGGTGCCCACACCTCCTCCTTATGCGGAAACTGTATGCCTAGTTGTGGAGGCGGTATTTGCCATGATTCAAGCACAACCTATTAGGCAGGCAAGGCCTGTCGTGGAGCCAGTTCGGGTTAGTGCAAGGCAAGAGCGGGTGGATGCTCGAGTGGACGAGCGAGCGACTGACGAGCAATTGAAGTGGTTTATGGATTTTCATCCACCTACGTTTTTCGGGGCGCTTTCCCCAACGTAGGCAGAAGATTGGCTTGTAAGAGTGAAGAGAATCCTGACAGCGCTAAGGATTGATATGGGGCAGAGAGTGACGTTAGACACTTTCTTACTAGAAGGAGAGGCGAGACTGTGGTGGGATGACGTCGAGATGCACCGGTTGGCAGGTAGAGTCCTGGGAGAGATTTTGATGGGCGAATTCTCCCGTTTTTTTTGGGCAAAATATTTACCAGTATCGCGGAGAATTGCGATGAAGACCGAATTTCAACGTTTGGTGTAAGGTGAGAAGACTGTGGATGACTACCAGCATGAATTTACTAGGCTGGGACACTATACGGGATCGACTTTTGCGGAAGAAGCGTGGAAGACGAACAGATTTTATGAGGGACTCCGAGATGAGTTGAGATTGGCGCTTCCGAGTTCAGTGAACCAAGGCTTCCAAGCCTTAGTAGATACAGCCTGTGCACTGGAAAAAGATTTGAAACGAGTACATGACAAGAAGAACTTGGCGGCGGATAAGTCGGAGTTCAAAGTCCCGCAGTCCGAACAGTCAGAGTTCAGGAAACGGTATAAGAAGAGGTTAAATCCTGCTGAACAAACGTCTTCGGATGTTGCTTCGGGCGCGACGTTTGGTCAAGGACGTGTTGATTCGCGTACCTGTTTAATTTTTGGAAAGCAGGGGCATATTTCCCATTACTATTGGAAAGGCCCGTCAAAGGGTGAGCAAAAGCCAGGCACGTCCTATGAGGAAAAGGGTAAGGCAGTGGCAGAATCATCTACATCCCGGGCGCAACCGCGAGTATACAATCTCGGAGTGAACGAGCCGCAAAGCTCACATTATGACGTGCAACACCCTCGAGTGTTTAACCTAGAGTTGAAGGATGCTGTTAAAAAGTTGCTTAGAGACGTGGATGAGCGGTAATAAAGTGGAGGGTGCACTTTATTGCTTTTTGTTGTACTTTCTATCTTATTTTTTGAAAACACTTTTGTTGGTGCGAGAACGTGGGGAGCGTAACCCAAGATCATCGTATGTATTTTTACCAAGGAATGGTTGTATTGTTGGATATGTTGCGCTAAATTTCGGGACGAAATTTCTATAAGGAGGGGAGGATTATAACACCCAAAAAACCCTAAGTCCCAATAATTGGTTCAGGCTGAGTGACACGGCCTGGGACACTGGTGTGTCCCAGTGCATGTCTAGTGCACACAGCCTTGGACACGGGCGTGTCCCAGGGCATGTTCTGTTTTCGTAGGCATCGACTCGAGCCCTCGAGAACTGATCATCGAGAGGAAACTCGGCCTGGGACACGGGCGTGTCCCATGGCGTGTCCTGCTCGGGTGAATTCAGGAGTGGCGTTGAGTGGCATTGAGTGGAGTGGCGTTGAGTGGAGTGACGTTGAGTGTGGTACACGGCCTGTGACACGGGCATGTCACAGGGGGGTGTTGAGCACAGGCCGAGGACACAGGCGTGTTCCTTAGCCGTGTCCTTCTCGGGTGTTTCAGCCTTGTGTTGATGAGGTGACACGGCCATCAATACGGCCGTGTACTAGTTGACACGGGCGTGTCAGCGAGTGACACGAGCAAGTCGTGGCCCATGTTATGTTCCAGATTGAGTCGATTCCTGAACCGCTCAAGGGACGCGTCCTGTGACACGGGCATGTCACAGGCAGTGTCAGATCTGTTTAGATGCTTTTCCAAGCAGATCTTGGTCGTTCGCTCCCTTTTATTTGGATCCTATGGTACAAGATCATCCCTGCTCTTATAAAGCCGAGAATGGAGATGAATATCTCATTCTCATCTTAGCCTTTCTCTTTCTAAGTGAAGAGAGAGAGGATAGCAAAGAAGGAAGAAGGAGAAGCTTTCTGACCGCCAGTGGAGCTTTAGCGGTCCGTTTCGAGAGCTGAGTGCAGCGTTGTGGAGGCAAGGCCGCCGCGGTGGTTTCCATCCAGCTAGTTTTCCATGGAACCGAAGGGATCGTCAAGGGTAACGGTCTTTCTTCCTTGGGCAGGTGAAGCCCTTTGTTTATGCATATATATCTGTGGAATCCTCCATCAAAAGATGGAAGAGCGTAAGTGATTCCAGTG
Source organism: Platanthera zijinensis (assembly GCA_039513925.1). Classification (NCBI taxonomy): domain Eukaryota; kingdom Viridiplantae; phylum Streptophyta; class Magnoliopsida; order Asparagales; family Orchidaceae; genus Platanthera; species Platanthera zijinensis. The sequence goes on from CM077087.1 coordinate 183,781,500, forward strand.
GTTGAGTATGCATCTAGAGCCGAAACTGTATAGTACGGCATAGGCATGCTGTGTGAAGCCCATCTGGATGGATGTCTGGATTGGTGATGTTGCGAACCGGAGAAGACTCTGTGTGTATATCGATAACCTTACGGAGATGGTGAGGACGACTGTGATTAGCTTTGTATAGCTCCTTTGGTTGTATGCTCGGCACGAGCTGTAATGATGGAATGGAAAGCTACAAAATGTGCCGGTGTTGAGGAGGAATGCGAGAACCTCTGAGTGGGTAGGACACCCACCAAGTTGATTGATCAGGTTGTTGTGAGCGAATACCTCTAAGTGGGTGGGTACGAGAGGTCGTCAACAGGGGTTTGGCGGCTGATGCCCATAGCCAACAAGTTTAGAACCTCTTAGTGGGTGGGCCACCCAATAAGTTCTGTGGTAGGATTGGGTGAGCGGACGATTTATAGCAATGCAGCAGTGCGATTTCCCCAGGCTTGTTACACTATGTGGTTAGGTTGACTGATAGCGCTCACAATTTGTTATAGGGTGCGTGCCTCTGAGTGGACGGGTGCGTGAGGTCTTCAACAGGGTTTTGGAGGCTTAGGCCCGACCAACAAGTAAACACCTCGATTTGGTGGTGGAACCATGAGGAGCTTGGTACACCGTAAGCGTGCCCTGAGTGCACGGAACGTCTGGCACTAAGGCCGGCATTTGTGATGATATTGTGTATTGGATATATGTGTTAAGATTGGATTACATGCAGGGAAGGAACCACTGCCCCGGGTAAGGGGTGGGGTCATTATAATTGGTAAGCTGAATGCTAACCGTTGCTTTGTTTGTCACCAATGGGGTGAATGTCTATATGCAGGTGCTGTCCTTGTAGATGCGGAAATGGATTGAGCGGGCTGAAGCCCTTGCTATTGCTGTTAGTCCCTCGAAGGCCGTGTGAAGCTTTGGATTTCATGTGTGGCCGGTCTGCGTGCCGATGTATGAAGTCGTATGTTTGTAAAGAGAAACTTGTATGGCCTTAAGGCCGTGAGCAGTGTGCTTGTTAACATTCCTGGTCTTGTATATAAATGAGTTATTTATATACTAGTGGACATTCATGGTTTGAGTTCATGCAACTTGTAAACTTCCGCTAGAATGCTCTGAGTTAGGATGCGTTGTATTTTGGTATTAACCAGTGACCTCGCCGACTGTTTGTGGCATATAATGTGGGGCCCCGGCCGGACATTCTATTATATGTTATGTAATGGGTCGGGTTGTTATAAAGGTTGAGGCATACTCTGATGCTAGCTAGCAGATGATAAGGAAGATAGGAAGTATATGTCAGGGTTCTATACTTTTGTTGGAGGGAATTTGGTCAACTTAAAGAGCAAGAAACAAGCAGTAGTTTTCGTGTCAAGTGCAAGAGCCGAGTATAGGAGCATGGATCAAACTACTTGCGAGATGAAGTGGTTACATACACTTATGCTTGATTTTGGAGGTTTATGATCATCCTTTGCCATTGTTCTGTGATAATAAGGAAGCTATATATATTTTGAGGAACCCCGTCTTTCATGAGAGGATGAAGCACATCGAGGTTGATTGCCACTTTATTAGAGAGGAGATTTTGAAGAATTAGATATGCACTCTAATTATTGCCTCAGAGAGAGAACTAGCTGATTTCTTCACTAAGCTAGTTACTTCTAATGGGGAGGTTTGTAGCAAGCTGGGCATGGTATATATATATATATATACTCCAGCTTGAGGGGGAGTGTTGGTGCTTGAGGAGACTGGGCGGTTTTGTTTTTAGCCGTAACGGTCTGCTACTCTCGGGAGTCTAGCGGTTTGGTTCAGTGGTCTAGTGATGAACCTCAGCTAGCGGTTAGGAGGATAATATCTGTGGCGGTCTGAGGGATAGTCGCAGTAGTGACCTGGGTATTAGCCGCAGCAGTAGTTTGGCAATTAGCCGCAGTAGTCTGGTGATTAACCGTAGTAGCGGTCTGTCTATTTGTCGTAGCAACAGTCTGAGGGTTAGCCACAACTGCGGTATGGTGGCAATCCGCAGTTGCGGTTTGGTGGCTTGCCACAGAAGAGGTGTAACGGTTAGCCGCAACTGCGGTCTGGTGGTAACCCGTAGTTTTGGTTTAGTGGCTTACCGCAGTAGCAGTTTGATGGCTAGCCGTAACAGCGGTCTGGTGACAAACCGTAATCGCGATCTGGTGGCCAGCACTGGTGGTCTTCCCTGGCAGTCTGATGACTTTACTTAGTTGTCGTAGTGTGATCTTAAATTATTCATTGTATAGTATGTGGTTTGACGTTGTCAAACCGTATAGGCCGCAAAGATTTTATTGAGTCCTATATCATTTGTTTTATTTTCTCATCTCCACCGTTTTCTAAAAATAAGGGGGCATATCTATGTAATAATTATATTTTTGGAGCAATAAAATTTGCCTTTATTTAGCTCTTTTTCACATTCCTTGCCATTATCTCAAACATTTTCCTGGAGATCTTTTTGTGGGACCTTGTTTTGCATATCAGAGCCTTGTCGATTACATCAGCTAGAAACTTTCCTTTCATATTCATTTCCTTTCTCAGAATAGGTACAGTGGTGTACTTTGAAAGACCAAACCACTTGAGAGCAGATTTCATATCTTCCTAATACAATTCATCTTCTTCATGTGACGGTCTAAACTTTATTATTTTTCAGAGCTTTGCTTAGCCACCTGGAAGTGATCTTGATCTTTTGTCCACTGATAGATGTCTTGAGTTTGTTAGAAGATAAGTCGATATTGGCATTCGAGTAGAATTATTGTACTTTTTGTTTCCATATAGAACTCGGATCTGAGAGGACGAACTCTAGGTCGGTGACTTATAATAAGTTAAGAACTAGCTGAACTTCTTCTGGTGCATCCTTGAAATCATTCCTTACTAACCCTCGAAAAGTAAATCCATTACTTTTGGCATAATTAAACCTTTGAATTTTTGGAGTTTGCTAGAGATAGCTTCGCAGGGAGGCAGAAAGTCAAATAGGGATCGGATTTATGTGTTTTATTTTTAGCACACACTTATTTTTATACTTACCCATATTCGAGAATGTGGAGAGGCGCGTACCTGTACTGATTAACATGAGTAGATTAACGACTGACATAAATCCCAGAAGATATTTGTAATCATAACTGTCTAAGTAAGTTTGCTGAGTGAACTCGACGCACTCGAAACACTCGACGCTTGAAGTTGACTAAACGCACTCGATGCCTTGATAGTTAGTCTCAACGCACTCTACGCTTGGTCACTTAGTCTCAGCTCACTCCATGCTTGGACACTTAGTCTCAGCGCACTCGACTCTTGGATACTTAGTCTCGGCGCACTTAATGCCTAGACACATAGTCCATATCTTCCTTTATAACCTGTAAAGGTCAATCCTGCCTAGTACATACATGCATGAAAAGACAATGAAGCTACACTAAGTTAAACATGCTAAACTCAAATTTGAAGGTGTTGAACTTGGCTTCATCTAGTGGCTTAGTGAAAATATCAGCCACTTGTTTATCTATGGGGACAAACTCAAGACTGATGTCTTCCCTTTCCATATGATCTCTAACTAAATGATATCTAATCTCTATGTGCTTAGTCCTGCTATGAGACATAGGATTCCTAGTAATAGAGATTGCACAAGAAGATTCACAAAATATGGAAGTTTTACTTAGGTGGAGATTATAGTCTTGGAGTTGATGTTGAATCCATAGTCGTTGTACACAACAACTTCCAAATGAAATAAGTTCTTATTCTGCAGTGGAGATGGCAACAATAGTCTATTTCTTGCTGCTCCAAGATACCAGTCTTCTCCCTAGAAATAGACTGGTGCCTGATGTGTTTTTCCTGTCTTCTCTATAACATGTAAAATCTAAATCTGAATACCCAATTAGTTTCAAATCATTATTCCTAAGGTAACATAGACCAATATCAGGTGTGCCCTTGAGATATCTCAGAATTTTTTGTAGCAGAATAATAAGACTCTTTAGGGCTAGCCTTGTATCTAAGCACAAACACATGTAGCATACATGATGTTTGGCCTACAAACAGTCAGGTAGAGGAGGGAGCCAATTATGCCTCTATATAAGGTTTAATACACAGGTTTCCTAGTCTCATCCTTTTCTATTGACACACTTGACCCCATATGATTTTTCATTATGGAGGAACACTCCATTCCAAACTTCTTGATTAGCTCCTTGGTGAACTTAGACTGAGAGATTGATACTCCTCTGATTTTCTAACTTGGAGGCCCAAGATATACTAGAGTTCAACTATATTACTCATCTCAAACTGCCCTTGCATAAGTTTTGCAAACTTCTTATAGAGGCCATCAATAGTAAACCCAAAATTATGCCATCTACATAAATTTTGACTAGAATGATCTTACCATTGACTGGAATAATATCTTATTTATCTTTCCCCTAGAGAATTTATTCTCAATCAGAAAGCTAGACAGGTTTCATACCATGCCCTAGGGGCTTATTTCATCCCATACAAAGCTTTTCTTAGCTTAAACACATAATATGGAAATTTAGAATTAACAAAAACTGTGGGTTGCTCAACATAGACCTTCTCTTTTAGGTCATCATTTAGGAAAGCAGACTGAACAACCATTTGGTAGACCTTAAATACCTTATGTGTAGCATATGCATGGAATAGTCTTATTGCCTCCAGTCTAGCAACTGGTACAAATGTTTGATAAAATGCAATACCTTCCTCTTATTTGTATCCCTTGGCAACTAGTGAAAGATCTTATTTTCAAGGTAGCTAGCAACTTAGAGGGGGGGGGTGGTGAATAGGTTTCTTTAGGTCTTTTGATTTTCTTTTAATTCACTTGTTTATTTCTTTTAGCTTTCAGCTTAGAGTGATCTAGAGCTTGTCCTTAGCACCTGCAATTAAGAAAATATAAGCAAACACAGAAAAGCACATAAGTGTTTTATAGTGGTTCCCCAAAATTATGGGTACATCCACTCTCCTCCCACCTTGCTAACTTCATGTTATTTAAGGCACTTCACCAAACCAATTCTCCAAGGAGCTTACACCTCAGATCTCTCAGGATCTCTCATTCTACTCCAAGACTTACAACTCAGCCACAAAGGCCTACACTCAGTGATATAAGTATCACCTACCTCAGGCACTTAAGCCATACCACTCAGGCTATAGAGGATAGCCCTACATTAGAGCAAGCTTGCTCCTACAACTTAGAGAGATACACTCTCCTATTGTTCAGGAAAAATTTCCCTGCTACTCAGTGAGTAAAACTCACCTACATCAGAGAGTAGTACTCACCTATAGCTCAGGCAAATTTGCCCTACCTCAGACCCAAGGGTCCTACAGCTCAGATCCAAAAGGATCCTACAAAAAGAAATAGTTTTAATTAACTTTGACACTGAGAAATTTCTCTATGTCAACCACTTGAGCAGAAAACTTTCTGCTCCAACTCTCCTCAAAGTAGGGAAATTATTTGCTTGAAGAACTCAGAAGATAACTTCTGAACTTGCTATTGAAGGCCTTTTGATCTTGAGTCTTCAAACAACTCACTGAACCTATGAAAGGATGAAGGTTCTTCTTTCTTTAGAACTGATTCTGAATCTACTGTGGCAGTTGGAGATTTGGACAGCTAAATAAACTTTTCTTACTGGAGAGCTTCAAGCTTTTCACATGCAGTAATGGCGAAGAAGATGAAGATGGCGCTTTCCTTTTTGAATATTATATTCCCTAAAAGTTGTCTTTGTCTTGCCCCTATCTCATCCTTTTATAGTTCGCCGATCAATGGCTCTTAGAGATCGGTGGGCCCCACCTACAGCTTCCAGCTGCGCCATTCTTTAACGTAAGAAGACGTACAGTAGCTTCACGACAAGTTTTGTCATGTACTGTAGCTTCCCCGTGTCTGAATTGACCTTAGTTGACCTTGTCAATTTTGCTGATGTCAGCACTTGTGGACTTATCCAAAATCGAGCTTTAGAGAAAAGGTATTGAGTGAGTAAGCATCACTCAACGACAAACCACTCAGATAGTTTTATTGTCTCTTAGCATTGAGTGAGTAACCTTCACTAAACACCAAACTACTTAGAATATAAAAACAATTTCTAGGCGTTGAGAGATTCAGCTTCACTCAACGCCAACTGGATTTATCAGCTTTCTGCTGCTTGGCGTTGAGTGAGTAAGCATCACTCAACACAAAACCCCTTAGACAAAATTCTATCTTCACTATACGTTGACAGCGTTGAGTCAGTAACCTCCACTCAATGCTTTTTGCCTTAACCAAATTTCTGCTTTTTCAGCAACTTAAGCATTGAGAGCGTTGAGTGAGCATTCCTCACTCAATGCTTTCTGCCTTAGCCAATTTTCTGTGTTTAATAAGAACTGGGCTTAGACCGTCTTTCTAAGTTCGATAAATGGTGAACTGACCTCGACGAACTTCAAACTCGTTTTAATAAATCTAAACTGAGCTCGACGAACTTTAAACTCATTTGAAGAAATTTAAACTGAGCTGACGAACTCAGAACTCAAGCTTTGAACTTAGCTCGACAAAATATGAGCTGAGCTCGATTAACTCTGAACTCAATTCGACGAAATCTCAACTGAGCTCGACGAACTCAGAACTCAAAATCTGAACTTAGCTCGATGAAATGTGAGCCGAGCTCGACAAACTCTGAACTCAGTTCGATGAACTCTGAACTCAGTTCGACGAATTTGAACTAGTTCAACTTACAGCTTTTTGTTGTATGGCGTTGAGTGTGTATTCATCACTCAACGCCAAAACACTTAGCCAAATTTCTCTTTAGTAGCATGACGTTGAGTGAGTTGACTTCACTCAACATGAAGCAGGCTCACACGTTTGACACTGAATAGATCTACGGATTAACATGAATACCTCTCCACAATCCAAATCCTATATTCGCACAATCGCTCTATGCGGCACCACGTTAATTAATTCTAAAAATTATATGCTAGCGTACTGGTAGCCAAACCAATTAGGATCTAATAGAGACGATAGGCTAATATTTTTTCGGCTAAAAGTACCTACCTGGTCCAAACGAGCGGTTTTGTACCAAAAGAGATCTACCAAATAAAATACGATTCAGAAAAGGTAGATCTCTCCCAACAAAAGAAAACAAAGGTTCATCAAGCCTTTCTCGAAATTAAAGGAAATTTAGAGGGACAACAAAAGCAATTAAAAGATCACCACGATATAATTTTTATTGCTATCAAAAATTCAACGCTAAGAATCTACCACCACAGGAATTAATCTAAGAAGAGAAACACACAATCGGTAGAAAGGATTTGTTACCCTATCGGAATGGATGATTCCGATTTCTCTACTTGGATCGTTCTTCAACGGCTCCGCAAGGGTCACGCCGGTTGGAGAGAAACTTGTTCGCCTTCGTTGCGTCGCGTCGGAGTCTGAATCCACAAAGGAAATATTTGCCTTTGCCGATTTATTCAAGGAGGTGGTTGAATGGTTACTTTGTTAGAGGTCGGTTTTGGGAGAGGATGATGGGGGAAGGTGGTCCGAGCCACTAAAAGGGGGGAGATAGAGAGGGCCGACGGCCAAGAGAGGGAGAGGAGGGAGGAGGCCGAATTTTGTCAAGGGGAGATGGAAAGATCTCAAAAGATTTTAGGGGGGGGGGTTATTTTCTTATTCTTCTTCTCTAATCAATCCTTCATAACATGACTATATATAGCCTACACCAATCAATCTCCCTCCATTAAAAATTTAAAATTCAAATTGAAAATATGATGGTTATTGAAAGTGAGGGGATATATAGGTTCTTACTCTAGAGGGGGGGGGGGTGAATAGAGTATTTTAAAACTTATTTAAAAATTTAATTGCAGAATAGAAATACTAATAAAAGAGACTAGAGAAAATAAATAAGAGGGACTACCACAGAAACACAGCACACAAAGAAATGACAAAGCAATACATACGACACAAGAAAATTTATAGTGGTTCACCAAAACTAGTTATATCCACTCTTCTACCACCCAGGTAGGAATCCACTTAGGTTTTTGATCGGGTGCCCTATCACCACAAGATCTGCTTCAGGTAGATCTAGAAACCCTTTGAGCTTTTGATCAGGAGCTTAAAATCCAATAGGTTTTTGATCAGGTGCCCTATCTCCCAAGAGTTCACTTTTGAAGGGAGAGATAACCCTGTACAGATGGAGGTAAAAGAAAAAGTATATGAGAATCTTCTCTTTCTCAGAAAATTGAGAAGATTATGTGGATTAAATAAAGATCCAAGCTCCCTCTGGGATATTGTATGAATTCAGGAGGATGAGGCTTGGCCCTGGGTGTAGGTCTTCAAAGTGAAAAGGTTGTAGAGCCCTTTTTGAATCTGATAGCAGTGGTTGATGTTGAGATTCTCTGTGAATCTTTGAAGACTGAAGAGAGAAGAAGACTGGTGAAAATTGTTCAGAGAGAGTTCTTCGTCTTCTTCTTAGTAAGTCATGCAGTATCCACTGAGAGCAAAAAATTCTTTTCTTTTTGTTTGCTTACTGGCTTGTGTATTGTCTGATTTTGTTATCTTGAGATATATGTTCTATCAGAGAGAAGAAAAATAGCCTGAATTTGAATTCCCAAGGCAAGGCATAATTTACTGTAAGAAATAAGGAGCCCAAACGGCTAGATTGGCTGGCAGTCATAAATACAATCCATAACTGTCTCTACACAATATTCTGTGAATGCAATAATAACTGCTTCAAGAAATACGGCTATCATCCTTGGGAGTATCAACATTTATTATCAGAACATATCTTGCCTTAAAATAATTGACCATAGTAATACCAAATAAAGTCTTCTGACGGATCTGAAAAAAATTTATAGAAGAAGAGAACACAAAAATCATAAGACTTGGATTAGAGATCGTCGACCAGGGATAAGAGATCGTCGAGCTTCGATTACTGGAGAGAAACAAGAGATCGTCGACCTGAGCTCGAGGATCATCGAGCTCAGTTTAGAGTAGGAGACTCTGAGATCGTCGATGGGTGATCGACGATCGTCGAGCAGAGTTCGACTATAGTTGAACTGTTAATGATGAATCACAACATATTCTTAATCTGAATCTGAGTCCATTGCAAAGTCTGTCTGCCCAAACCTGGTCTTAAAGGGATATAACTAAGACTTAAGACAGAGACCCTGGCTATACAAGAGGGTCTAAACAACCTAAGAGTGAACCTATCACAAAGCCAAACAGAGGTTCCAACAATCTCCCCCTATTTGTGTGAGGTCACTCAAAAATAAAACTGAAAAGAAATGAAATGCAAAGACCATAAATATCTGAAGGAATGAAATACCATCAACAGATATGTTATAGCAGTACATTGTACATATTCAGTTAATCATTAAACAAATAACATAAACTATGGTTTATCAAAAGAAGAGCCAGATGAAGGTTTTGAGAAAATTATCTTCCTTCTTGGGTCTGTTGCATTCTTATTGGATGACATCAAGTATTGCCCACCAAGAGATGTCTGAGTGTTGACTCTGGGCACAACTGCTTCTGGATGCAAAGCAATAAATCAGCTGGATTGAAGACTTTCTTGCTTACTTGAAGTTTATCCATCTCCTTTTCCCTGAAATATGACATGGTAGAAAATGAAGATGGATCTTTCCCTTCTTCTACAGTTTTTCTTATCTGAGAAAGGCCAATAAGTTCCTGAAGTCTAGCCATCCTGAAGTTTGGGTCAAGTTCCTTTTCAACAGGTAGCTGATCTTCTTGAGGAGGTAATACAGTGACTACTTTGAACTGAGTGGATTGAGGTTGAAAGCATGTTGAATTGAGCTGTTCATCATTTTGGGAGTAGAGAGATCTAGGAAGGGCAGCCTCACTATATTTTCCTTTAGATCTGAGAGATACATCATGTCTTTTGACTGGGTAAGTAGCTGTCATTTGAGTCTTTGAAGCAGTTTGTTTGAGAGAAGGAGAAGATGAAGGATTCTGATAGATTACTTCTTTCACTTGCTCTGAGAAGCTCTGATTTATGTGCTGCTGACTGCTTCCCTAAAATTGAGTTCTGGAGGATCTGTCCTGCCTTTTAGATGATCTTGAATAAGAGGAAGGCTAGGAAGATGCACCAGAAGCTCGAGAGATAGCACCTGAAGCATCAACAGTAGGAGGAGGAGGAGGACCTCTTCTGAATTTCTAAGGAGGTGGAGAGTATCTCCTGCTCTTCTTTCTTGCTTTTTGCTCATTCTTGGATAGCCACATCCAGCTCTCCATGCCAGGGTATGGGATAATTCCTTTCAAAATGTAATAAGGTGTATCATTAGTATTTCCTAGTTTAGGAGCAGCCTGGGGAGCAGCTTTTCTTTTCTTTGAGGCTTTCTTTTTCTTAGAATCACTATCATCTGAATAATCATCATCAGATAAAACTTGAGGATTGACATATAATTCATCTTTTTCTTTTATTTGCTTGTCAATTATCTTCTTAGCAGCCTTTTCTTTGGCTTCTTCCAAAATGTCATTAGCAGTCAAATCATCCAAAGAGGGATAAGGGCTAATAGGCTCACAAAGACTGATTAGACTTGTTTCTAGGGCTAAAGCCAAATTTTCTGTGGCCACTAGATCAAGTAAATCATCAACAATTGAGAGAGCATCATTCTCATTCTTTTTTCTGAAGAAAGCAAAAACTCAACATCCATAGAGGATTACATGTCTGTACATTTTGTAACTTATAAAGTGTCTGAACAAGCTGGAGCTGATTTATTCTGCAGAAGATGTTTCATAACAGAGGGACTTATGGGTCTGGTATAACAGACCATAGCCCTGGAAGAAATAGCCTCATCTGAAAACAAAACCTCTCTGAACATAGAGAAAGAATGTAAAAGAATTTTCAAATCAATAGATGGGTTAATAAAGTAATGACCACTAGAGATCTCAGGGATTGACATATTAGTGTCCTCCTCTGTCATCAACAAATCTAGAAATAGAACTATGTCTGAACAAAACTTTTGAAAAGCTTCTTCTTCCTTATCTTCTGAAGGAATCTGAACCTAAAGTTCTGCTGATACTGGACCTGCAGCATCTTCATGGGACATCTCCCTCTGCCTAGTTTCAGTGAGGACTTGAACCAGACCCCTAGATGAAGAAGGGATAGAGGAAGTAGAGAGATAAGAAGTGATGAGGGTAGAAAGAGAGGAAATAGATTGAGCAAGAGGTGAAATTGCCTCTGCTATCAAGGATTTTAGGGTAGGAGTGAGAATTTCCAGAATATGAGAGAGAGATATGATCATCTTGAAGAAAGTCAGCTGGAGTCTGAGTTGAGACAGAAGTATGAGATGGAGGAGGAGTGAAATCTGTCATGATTTCATCCTGGGTTGGAGACTTTCTGGGGAAATGGATGGGGGAATGTTGAGGAGAGTTGTGAGGAGAGGCTTCAATGTTTATTGGTGAATTAGGTTGACGAGAAGGGGAAGAGTGAGGAGAGAGCAGATAAAAATGTGGAGATGACAATTTGGAGAAGAGTTGAGATGTAATATGGTGTTGAGGAAACTGGGTATTAGAGGATAGAGTTGCTTGAGATGAAAGAGGAGTTTGAAGGGAAGTCGTAGGGTGAGAAGAGACATTGGGGATGGTTGGAGATGCAGGGGGAGGAGAAAGGGAGGGAACTTTATCAGTAGGGTAAGGAGTGGTTGTGACGACCCTGGTGTCCTCAGAAGTGCGAGAGGAGGTTCCTGCCCTTGAGGGTTTCATAATTGACCTCTCCCACTTCCCGAACAAAGATGAATCCATCCTTTTGCTGGAATTGATAGCTATGGTTGGAGTAATGAAAAGCTCTGGGGCTTTCTGTTGAAGGAAGATTCCTATAATCCTTCCTAGACAGACTTCCTTTTTGTTATTCTTTCTCTTAATCAAATCGAAAAATAAACTGGCCCAATCAATGGCCTTCTTGTTCACTAAAGCAGACATTATGGCAAACTGCTGCCTATTGATATTATCATGGGCCGAGTGCTTGCCATGCAGAACCTTGCGAACTATATCCGCGAGAAACTTAATCCCTACAGATAGGTTTTTCTTTAATAACTTAGATGGAATGACCTCAGTAAGACCCATCTCTAGAAGCATCCTGCTATATTCTGCTCCTGATCCAAATCATCTGTTCCATTCTTTAGCTCAAAAATTTCTATAAGAGATGCAATGTTTAGAGTGACCTGTTGTCCCGAGATGGAACCAATCATCGAAGAATCATTGACAGGGGAGGTGTAAACCCATTCCTTTATCTCAGCAACAGATAGCTTTATATTTGTAGATATAAGTTTCTTCAACCCCTGATCGTCGCACAGCTGCAGCATTTCCTGAAACACAACATCACAATGACTGAAAGAGCCGAAGTTGACATCAAATCCTGTGTCGAACTTCATCACTGCGAGAACTGCTGCAGAGATCGCCATGGAAAACTTGTAAACTAGAGAGCAAAAATCAAGAGCAGAGGGGAAATAAGAAAGCGCGGGACAGAGATCGAGAAGAAACCTATACATAGGTTTTTGGAATATGAAGAGACGATCTCTGGCCGACAATAAAAACAAAAACGTCGATCTTAGGTCAAAGATTTAATTTATAAACAAATAATACCTTTGGTTTATGATCTCAGTCGGAAAATCAATCATTGTGCTGAGGTCGACGATTAGTTTTCTTAAGCAAAGTCATCGATCTTCGGTCAACGATTTTGTCTTCACACAGAGCTTTCATCAATCTCAGGTCGATGATTGAGCTCAAGATGAGTTCGAAGATCGTCGATCTCCGTTCGACGATCGTTGACCACATCTTCACACAGACAAAATTTAGGATTAATCCATTCCATTTATCATTCCAAGCTGATTAAAAAAAAATTATGCTTTTGCACATCCAGAGGCTTGGTAAAAATATCTCCTCTTTGCAAATCAGTGGAGATAAACTTGAGGTTCATCTTGTTTTTGTCAACACAGTCTCTAAGAAAATGATGCCTTATTTCTATATGCTTGGTTCTAGAATGTAGGACTGGTTTTTGTGCAAGAGATATGGCACTGGTACTGTCACAAAATTTGGTGGAATCTTTGAGAGAGTACCCATAATCCGGTAGCTAATTTTGAATCCACAAGATCTGTGAACAGCAACTACCAACTGCTATATATTCAGCCTCTACAGTTGATGTAGACAAAGAAGATTGTTTCTTACAAAACCAGGAAACTAATCTATCACCCAAGAACTAACAGGTTCCTGAAGTGCTTTTCATGTCAACTCTGTATCCAGCATAGTCAGCATCAGAATATCCAGTTAATTCAAATTCTGACTCTGTGGGATACCAAAGTCCTAGATTAGGATAACCCTTTAAATATCTTAAAATTCTTTTGAGGAGAATTAAATGAGATTCTTTAGGATTGACTTGAAATCTAGCATAAAGACATGTTGCAAACATTATATAAGGTCTACTTGCAGTAAGATATAATAGGGACCCAATAATGACCCTAAATTTTTTTTGATCAAAAGGTTTGTCCTTTTCATCAGAATCAATTACTGTATTAGAAGCCATAGGTGTCTTCATAGCTGAGGCATCAGCCATCCCAAACCTTTTTACTAATTCCTTAGCATATTTGGACTGGGATATAAAGATAACATCAGGAGCTTGCTTTACTTGAAGACCAAGAAAGTAAGAGAGTTCACCCATGCTACTCATTTCAAACTTAGAGTGCAAAAGGTCAGAAAACCTTTTGCAAAGTTTAGAATCAGTAGATCCAAATATAATATCATCAACATATACTTGAACTAACAGAATCCTATCATGATGATGTCTAACAAATAAAGTCCTATCTACAGTGCCTCTAGAAAATTTATGCTCTAAAAGAAAGCTAGCTAGGGTTTCATACCAAGCTCTTAGAGCTTGCTTTAGACCATAGAGAGCCTTATGCAATTTGAAAACATGGGAAGGGTGAATTGAAGAGATAAAACCTGGTGGCTGTTCCACATATACATCTTCTTTAAGTTCCCCATTGAGAATGGAACTTTTAAAATCCATTTGATATACCTTGAATTTCTTGTGAGCAGCATATGCCAAGAAAATTCTGATAGCTTCAAGCCTTGCAACAGGTGCAAAGTTCCGATCATAGTCAATACTTTCTTCTTTCCTGTAGCCTTGTGCTACTAATCTTGCTTTGTTTCTTACAACTATGCCTTGAGCATCCAATTTATTTCTGAAGACCCATTTAGTTCCAATTACTAGCTGTCCTTTGTGTCTAGGAACCAAATTCCAAACCTTGAATCTTTCAAACTGATTTATCTCCTCTTGCATTGCAATAATCCAGTATGGATCTTGCTCTGTATCTTTAATGGATGAGGGTTCAATATGAGATAAGAAACATGCATGCATCATATCTTCATTGAGTTGATGCCTTATCTGCACACCCACTGACATGTCCCCTATTACTTGAGATATGGGATGATATTTAAGTGTAACAAAGTCAGGAGGTGGAGTTTGATCAACAACAGCAGCATCAAGAATTAATTCCTCTTGTGGAATTAAGTTTGCTGTTGGAGAGCCTTCAGCAGTTCTAGAGATTCTTCTTCACTATCTTTATCAATCTGTGGAGAGGGATGAGATATCACCTTTTGGGTGAAATTCAATTTATCCAATTTCTCACATAGATTTGGTACCTGCAAGAGATTACTGGTAGAAGCTTCCTTCTCCTTATAAAACATATTAGCTTCATCAAAAGTAACATGAACAGATTCTTCAATTTTCAAAGATGATTTATTGAAAACCCTATATGCCTTGCTAACTTGGGAATATCCTAAAAAAATTCCCATTGTAGCTTTGGCTTCAGACTTTCTAAGGTAATCTTTGTTGTTATTATGAATAAAACAAATGCAGCCAAAAATTCTAAAATAATCTATTTTAGGTTTCTTCCCTTTGAGTAATTTATAGGAAGTCTTTCCCTTAAGTTTGTGTATCAAACTTCTGTTCAGGACATAATTGTATGTGCTTACAGCTTCTGCCCAATAGGATAGAGGCATGTGAGCATCAGCAAGCAATGTGCCTGCAGCTTCAATGAGGGTTCTATTTCTCTTTTCAACTACCCCATTTTGTTGGGGAGTTCTGGGAGCAGAGAAGCAATGTCTGATACCTTCCTTCTCACAGAATTCTTTCATAGGAAGAGATACAAACTCAGTGTCATGATCACTTCTGATCAATGCAACTTGAGTAGAGTACTCAATCTTTATGCATTTTAAAAAGTCTGTAAGAACCTTGAAGTTATCTGACTTGTTTCTCAAGAAGAAAACCCAAGAGAACCTAGAGAAGTCATCTACAATGACTAAAGTATAGAACTTCTCTCCCAGGCTTTGTACAGTAATCGGTCCAAAAAGGTCCAAATGAAGCAGATATAAAATCCTAGGGGAATCACTCTTATTAACTGATTTAAAACTATTTTTAGTTTGTTTTCCTTCTTGACAAGCCTTGCAAAGGCTTTCCTTCTTTTAGGGGAAAGAGGGCAATCCTCTAACAAGGTTGTCCCTAGATAACCTAGCAATGTTTCTAAGGTTTACATGCCCTAGACTTTTATGCCATAAGGTATTATTATTGCTAACCTGATTAAATAAACAGATTTCTGAATAAGCAGAATGAAAATCAACTAAGTAAATATTGCCTAACCTATATCCTGACAACACAATGATGTTATTTAAAGAAATATTGCACTTTGAATCAGTAAAGCATACCTCATAACCTGCATCACATAGCTGACCTATGGATATCAAGTTATGTTTCAGACAACTTACATACGCCATTTTCCTGAATGTGACATCTCCAAGTGTGAATTCTCCATAACCTTCTGTTTGGCCAAAGCTTGAGTCACCAAATACAACTTTTGTACCCAACTTTGCCTTGTAGTTATTAAGGTTGGCCTTGTTTCCTGTCATATGCTTGGAGCACCCACTATCCAGGTACCATCTATTCTATATGGTAGGATAGGTCTTCACCTGCAAGAAGGCAGATTATACATTTTGGACCCAGGTAACCTTGGGTCCTAGCTTCTTTTCATACTTAAAACTTGAAATATAAGAATATTCAGGTTGACATTTATAGCCTAAGGGATGAAATCTCCTAGGTGGTATTATCCAGTTAGTTAAGGGATGAAATGATTTAGAGCTAGGGTTCTTATTGAGATTTTTGTTCCTGTTGAAATTGAAGTTTTGATAACTCTGTTCTGAGTTCGACATTTTAGGTTGAGATCGTCGATCTGCATTCGACGACCAGCATTGATGTCATCGATCTCGGTTCTCAGAGTAATAGTAGCTATTATTTGGGTTCCACGATCGTCGATCTCTGGTCGACGATACATAGTGATATCGTCGATCACCGTTTGTAAATTGGTTGAACTCAAGCTCTGGGTTCTAAGATCGTCGATCGGTGTTCGACGCATAATGCTGAGATCGTCGATCTTGGTTCAACGATTTTTGTTGAGGCTTAGTTGTTTGTTTTTCTTTATTTTTCTCAATTTGTTTTAGAACCTTTTTAACCTTTATAATTTGCTTTGTATTTTTCTTGCCTTTTTCATAAATAAACTTTATGGGTTGTGAGAGATGATTTTTCTGGATGACTGGTGGTTCACTAGATGATGCACCTAATCCCAACTTACTTTTATTAAGCCTAGCATTGAGCGTGCTGGTTATTTATTCTAGTTGTTTACTTCTTCCATTTAATGATTCCTCTAGCTGTTTTGCCTTAATTCCATTTTCAAAAAAAAAGTTTGTTCACTATACAAGTGTATTTAATTTTTTAATTTGTTGTTTTCTGATACTAAAGTGTCATAGTAAACTTGCCTATCTCTGAGAAGTTTGATTTTCTTCTCAGACCTAATTAGATCACTACACATAGATTTGACGTTTGATTTAAAATCTTTAGAGGTAAAGTCAAAATCTTCCAATACCTGATCACAATCTTAACATTCTTCAGATTCTTCTTCTTCTGATACATTTTCTGAAGCATTGATGGCCATTAAGCACATTTCCATGGCCTTTGCTTCTTCTTCATCTTCACTAGAGCTGGAGGAAGATGATTCTTCAGTATCACTTCATGTTTCTGCAACAAATCCTCTCTCCTTCTTTTTGTGTTTATAGGAGGATGGTTTGCTGGAGTGCTTCTTGGAGTCTTTCTCTTTTCTCCTTTTCTTGTGCTTGTTTTCTGGACACTCTTGAAGAATGTGTCACCCTTTTTTGCAACCAAAACAAATGATTTCTTTAGAAGGAGTTTTATCATACCTTTGTTTATCATAACTCCTTGATGATTTTCTTCTAAATTCTTTTCTCCCCATCTTGAAGAATCTCTTGGCAAAGAGACTCATCAGTTCTTCATTTGATGGAGAAGTTTCTGATTCTTCTGAAGCTTTGAAAGCAATATTCTGCTCATTCCTTATTGGTGTAGCATTCTTTTATTGCTTAGCTTCTCTTGTCTTCAGCAGCTGTTCATAGGATTTTAGCTTTCCTAAGACTGATTCAGTGGTCATCTCATGTGTGCTTCTGGTCTCTCTGATAGGCCAGATTCTAGAGTCCCATGAGCTGGGGAAGCACGTGAGAATCTTGTCATTTATTTCTGTGACTGAGATGTCCTTATCAAGGGTTTTCAGTTCATTAACAATGATACTGAGTCTGTTATACATCTCAAAAACTTGCTCAGTTTCTTCCTTTTTGAAATTCTCATACAGGGATATGAGATGAGCTCTCATGTCCTTCCTTTCATCTGTTTATCCTGCAACCATCTTGTTTAAGGAATCCCAGATGGCCTTAGCTGATTCATATTCAGCTACCTTCTGAAATATATCGTCAGACATTGTCTGTGCCAGTATATTCAGGGCTTTTACATCAGTAATTTTTGTTTTCTTGTATGCATCATTGTAGTCTGGAGGAGGTACTGCAATCATATTTGTGGAAGTGCTTGGGGTGGCAGCTGGTGGAAAAAGTACTCATGTTATGATATAAGCATAAATATCTTCATCAATAGAGTTCATATAAAGTCTTATTATTGCCTTCCAGATTCCAAACTTTTGCAAGTTGCAAACTAGAGGTCTGGTACTTGCAAAATCCTTGTACTGACCCATGGTATAACAAAGAGGAATAGAGTAAGAAAATATCTATCAGAGATCTTAGGTTCAGGTGTTAGCCTGTAGAACCTTCAACAAAAACACACCCTCTGATACCAATTGAAAGTGAGGGGATAGATAGGTTATTACTCTAGAGGGGGGATGAATAGAGTATTTTAAAACTTATTTAAAAATTTAATTGCGGAATAGAAATACTAATAAAAGAGACTAGAGAAAAAAAATAAGGGGGACTACCATAGCAACACAACACAAAAAGAAATCACAAAGCAACACAGATGACACAAGAAAATTTATAGTGGTTTACCAAAACTAGTTACATCCACTCTTCTACCACCCAGGTAGGAATCTGCTTAGGTTTTTGATCAGGTTCCCTATCACCACAAGATCTGCTTCAGGTATATCTAGAAACCCTTTGAGCTTTTGATTAGGAGCTCAAAATCCAATAGGTTTTTGATCAGGTGCCCTATCACCAAAGAGTTCACTTTTGAAGGGAGAGATAACCCTGTATAGATGGAGGTAAAAGAAAAAGTATATGAAAACCTTCTCTTTCTCAAACAATTGATAAGATTATGTGGATTAAATAAAGATCCAAGCTCCCCCTTGGATATTGTATGAATTCAGGAGGATAAGGCTTGGCCCTTTGTGTAGGTCTTCAAAGTGAAAAGGTTGTAGAGCCCTTTTTGAATCTGATAGCAGTGGTTGATGTTGAGATTCTCTGTGAATCTTTGAAGACTGAAGAGAGAAGAAGACTGGTGAAAATTGTTCAGAGAGAGTTCTTCTTCTTCTTCTTAGTAAGTCATGCAATATCCACTGAGAGAAAAAAATTCTTTTCTTTTTGTTTGCTTACTGGCTTGTATATTGTCTGATTTTATTATCTTGAGATATATGTTCTGTCAGAGAGAAGAAAAATGGCCTGAATTTGAATTCCCAAGGCAAGACATAATTTACTGCAATAAATAAGGAGCCCAAACGGCTAGAATGGCTGGCAGTCATAAATACAATCCATAACAGTCTCTACACAATATTCTGTGAATGCCATAATAACTGCTTCAAGAAATACGACTATCATCCTTGGGAGTATCAACATTTATTATCAGAATATATCTTGCCTTAAAATAATTGACCATAGTCATACCAAATAAAGACTTCTGACTAATCTGAAAAAAACTGATAGAAGAAGACAACACAAAAATCTTAAGACTTGGATAAGAGATCGTCGACCAGGGATAAGAGATCGTCGAGCTTCGATTACTGGAGAGAAACAAGAGATCGTCGACCTGAGCTCGGGGATCGCCGAGCTCAGTTCAGAGTAGGAGACTCTGAGATCGTCGATGGGATATCGATGATCGTCGAGCAGAGTTCGACTATAGTCGAACTGTTATAGATGAATCACAACATATTCTTAATTAGAATCTGAGTCCATTGCAAAGCTGGTCTGCCCAAACCTGGTCTTAAAGGGATCTAACTAAGACTGAAGACAGAGACCCTAGCTATACAAGAGGGTCTAAACAACCTAAGAGTGAACCTAGCACAAAGCCAAACAGAGGTTCCAACAGTTATATGCACCCATCATAGCGCATGAAATGAAATAATTAAAACAACACATGATGGTTATAAGCACCAATCATTACACATGAAATGAAAATTAAAACAAACATTAAAATTACTTAATAATTATTAATAAATTATTAATAATTATTAATAAATTGGTTTGCGCCCCGGGCGGATAATACGGCGACGCTCCCCATGGTTATTACGGCGCCGCAAATCTTTATTTGAAGGCGGAGAAAGTTCTTCTATAAACGCACTGTCACCGTCTTCAATTTATTGAGGGATGTCATCTCCATCAATCCTCCCCCGCTCATAAGTACATAACACCGATGTGTTGGTCTGAAAGTACTGGTGCAGGAGAGCATCATCCCAAAGAAACACATAGCAGTAAACATCACCACTTGGAGAAGAGAGCACTTCAACCTAGAGTATCTTGTCATGCAAAAAGGTGGTCCTAGAGAACCTCGGAAAAGCATTAGATAATAAAGGATAACAATTTTCTACATCAAAAACCAACGTACCTCCAATGAAGACTGATGAAGAGAGTGAAAGTGAGTGGATAAGGTACTTACTACTCTAGAGGGGGGTGCATAGAGTATTCAAAAATTAAGGAGACTCTAAACACTTCTCTTAGAGCTATTTGCAGAATATAAAAATAAAAGCTTTAAATCTAAAACCTAACTGAGTGTAGTGAATAAAAGAGAAGCTCACTGAATTTTCAGTTGAATTTTTATCCTAACACAGCAACTAGAACCCATGTTAAAACTATCACAGCCACAGAGCAATGATTAAAATAAGCAACAGACAACACAAGAGCTTTATAGCGGTTCCCCAATTGGGTACATCTACTCTTCTACCACCCTGATAGGAATCCACTACAGGTTTTTGATCAGGTGCCCTGCCACCAGTAGATCTGCTTCAGGTAGATCTAAAGACCCTTCAGGTTTTTGATCTGGTGCCTAAAAACCAAACACATAGGTTTTTGATCAGGTGCCCTGCCACCAATGGTTCACTTTTGAAGGGAGTAATAACCCTTTTACAAGAGGTTGAAAGAGAGAATAAAGATGTCTTATCTATATTCAGAGAAGCTAGTGGATGGCTCTGAATATATCAAAGCTTCCCTGGCTTAGAGAATGTCCAGGAAGAAGCTTTGCTTCACGGTGTTGGATTTCCAAATTGCTTGAGAAGACTTTTCTGATGCAGCCTTGAAGAAGACTCTAGATTTGAATGAATGTTCTTCTTCAGCAGCTTTTGCAATCTTGGAGAGTTTGCAACAATGAAATGTTCAGTAATTTGGGAGGTTCTTCTTCTTGAAAGCTTGAGCTCTGAGTATTGATTTTCCTGAAGACAGGATGAACTCAGGAAGAAGAAGAACTTTTCTTTTCACTTGAGATTATCTGGTTCTGTGTCTGCTGAGAGTTTGTATGAGTTGTTCTCTGTATTCTGAGTAGTGAGTGAGTATTATTGTCTTCAGTCGACTGCACTGATAATATAAAAACTTCTCTTCTATAAAAAAGCCTCGAGCCCTGCACTAGAAAAACTTTCCAAATAATAGAATAAAACAAAATAAGGAAACCTGCACCTGCAATCTTTTCTGTCATTCCCAAAAAGGAATTAAGGATATTAAAAAATATCCTTTCAATTTTACTTTACAAATTGGCACAGGAAACCAAGCCTAACCGCTATATTATAGCTGTAGAAAAGCACGATTTCCTTTGATAAAACAAACGGCTTTATTCTGCCAAATCTCTCAATTAATGCAAAAGGAATATTGCAAATAAGCAAAAGAATATAAGCATTAGATTGAGCAAAATATTCTGAATAAAATATTTCTTAAACAAGAGGAAATAAACCAAAGATCAAATGAAATAGCTATAGATAAAAGCAGACAGAAAGCGTCGACTAAAGATCGAAGATCGTCGATTTGAACAAGCAGATCGTCGACCTGAAGAAAAACTGTCTTCACAGAAATCGTCGACCAAGGCTACACGATCGTTGATCTGAATAAGCAGATCGTCGACCCACTTCAGAGTTCATATAACTCTGAGATCGTCGATCATCAATCGAAGATCGTCGAGCGCCAATCGAATATCGTCGAGCACAAATCTACTTAACCATTTTTATTTCAATTAAATCTCAATTAATCTAACCTAAGGGTAGACTAACCTTTAGTCTAACCATTGACCATAGATAATTCTTGGGTAAATTTAGCCTAATTGAGATGACATGGCCCAAATCAAAACTAGGGAACCAACAATCTCCCCCTATTTGGGTTATGTCACTCAAACAAAAACAAATCTAACACAAGAAGATAATAATAAACAATAACAAACTGATTAGAATAAAATAGATGGTCAGAACAAACATCACAGACATTTATCAACAGAGTCTGAAGGAGGAATAGAAGTAGCAGGAGAGAAAGTGATTTTCCTTCTAGGATCACATACATCCTTATTTGATAACTTCAAGTCTTGCTCTCCAATAATCTTTAATTCTCCAGCTTTGGGTAGAATAGCTTAAGGATGTTTTTCCATATACTTTGAGGCATCAAAAACTTCTGAGCTGACTTGGAATCTGTCCAATTCTTTCTTTCTGTATGTTTATATGGTAGACAATCCCATGATATCTTTACCTTCAGCTTTAGCTTTCTTGATCTGAGCAGTTCCCACCAATTCTAAAAGTCTAGCCATTTTGAAGTTTGGATCAAGCTCTTGACTTTCGTAAGTGTTTTCAGGATTCAATGGATTTACAGCCTTAAACTTTACTGATTGAGTTTGAAAATTCTCAGTTTGCTCTTGAGGTGGCTTGATATTTGAATCTTTTGGCTCTTGAATCATAAGACTAGATGGAGGAGCAAACTCAGCATATTTCTTGCTTGATTTGTCAGAATATATAACTCTTTTTTTCTTTTGACATCTGCTAGCTTTACCTGAGCAAGTTTTTCCTTTGAAGGAGACAACTTTGCTTTGGGAGGAGACCTAGGAGCTGAAGGAGGAGAGAAAGTTGGTTGTTGAAATACAACTTCTTTTACTTGCTCTCTTTGACTATCTGAATGCCTAGTCTACCTCTGATCATGAGACCTACTGGGAGGAGGTTGTCTGCCCTTCCTCTGATAGGTGTATTGATGATTTGGTCTTGTAGAAGGAGCAGAAGATCTGTGAGCAACATTCCCTGAAGCACCAATAGAGGGAGGAGGAGGAGGACCTCTCTGAATCCCCTTGGGAGGAGGAGAGTTCTTCCTGCTCTTCTTCCTTGCTTTCTGAGCATTTTTAGAGTACAACATCCAAGCCTCAAAATTCTTAGATTTAGGATCAATTCCTTTCAGAATATAGTATGGAATATCATGGTCTTGATTAGGAGGTGCTGGAGCAATGGCCTTCCTTTTCTTTTGAGAAGTCCTTTTCTTTTTCTTATAACCTTCTGAATCATAAGAATCTTCATCCTCATCCTCAGAATGTGAGGACTGAGGTCTTGCATACAGATCATCAATGTCTTTTAGCATATCTTCCTCTTATTCTTTAGCTTTCATCAGAGCCTTTTCTCTTTCTTCTTCTAATATATCTTGTGCCAAGAGAGAGTCCAAATCTGGACCTGGGGTGTCATCCAAAAGAGTAGAGGGAGCAGAAGATACAACAGATACAACCCATAGAACAGCAACTGGCACACCTTTATCTGAAGACTCTATTGAATTCCACTTATCTTCTAAGAAGGAGGTAATAATCCCTTCTAGATGTCTGGCAACTATAGGAGTGGAAATCTCCTCAAGACAAAATTTGAAGGCAAATGCTGCTTCAGCTATTGCTTCAGAAATAATAAAATTGTACAAAAACTTATGGCACATTGGTCTCTAATAGCACACAATGGCCTGAAGAGGATCAAAAGAACAAAGGGAGGACTGACAGATATAATGGCCTCCAAGCGAAGAGAGAGAGAGGACTCATCATCTGAATAAAGAAATGCCTCCAGTTCATCTAGAACTACTAGAGCATCTATATCTACAAATATCCTCTGGACTTCATCTGGAACTGTATCTGAACATGTTTCTAGCTCCACTACTGCTGGAGATTGCACAACTTGACGAGCCAAAGCAGAGCCTGAATCATCATCATTGAGCATCTCCCCCTGCCTGGGTTAAGTGGTAACTAAACCCAGGCCCCTAGATGAAGAAAGGGATGAGAGGGAAGTGAAGGAAGCAGCAAGTGAAGAGATGGAGTTAGCAAGGGGGGCAATGTCTTCAGCTATCATTGTTTTGATGGATGGAGTAATGAGGTCTAGGATATTGGCAATGAATTCTGGTGTAATATGAAATGATGGAGGAATTATTGATGGGGAAGCATTCTGATACGAATTTAAAGTGAGGGGATAAGATACTGAGCTAGGGCTTCATCAATTGGGGAATTGTGATGAGATGGATGATCATTTGTGGGTGATTGATGATTTGAAGTAGCTGGGGAGTGATGAGGAGATGGAGTGAGCAGATTGAACATGGAATCTATGTTGAAGTCTGGTATCTCAGCTAGATGAGCTGGAGTTGGAGAAGCAGATTATGATGGATGGTTTACAGGAGAAGAATGAGTTGCAATGGAGGTTGATGGCAAGGAGGATGAAGCAGGAATATCTTCACTAGGGTGGGAAGTGGCTTCAGAAGACCTTGTGCCCTCAGATGTTGAAGGGGCAGACCCAGCCTTTGATGGTTTCTGGATGGTCCTTTTCCACTTAACAAACAAAGACTGATCAATTCTCTTGCTAGCATTGATTGCTGTAGGAGCAGAACCTAACAGATGTGAAGCTTTCTTGGATAGAAAGAACCCAATCAACCTACCTTGAGTTACCTCTTTTTGTTGTTCTTCTTCATGAGCAATTCAAATATCAATCCAGCGCAGTTGATTGATTTCTTATTCAGTATTGCTGACATCAAGGCAAATTGTTGTCTGTTGATGTTGTCATGGGCTAAATGCTTTCCAAGCAGCACTTTTCCAACCAAGTCATCCAAGAACTTAAAACCAACAGATAGATTTACTTTAAGGAGCTTAAATGGAATGCCTTTTGCATGTCCAATCTCCAACAACATCCTACCATACTCAGTAGAATCTTGCTCATACTCATCAGATCGATTCTTTAACTCAAAGATTTCCGTCAGAATTTTGGGAGTAAGAGTTACCTCCACACCGTTTATGGTTCTTGTTATTGCTTTATCATCTGAAGAAGATGTATAGACCCATTCCTTTATTTCTGATAAGTGGAGTTTTTTTTTGTAGACATGAGTTTCTTGAGTCCTTGATCATCACATAATTGCAGCATCTCTCGGAAAACTTGTTCGCATTCGCTGAACGAATCAAAATCAATACTAAAACTGGCATCGAACTTCATCACGGACAGGGTTGCAGAGGAAATTGCGATGTGAAAGTGAGGATAGATACAACTCTAGAGGGGGGGGGGGTGAATAGAGTATTCAAAAATTATGACACCCTACTCAACTCCCTTAGAGTTAATTTGCGGAATTAGTTTATAGATATTTATAACCCTAGAGCCTAACACAAAGTGTAGTGCACAAGAGAGAGCTTACTGTAATTACAGTTAAGCTTGGGATCCTATCACAACAACTAGCAATTCTAGTTATTTCTACTCACAGCCATAGTACAATAAATTAAATAAGCAGCTCAGACGACACAAGAAATTTTATAGTGGTTCCCTCTTAATAGGTACGTCCACTCTTCTACCACCCTGGTAGGAATCCACTACAGGTTTTTGTTTAGGTGCCCTGCCACCAACTGATCTGCTTCAGGTAGATCAAGTAGACCCCTTGAGCTTTTGATCAGGAGCTCAAAATCCAACACAGGTTTTTGATCAGGTGCCCTGCCATCAAGGGTTCTCTTTTGAAGGGAGTAATAACCCTTTGTACAGGAGGTTGAGAGTGTTAAGGCTTCTTCTCTATTGTTAAACAGATTAGAGAAGCTAGTGGATTGCACAAAGCTAGATAGCTCTAAAGAATCAAGGCTCCCCCTGGCTTAGAGAATATCCTGTAAGGAGTCTTGCTTCAGGGTGCAGGAACTCTTCTGAACTAACACAAAGAATTGTCTTGAGGTTCTGAAGGAGAAGCTTGAAGAAGATTCTTGATTGGGAACAGGTGTTTTTCTTCAAACAGCTTCTTTTCTTCTTCTTCTTCTTCTTCTTCTAAAGGCCTCTGAGTGAAAGTCTTCCTGTAAGCAGGATGAACTCAGGATGAAGAAGAATGCTGAAGAGAATGATCTTCTCAGTTGAATGTGAATTTTTGAGAGCTGTAGAACTTTCTTGCTTTCTCTCTTTTTTATGCTGCTGAGTGTATGTGTTGTATATCAGTTCTATATTATCTTCTTTAAAAAAGAAGCTCTTTATATATGAGCCTTTCAACGGCTTTAATTTGAGTTTGAATCTTTGTCTTCTTCTGGAATCAGCAATCTAGGCTGCAAAAAGCATAAATCAAAAACAAATACTGCAGACAGACATGCTATCAGAGGATAAAGCTTTCTAAGAAGCTGCATAACCAATCAGATAAGAAGGGTGCAAGAAAAAGGTCACATCAGAAAGAACTCTTTACAGACAGAAAAGACTTTCTGAGTCTAACGGCTATAAAGGACAGCCTGGCAGATAAAGCAGAAATTGTATTTCAACTAATAAGACAAAACACTTTGTCAGATAAAGATTGACTCATACATAAGAAATGGAGCAGAGATTGCCTGGAAATAATAGCACAAATTTACTGAAATAATATGCCAAATAAATATGAAATAAATCATAGAATAGAAGAGGACAAAATTACTAATGACATACAGCAAAACGTCGAACGAACCTCGGAGATCGTCGACCGAAGCACAGAGATTGTCGACCTATCAAACAGATAGTCGAACGATACAGATAGTCGAACTACCAAAGAAGATAGTCGAACTACCACAGCAGATAGTCGACCTATCAGAACAGATAGTCGAGCAATCAGATAGTCGACCTATCGAACAGATAGTCGAACTATCAAAGAAAAACGGATAGTCGACCTATCTAACAGATAGTCGAACTATCAAAGAAAACAGATAGTCGACCTATCAAGCAGATAGTCGAACTATCAAAGAAAAACAGATAGTCGACCTATCAAACAGATAGTCGAACTATCAAAGAAAACAGATAGTCGACCTATAAAACAGATAGTCAAACTATCAGATAGTTGAACTATCAGAACAGATAGTCGAACTATCAAAGAAAACAGATAGTCGACCTATCAACCAGATAGTCGAACTATAAAGAAAATAGATAGTCGACCTATCAAGCAGATAGTCGAACTATCAAAGAAAACAGATAGTCGACCTATCAAACAGATAGTCGAACTATCAAAGAAAGCAAATAGTTGACCTATCAAACAGATAGTCGAACTATCAAAGAAAGCATATAGTCGACCTATCAAACAGATAGTCAAACTATCAAACAAAATAGATAGTCGACCTATCAAACAGATAGTCGAACTATCAAAGAAAACAGATAGTCGACCTATCAAATAGATAGTCGAACTATCAAAGAAGACAGATAGTCGACCTATCAAACAGATAGTCGACCTATCAAACAGATAGTCGAACTATCAGATAGTTGAACTATCAGAACAGATAGTCGAACTATCAAGCACATCAGATAGTCGACCTATCAAACAGATAGTCGAACTATCAAACACAATAGATAGTCGACCTATCAAACAGATAGTCGAACTATCAGATAGTTGAACTATCCAAGCAGATAGTTGAACTATCAAGAAATCTGTCTGGTCAGAAAAAGTCGAGCGGGGTTCGACGATCGGCGAGGCAGATTCCACAGAACGTCGAACTAACAAGAGTTGAACTAACTCAGAGATAGACGATCTGCTGACAGACAAAGGTCGACCAACTGATAGACGATCGTCGAACAGTCGATAGACGATAGTCGAGCGACGTTCGACCATAGTCGAACAAAAAACAACTTAACCAAATTTTCATCTGGAAAAGTGACAACTCTAAACTAGAGCAAACTAACTAAACAACTAACCTTTGACCATAGATAAATCTTGGGTCAAGAGACAGAAAGAGAGGACTGAACTCAAATCCAAACTAGGGTACCAACAATCTCCCCCTATTTGAGTTAAGTCTCTCAACAACAAAACACACAAAACAAATTACTGAAAATAAACTAAATAAAATGCAGGAAGGGAAATAGCTAAGCAGCAGATAACATCAATCAAATAGACAAATAAATAACTGTCAATCAATGAAATTTTAAGGAGCTTCAGAATTAGGTTTAGGTTTAGAGGAACTAGGAATAAAAGTAATTTTCCTAAAAGGGTCTAGAGCTTCTTTATTTGACAACTTTAGATCTTGCTCTCCAATGATTTTAGATTCTGATGCCCTTGGAACAATTGCTTCAGGATGCTTTTCCAAGTATTTTGAAGGGTCAAATACCTCAGGTCTAACCTGGAATTTATCAAGCTCCTTCATTCTGAATTTGGACATAGTTGTTAATCCTGCAGTGTCTTTACCTTCAGCTTTGGCTTTCTTAATTTGGGCTGATCCAACAAGCTCAAGAAATCGAGCCATCCTGAAATCAGGATAAAGCTCTTGGCTTTCATACACATTTTCACAAGTTGAATCTACAGGTTTCACAGCTTTAAATTTAATAGACATATCTAGCAGGCTTTCAGCTGGCTCTTTTTCCTGAATAACTAGAGAAGAAAGAGGAGCAAACTCAGCAAATTTCTTACTAGATTTTTCAGAGAAAATAATTCTTTTACCTTTTGAAACAGCTTTCACTGCATGATCTGGCTTTAAAGAAGATGTGCTCTTGAATTCTTTGGAAGGAGGAGGAGAAAAAGTTGGTTTTTGATAAACCACCTCCTTCACTTGTTCCTTTACATCAGCATCATGTCTTTGGTAACCAGATTGCGATTTGCCTTGATATCCTTGAGTGCTTTTCCTTTGAGAAGACTGGGATGGGTTGAACCTATCAGACTGAGCAGAAGGTTTTGCAGATAAGTTTCCAGAGGCTCCTGCACTGGGAGGTGGAGGAGGAGGACCTCTAGGAGTCCATCTTGGAGCAGGACTGTCATACCTCTTAGACTTCTTCCTTAATTTCTGCTGATTCTTAGAAAATGCCATCCAATGCTGAAATTCTTTAGATTTGGGATCAATACCTTTCAAGATATAATAGGGAATATCATTATCAGGGTTTGGAGGAGGAGGAGCCACAGCTTTCCTTTTCTTCTTTGCAGATTTCTTTCTCTTGGAGTCTTCAGATTCATCAGAATCATCCTCATCCTCAGAATTTGAAGAAGGAGGAAGATCATACGGGTCAAACGCCTCTTGCACAACTTTTTCCTTCTCTTTTAAGGTAGCTTTTTCTAACTCTTCTTCCAGGACATCCTGTGCCAGAAGAGTGTCTAGGTCTAATCCAGGAGAATCATCCCAGACAGTAGACTTTTCCATTTGAATTTCTGAAACCTTTTCTTGTTCATCAGTAACTGTCATGGAGACCAGTTCTTCTTGCACTGCTAACTGAGCTGGCTGAGCAACCTCAGGATCTTGAACAATTGGTTCTGGTTCAGGTTGAACTTCTAGAGCTGGTTGATGATCAAGCTCTTGGGCAGCTAATACTTCTTCCATTATATCTGTAGTATTATGAACACAAATTTGCTAAATGACATTTTATCATTCCTTCTAGGTATTCCCATACTAACATGTCAGTTATCAAGTCTAAAAAATGAGTAAACGGGATACCTTCATGATTTTCCTTTGAATGTCCTAACTCCCATAATTCATCTAGGAAGGAAGTAATGACTCCTTCTAGGTAGAGGGCAACCAGTGGAGTGGAGCATTCTTCTAGGCAAACTTTGACAACAAACTCAGATTTCATTATAGCATCAGAAATATCTTTTTCAGACAATAGAGGTGCTGATTCTTCTATCTCTTTTTCTGTATCTGCAGGAGAATCTGCTGGAAGGGAGGCCAAGGGTAGTTCAGAGGCATCTTCATAAAGCATCTCCCCCTGCCTGATTTCAGTGGAAACTGAAACCAGGCCCCTAGATGAAGAGGGCTCAGCAGATTTTGAGAGGGCTTGAATGGAGGCAGTCAAAGAAGAGATGGAGGATACAAGGGGAGCAATTGCCTCTTCAATCATGTTTTTGATTGAAGGAGTAATTAACTCTAGGATGCTTGAGATGAAGGCTGGGGTGATTTCAAATGATGGTGGGGGAATCACAGAAGATGGATGAACAGCAGGGATGGTGTATTCTTGATGAGATGGAGAGTGAACTGGAGAATAATGGGTGGATGCAAGAATATCAACATGATCTGAATGAAGAATTGGAGACTGAGGAGGAGTGGAAAGCTCAGAAGCCAATAAATCAAAACTAGGATGAGATATCCTAGCAAGATGAGGAGGGAGTGGAGATGCTGGTGGTGATGCATGGAGAATTGTTGAGGAATCAAGAAGATGAGATGCAGAAGATGGAACTTCAACTGAAGTAGATGGTGGCACTTCAATAGAGGTTGAAGGTAATGCAGAAGAAGTGGATGGAAAGGAGAGATTAGCTGAGCCTGCTTCTTGAAGGAGGGGAGTGACTGAAGCAGTCCTTGTGCTCTCAGATGCAACTGGAGCTACCCCTGCTGGAGCGGGCTTCAGAAAACTCCTTTTCCACTTGACAAACAGCGTTGGGTCCATCTTTTTGCTGGCATTTATTGAAGTAGAAATTGAGACCAATAGATGGGGATATTTCTCCTTTAGAAAAATCCCAAGCACCCTACCCAGGGTGACTTCCTTCTTGCTATTCTTTTTCCTTATTAAATCAAACAAAACTCCTGCCCAATTAATTTGCTTCTTGTTCACGATGGCACACATCAGAGCAAACTGTTGCCTGGTAATATTATCATGGGCAGAGTGCTTTCCCAGTAGCACTTTTCCGACTAGTTCAGCAAGGAACTTAATCTTCAACGGAAAATTCACCTTTAACAGCTTAGAAGGAATACCGTCGGCATGTCCTAGTTCAGTCAACATTCTCCCAAACTCAGGGGTATCTTGCTCGTAATCTTCTTCCCCATTCAATAATCCAAAAATTTTAGTTAAAACGGCGGGAGTCAAAATTACCTCTTCTCCGCCTATTGTTCCGGTCATAGAGTCGTCATTTGAGGACGAAGTGAATGCCCATTCTTTAATCTCGGGAATGTTTATCTTTATTCTTGTTGACATGAGCTTTTCCAATCCTTGATCTTTGCATAGGTTGAGGATTTCCACTATAGCAGATTCACAGCAGCTGAAGGAGTCGAAGTCCACACTGAAGCCAGCATCGAACTTTACTACGGACAGGAGGGCTGGAGCAATCGCCATCGAAGAGGTTGGAGAAGGCAGGAGAGACGGCGAAGGCGAAACGGCAGAAATCGCGAGACAGGGAGCAAGCAGAAAGACGGAATGCGAGAAGACGCTCTCCGTCAACGATAAAAAGAACGATCTCTTAACCTAGGTCGACCATCGGTTTTATATTAAAACAGCAATAGTTGATCTATTTTAAAAGATACTGGAGACGATGGTCGAACGGTCGTTCGACGAACGTTCCTGAAGCAGAGTAGTCGATCAATCGTTCGACTATTTCGGTCTTCACAAACAACAAGCTGTCGTCAACCATAGATCGACGATAGGCTCGACCTGTTCGACGATCTTCGAACGTCGGTCGACGATCTTCAAGCAGATAAGCCATCATCAACCATAGGTCGACGCTAGGCTCCATCCGATCGACTATCTTCGAACGTCGTTCGACGATCTTCAAACAGGTTTCAATAAAGGCAGACGTCACACTTAGTCTTTTCCATTAATCATGCCTAGTTGAACCAAAAAGAACAGATGCTTCTGTTCATCTAAGGGCTTGGTGAAAATATCACCTCTCTGAAGGTCAGTGGATATGAACTCAAGGCTGATCTTGTTCTTTTCCACACAATCTCTCAGGAAATGGTGTCTAATCTCAATGTGCTTGGTTCTAGAGTGGTGCACAGGATTTTGTGCAATGAAGATAGCACTGGTACTGTCACACATGATTTTTGTGTTCTTGTGTGTGTACCCATAATCCAAAAGCTGGTTTTGAATCCACAGGATCTGTGAACAACAACTAGCAGCTACTATATATTCAGCCTCTGCAGTTGAAGTTGAGACAGAAGCCTGCTTCTTACAGAACCAAGAGACCAATCTCTCTCCAAAGAACTGACAAGTTCCTGAGGTACTTTTCCTGTCAACTCTACAGCCAGCATAATCAGAATCAGAGTATCCAATTAACTCAAATTCTGATTCAGCTGGGTACCAATGTCCTAGATTTGGACATCCCTTCAGGTATCTCAAGATTCTCTTGAGAAGAATCAGATGAGATTCCTTGGGGTTGACCTGGAACCTAGCACACAGGCATGTAGCAAACATTATATCTGGCCTACTTGCAGTTAAATACAATAGGGAACCAACAATGACCCTATAATTCTTTTGATCAACAGGCTTACCCTGATCATCAGAATCTATAACTACATTAGTAGCCATAGGTGTATGCATTGCTGAAGCATCAGCCATCCCAAACTTCTTTACCAATTCCTTAGGCATATTTGGATTGGGAGATGAAGATGCCATCAGCATCTTGCTTTACTTGGAGACCAAGAAAGTAAGACAGCTCACCCATACTACTCATCTCAAACTTAGAATGCATCAAGTCAGAGAACTTTTTGCACAGTTTGGGATCAGTGGAACCAAAAATAATGTCATCTACATACACTTGAACTAACAGGATTGTGTCCTTGTGGTGCTTGACGAAAAGGGTTCTATCAACTACTCCCCTAACAAAGTTGTGCTCTAACAGGAAACTAGCTAGAGTCTCATACCAGGCTCTGGGTGCTTGTTTGAGTCCATAAAGAGCTTTTTGCAACTTGAAAACATGTGAGGGCTGAGTTGAAGAAACAAACCCAGGTGGTTGTTCAACAAATACCTCTTCCTTTAGCTCACCATTTAGAAAGGCACTTTTGACATCCATCTTAAAGACCTTAAACTTCATGTAGGCTGCATAGGCTAGAAAGATCCTTATTGACTCTAGCCTTGCAACAGGAGCAAAGGTTTGGTCATAATCTATACCTTCCTCCTGTCTGTAGCCCTGAGCTACAAGCCTAGCTTTGTTCCTTACAATGATTCCATTTGCATCCAACTTGTTTCTAAACACCCACTTGGTGCCTATGATCAGTTGGCCTTTAGGTCTTGGAACCAAAGTCCATACTTTACATCTTTCAAACTGATTGAGTTCCTCTTGCATAGCAATGATCCAGTGGGGATCTAGCTCAGCATCTTTAATGGTGAGGGGCTCAATCTGTGAAAGGAAACAAGCATGCATCACATCCTGTCTTAATTGATGCCTTGTTTGAACACCAGCTGATATGTCTCCAATCACTTGAGATGTAGGATGATCTCTAAGTGTGACAACATCAGCAGGTGAGGATGTGATCTTCAGCAATAGTTGGGATTAATTCCTCAGGAGGAATTTGATCTACTATTGGTGGTACAACAACAGCTTCTATAAAGTCTTCATCACTGTCTGATTCAGTGATATGAAGAGTTGATAGATGGAGAATCTCTTGAGTGACATCTTTACTAGATTTTGGTACCTGCAATGAACTTGAGGAAGGGGAAGTTTCCTTCTCCTTGTAAAACATCTGAGATTCATCAAAAGACACATGCACAGATTCCTCAATTTTAGAAGATGATTTATTAAATACCCTATAAGCTTTGCTTACTTGGGAATATCCAAGAAAGATTCCCATTGAAGCTTTTGCTTCAAACTTTCTAAGGTATTCTTTATTATTGTTATGAATATAAACTACACAGCCAAATACTCTAAAATAATTTATTTTAGGTTTCTTTCCTTTAAGCAACTCATAAGGAGTTTTACACTTAAGCTTGTGTATAAGACTTCTGTTCAGAACATAATTAGCTGTGCTAACAGCTTCTGCCCAATAGGAAAGAGGCATATTAGCATCTGCCAACAGTGTTCCTGCAGCTTCAATCAGGGTTCTATTTTTCCTTTCCACTACCCCATTTTGTTGGGGAGTTCTAGGAGCTGAGAAGCTATGTTTGATACCTTCTCTCTCACAGAATTCTTGCATGAGAAGAGAGTCAAACTCAGTACCATGATCACTTCTGATCAAGGCCACATGAGTAGAGTACTCAGTCTGCACACATAATAGAAAATCTGTAAGGGCTTTGAAGTTATCAGCCTTAGTTCTCAAAAAGAACACCAAAGTGAACTTAGAGAAGTCGTCTACAATTACTAAAGTGTAATACTTCCCTCCTAGACTCTGTACATTTATTGGGCCAAAAAAGGTCCAAATATAATAGATACAGGATTCTAGGTGAATCACTTTTATTTACAGATTTAAATGAATTTTTGGTTTGCTTGCCTAATTGACAAGCCTTGCATAGGCTCTCCTTCTTGTAGGGGAAAGAAGGTAAACCTCTAACAAGGTTGTATTTAGATAACCTAGATATGTTTTTGAGGTTAACATGACTAAGCCTTTTATGCCATAAGGTGTTGTTATTTGTTACTTCATTAAATAAGCAGATTTCAGAATGGGTTGAATTAAAATCTACTAAGTAAATATTACCTTGTCTAATGCCTACTAACACAACATTACTATTTAAAGTAATATTACAAAGAGTGTTAGTGAATGATACCTGATATCCTGCATCACATAACTGACTTACTGAGATAAGGTTATGCTTCAGTCCAGTTACATATGCAACCCTTTTGAAAGTTACTGCTCCAATGGTAATCCTACCATATCCTTCAGTTTGACCACAGCTAGAATCCCCAAAGATCACCTTTGGTCCAAGCTTGGCCTTGAACTTTGATAGATTTTATTTATTCCCTGTCATATTTTTGGAGCAACCACTATCCAAATACCACTTGTCCTGAGTGATAGGATAGGTCTTCACCTGCAGTGAGTTAAGTTAAACATTGTGGACCCAGGTAACCTTGGGTCCATTATTCTTCACATAATGAAAACTAGAAATAAAAGAATAAGCAGGTTGGGGTTTATAACCTAAAGGGTAAGATCTCCTAGATGGGATGCTCCATGCAGTTAATGGGTCCACAAACCTAGGGTTTCTATTCATATTAAGGTTTCTAGGGTTCTGATTATAATTTTGAAATTCATGTTGAAAACGTCGATCGGAGTTCGACGATGGATGCACAGATCGTCGAGCTTCGTTCGACCACTTAGCATGCGATCGTCGAGCAGCGTTCGACGCTTTTTGTATTTCCTTAAATTTTTGTTTTCTCTTTTCTCTCTTTGCTTTATTTAAGGCTTGATTAACTT
Organism: Platanthera zijinensis; assembly: GCA_039513925.1. Taxonomy (NCBI): domain Eukaryota; kingdom Viridiplantae; phylum Streptophyta; class Magnoliopsida; order Asparagales; family Orchidaceae; genus Platanthera; species Platanthera zijinensis. Next base: position 183,816,497 of record CM077087.1, read on the forward strand.
GTCTTACTTGCTCAGTGTTCTTTATCCCATCAGCTGAGATAAAGTTCACTGGAGTTGAAAGATGATTTTTAAGAATAATTGGGGGTTCACAAGATGAAGCTCCTAAGCCTAGCTTATTATTGCCTGACCTAGTGTTTGACATGCTGGTTATTTCAAGCAACTTAAGGCTTCTACCATTCAGAGATTCTTCTAACCTTTTTGACTTAGCTAATTCATTCTTAAGGAATTTTATTTCTTCAATAGAATTAGTGAGTTCTACTGTTAACCTAATGTTTTCATTAGAGATAAATTCAGATTCAGCAAGCTTATTTCTAAGGTCCTTAATTTCCTTTTCAGAACTAATTAAATCTAAACACAAAGATTTAAAATCTGATTTAAATTCAGGAGATGTAAAATCGTAAGAAGACAATACCTCATCTTCTGTTGGCATTTCTTCATCAGAATCTGAACTCTCTGCAGCTGAGTGATTGCTGCAGGCATCAATTGCCATCAGGCAAACTTCCTTTGCCTTCTTTTCTTCCTCATCCTCACTGGAGCTCGAGGAGGAAGATTCCTCATCTGAGTCACTCCAAGTTTCAGCAACAAATCCCTTCTCCTTTTTCTTGTTTTTGTAGGAGGAGGGCTTGGAGTGTTTCCTGTGATGTTCCTTTTCCTTTCTCTTGTCTTTGCTCTTTTCCTCTGGACACTCTGGTAGAATGTGTCCAGGTTTCCTGCATCCATAGCAAATTATTTCTTTAGCAGGAGAACGATCATACCTTGGTTTATCTTCATATCTTGAAGATTTCTTTCTGAAGTCTTTCCTTCCCATCTTGAGAAACCTCTTGGCAAATAATGCCATTAGTTCCTCATTGGATTGGCTTCCTTCAGAAGCTTCAGCAGCTTTGAGAGCAAGAGTTTGCTCTTTTCTTGTTGGAGTTGGAGTCTTTGCTTAAGCCTCAGCTTCCCTGGTCTTCAACACTTGCTCAAAAGACTTGAGCTTGCCAAGGAGAGCTTCTGTTGAGATTTCATTTGTACTTCTGGCCTCCTTGATAGGCCAGATCCTCAGATCCCATGTGCTAGGGAAGCACATAAGAATCTTATCATTGACCTCTGTCAATGATATATCCTTGTCAAGAGTCCTCAGCTCATTGATGATTGTGCTGAGCCGGGTGTACATTGCTTCAACTGATTCAGCATCAGTTTTCTTGAAGTTTTCATACTGGGAGATAAGGTTGGACCTTCTGTCCTTCCTTTCATCAGCTGAACCAGCTACAATCTGGTTCAGTGTATCCCATATTGCTTTTGCTGAGGAGCAGTCAGCAACTTTCTGGAATACTTCATCAGACATTGTCTGAGCCGGAATATTCATTGCTTTGGCATCTGCTATCTTTGCCTTTTTGTATTCATCGTTGTAATCTTGAGGAGGCACTGCACTCATATCAGTTGATGATGAAGCAGTACCTGCAGCAGGTGCTCTTGGTGGTCCTGTCAAAATAGAACCAAAAATACTCTCATCAATAGAGTTCATATATAACTTAATCCTTGCCTTCCAGATGCTAAACTTAGCTAAGTTGCATGCTGGAGGTCTGGTGCTAGTGTAATCCTTGGACTGGGCCATGAAGTGAATATCTATAAGCTTGGTATCTATCAGGATCTTGTGACTTAGGTGTTAGCCTATACAGTCAGTCAACCTCCCTCTGATACCAATTGAAAGTGAGGATAGATACAACTCTAGAGGGGGGGGGTGAATAGAGTATTCAAAAATTATGACACCCTACTCAACTCCCTTAGAGTTAATTTGTGGAATTAGTTTATAGATATTGATAACCCTAGAGCCTAACACAAAGTGTAGTGCACAAGAGAGAGCTAACTGTAATTACAGTTAAGCTTGGGATCCTATCACAACAACTAGCAATCTTAGTTATTTCTACTCACAGCCACAGTACAATAAATTAAATAAGCAGCTCAGACGACACAAGAAATTTTATAGTGGTTCCCTCTAAATAGGTACGTCCACTCTTCTACTACCCTGGTAGGAATCCACTACAGGTTTTTGTTCAGGTTCCCTGCCACCAACTGATCTGCTTTAGGTAGATCAAGTAGACCCTTTGAGCTTTTGATCAGGAGCTCAAAATCCAACACAGGTTTTTGATCAGGTGCCCTGCCACCAAGGGTTACACTTTTGAAGGGAGTAATAACCCTTTGTACAGGAGGTTGAGAGAGTTAAGGCTTCTTCTCTATTGTTAAATAGATTAGAGAAGCTAGTGGATTGCACAGAGCTAGATAGCTCTAAAAGAATCAAGGCTCCCCCTGGCTTAGAGAATATCCAGGAAGGAGTCTTGCTTCAGGGTGCAGGAACTCTTCTGAACTAAGACAAAGAATTGTCTTGAGGTTCTGAAGGAGAAGCTTGAAGAAGATTCTTGATTGGGAACAGGTGTTCTTCTTCAAACAGCTTCTTTTTTTCTTCTTCTTCTTCTTCTTCTTCTAAAGTCCTCTGAGTGAAAGTCTTCCTGTAAGCAGGATGAACTCAGGATGAAGAAGAATGCTGAAGAGAATGATCTTCTCAGTTGAATGTGAATTTCTGAGAGCTGTAGAACTTTCTTGCTTTCTCTCTTTTTTATGCTGCTGAGTGTATGTGTTGTATATCAGTTCTATATTATCTTCTTTCAAAAAGAAGCTCTTTATATATAAGCCTTTGCAACGGCTTTAATTTGAGTTTGAATCTTTGTCTTCTTCTGGAATCAGCAATCTGGGCTGCAAAAATCATAAAGCAAAAACAAATCCTGCAGACAGACATGCTATAAGAGGACAAAGCTTTCTAAGAAGCTGCATAACCAATCAGATAAGAAGGGTGCAAGAAAAAGATCACATCAGAAAGAACTCTTTACAGCCAGAAAAGAATTTCTGAGTCTAACGGCTATAAAGGACAACCTGGCAGATAAAGCAGAAATTGTATTTCAACTAATAAGACAAAACACTTTGTCAGATAAAGATTGGCTCATACATAAGAAATGGAGCAGAGATTGCCTGGAAATAATAGCACAAATTTACTGAAATAATATGCCAAATAAATATGAAATAAATCATAGAATAGAAGATGACAAAATTACTAACGACATACAGCAAAACATCGAATGACCCTCGGAGATCGTCGACCGAAGCACAGAGATCGTCGACCTATCAAACAGATAGTCGAACGATACAGATAGTCGAACTACCAAAGAAGATAGTCGAACTACCACAGCAGATAGTCGACCTATCAGAACAGATAGTCGAGCTATCAGATAGTCGACCTATCAAACAGATAGTCGAACTATCAAAGAAAAACAGATAGTCGACCTATCAAACAGATAGTCGAACTATCAAAGAAAACAGATAGTCGACCTATCAAGCAGATAGTCGAACTATCAAAGAAAAACAGATAGTCGACCTATCAAACAGATAGTCGAACTATCAAAGAAAACAGATAGTCGACCTATAAAACAGATAGTCAAACTATCAGATAGTTGAACTATCAGAACAGATAGTCGAACTATCAAAGAAAACAGATAGTCGACCTATCAAGCAGATAGTCGAACTATCAAAGAAAACAGATAGTCGACCTATCAAGCAGATAGTCGAACTATCAAAGAAAACAGATAGTCGACCTATCAAACAGATAGTCGAACTATCAAAGAAAGCAGATAGTCGACCTATCAAACAGATAGTCGAACTATCAAAGAAAGCAGATAGTCGACCTATCAAACAGATAGTCGAACTATCAAACAAAACAGATAGTCGACCTATCAAACAGATAGTCGAACTATCAAAGAAAACAGATAGTCGACCTATCAAACAGATAGTCGAACTATCAAAGAAGACAGATAGTCGACCTATCAAACAGATAGTCGAACTATTAGATAGTTGAACTATCAGAACAGATAGTCGAACTATCAAGCACATCAGATAGTCGACCTATCAAACAGATAGTCAAACTATCAAACACAATAGATAGTCGACCTATCAAACAGATAGTCGAACTATCAGATAGTTGAACTATCCAAGCAGATAGTTGAAATATCAAGAAATCTGTCTGGTCAGAAAAAGTCGAGCGGGGTTCGACGATCGGCGAGGCAGATTCCACAGAATGTCGAACTAACAAGAGTTGAACTAACTCAGAGATAGACGATCTGCTGACAAACAAAGGTCGACCAACTGATAGACTATCGTCGAACAGTCGATAGACAATAGTCGAGCGACGTTCGACCATAATCGAACAAAAAACAACTTAACCAAATTTTCATCTGGAAAAGTGACAACTCTAAACTAGAACAAACTAACTAAACAACTAACCTTTGACCATAGATAAATCTTGGGTCAAGAGATAGAAAGAGAGGACTGAACTCAAATCCAAACTAGGGTACCAACACGATGGATTCGACGAGAGAAATTGCACAAGAAGAGAGAGAGAGAAAGCGCGAGACGAGAGCTCGAAATAGACTGAAAGCAGAATACGAAACAGCGAGCTCCGTCGACGATCTTCAGACATAAATAAACGATCGTCTAAAAATAGACTAGAATTTTCGATCTCTGAAGATCAGGAGAATCGGTCATCGATCGTCGATCGACGATCGATTTCCGAATCAGAGTCGTCGATCGTCGATCGACGATTTCTGTCTCTAAAGGCAAAGAGCTATCGTAGACCAAGGGTTGATGATTTAGCTTAACATGTTCGACTATCTTCGAACACCGTTCGACGATCTCAGAACAGATTTCAACTTAGCAGATTTTTAAACTCAGTCTGATCCATTTATCATGCCTAGTTGATTCAAAAAGAATAGATGTTTCTGTTCATCTAATGGCTTTGTAAATATATCACTTCTCTAAAGATCTGTGGGTATAAACTCGAGATTTATTTTATTCTTGTCCACACAGTCTCTAAGAAAATGGTGTCTAATGTCTATGTGCTTAGTTCTAGAATGGTGCATAGGATTTTGTGCTATGGAAATAACACTGGTACTGTCACACATAATTTTGGTGTTTTTGTGTGTTTACCCATAATCCAAGAGTTGATTTTGATTCCACAGTATCTGTGAACAACAACTAGCAGCTGGTTTATATTCAGCCTCTGCAGTTGAAGTTGAAACATAACTGCTTCTTGCAAAACCAAGAGACTAATCTCTCACCTAGGAACTGACAAGTCCCTGAGGTGCTCTTCCTGTCAACTCTACAACCAGCATAGTCAACATCTAAGTATCCAATCAACTCAAATTCTGATTCAGCTGGGTACCAAAGTCCTAAATTTGGGCATCCCTTCAAGTATCTTAAGATTTTCTTAAGAAGAGTCAAGTGAGATTCCTTGGGATTTACCTGAAATGTAGCACAGAGGCATGTGGAAAACATTATATTAGGCCTACTTGCAGTTAGATATAATAGGGAACCAACAATGGCCCTATAATTTTTCTGATCAACAGGCTTTCCCTTTTCATCAGAATCAATAACTACATTAGTAGTCATAGGAGTGTGCATTGCTAAAGCATCTGCCATCCCAAACTTCTTTACCAATTCCTTGGCATACTTAGATTGGGAGATTAAGATGCCATCAGCATCTTATTTCACATGGAGACAAAGGAAATAAGACAGCTCACCCATCTACTCATCTCAAACTTAGAATGCATTAGGTCTGAGAACTTTTTGCATAGTTTGGGATCAGTGGAACCAAATATAATGTCATCCACATAAATTTGAACTAACAGGATCTTGTCCTTGTGGTGCTTAATAAAAAGGGTTCTATCAACTATGCCTCTAACAAACTTATGTTCTAATAGGAAACTAGCTAGAGTTTCATACCATGCTCTAGGAGCCTGCTTAAGTCCATATAGAGCTTTTTGCAACTTAAAAACATGTGAGGGATAAGTTGAAGAAATAAAACCAGGGGGTTGTTCAACAAATACCTCTTCCTTTAGCTCTCCATTCCGGAATGCACTCTTTACATCCATTTGGAACACCTTGAACTTCATGTAGGCTGTATAGGCTAGAAAGATCTTTATTGCCTCTAGCCTTGCAACAGGAGCAAATGTCTGAGCATAATCTATGCCTTCTTCCTGTCTGTAGCCCTGTGCTACAAGCCTTGCTTTATTCCTTATAATAATTCCTTGAGCATCCAACTTGTTTCTAAACACTCATTTGGTGCCTATGACCAACTTACCTTTTGGTCTAGGGACCAAATTCCAAACTTTACACCTTTCAAACTGGTTTAGCTCTTCTTGCATAGCAATGATCCAGTGGGGATCTTGCTTAGCATCTTTTATGGTTAGGGGCTCAAACTGAGAAAGAAAACAAGTAAGCATCACATCTTGACTTAGTTGATGTCTAGTTTGCGCACCAGTTGAAATGTCTCCAATCACTTGAGATGTAGGATGATCTCTAAGTATGACATAATCAGTTGGTGGTATGTGATCTTCAACAGCAGTTGGAATCAATTCCTCAGGTGGAATTTGATTGGTTGTTGGTAGAGTTGCAATCACTTCTACTTGGTCTTCGTCACTGTTTGAATCAGCTATCTGAAGAGTTGGTTGAGGTTGAATCTCCTTAGTGAGTTTCAGCTCATCCAAATTCTTGCACAAGTTAGGTACCTGCAAAGAGTTACTGGAAGAAGTTTCCTTCTCTTTGTAAAACATTTTAGTTTCATCAAAAGATACATGTACTGACTCTTCAATTTTCAAAGTGGATTGATTAAATACCCTATAAACATTGCTTACTTGGGAATATCCTAGAAAGATTCTCATTGAAGCCTTTGTTTCAAACTTTCTAATGTAATCTTTGTTATTGTTGTGAATGTAAACTACACAGCCAAAAACTCTAAAATAATTTATTTTAGGTTTCTTTTCTTTAAGCAATTCATAGGGAGTCTTCCCCTTTAGTTTATGTATTAGACTCCTATTCAGTACATAGTTAGCTGTGCTAACTGCTTCTGCCCAAAAGGATAGAGGCATATTAGCATCTGCTAACATTGTTCCTGCAGCTTCAATCAGGGTTCTGTTTTTTCCTTTCCACTACCCCATTTTGTTATGGAGTTCTAGGAGCAGAGAAGTTATGCCTGATACCTTCTTTCTCACAGAATTCTTGCATAAGAAGAGATTCAAACTCAGTACCATGATCACTTCTGATCAAGGCAACTTGAGTAGAGTACTCAGTCTGTATACAAAGTAGAAAATCTGTAAGAACTTTAAAGTTATCAGATTTTTTTCTCAAGAAGAACACCCAAGTGAACCTAGAGTAATCATCTACAATTACTAGGGTATAGAATTTCCCTCCTAGACTCTGTACAGCTATTGGACCAAAGAGATCCAAGTGCAATAGGTACAGGATTCTAGGTGAATCACTTTTATTTACAGCTTTGAAACTATTCTTGGTTTGCTTGCCTAGCTGACAAGCCTTGCATAGGCCTTCCTTCTTGTAGGTGCAAGAGGGAAAACCTTTAACAAGGTTGTATTTAGATAACCTAGATATATTCTTAAGGTTAACATGACCTAGCCTCTTATGCCACAAAGTATCATTACTACTCACATCATTTAATAAACAAATTTCAGAAGAGGTGGATTTAAAGTCTACAAGATAAATATTTACTTGTCTAATGCCTACTAATACAACTTTATTATTCAAAGTAATATTACACAGAGTATTAGAAAACCAAACCTGGTAGCCAGCATCACAAAGCTAACTTACAAAAATGAGATTGTGCTTCAGTCCTGTGATATAAGCTACCTTCTTGAAAGTCACAAACCCTATGTTGAATTTATCATATCCTTAAGTCTGACCACAATTGGAATCACCAAAGACTACCTTTGGTCCCAACTTAGCTTTGATGCTTGAAAGGTTCTCTTTGTTTCCAGTCATATGCTTGGAGCATCCAATATCCAAATACCACTTGTCCTGAGTGATAGGATAGGTCTTCACCTGCAATAAGATAAGTTAAACATTGTGGACCCAGGTAACCTTGGGTCCATTGTTCTTCACATAGGAAAAACTAGAAATGAAAGAATATGCAGGTTGAGGGTGATATCCTAAGGGATGAGATCTCCTAGGTGGGATGATCCAATTAGCTGACCTTGGGTTGCTATTAAACTTATTGTTTCTGTGAGCATTGTTGTGATTCTGGAAATTTAGTTCTGATCGTGGATCGATGTTCGACGATCGGTACCCAGATCGTCGATCTTGGTTTACAGAAAAGGATTCTGGATTCCACGATCGTCGATCTCTATTCGACGACTCAGGCTTAGATCGTAGATCACTCATTGCTAAGTTGTTATACTCAGCAGGTGAGTTCAGAGATCGTCGATTGTCGTTCGATGATGGGTGCAGCGATCGTCGATGGGCGTTTGATGATTTTTGTATTTCTATGAATTTATGTTTCCTTTTGTCTCTCTTAATCTTATTTAAGGTTTTCTTAGCCTTTTGAAAAACCTCAGTGTTGTGTATTCCCTTTTCAGAAACAAACTTTACTGGAGTAGACAGATTGTATTCAAGGAGCAATGGGGGTTCACTAGGTGAGGCACCTAAGCCCAACTTATTGTTGCATGTCCTAGTGTTGGCAGTGCTTGTGATTTCTAGCAACTTAAGGCTTCTGCCATTCAGTGAATCTTCTAACCTCTAAGCTTTAGATAGTTCTAATTTAAGAAATTTGATTTCTTCAGATGCTCTAGTGAGTTCAGATTCTAACCTAATGTTTCCACTAGATAGAGATTCTTATCCAGCTAGCTTATCTCTAAGCAACTTAATCTCCTTTTCTTAGCTAAGTAAATCTAGGCAAAGAGTTTTAAATTCATGCTTAAATTCATCAGAGGTAAAATCATAAGATGCAATTACCTGGTCTTCATCAGATAATTTATCCTCCTCATCTTCTGTCATCTCTACAGCTGAGTTATTGCTGCAGGCATTGATTTCCATAAGGCAAATCTCCTTAGCTTTCTTCTCCTCTTCATCATCTTCACTAGAGCTGGAGAAGAGGAGTCTTCCTCAGTATCACTCCAGGTCTTTGCAACAAGACCTTTCTCTTTCTTCTTATATTTGTGAGAAGATGTCTTGGAATAGTGCTTCTCATGTTCTTTCTCTTTTCTCCTTTCCTTATGCTTTGTCTCTAGACACTCAGGGGGAATGTGTCCAGGCTTCCTGCATCCATAACAAACAATTTCTTTAGATGGGGTTTTATCATACCTTGTTTTGTCATCATATTTTGATGACTTTCTTCTGTTGTCCTTCCTGCCCATCTTGTAGAACCTCTTGGCAAATAGTGCCATCTGTTCTTCATTTGATTGAGTCACTTTGGACTCATCATCAGCCTTAAGAGTAAGGGTTTGCTCTTTCCTTGTTGGAGTAGATGCTTTGGCTTCAGCTTCAGCTTCCCTGGTCTTCAGTACTTGCTCAAATGATTTGAGCTTGCCAAGGAGAGCTTCAGTTGAAATCTCTGTTGTACTTCTGGACTCCTTGATTGGCCAAATTCTGAGATCCCATGTACTGGGGAAGCACATCAGTATTTTATCATTGACTTCTGTCAATGTGATCTCCTAGTCAAGTGTACTCAGCTCATTAATAATGGAGTTGAGCCTTGTGTACATAGCTTCTACTATCTCAGCTTCTTCCTTCTTGAAGTTCTCATATTGGGATATGAGGTTGGACCTTTTGTCCTTCCTCTCATCAGCTGAACCAGCTACAATCTGATTCAGTGAGTCCCACATGGCTTTTGCTGAGGTGCAATCAGCCACTTTTCGGAATTTTTCATCTGACATTGTCTGAGCCAGAAAATTCATAGCTTTGGCATCAGCTATCTTGGCCTTCTTGTAAGTTTCATTATAGTTAGGAGGTGGCACTGCACTGAGATATATAGATGTTGTAATAGTAGCTACAGCAGGTGGTGTTGGTATCCCTGTTAAGATAGAGGAAAAAATATCTTCATCAATAGAGTTCATGTAAAGTCTAATTCTTGCCTTCCAGATGCCAAACTTGGCTAAGTTGCATACTGGAGGTCTGGTGCTAGAGTAATCTTTGTACTGGGCCATGAATCTAATGTGAGTGAATATTGTATCAAAGTATCATATCATAAGATCTTATGGTTCAGGTGTTAGCCTGTTCAACCAATCAATTTGATAAGGATTTAGTTGTTGAATAACCAACCTCCCTCTGATACAAATTGAAACTGAGGGGATAAGATACTTACTACTCTAGAGGGGGGGGGGTGAATAGAGTATTCAAAAATTAAGGAGACTCTAAGCACTTCTCTAAGAGCTATTTGCGGAATATAAAAATAAAAGCTTTAAATCTAAAGCCTAACTGAGTGTAGTGAATAAAAGAGAAGCACACTGAATTTTCAGTTGAACTTTTATACTAACACAGCAACTAGCAACCTAGTTAAAACTATCACAGCCACAGAGCAATGATTAAAATAAGCAACAGACAACACAAGAGCTTTATAGTGGTTCCCCAATTGGGTACATCCACTCTTCTACCACCCTGGTAGGAATCCACTACAGGTTTTTGATCAGGTGCCCTGCAACCAGTAGATCTGCTTCAGGTAGATCTAAAGACCCTTCAGGCTTTTGATCAGGTGCCTAAAAACAAAACACACAGGTTTATGATCAGGTGCCATGCCACCAATTGTTCACTTTTGAAGGGAGTAATAACCCTTTTACAGGAGGTTGAAAGAGAGAATAAAGATGTCTTCTCTGTGTTCAGAGAAGCTAGTAGATGGCTCTGAATATATCAAAGCTCCCCCTGGCTTAGAGAATGTCCAGGAAGAAGCTTTGCTTCAGGATGTAGGATCTCCCAATTGCTTGAGAAGACTTTTTTGATGCAGCCTTGAAGAAGACTCTAGATTTGAATGAATGTTCTTCTTCAGCAGCTTTTGCAATCTGGGAGAGTTTGCAACAATGAAATGTTCAGCAATCTGGGAGGTTCTTCTTCTTGAAAGCTTGAGCTCTGAGTATGTATTTTCCTGAAGATAGGATGAACTCCGGAAGAAGAAGAACTTTTCTTTTCTCTTGAGATTATCTGGATCTATGTCTGCTGAGAATTTGTATTAGTTGTTCTCTGTATTTTGAGTAGTGAGTTAGTATTATTGTCTTCAGCCGACTGCACTGATAATATAGAAACTTCTCTTCTATGAAAAATCCTCGAGCCCTGCACTAGAAAAACTTTCCAAATAATAGAATAAAACAAAATAAGGAAACCTGCACCTGCAATCTTTTCTGTCATTCCCAAAAAGGAATTAAGGATATTAAAAAATATCCTTTCAATTTTACTTTACAAATTGGCACAGGAAACCAAGCATAATGGCTATATTACAGCTGTAGAAAAGCACAATTTCCTTTAATAAAACAAACGGCTTTATTCTGCCAAATCTCTCAATTAATGCAAAAGGAATATTGCAAATAAGCAAAAGAATATAAGCATTAGATTGAGCAGAATATTCTGAATAAATATGTCTTAAATAAGAGGAAATAAACCAAAGATCAAATGAAATAGCTATAGATAAAAGCAGACAGAAAGCGTCGACCAGAGATCGAAGATCATCGATCTGAACAAGCAGATCGTCGACCTGAAGAAAAACTGTCTTCACAGAAATCGTCGACCAAGGCTACACGATCGTCCATCTGAATAAGCAGATCGTCGACCCACCTCAGAGTTCATATAACTCTGAGATTGCGATCATCAATCGAAGATTATCGAGCGCCAATCGACTATCGTCGAGCACAAATCTACTTAACCATTTTTATTTCAATTCAATATCAACTAATCTAACCTAAGGGTAGACTAACCTTTAGTCTAGCCATTGACCATAGATAATTCTTGGGTCAATTTAACCTATTTGAGATGACATTGCCCAAATCAAAACTAGGGAACCAACAGAGAGCGATCCAGGCATAAACTCACTACCCAAACCATAAGAAAATAAACTGGACCCAAACAGACAGGCAGATAATTCAAGTGGTGGAGAAACATATAGCGTTAAATTAGAAACATTAAAAATAGGGGTAATACCCCAATCAGTGGATAACTTCAAATGATATGTGTATTCTCCTAATTTCATTAATCTCTAAAAAAGGTCCAATTCGCCAACTCGCCAACTTTCTATAGTGCCCGAAGGCAACCGTTTAGGGACGAGACACACCACAACTAAATCACAAATCATATAGTGAGATGCTCTTTTATGTAAGCTAGCTTGAATTTAATAAAATATAATTTGTATGGCTAGCATTTCACTAATGTGCTTATATAAAATGTGATCATGATGAGCATAAACTTGTGCAAGCTTATTTAATATATTCAGTGGAGGTAACAGAACTAAATAAGGTGGCACCAACGGAACTAAATAAGGCGGCACCAGCGGAACTACATAAGATGGAACCAACAGTACAAGATCAAGTGGTACCAACTGAATGAAATTAGGTGGCACAATAGACAGCCACATCACTAACATATGCTCAAATATTTGGTAATCCTTGGAAAGTCGAGAGGATACAAAGCTATCAAAAATGATATCGTGGCCAAACACAAATTCCATCAACGCACTAAAACTTGTATGACGAGACATGTCCAACGAAGGGATCCGCAGGGTTGGCAAAATAAAACGACTCAGATTAAACATACCAAACTCATTTCCTAAAGGGTCCACTAAACGATTTAACGGATCAGGTGTGAGAATTGGTAAAACTAAAACCCGGAGAGAGTTCAAATCATATTCAATTTCATGCAACGGAGTCAGCATCAGGGGACGCTCATCTGGGTCTACTTCAATAATGTCGTCCAAAAGTATAACTCTCTCACATCGAAATTCTTCCAACACATTAGACACGTCATCCAATTCAGAATCAGTAAAGGCCTTAGAAATGGGCAAAATCAAACCCGACGTAAATTTTAATTCAGAGTGAACTTCAGATAATGGAGATAACAATAAAGAACTATCGTTCAGGTTCATAGCGCTAAAATCATCCAAACATAAACTTCTCACATAAAGTGAGTCTTCCCAATCTATTGGAACATCCTTTAAGTCCAGGTCATCAATTATAATATTGAAATCCTAACTCACAGGCTCCTCAGATAACTCAGGTATATTCTCAGTAGGTGTAATCGTAGGATCTAACATGATGAGGATCTAGTTTGGAGAGGGCTCTACATACTAGGGCCATCAGTCACAATGCTAGTAGGGCTAGTAATATGCAATGTACTACTCCCATAGATCAGACTATCATCATCATCCCAAACATCGTCTTCTAGATCACTAGGGATTCCCTCAGACTCAGACGCATCAGAATCGTTGGGCACTAACGAACATGTCAGAATACTCTCACCTACGGGGTCATCCTCAAAATCCAGAGATAGTATATCAACATCAGAATCCTCAGGGGTATCAGTAACTATCTCTATGGGCTCAGATTTCGAGGCTAATAGAGGCATAACCCTAGTGGTAACATATATCGATTCCACAACAAAAAAACTATTAGGATAGGTTTCCCTAACGGTTGGTGGTGGTCCTAATACGGCCTTTTCAGTCTGACACGAGTGAGCTTTATTCCTAGGAACGTAGTGCTTTTCAATTTCTACTGCCGTAATAAAAGTGGTGTCTAGATCGGTGTGAAAATAACGCAGTAATTTACCCTGGATGTAGGGGTATAAACCCTTACGAATCCTAGAGAGGGTGATCTCTGGAAACTCCTTCACACCACTTCTAACTATCATATCCTTAAAAAGACTCATATAATCCGAGACCGACTTGTTACCTTGTTTAAGGTTAGTCAAATCATCAGTTATTTGTCACTTGGTCTGGGCGTTTGGTTTATAATCATTCCTAACGGTAGGTATGGATCTAGTGCCAAAACTATACTCACTCGTAGGCTTGGTGTTAGCAGGGTGAAGGTAGGCGAGATAAAATTGATCTGAGAGTAGGATACGCATGTGCGGCCAAGCGTAACGATAGCAACCAACACGATGCTCTTCATTTAACCAAAATAACTGGGCTGGACATACTAATCACTCTCGGGCAAAGTTAACCTTTTTGTGGTCATCCCATAAGTGGCTATTAAAATAATGTTATAATCCCTTAAGACAATCTCTAAAATTTTGGAGACATCCAAAACCGTCATAAGTAGGTTAAATGTGGTATGCCCTAGGGGTGTGTTTAGCCATATCCTTAGCATATGAATAGTCTAACCGGGCAACATATATGTCATATGCTATTTTAGTGAGAACCAGAGAGAAAAACTGACCCAGAACATGTGCACATGTAATGACTAAATATCCTTACCCTGTTTAATTTTCAATTTGTTGAGGATCGTCGTCTCCATCACAAATCCTGTGGACTTAGCCACATTTTAGCTCATTCCAACTTAGGCTATGACTGTATAGGCTACACTATAACGACTCCATCTGTTAAATAAAATATAATAGAAGGCCCGGCCGGGCCCCCACACTATATACCACAAATAGGCTGTGAGGTCACAGGTTAATACCAAAATAGGTATGCATCCTAACACAGAGCATACTAGCGGAAGGTTTTAATGTTAAAACTGAACTCAAACCATGAATGTCCAGTATATATAAACAACCACATTTATATATACACACGAAGGAATATACAACAAATACTCAAGAGTTTGTCTTTAAGGCCTTACAGTTACGCTTTACATGTGTGGATTACAAACAACGGCGCGCAAGCTGGCCACACATGAACAAAACAAAAGCCTTTGCCCAGCCTTTGAGGGCCAGCAGTAGCAGGGGCTTCAGCCTATTATTTCCCGCTTGGCACTCCAGTACCTGCACAGGAACAGCCCACCATTTGGTGGCAAACAAAACAACGGTTAGCATTCAGCTAACCAATTTATAACGACCCTACCCCTTTTTCGGGGAATGGTATTCCTTCCCTGCAGGCATAGCTTTCACAAGCAGATATATCATACAATGTGCACTCACGAACAATCAACATATCACAACCATCAGCCACGCGGCCCGACGATCCGTGCACTCAGGGCACATTCTTGGTGTACCGGCGAACCAGGGTCCCACCACCATTCAAGGTCCGAAAACCAACTGTATTGAGCATTTAGTCTTAATGGCACGCAGGCCTAAGACTCTCATTATGCACTCCAACGAGACCAATAACTAGGTCTACCAATCGGTCAGACATAACATAGGTACAGATCAGCCACCCCCCATTGCTCAAGTCGTCATGCCATCAACGAATACTGAAGTACTAATGGCCAATTTAAAGGCGCGGGTCTGTTTCACCTTTCTTGTTTGGCACTAAGCCTTTTTAAGAGCACACAGCTTGCAATAGTTACACTATCCTTGAAGGACTGGAATCAAAATCCGAAAAGGGGAGATAGTGCCAGCATTCCATGCGGTCGCTTAGCAGGTTCAGCAGAACTCACTTTCTGTACCCAGACTAACCCAAACATGGCATACAACAAAAGAATCATGAGGGAATTTTCCTGGAATTCCACTCCAGTACTTCCTGTTACTACCCTTCATAGGAACAACCCATTGACCCCAAAAACTACACGTTTATACGCGGAGTGTTCTCTGGTGCGCAAGATGCAACATCACCAATACAGACCAACCTGTCCAGATGGGCTTCACACAGCATGCCTATTCCATACTACACTCTTCCCGATCTATATGCAAGACTGGGGATTACAAGAATCAACCCTAGAAAATCCCTCAACAGCCACCTTTTGGTGGGGGGGGGAATCCATAGACATACCAAAACGAGGACTTCACATGTCCAAGAAGGAAGATCGGTACCCTTGACGATCTCTTGGGAGCCATGGAATTCTAGCCGGATAGCAAGCACTACAACGCTCTCTCCTCAACAAATCTGTACTCGGCTCGTAATTCCGAACGCTGAAGCTCCACCGACGGTCGGATCTCTTCTCTTCCCCTCCTCCTTGCTCTCCCTTCTCTTTATTCTTTTAGAAAGAGTATTGCCAAGCTTTGAATGAGATCTCTCTCTCAATTCTTGGACTTATCTCAGTAGGGAGAAGCTTTGACCCTTAGATACAATCTGAAGGAAATGAACGACCACAAATCGCCCTGAAATAAATATTTTTGGGCTGACACAGCTTGTGACATGCCCGTGTCACAGACCGTGTACTGTAAGCGGCACACGAACTTACTTACCCAGAATAGGACACGGCCATGTGACACGCCCATGTTATAGGCTGTGTGCACTGACACGGCTTCAGACACGCCCATGTCTAGCCCATGTTTACTAGGCCTCAATGCCCTGTACAAAACTAGAGAAGGAAACGGCCCTGTGACACGTCCGTGTCGCAGGCCGTGTGCCTAGACACAGCTGCAGACACGCCCTTGCCCAGCCGTATACAATAGGCCGCACAAACCTGGCCAAAACCCGAGGAGGACATGCCCTCTGACACGCCCGTGTCTCAGGTCGTGTACCCTCTCGACAAACGTCGAGTGCATTTCGTCGAGTACTCGAGACGACATAGAGAAGGATACGGCTTGGGACACGCCCGTATCCCAGGCCGTGTGCCTCAGTCGAGACACACTCAAAATAAAAAATCACACTAGAGCAAACAGAGAAGGACACTCACTGGGACACACCCGTGTCCCAGGCCGTGTTGCCCAGCCAGAAATCAAATTTGGGATTTTGGGGTGTTACAACCCTCCCTCCTTACAATAAATTTCATCCTGAAATTTGCACACAGTAAGGAAAAATAGCAATCAAGATGTTATAACTTCACAAAAGTTTGATACAACTTGACACGCACTGTACAACAGTTTACACAAATAGCTCAGGAAATTCAGCTCGTATGGTCTGCTCTTGCTCCCATGTTAGCTCCTCACGGCCATAGTTGTCCCACCGGACCATGACCATCCCGATTGTCTTGTTCCGTAACTGTTTATCGGCACTATCTTCGATCCGAATGGGCCTAACATTCTTCGTTAGCCAAAATTCGATCAGTACACGATCATTTGCAATCATTTGAGATGGATCTTTCACAACTTTACGAAGCACTGATTTGTGGAACAAATCATGCAACCCACTCAATTCTTCCGAAAGAGCTAGCCGATAGGCAGCTTCCAACTCGCTCCACCACTTTAAACGGACCAAGATATCTCAGACTTAACTTTTTCAGACGTCAAATCCTGGACACACCTTTGATGGGTTTGATCTTCAAATAAACCCAATCGCCCACCACAAACTCAACGTTTCGGTGCTTGGTGTTATAGTATATGGCTTGTCTACCTTTGGCTATCAATAGACTCTCCTGAATAGAGCGTATCATCGAATTAGCTTCTTCGACTTCTTTATTCCCATAGAGTTTAGATTCGCCTGTTTCCGCCCAAGCAGACGGGTACGACATTTCCGAACATACAGAGCTTCAAACGGTGATATACCGATACTCGCTTGGTAGCTATTATTATAGGCAAATTCTGCCATATAGAGATGATCTTCCCATCTCTTTCCAAAATCCAAGGCGCACATTCGGAGCATGTCCTCCGTCTTTCTGTTTGTCCTCTCAGTTTGGCCATCCGTTTGGGGATGAAAGGCCATACTGTATGATAACTTTGTGCCCAACAACCAATGGATTAGCCTCCAATTATTTGAAGTGAATCGCCCATCACGGTCACTTACGATGCTACGGAGAAAACCGTACAATCGTACCATCTACAAAACATAGAGCTTTTCCAAGACTTCCACTGAATCGTCCCTCTTATTTTGTAGGAAGTGATCCACTTTAGTCAACCGGTCTACGATCACCCAAACCGAATCATTCCCGAATTGAGATCTCAGCAACCCGTGCACAAAATCCATTGAAATATCATCAAAATTCCATTTCGGAATAAGAAATGACTTCAAGAAACATCCAGGCTTCTGGCATTCCGCCTTCACCAAGGCATATATTTGACAGTTAGCCACATACTGTGATATGTCTTTCTTTAATCCTGGCCACCAGAATAGCTTTTTCATGTCCTTGTACATCTTTGTGCTCTCTGGGTAAATTGAGTATTTAGTGAAGTGAGCCTCGTACATCAACTCTTCCCTCAACTTACCCATACTTAGGACGCACAAACGACCCTCTTTCCTCAAAAGTTCATCATCCCAGGAGAATTGGTCATTTGAACCATCCACTGCATAACGTTGGATACTTTCATCAAGCTCCGTTGCTCGCCGAACCCTGTCCTCAAGGTCATAATGTACCTCTGTCATGTTCAAGCATGAATTTGCTGTGGAATTCTTATCAACACAAGGAATCTCTAACGCTTCCAACTCCTGGATCAGACGCTCATCATGCATGTGCAACCAATTTGCCCTTACAGGAGTCCTACGACTCAAGGCATCTGTGATCACGTTTCCATTCCCGGGAGTATAATGGATATCAAATGTGTAGTCCCCGAGGAACTCCATCCACCTTCGTTGTCGCATATTGATATCCTTCTGATCCAATAGATATTTCTGGCTCTTATGATCCGTAAAGATATCCACTTTTACACCATATAGATAGTGCCACCACAATTTAAGTGCAAAGATCACCACCGCCAACTCCAAGTCATAGACGGGATAATTTCGCTCATGCACTTTTAGCTGGCGTGAGCCATAAGCATTCACCTTGCCAAACTGCAGAAGAACGTAGCCTAAGCCGCTCCCTAAAGCATCACTATTAATCTCATAGCCGTCTTTACCACATGGCAACGTCAAAACATGCGTCGTAGTTAAACGACTCTTTAGCTCTTCAAAAGATCGCATGCACTCCGGTGTCCAAACGAACTTCTGATCCTTCCTCGTTAATGTGGTAAGAGGCAATGCGATCCGTGAGAAGTTTTCCACAAAATGTCTGTAGTAGCCTGCCAGTCTAAGGTAACTCCTAACTTCCGCCATCGAAGACAAAACTGGCCACTCTTGTATGACACTTATCTTTACCGGATCCTCCGCAATGCCCTCTCCACTTACCACATGTCCAAGAAAAGCCACTGCCCACAGCCAAAACTCACACTTTGAGAACTTGGCATAGAGCTTATTTTTCCGCAGGGTTTGCAATACCAACCATAAATGGTTCGTATGATCAGCTTCAGATTGAGAGTCCACCAAGATATCATCAATGAATACTATCACAAATAGATCCAAGTACTCTCAGAACATTCGGTGCATTAGATCCATGAACACCGATGGCGCAATGCATAACCCAAACAGCATTATAGAGAACTCATAATGACCATAGTGTATTCCAAACACTTTCTTGGGAATGTCACCTTCCCTAATCTTTATTTTGTAATATCCAGATTTCAAATCCAATTTAGAATAGATGGTTGATCCCGCGAGCTGATCGAACAAGTCATCTATCTGTGGAATCGGTTACTTGTTTTTCTCTGTCAGCCTATTCAATTCACGATAGTCAATACACAACCGTAAACTATCGTCCTTCTTTTTCACAAATAGAATAGGCGCGCTCCATAGTGACATACTTGGGCATATATATCTCGGTTCCAGCAAATGTTGCAATTGAACTTTCAGTTCTGTCATTTCCTTTGACGCTACGCGATATGGCGAGCGGGCCACAGTTTTCGCACTGGCTCCAACTCAATACAGAAGTCGATCTCCCGCTGGGGTGGTAACCCAGGAAGATCCTTAGGAAACACATCAGCAAACTCCGATACAATCGGAACAAAATTCACACTGGAACTTGGCTCAACAGCCTGAATAAGCGTGAAAATAACTCCTCGCCCTTCCGAACAGCATTGACGACTTGGAGAGAAGACATCAAGGTCCCGCTTACTCCTCGCATACCCACGAACTTATTCTCAAGCTCTGTATTTTGGCCCAGTGTGATCTCCTTTGAATTGCAATAGATAAAGGCACGCTGCTCCGATAGCCAGTCCATACCAAAGATCACATCAAATTCTGATATCGGTAGCACAGATGCGCTCAAGCCAAAATCCCGACTTCCTATTTGAACTTCCACATCGCAAGCCCTATCCGCAAGCATCACAAAGCCATTCGGTAAGACCACCTTAACACTATCTGGCATCACATGACTAGGTACTCCAGTTCGAGCTACAAAGTCCTTAGACAAAAACGAATGTGAAGCACCCGTATCGAATAGTTCTCTCGCCGATTTATTCCAAATCAGGACAAAGTCTAAGATAAACACACCATACAGAAGCTACACACAATGTATTCATATAAAAAGTAATCAATATCTTAACTCGTACCTGTGATGATGTCACCTTTCTTTATGGCCTCTTGCTGGACAAGATTATAGACTCAGGGCTGCGCTTGGGATGTAGAGGACTCCACCACTTCTTTTCCCTTCTCAGTATAAGATGCTCCCATCTTCTTTTCCACCTTTGGCGGACCAACCCAACAATCACGGGCTATATGTCCCACTTTTCCACATTTAAAGAAGGTACAAGATTCTTTCTTTGACGTTGCTCCCGACGCAACTGAAGAAGGGGCCTGTCCAGAAGATTTGGCTCTCTTGCTCCACTTCTTTTGGTAGTTTGATTTTCCAGGACGGGGCACTTTGAACTCAGACTGCGTCATAGCCAATTCCCTCTTTCCTTACACCCATTTCATATCACTTTCCAACGCATAACGAGTATCAACCAATGCATGAAATCCTTGATTCACCGAACTCAAGAGCAGGAATCTCAACTCATCCCGCAAACCTTCGTAGAACCTATTGGTTTTCCGTTGTTCATCAGCGAAGATAAACCCCACATAATGGCCCAACCTTGTAAACTCGTGCAAGTAAGTATCAACACTACTTTCACCTTGCGTTAGATGTTGGAACTCATTTTCCATGGCGATGAGTTTTTTCGCTGGTAGGTGCTTGCCAAAAATAGTTGTGATAACTCCTCAATCGAGACTTGTGTTAATTTTCTGCCCGCTAGGTGATGCAACTCTATCTCGTCCCACCACAGTCGAGCCTCTCCTTCCAACAAGAAGGTGGACAAGGTGAACTTCTGATCTTCCTCCATCCTTATCGCCGTTAATATATGCTTGACACGCAATAACCAATCTTCCGCTTGTACTGGGGTTCCAACACCTGTGAACATCGGAGGATTGAAGCTCATAAAATGCTTGAACTACCGCTCATCTGCTCGAGGATCAACATCCTCAATAGTTTCTGGTCTTACAGCAACCCGTTCTGGCACCACTGTCGGCTGCGCTTGCCCAATAGGCTGTGCATGAATCATGGCAAATATCGCATCAGCAACTAAGCGGACTGTTTCTGCAGAAGGAGGAGGTGTGGGCACCTCAGCTGGTGCCTCACTCTCATCAGAAAGCTAGGGATCTGATTGCTTAGCCGCACTACGAGTCACCTATAGGTGAACAAGACACACTTTAGCGACCTTGCACAAGCAATCAAAACAATATAGGAACACGCAGGTTCCTTAAACAGGAGTATTTACATTCCTTAGTGGACATTCAAGAGTTAATTAATGTTAAAGCGGATCACACTTACATATGCTCTCCACCCCACAAAAGAATTTGACCACGAATTCGAAAGAGGAAGACCGAGACAAGTTGATACCAAAATGTAATAACTCCACCCGTTAAATAAAATATAATAGAAGGTCCGGCCGGGGCCCCACACTATATGCCACAAACAGGCGGCGAGGTCACAGGTTAATAACAAAACAGGTACGCATCCTAACACAGAGCTTACTAACGGAAGCTTTTAATTTTAAAACTGAACTCAAACCATGAATATCCACTATATAAAAAAACAGAATTTTTATACACACACGAAGGAATGCACAACAAATACTCAAGAGTTTGGCCTTAAGGCCTTACAGTTACGTTTATAATTGTGGATTACAAACATCGGTGCGCAGGCCGACCACACATGAACATAACAAAAGACTTTGATCAGCCTTCGAGGGCTAGCAGCAGTAGTATGGGATTTAGCCTGTTATTTTCCGCTCTGCTCTCCAGCACCTGCACAGGGATAGCCCACCATTTGGTGGCAAACAAAGCAACGATCAGCATTAAGCTGACCAATTTATAACGACCCTACCACTTTCCTGGGGCAGTGGTATTCCTTCCCTGCAGGCAAAGCTTTCACAAGCATATATATCATACAATGTGCAGTCACACACAATCAACATATCACAACCGTCAGCCTCACGGCCTGACAATCCGTGCACTCAGACATATTCTTGGTGTACCGGCGAACCAGCACTACAAGAAAACATGGTTTTAGTGACCAAATTTTAGTGACGAAATATATTTAATCACTAATAATGTGTTTTTAGTGTCCAAAAAAATTTCAGTCATTAAAGATACATCTTCAGTGACGACAATAATGTCGGTCACTAAAGAGACGTGTTTAGTGACAAAATCAATGTACAGTCACTAAAAACATGGCTATAGTGACAAAATTTAAGACCGGTCACTAAATGTACGTATTCATTAATTTTGTGATAAAATATATTTCGTCGCTAAATGTATGTTTTTTAGTGAGACACATAAATTTTTCACTATAACTCTATATTTAATGATAATTTTTTGGTTACAAAATAATTTACTTAGTAACCAAAATACTTAGAGACAATATATATCTCTTCTAATTTATAAGAAACTTATCATGTCTATAATTAAAAATATATGAGTACTAGACAGTTGTTTTCACTTACTCAAGCAAAAAAATTTTACTTTGTCACAATTTAGGTTATGACCGAACAACTCCAACGACGTGCTGGCGAATGATACATCGACGTGTTAGGTGCATTGCACGAGTCCTTTCTGTCCATGCCACCAGCTTTGATCAGTGACCCCCAAAAAATAATATTTAATCTTAATTATATTTAATTATATTTAATTACATCTGATTTTAACCAACCATGACGAATATGTCAGGAGAGATCTTAGCTTCTACAGAAAGATTGGTGTTATATAAATGGAATTTGACGGGGGCGGGGCGATGAGGAGGTGGACGAAGAAGCTGCTTGCAGACGAGGATGAAGTTGAGGGCTCGAAACACATTGCGGCGACTGTATAATTTACAGTAATGTGTTTAAAAAAAATAAGACACATTAACTAATCTTCAATTTTTAACATTAATTTAATTTAGATAAGGCCCAACAATTTTACTTAGCATGAATTTGATCACCCAGCAATTTTATCACAAAATTCTCACTCTCACGACACTAACACCCCATCCCACTAATTAACTTTTAACTTCCACTAACACACGCCGCATCATCTCCCGTAACTTCCTAAATCCCGACCGGCACCGTCAATTAGCAGATGCAGAAACCCTCCTCTCAGAAAATTTTCGCAACTCCCGATCATCCCCTTCGCTTCTCCTACATCGACGGCTAGCCACCAGTCGAAGCCCCGGCCGCTGCCACTCCTCCTTCACTACACCCGCTGTTGTCGCTCCTTTTACAGGAAACCCTAGCACCTCGCCCCTCTCCCCTCGCTCGCGCTTCTCCTGCATCCGTCGTCCACCACTCGAAGCCGCCATCGCTCGAAGCCGCCGTCGCTCGAAGCCGCCATCGCTCGAAGCCGCCGTCGCTCGAAGCCCCGTCGCTCTAAAGCCCCCGCCGCTCATCTTCCTCTTCCAGGTATTTCAAAATCATTTTGGGAATTTTTTCATTCAGGCTCACCTCTCTTTCTCACCAACAAACTTATGTCATAAACAATACTTGATTCAGAAAAATGACAACACAGTGATGGTGGGGCTATCAAACAATTTGGTGATCGTTGTTTTCATTTGCTGTATATTTGTTATAGTCTTAATTTCACAATTAATTAAAAACTGTAAGATATTAGCATTAGTATTAGTTATTGATCTCTGCAGTTGAAAAGTACTCTCTTTTATGAGACTTTCTCAGGTAAAACATAAAATGTTACATCTCATTTCCTTTTCTCTAACTTTTTAGTGTAAGATATTAACTAAAGAATGCCCATAAAAGTTAGGATGAGGGCATCCTTCAATGTTGGTGCCAACCAAACTCTGCCAGCCTGCGCTGAACAACTCAGTTCCGCTTGAGTTTTTTAGTTGGGTCTTAGAATTTGAATTCTAGTGATTTACCTGTATACTGTGCTCCCTGGAATCAACTCAGGCAGTACTTGTGTTCATCTCTCCAAGTTCTCTAATCCAATTGAAAGAGGTTATATTACTATTACGACAATCTTTCCCCCATAAATTGGTTCAGAGTTCTTTTCTAAATAGATCATGTCCCTATATGATGAATGCTCCAGTTTATTTTCTGTATTTGAAGTTCTAACAAGTATAATGTTTATTTCATTCATTTTGTTACTACTGGGTCAAGAACTTTAATTATAGCAAGATTTAGGCGGAGTAAGAACCTATGAATTTAGTAGATTTTCTTTGGATGAGACTTTTATTGGACAGCACAACTTTAATACTGTTTTATTTTTAGGGTATTATTGTTTTGTGTTGCAGAAAAATATAGTATTTTTAACTTCTCTCTTATTGATCCACAGTTTTCAGCAGGCTTGTGTAGTATTTTAGTGAACATCTTTTGTGAGTACATGCCATACCTGCCAGGCTGCCACAGTGGATACCAAATTTAGTGCTTCATATATGCAGGCAATGCTACTAATCTTTAACCTTCATGCCCACACTTCGCTACTGATCAAACATACATCATTTCATGTAGTTGCCATCATTCCAAGCATAAGTAGAACCTTTCAAATTCAAAAAACTTTGGACAAATAGAATCTCATCTTTCCAAGCATAAGTTATTTTTGGTAGTGCCCGATTCAACATGATTTAATCTTACTTTTTTTATTGATTATTTAATGTTAACCTGTTAATTTCTTGAAATTTATTTTTGTTAAAGCAATTTTATTTATTTATTTATTGATGTATAGTGCAATGGATAAAAGTTGGATGGATATCAGTGATCGGAGACAACCTGCATACATCAACGGAGTGAATTCTTTTCTTGATTTTGCTTTTACTCATTCTGCTAGAGGAAACACAATTCGTTGCCCTTGTTATAGATGTGGAAATAATAATTTTCACACTCGAGAGATTGTGTTTGTGCATCTTATTCTGAATGGAATTATAAAGACATATAGATGGTGGTCAAGTCATGGAGAGGATTATTATAATATTATCCCAACTGTTGAGAGCAATGATGATGTTTTTAGAGAGGATGAAGAAGAGATTTCAGAGCATGATGATATGCATGAACTCCTACATGATTTAAATTCTGGTTTTAACAATATGAATGAGATCAGAGAAGAACGAGATCATGAGGACCCCAATGAAACAGCAAGAAAGTTTTATGATTTGTTAAATGACGCTAAACAAGAATTATATCCTGGCTGCAAAGAATTTTTGAAATTTCAATTTATGGTTACTTTACTTGCACTCAAATCTGATTATGGATGGACTGACCGTTCTTTTACTGAATTACTTAAAGTTTTGAAAAGAGCAATTCCTTATAGTGAAAAACTACCAAGTAGTTTTTATGAAGCAAACAACTACATACAAGAGCTTGGAATGGAGTGTAAGAAGATAGATGCTTGCTTGAATGATTGCATTCTCTACCGTGATAAGTTTTCAGATCTTGAAAGTTGTCCAACTTGCGGTATGTCCAGGTGGCAATTGAGCAAGATTAACGATAATACAGAAAGTGATATGTTGTCAAGGAAGCGTAAAAATATACCAAATAAGGTTCTTAGACACTTTCCTTTGATACCCAGACTTCAACGATTATATATGTGTTCTAGGACAGCCGAGAATATGAGATGGCATAAAGAAAAATGTCACGATGATGGTTATTTGCGACATCCAGCTGATGCTTTTGCTTGGAAATCATTTGATGAGAAACACTCAGAATTTTCGTCTGACACACGGAATGTTAGGCTTGGTTTAGCAAGTGATGGCTTTAATCCTTTTGGTCTTATGAGTACAAATTACAGTGTATGGCCAGTTGTTTTAGTGCCTTATAATATGCCGCCGTGGTTATGCATGAAAACTCCTAATTTTATCATATCTTTGATTATTCCCGGCCCTGGACAACCTGGGAATGATATAGACGTCTATTTGCAACCTTTGATTGATGAGTTAAAAATTCTATGGGAAGTTGGGGTTTGCACTTATGATGCATATAGTAAGTGCAATTTTAACATGCGTGCTGCGGTATTGTGGACGATAAATGATTTTCCAGCTTATGCTAACTTGTCAGGTTGGAGCACAAAGGGTAAGCTTGCTTGTCCGTGTTGTAATAAAGACACATGCTATTGTCGACTAAAGAATGGGTCCAAGATGTGTTACAAGGGAAACAGACGTTTTTTGGATCCAAATCATAGATGGAGAAAAGATAAGAAGTCTTTTGATGGAACAGTAGAACTTCGATCTATACCAAAGGTCCTATCAGGGGATGAAATTTTAGAGCAGCTAAAAGAATATGACAATGTGATTTTTGGAAAGTTTCAAAAGAAAAGGAGGCTGAATAAAACTACTCTTCCATACAATTGGAAGAAGTTAAGTATTTTTTTTCAATTACCATATTAGAAAACACTTGAGATACGTCATTGTCTAGATTACATGCATATTTTAAAAAATATTACTGATAATATATTGGGTACTTTGTTGAACATTGATGGAAAGACAAAAGATGATTTAAATTCTAGACTTGACCTTAAGGAAATGGGGTTGAGATCTGAATTACACCCGATTGAAAAAGATGATCATTATATCATGCCACAAGCATGTTATTCATTGACACTGGTCGAACGAAGGGCAATATGCAATTTCTTAGAGAATATAAAAGTTCCAGATGGGTATTCTTCAAATATAAAGAGGTGTATAAATGCTAAAGAGGGTAAAATTTCACGAATGAAAGCTCATGATTGTCATGTTTTCATATTGGATCAACTTGCTCCTGCTTTTCGTGGCATTGTTCGCAAAGAGGTTTATGACCCACTAGTTGAACTAAGTGTCTTTTTTAAGGAGTTGTGCTCGAAAGTACTTAGTATTGAGGTGTTGGATAAACTTGAGAAAAATATTGCTATCACACTTTGCAAACTCGAGAGAATATTTCCTCCTTCATTTTTCACAATCATGATGCACTTACCAATTCATCTTGCACAAGAAGCAAGAATTGCTGGTCCTGTACAATATCGATGGATGTATCCAATTGAAAGGTATGCCTATTAAATTTTTTTCTTTACTTTATCATATTATATCTGTTAAAATAATTGAATTCAACAGATATTTACGTACACTCAAATCTTTTGTGCGAAACAAAGCACGTCCAGAAGGTTCAATGGCAAAAGGATACCTAGTACACGAGTGTTTGACATTTTGTTCTCGATATATAAATATAGTTGAGACAAAGCTTAATCGACCAGAAAGAAATGATGAAGGAGATTTTGAGCAAGTTTCAAGCTTGTTTATTTTTCAAAAATTGGGAGGCCATTAGGTAAAGGATTAGAAAAAGATCTCAGATATGAAGATTGGCATCAGGCTCAACTCTACATACTAAGAAATTGTCCAGAAGTAGAACCATTTATAGAGTGAGATTCACATTCTTACTCTCCATAGTTGTATTATTTTTACCTTATTTAACTAATTCATTAAACATTTAATTAACAGGCAACATCGTCAGGAGCTTCACAATGTAGACTCTAAAAATATTGGAAGAAGACATGAGAAAACGTTTGTTAGATGGTTTGAAACACATGTAAGTAAGAAATAATTTTTAAAGTATCAACTTGTTTTTACTCTACATGATTTTGATTACATTGTTTTTTCAACAGATATCCAAATTATATTACGAGGGAGATTCAAGAGTTAGCAAAGAATTTTTGCAGTTAGCCCGCGGTCCGAGAAAAGGGGCAACACATTATTCTGGTTATATTATTAACGGTTTTAGATTTCATACTTATGAACGTGAAATCAGACGCAAAACTCAAAATAGTGGTGTTTTTGTTAAAGGAGATGATCAATCAGGTGGCAGAGAATATTACGGAGTTCTAAAAGATATTCTTCAATTTGAATATGGTGTTGGGCAAAAAATTGTTTTATTTAAATGTGAATGGTGGGATACGTACAATGAAGGTAGAGGATACAAGAAAGAAAACAATGGACTTATTTCTGTTAATACAAACTATAATTTGAGAAGCAATGAGCCTTATGTTCTAGCCTGCCAGGTTGAACAAGTGTATTACGTGCCTGATAATAAAAGTCATGATTGGCGAGTGATCATAAAGACAGTTCCACGTCACTTTTATGACATTCCAACCAAAGGATTTGAAGAAGTCACTGAGGATGAAATTCAGTTGTATGACACAAATGTTGAGTTAGGATCAATAATGCTTGATAATGATGTAGATAATGATAACCCTATGCTTTCATTACAACGAACTGATGTTGCGGCTATAACTATTGAGAAAAAAGATCAATCCAGACAAAGAAGAGTTTTGAATGAAGTAAATGAAGATTATGAAATTGATGACTCCGTATGAGGTATTCTCATGAACTGAATAACCCTATTCTCATGAAATGAAATTGATAACCCTATGCTTTCATTACAACGAACTGATGTTACAATGAAGATTATGGCAAATAATCTCATGAACGTGTATGAGGTATTCTTACTGTTTGATAATTTGGTTTCTTATTTTTATTATGGCAAATAATCCCATATTTATTTTAGTGTTTAGTCTCACATTGATTGTATAGTTAGATCTCTCTCTTCTTTCCTATATATTTGTATTCTCTCCTGTATTTTATACATGAAGTATGTGCAAGGTTTGCCTATTGTTTTCTACAATATTGTTATATTTTTGACACGCTAATAAAGCCCTCATGATACCTTTATTAGTATATATGCTATCAGCGGGCTTTATTTATGCGACTTAACTCTTTGGACCTAGTTTTGGGTAGGGTTAAATCACAACAACGTATTTGCAATTTACCCTTTAATAATGATTAATAGTACTTCAGTTGATCTCGAGCTTTGCTACCACATGAGGAGTAGCCCATAGGACTAACGATTTCCCTTATAACGGAGTGTGTATTTATATATTTTAAATATTAATTGTGTTTAAATATTAATTTAGTTTTTTTTACTAAAAACTAGTAGATGAAGCTATTTATGAACTTGGAGAAGCATTATTAACTCGTGGAATGTTGTAAATATATGGAGCTAATTATGGTTAAGGATGAAAATAGGGTAACATGGTATGCTATGTCTATCTTCTTCCTTTTGTCCTCGCAGTTTCAGTCAATAAAGTTTGCATTTTTTATGGCATTTTATAGTTATTTAAAGGTCATTTTTTATGTTCACATCATCAATTCATAAATTTGATTACTTTGAACGTGCCCCAGCTTAAGCATTATTTACTCTTATGTTGAGCCTAAACAATCTTTGTTCCAAATTAAATTGTTGTTTTTTTTCCAGGTAATTGAGATAAAAAAAAATGAGGAGTGAACATATTGGTGGTAAGGCTAAAGCTTCCCATATTGAAAGCCTTATAGATAGTTTACATCCACGATCCACTGTAGCGCGCATGCATTCCTTTGCTAAATCGTTTACTGAACATAAATGTGAACCTTCCAACCAGCGTAAAAAAAAGGAATCATAGATTGAAACTACAAGTACAGGCAATAATTCTCAGGTTGTATCTCAACTTACAAAAAAGGTATCTTCTTCTGGACAACGACCAACAAAAACCGCAATATCGTTACATACGGATCAAGGTTTGATAAATGAAGATCAACATACAATTGCTGAGAGTGTGGTTGAACATGTTTCTACTGTTGTTGAGGTTGATCATGTACCTGCAAATCCAACAGACTTTGAGCATGCTACTAATAGTGGTATAAATCCCTTATGTTTTTTTAATTTGATATATTTGAAGCATGTTAACACAGAAATGTTTAATTACAGGTTTAAATGTAACAAAAAAAGGACACGTGGTCCGACCATTGGGCTTGAGTGGTCAAAGAGGAGACAAAATAATCTAGAGAGGGTGACTGTACAACTTCCAGCAGAACTTCGAAGATTAGTTGGATATAGAGCTCAAGAGCTTATTACAAAAAGTGGACGATATGTAAGGCAAAATGCTCCTCTAAATGTGGAGAAATGGTCTGAAATTCCAACTGATATTATTGACAAAATAATTAATATCATCAATGTAAGTCTTAAAATTTAAATAGTTTTTTAATTTATAAATATTTTTCTATTTTGAATTCATAAATTGTTGTTTTATATTTTTGTAGGCTGAATTCAACCTCCCCAAAGAATCTCATGTTCATGGTGATCTTATATCATCACTTCGTCGACACTACAATGTTTGGCATTTTCGTTTACATGCTGATTATTATCTGAAATGGAATACTGATGCACAAAGACGTGCCAATGGCCCTAAAGACATCGATCCAGCACAATGGAATTGGATAATTAATTACTGGGGCAGTGCCCGTTTCAAGGTATGAAATACATTAATTACTTTGAAATTATGTGTATTGTTCATACAATGCTTTTCTTATGGATTCATTGATGTAGAGAATCAGTGAGATCAATAAACAAAATAGGAGCCAACAAAAAATGAAATCTCATGTAGGATCAAAGTCTATTGCAAGAACAGTATATGAAATGGTAAGCTCTTAGACTTTATCAATTGTAATGTTAATTAAATTTAACAGTTATAACTGTAGTTAGAATTAATGTTTTATTATTTTGTATATGTAGAGGATTGCTCCGAATGAACAAGATGAGCTACCATTATACATAAGGTTGTGGGAGAAAACCCATAAGGGGAAACATAATGAATGGCAAGATGAGACAGTGAAGGAAACATATGACATGCTATTGGATCTTCATGACGCACAAATGAGAGAGAAGGGAGAAGATAAGTTGACACCAGAAGAAGCCTACACTACAGTACTTGGACATCGTTCAGGTTATATTCCCGGACTGGGTCCTGGACCCAAACCTTCAGAGCGTAAAAATATTAATGTACAACAATTACGAGAAGAAATTCAAGCAGAAATTCGAGCAGAATTTGATGTGGAGATGAGCACTCGTATCAAAGATTTGGAAGTGGAGGTGACCACTCGTATTCAAGAGATGGAATCTAAAATTTTGGCTCTTCAGAAACAAAGAGAACCCGAGGACCAAGCAGACCACTAATGATTCTTGAGAACTGTTTTTGTCATCTGAACTCATGATTTTCTATTTTTTTTATCTCTTTGTGAAAGTTTCTATATGTTTTATATTTAGTTGTTCTTCTAACTGAAAGTTTTTTTGTTTTATCTTCTGTTACTTTTGTTCATTTTAAAGTTTGTGCTAACAGAAATATATCTTTGAATGTTCTTTCAATCTGATCAATACAGTAGTTTGAGTTATTTGTGTTTCACAAACATTTACCACAACCCTAATTTTGATTTGTCTGGGTTTTTAGTGATTTATGGTACTTGATGATGACCTAATATCACTCTTAATGACATTATTTAGACGTAGTTTCTTCTGGTAGATTTTCATTCTTCATGGTGATGTTGATTAGAAAATTGGCTAAGTTAATATGAATATAGAATTCTGATCATAGTTTTTATAGCAAGAATGATTCAGTGGACTGAAACAGAGGAATCCTTCCTATGTTCCAATGGATTCTCTATTGCATATATTATCTTTATGTTATGGAAAAGAAAATTTCTGCCTTGTTCATGTGACCCTTGTACCGGTACTTGGTGTTGTTGGTGAGCAGGTAATTCCTACTAATTTCTTTTTAATAATTTACATTTGCAGAGACATTTTTTTATAAATATAATTATTTAATATTTATTCCTTTGCCCTAAGAACGTGCCACAAGATGCATATTACCATGTTAATGAACATTTTGTTTGTTTAAACATAGTCTCATGATCTATTTACATCTGTTTTGGGATGACATTTCATGTTGAATTTACTCTGATAATCTCGTTTTCTTTTCTAGAAAAGAAAGCCGACACAGCATAGTGTCCGTGAACTACGAGCATTGGGCCTGACTCCGGACCTATTAGCTTGTCGTTCTTCTGAAGTACGCACTTAAACCTTAATGTGTTATATTCTTACATGTGCGAGATAATATGACTTGTATTTTTCTCTATATCATTTTATTAGCGACTATTTTGCTGGTTTAGATGCCCATTATCAACGTGCACTTTTAGTCTTTCATAATGGAAGCCCAACCCCCACCTCTCCATCTTTATATATATATGAGTGTTAGGTATGCTTTGGATGGATTCAGGTTTTTGGAGCTCTTTTCCTCCAAGATGGGCTCTGCTTCCTCCTCTCCCACACCGCTACATCCCGCGATCCATCAGTCACCCTCACCCCCCAACTCCACGTGAGGTTTCCTCCACATCTCCACCATCACTCCTCTGCCGACAACTAGCCCATAGCCGCACCGAGCCTCCTACAACAATTGAACTCATTTTGCATCCGCGGAGCATCTCAAATCAGCCCCAACTCTCGTAAGTTCGTATTTTTTGGTTGCATAGTTTGTTTATTGTCCAGGATGTTTGCCCTACCTATTGGTGATTAATTGTAAGTTACTTTTTTTTTATTCTACGTAGATTGTTTGGCTTATTCACCTCATGTTCTAGCTTGTTAACTCCAGTCAGAGCCGAATTACAATTTGTTGATTTTCACTATATCTGCAAATTGCCGTGAATTTTGCTCAATATTTATTGTTTTGTTATTAACTTGGTAATCTGCCAACAGATTATCCTAAAGTTGCTTGCATTTAACTTCAAACTGCACACATTAACCATGAGCACATTTTGCACGTCACTATGCACTAGACATTTTGCCCTTAGATGCCCGAGCACGCTCACCAAGCATACCCTACATCACGTAGTTTGTACATGTAAATCAACGGACAGAAAATGCATTCATAAGATAGATATAGTCCAGCATTGAAGCATAAAAATGAAAAAATATTTAGACTGAAGACTTGCAATGATATGCTCATATCCAGCACTCAAGATGAATTAATGATGTATAGAAATTTATCAAAGTATGTTTTTTCTTTGATTGTAACCTTAAAACATATCGTGATCTTTATAGTTTACTAAACCAGGGATCTTTTTTCTCTCATATATAAAACATGTATGATGGACTGTGAAGTGCATGGGCTGCATTCTTTCAAATGGAATTGTTGGATTGAATGCATTTAAAAGGATATTTTGTCTTCCCATGAAGTTTCCTAGCCCCCAGTTGAAGTATATGTCACAGCTTATTTCACTGGATATACTTGCACTGCATAGTAGGTGTCCGAGTTCTTTTCCTTTGCAGTGATTGAAACTTGTATTGAACAAAAGATTCCCACTTTTCCTGTGTTAATTAGAGTCTTATATATTTTTTGCGAATTCTTAGTAGAATGCATTAAAACAACATTTCAAAATTCAAATATTATAGCATATGAGGTCCTCAATGGTAAGCGTAACTTCTTTTCTTCACATCATCTATGTTCAGAGTTGTTCGTGCATTTTGGTCCCTGGTGGATTCGGTGATCGTGGAGTGCCCGGAATGATATTGGCTGCTCAATATGCTAGGGAAAATAATGTTCCATATCTTGGTATTTGCTTGGGGATGCAGATTTCAGTTATCGAATTTTCTAGATTCGTATTGAATTGCGGTGAAGTTGTTTTCTTTTGGAGTAATGATTCATGTTTATTAACTTCTTTTTCTTTTCAGGCACTGGAGAAATTTGACTCATTCATTTTCGTGGACTGAAATGGGCAGGGAAACTCTGCATAGAGGTCACAACTGCCTCAAAAATTGCAGCATATCTCTGCCTCTTTATTCTTGCGGGATCTTTGCGCTTTTGATCACCTGAACGGATCAAACAAGTGTTGTTGTTTTTTTTAAAGCAGAGAAAAGACGGGATTTTTAATTAGCAGCAGCCATGAGCGCCATGAAGTTCTGCCGTGAGTGGTGAGTAGCATCCATTTGACTTTATTTACTTCAATACAAAATTGATATATTTGAGACATTTTCCGCACTCGTAGCAACAATATTTTGTATCCGAAGGAAGACAGGGAACGGAAGATTCTCCTTTATGCCTGCTGCAATTGTGATCACCAGGTTCTCCTTTTGTTCTGTATTCTTCTTTAAGCTCCTGCATGAAATTTGCTAGCTTCTTTATTTCATGTTTTATGTGTAAATTTAGTTAAGTTCTGCTGGTTCTAAGTTCCTCTTTGATTTAGTAACCTTCTTCCTAATGCTGCAGATCAAATTGGGGCCTGGGAATAAAAAAATCTGCTTAATGTTACTAAAACAACTATGTTCTGAGAATTGCCAAAAGAAAACTAAGTTTTGTTGTGCTTCTTAAGCTGTTGAATCAGCCGTTATATATGAGGAGTGTAGCTCACCTTGAGCAGGTAGGTGTCTTCTGTGTTCCAAGTTCATTTTTCATTTTTTGAATTTTTTTAATATGAACGACCTCTCACTATTTTTTCCCCATTATTTTAGCGATTTGACAGGTTAAACTGAGGGAAAAAAACCTGGAATTTTATCACAAGATCTGAAGGAAGCTCTTGGTATGCCTAAGGGTTCTCCGCCACCATGGCTTATTAATATGCAGGTTAAATTTTAAGGTTTTGTTTGTATAATAATTTTTTGAATTCATTTCAATATGCTGACCCCACTGTAGTGGGATAAAGGCTTGAATGTTGTTGTTGTATTTCATTTTTTATCTAAATTGATCTTACTTGTCAGAGGTATGGTCCTCCACCATCATATCCCCAACTGAAAATTCCGGGATTAAATGCCCCAATCCCTCCTGGAGCAAGTTTTGGTTATCATCCCGGAGGTTGGGGTAAACCTCCTGTTGATGAAGTGAGTCTGAAGAGAGCTCTTTTGATCTTTTTCTCAGTTTTTCACTTTGCACCCTGGTGGGGGTGGTTAGGGGTATATTTTGCATAATAATAATCTAAAATTGTATAAATTATTTGTATTGGCATAATGATTATTACTCTACCTTCAGGTCTTGCCAGAGCATGACGCAAATGTGAAGAATCTTAAGAAGGCTAGTGTTTGGCGATCCTTCAATGTTCAACGGGGACATGGTTAAGCGTACAAAGAAGACTATCAATGTGTTGAGCGTCGCCGCCACTGCCATCGGCAATTGCGAGGTGGAGATCAGTGAGTACCTAACTCATCTCACGGACAAAGTTCGAAAAGTGCAAGCAGATCTTCCACCGGCCATGAGATGTTGGGCCTGCTTCTAACTTGGACTATCATTATCTCAGAAGTTATAAAATGCACATTTAAATGAGCTAAAGAACGAATATGTATTTAATTTAATTATGGTTTAAAACTATTATTCTGTATTGAGAGATTTATGCTATCTCCCACTTTTTTTCTTTATTAATAAAATAATGTTGAACAAAATTCTGTTATGATTGTATATTTTATTTTTTTTCTTTGTGCTTGAATATCTTAATATTGAATTATAAGGAATAAAAAAATGAAAGTACATGGTATTATTAAAAATAGTGTATCGTGTTCTCTTTAGTAATTACATAGTGCGTCATTGAAATTACACATCCGGTGACGAATTAATTTGGTCACTACAATAATATTTAGTGACTTAATCAGTTTGATCACTAAAGAATTATTTAGTGACCGAAATAGATTAGTCACTAAAATAGCATTTCATGGCCGGCTTAATGTAGTCACCAAAAAAATATTTAGTGGCCAAATTAATTTGGTCACCAGTAAACTTTTTGTGACTGAATTAATATGGTCATTAAATGTTCATTCAGTGACTGATTCAACTTAATCACTAAAAATTAATTTAGTGAACAAATCAATTTCATCACAAAAGAAACTTTTGGTGACTATAGTTAATTCAATCACTAAATATATACGATTAGTGATGTAACTCATTTTGGTCACTAAAAACATTTAGTGGCGGGTCATTCGTGACCGCTTTGTGACGGACAATATTTAGTCACTAATTATCTTTAGTGACTAAAATGCAATTTTTAATGACCAAAAAATTCATCACTTAAAGTCGATTTTCTACTAGTGCAGGGTCCCACCACCGTTCAAGGTCCGAAAACCAACGGTATTAAGCATTTAGTCTTAATGGCACGCATTCCTAAAACTCTCATTATGCGCTCTAACGAGACCAATAACAAGGTTACCAGTCGGTAGAACATAACGCAGGTACAGATCAGCCACCCCCCGTTGCTCAAGTCGTCATGCTATCAACGAATACCAAAGTACTCATGGTCAATTTACAGACGTGGGTCAGTTTCACGTTTCCTGTTCGGCACAAAGCCTTTTTAAGAGCACACAGCTCATAATAGATACACTGTCCTCAAAGGATTGGCTTCACAATCCAAAAAGGGGAGATAGTGCCAGCGTTCCACGCGATCGCTTGGCGGGTTCAGCAGAACTCACTTTCTGCACACAGAATCACCCAAATATGGCATACATCACAAGAATCATGAGGGCATTTTCCTGGAATTCCACTCCAATACTTCCTGTTACTAACCTTCACAGGTACGACCCATCGACCCCACAAACTACACGTTTATATGCGGACTCTTCTCCATTGTGGAAGATGCAACATCACCAATCCAGACCTCTGTCCAGACGGGCTTCACACAGCATGCCTATTCTGTACTATACTCTTTTGGATCTATATGCAAGACTGGGGATTACAAGAATCAACCCAAGGAAATCCCTCAACATCCACCTTTTGGGGTGGGGGGGGGGAATCCACAGACTTGCCAAAATGAGGACTTCACATGTCCAAGAAGGAAGATCATTTCCCTTGACGATCTCTTGGGAGCCATGGAATTCTAGCCGGATAACAAGCACTACAATGCTCTCGCCTCCCCAAATCTGGACTTGGCTCGTAATTCTAAACGCTGAAGCTCCACCGGTGGTCGAATCTCTTCTCTTCTCCTCCTCCTTTCTCTCACTTCTCTCAATTATTTTAGAAAGAGAATAGCCAAGCTTTGAATGAGATCTCTCTCTCAATTCCTGGACTTATCTCAATAGGGAGAAGCTTGGACCCTTAGATCCTATCTGAAGGAAATGAACGGCCACAATTCGCCTAGAAATATCTATTTTTGGGCTGACACGGCTTATGACACGCCCATTTCTTTGGGCATGTACTGTAAGCGGCACACCAACCGACTTACCCAGAATAGGGCACGACCATGTGACACGCCCGTGTTACAGGCCATGTGCACTGGCACAACTTCAGACATGCCCGTGTCAAGCCTATATTCACTAGGCCTCAATGCCCTGGAAAAAAATAGAGAAGGACACGGCCCTGTGACATGCCTGTGTCACAGGTCGTGTGCCTAAACAAAGTTGTAGACACACCCTTGCCCAGCCATGTACAATAGGCCGCACAAACCTGGCCAGAACCTGAGGAGGACATGCCCTCTGACACGCCCGTGTCTCAGGCCGTGTAACCTCTCGACAAATGTCTAGTGCATTTCATCGAGTACTCAAGACGACATAAAGAAGGACACGGATTTGGACATGCCCGTGTCCCAGGTCGTGTGCCTCACTCGAGACACACTCGAGACCAAAATCACACTCGAGAAAATAGAGCAGGACACGCACTAGGACACGCCCGTGTCCTAAGCCCTGTTGCCCAGTATGAACATAAATTTCGGATTTTGGAGTGTTACATACACTCAGCGCTATAAGTCATTTGTCCTTGAGTGATGTTCCTTCACTCAACGCCTGTGGACTTAGATAGATTTCTATCATTCCACGCCTTAAGTAAGTGTTTAACTGACTTAGCCACTTAGGCTACCTGACCTATCATAGTCATATATTGATATGTGTATATCATTGATAAGATTGACTTTACTCAAATCCAGGACATTGTTGGCAATAGACCCAACAATCTCCACCTATTTGAAGAAGTCAAAACTTTTAAGCAAATTCAATTGCATACACAGAACCATGCAGCACAAGACATAATAAAAGAAAACTAAATAATTGAGAGGTGATCTATAGTTACTACACTTCCCTATTTGTAGAATGGAACATTACGACATCTGTCATCTGCTTCCCCTGAATTGATGCTTCCTTGCTGCTGCCTTTCTTTTCTGATCATATGATCATCTGATCCTCTCCCCCTTTTTGAGTGCAGCAAATAGCTATTAGGATGCACCTGATCAACTGATCATCTTATAACCTTCTCCCCCTCAATTAGGTAACAGTCAAATTTTAGAATTGTGGTGGACTTGCTCCCCTATTGGACCCCTAGTTTGGATTTGGGCTAGGTTCACTAATATAGGCTGAATCAGACCCATATTATATAGCCAGGGTCTAGTCTAGTGTCTTAGATGTCAGTTAGGTCAACAACTTAGTGAGAATAGATCAAGACATTAGAGACCTAGAATACAGCAGAGACTGAACAAGGCAAAAAATTGACTAAGTAAAAAGAGCTCGGCGATCTTCGTTCTGCGTTCGATGATCTCAGAGTTAATCTCTTAATGCTGAGATCGACGATTGTTGAACTTAGTTCGACGATCTCTGATCTACTTTCAGAATTGAGATCGACGATCAACCATTTCAGTTCGACGATCTTGAAGCACAGTTTGGAAAGCAAAATTTAGTTCAACGATCACAGGGCTCAGCTCAACGATAGAGGATGTTTGAGTTCGACGATCATAGGACCCGATCGACGATAACTGCCAGACCAACCATTATTATTTGTTGTCATTATTTTTCTTTATTGAGTGAATATTTTATTGCGTATATGACTCTGAGTAATTTATGCATATATTCTCTGAATATATTCGTTCCTTGGCAAGCATTAATTACTGGTATTCACAGAGTAATTATACAGCTATTCATGGGACAGTTAGGAAAATGAATTTAATTTCCTTATAGTCGTTGCACAAGATCCCGTGATTTGGGCAGTCAATCAATGTGTGCCAGTTCGAATTTACATTGGATTATTCAAAGGAATGAGATACAATGAATCAACAGAAAAAACACAGAGACACACAGTAGAGACAGAAAAAAAGGGAGATTGACATTCACAGAGAGAACACAAGATAGAAAAATAAGAATAGTTTTCAGTTCTTCACACAAGTGTTCTTCCAGGAAGCAAGAAGAGACATTAATTACAATCAGTCTAAGCTTTCTGAAAATCAAGACCTACAACCTTAGCAAGGCTTTGGATTCCTTAACCATTCAAGATCACAGGACAAGCCTTGACATCATCAAGATCACTCTCAAGTCTTCTCTCATTTGTTTGAGAAAAGAGAAGATAACTAAACTTTTACTTTCCCCCACTATATACAGGTTTCTTACTCCCTTCAAAAGTAATTCTTGGTTGTGAGGTCTCCTGATCAAAAGACTTCAATGGCTTTTCGGCACCTGATCAAAAGCCAGAAGGTTTGCAATATCTCCCTTCAAATAGATATTATTTGGTGGCAGTCACCTGATCAAAAACCTAAGAGTGATTCATACCAGGGTGGTAGAAGAGTGGATATACCCAGATTTGGGGAACCACTATAAATTTTTTATATTGTCTAGTTTCTTATTTTCTTCCTGCTCTTGCTGATTGTTGTGATAATTAGAATAGCTTGCTTATTTTCTTTTATTTATTTATTTTCGGTATCACTTATATTTTAACTCTGATATAAAAGTAAAAAACAGCCAAAAAGTTTTAATACTCTATTCACCCCCCCCCCCCTCTAGAGTAGATCTGAATAACCTATTTCTTTCAATTGGTATCAGAGGATTATCAATTGCCTTAAGTCATTTCTTTCAATTGGTATCAGATGGATTGGTTTCTTTGGTTGAACAAGCTAACACTTGAACCAAGATCCTTGTTTATTTAGATTTTCTTTTTCTTAGTTATTCTTTTATCACATGGCACAGAAAAAGGGCTATGCAAGCACCAGACCTCCAATCTGTAACTTAAATAAGTTCAGTATCTGGAAGGCAAGAATCAGATTATACATGAACTCAATTGATGAAGACATTTTTAACTCCATTTTGATAGGTCCACCTCAAACAACTGCAGCCACTTCTACCACTGCTGACACTCATGCACTTCCACCACTAGACTGGACTTAAGCACAGAAGGAAGCAAAGGTTGTTGAAGCCAAGACCTTGAACATACTGGCCCAGACCATGTCAGATTACATATTCCAAAAGGTTGTTGAATACACATCATGAAAGGCCATCTGGGACTACTTGAACAAGATGGTGGAAGGCTCAGTAGAAGAAATAATGGATAGAAGATCCCTTATCATCTCCAAATATGAGAATTTCAGAAAAGAGGACAGTCAGTCAGTGGAAGAAATGTATGGGAGACTGAGTGTCATCATTAGTGAACTGAAGACATTGGACAAGGACATCTCATTGACTGAGATCAATGACAAGATCTTTATGTGTCTTCCCAACTGTCACAACCCGCATTTTCTCCGAGGAAAAAGTACTATCAGAGTAAGAGAAAACATGTGTCATGATTCAACGTCGAATAGGGGATAACTGCTAACGCTCAGACAAAACCATCAACTTTACTTTATGAAAATTCATAAGTTTAATGATTAGAAAAATCAGTTATATTTTTAAAGGCCGTATCCGTCGGCTCGGTGGATCACCTACTCCACAATTTAAAACTATACTTAAATGCTACGAAAAATACTTTATTCAGGTTTGACTCCCTAAGAGAGTGCATAAGTGCCCCTAGAAGACAACTTATACATTGCAAGACCCTACATTTAATTTATACTATATATATAAAAAATGATCTTTTTACGTTATTTGGAAAATAGTGTTTGAGTTTTATAAAACATGCTGATCTTGTGATATACTTATAATAATAATTTTAGGTTTAAAAGTAACTAGAATCCTAGCATAAATCATCCCCAGAGCAAGTAGACTATCTCCAGAAAAGGTAGCAGCAAATAGTAACATATCTAGTATCAAGGTAAAACTACGAGTGGACGCCAACAAACTGACACGAACTGAAAGTCACACTAGTGTCAACTACCTTCACCTATGGGGGGGGGGGGGGGGAATAGGTGTCTTGCACAGTCTTTTAGCGGAATTAATATTATACCTGCACAATTAAACAAAACAACACAGCACAAAAATACGCAGGCAGTTATAGTGGTTCCCCGATTTGGGTACGTCCACTTCCCCCTTCGACCTATCTCCCAACAATGGACGACTCAGTCACTTCACCAACCGGATTGAAATCCAATCCTCACACTAATCGAAGGAACCCTTCCACTCGAAGGAGTCACCACTCCTCCACCACGGGTTGGACACAACCCTTACAACGCGGAACCAACGTTCCTATACAACAAAAGAAAAATTAGAATGAATAAAATACAAACTACTTATGGAGTGCTTGGTGTCCCTCTTCGTTCAATGACGCATTCTTGAAGAAGACGAAGAGCCCACGAACTTAGCTCTCACTAAGAGAGGATCTCCCCGAAATCGACGGCGGCAAGAAGTACGGCGGCGGAGCTTTCGGGATCGGCGACGGCAAGGTTTGCGGCGGCGAGCTTCGTAGATCCAACCTTCGTAGCAAAGCTAGCAAGGCCTACCAACGATCACACTTGGATCGATCGTCTCAATCGATTCGGAAAGGGAAGGTGTTCCCGATCTACAAACCAAGAGACAAAGGATCTCAAGATAGACACGTGAGACGCGTTGCTTGACTAAGCTTCTGTCACCGGGAGATCAAGATGAATCCAAGATCAGCGGCGGTGACTTTCTCCAGAGCGGCGACAGTGTTCCGAGCGGCGACGGCGGCGGAAAGAAATCTGCGATGCTTTAGGTCACGATGGAGGCCCGTTTCTTATTCTCGGTATTGAGTGTTGGTAATGTTCAAAATACAAAGGTATTTATACAGTAGGTC
The DNA here is from genome assembly GCA_039513925.1 of Platanthera zijinensis. Classification (NCBI taxonomy): domain Eukaryota; kingdom Viridiplantae; phylum Streptophyta; class Magnoliopsida; order Asparagales; family Orchidaceae; genus Platanthera; species Platanthera zijinensis. The sequence continues at coordinate 183,858,324 of CM077087.1, forward strand.
ATACATTATGACCGTTCTGGGCCCTACCAGTAGAAACCCTAAGTCCTGTTCAAAACAGCGCGTGTATACTTGGTCCGGTCCAGCGAGCCAATGAAAATTGCCTAAGGCAAATTCGGCGGGGATCATTGGTGATTCACTACTAATCGGTGAGAATCACTAATGATTCCCGTCGAATTCTACTTGGAAGAATTCTTAGCTGAAAAGCAAGACTTCCCGAGAGAATCGGCGAGAATCACAATCCATTCTCGACGAATCGGCGAGAATGCAAAGTCATTCTCGACGATTCGGAGAGAATCACTTAGTGATTCTCGTCGATTCTACCTTGGCTGAATTCAAGACGGCATTGAGACAGCCTGAAGCATTCAGCGAGAATCGGCTAGTGATTCTCGACGATTCGGCGAGAATCACTAGTGATTCTCGTCGAATCGGTGAGAATCACTTAATCTCGTCGAATTTTACTTAGACGAATTTTCGTCTATCTTCCCGTGAGCTGGTCTTTGACCCATCCTTGCTCCTTGTCTGCTCTTGATCTTTCTCAGCCCTGTACTTAAATATAAGTACACTCCAATAGAGAGAGTGCACGTAAGCCAACACACTGATCTGCTCAACGAGGGATTACGTTGCGCAGACTCGTGTATATTGACCTACTGCAGCCTGACATTGGTGTGTACTTAGCGTGGAGTAACTGCAAGCACAACTTGAATATAAATGATCAAATACATTGTCAATTCACCTTAGCTGGTTCAGGAGCTTCTTCAAATCAGGTACATTAAGGATACAATACCCAACAATCTCCCCCTATTTGAAGAAGCCTAAAGCCTACAAGATAAGGTGAATATAACGGATGGAGGAAAAACACAAACTCAATAATCAGTTGAGATTGAATTATGAATTTTCATACCATTATCTTTAGAGCATTTGGAGAATACATAGCTTGAGCACCTTAGCACCTTAACCGAGAGGGTAATCTCCCCCTTTTCGGCTTCTACAAATCTGGGACTTTTGCACTTGTCACAGTGCTCCCCCTCAGTTCTTGCATCTGTGCTTACTCTTGAGTTCCTTGCGGATGCTCCCCCTTGATCCAAGAGCCTTGAGCCGCACAGTCTTCATTCTTCATAGTTCAGCATGCCGAGTTTAGTTTTGAAGAGACTGAACTTGGCCTTTTCTAGGGGCTTTGTGAAGATATCTGCAACCTGCTTATCCGTGGGGACATAGCAGAGAGATATGTCTTTGTTTTCCACATGCTCCCGAATGAAGTGATAGCGCACTTCAATATGCTTCGTTCTGTTGTGCGATACAGGATTGTTCGCAATTGCTATTGCACTCGAGGAGTCACAATACATCGGAACTTCGCTGAACTTCAGGTCATAATCTTTGAGCTGATTTCTGATCCATAGAAATTTTGCACAACAGCTGCCTGCTGAGATGTATTCAGATTCAGCTGTGGAGGTTGCGAAAAAATTCTGCTTCTTACTGTTCTATGAAATAAGCCTTCTTCCGAGGAATTGACACGTCTCGGAAGTTCTTTTCCTGTCATCCCTGCTTCCTGCAAAGTCAGCATCTGAAAAGCCTATCAGCTCGACATCATTGTTTCTTGGGTACCACACGCCCAGATTTGGTGTACCTTTAAGATATCTAAGGATCCGCTTTGCAGCGACATAATGAGATTCCTTAGTGTTCACCTGATATCTGGCACAAACGCATGTGGAAAACATAATATCCGGTCTACTAGCAGTAAGATAGAGCAGGGATCCAATTATGCTTCTGTACTTGGTTTCATCAAAAGGTTTCCCTTTCTCATCCTTGTCCAGAGACACAGTGGATCCCATTGGAGTCCTCATAGAGGTTGCACTCTCCATTCTGAATTTCTTGAGGAGTTCATTTGTGAACTTCGTCTGAGAGATGAAAATCCCATCCTCAGACTGTTTCACTTGAATTCCCAAGAAATACTTCAGCTCTCCCATACTACTCATTTCAAACTTCCCTTGCATGAGTTTGGAAAACTTCTTACAAAGGTTGTTATCCGTTGACCCGAATATTATGTCATCGACATAGATTTACACCAGCAAAGTCTTGCCTTTGACTTCCCTAAGAAACAATGTCTTATCTATTTTTCCTCTAGAGAACTTGTTCTCAAGAAGAAAGCTCGACAGAGTCTCATACCAAGCTCGAGGAGCTTGTTTTAAGCCATACAAAGCTTTATTAAGAAAATATACATGATTGGGATAAGTCGGATTAACAAAACCTGGGGTTTGTGCGACATATACTTCCTCTTTCAGGTTGCCATTTAAGAAGGCCGATTTCACGTCCATCTGATAGACTGTGAATCCTTTGTGAGAAGCATACGCCAGGAACAATCTGATTGCCTCGAGCCTTACCACTGGTGCAAAGGTCTGGTCGATGTCAATCCCCTCCTTCTGTTTGTAACCTTGAGCCACCAGCCTGGCCTTGTTCTTTATGATGATACCGTGTTCGTCCAGTTTGTTTCTGAAGATCCACTTTGTGGCAATCATGTTCTGCCCCTTTGGTCTGGGAACCAGCGTCCAGACGTTGCATCGTTCAAATTGATGCAGTTCATCTTGCATGGCCAAGATCAAAGATGCATCCTTGTTCGCTTCGTCGAACTTCTTTGGCTCAACCTGTGACAGAAAGCTAAAATGCAGAATCTCGTTAATTGTACCTCGGCGAGTTCTGACACCGTCACGGGGATCTCCGATGATCTAATCTCTAGGATGATCCCTCATGTGTCGGAGCTCTAGGAGTCTGGCATCTAGAGCTCTGACGTCTTCTCGGGCTTCTCCTTCTTCAGGGAGGATAACTCCATTCTGACCGCCATCATCTCCGATAGGCGTTGTGGTGGAGACTTTGACGTACTTGGGAGTTGCATCTTTAGCGGTCTCATCGAGACTAAGCTGTTCAATTCTTGTACCTGCATCTTCAAGAAGACCACTGGAAGAATTGCTGTTAAGCAAGCTTCCTTCATCAAATACAACATTTATGGATTCCTCTACCACTAGGTTTTTCTTATTGAAAACCCTATATGCCCGGCTATGGCTACTATAGCCCATAAATATGCCTTCGAAGCATTTTTCACCAAACTTAGTACGCGGGTACTTCCCGTTATTTAGTACATAGCATCTGCAGCCAAAGATCCTAAAATAGGACATAGGTAGTTTCCTGCCTTTCAGTAGCTCAGAAGGTGTCTTACGATGGCTCTTGTTGATCAAGGCCCGGTTTTGTACATGACAAGCTGTGTTGACAGCCTCTGCCCAGAAGTATTCTGGGAGAGAAGCGTTATTCAACATTGTCGTGCAAGCTTCAATGAGTGTTCTATTTCTCCTCTCCACAACTCCATTCTTCTGAGGAGTGCGCGGGGAGGAAAACTCATGAAAGATACCATGTTCTTCACAAGACTCTGTCATAGAACCAGACTCAAACTCTGTTCCATGGTCACTTCTAATTTTGACCACCGAGCAGTTAAGTTCGTTCTGAATTTGCTTGACAAAACTAGTGGAGATGTCAAACGTATCAGACTTGCGTTTTAAGAAGAACACCCAAGTAAACTGAGAGTGATCATCAACAATAACTAGCATATAAGACTTGCCTCCCAAGCTATGAACTTGCATTGGACCAAATAAGTCCATATGCAGAAGATAAAGACATTTGGAGGAATCTTTGTCTGCAATACCCTTAAAGGTAGTCCGAGTTTATTTTCCCTTCTAGCATGCAGGACAGGGGCTATCTTTGATGCACTTAATGATGGGAGCATCCCTTACTAAGTTGTTAGAAAACAACATACTAATTGTCCTCAAATTAATATGTGTCAATCTCTTGTGCCATTATTTACAACGAGATGCACTGCCAGTTGCTACTAGGCACACAGGGGTAGATGAATCTAAACTAAGAAAATCTAAACAGAAGATGTTTCTGCTCCTAATGCCTGTTAATACCGTCTCCGAAGAGGCACACGATATTATCATGCATTTATCCTTGCAGAACTTGACGTCATAACCTTTATCACACAACTGACTTACACTGATCAGGTTATGATTTAACCCTTCAACATAAGCCACATCGGTGATAGAGACTATATCGTTGGAAATCATACCATAACCTTTGGTGACTCCTCGATCTGATCCTCCAAAGATGACTTTGGGTCCATTTTCGACTGGAGAGTAATCACGCAGCAGGCTTCTTGTCCCAGTCATATGCCAGGAGCATCCATTGTCCAAGTACCATATAGGAGTTTTGGTGGCCTTTGGACATACCTGCAAAACAGAGTCAGTTTCCCTTAGGAACCCAATCGAATTAGGGTCCTAGATTCCTTGTTAGCATACTCCCCCTCGGATTGTTAACCCTACGAGTGGTCGGTCTCGCATTGCTAACATGAGGAGTCTCATTATATCTCGGATGAAACCAGCAATCCACGGCAAAGTGACCAACTTTGCCACAGCACCAACAGTCAAATCTGTTGTACCTTTTCCTAGGCTCCTGCTTCACCCTGGGAATGGTGGGTCCAGCCGGGGCCTTGGATATGGATGTGGAGCCATCATGATGATAGCAGTCACATGAATTCTTCACCTCCTATTCCTTCAGTATAACAGGCTTGGCTTTTGGTGCATGCTTCCTATTATGGCCGCTAGAGAAGTGGCCATAATCCTCCACTTGGATTTCCTCATAAGGTGCCTTGAAGACACTCTCGCCAAAGTTGTGGGGGAAGGCCCAACCATCATTCCGGCTCTTGGGCTTTTCAACCGAGGGCCGGAAGAAGTGGCCATAGGTTGACTCAAAGTCCTGTTCATTGCAGGGAAAGCCAGGCTTCCTGAATACAATAAGGTTGAGTGGGGTCTTTCCCTTTTCTGCAGTAGAGGCCTTCTTAGCAGCCTATTTTTCCTCTACTTTTTGTTTCTCCAGGAGGATTTACCAGGCACACCCACATGCCCCAAGCCAGCCCCCTTAGCCCGAGCAGAGAAGGTATCAACCAGTGGAAGAATAGTCTTTGGCATAGAGAAGCTTTGGACAATCTTCCTTTCTGCCGCAAGTTGTTCTTCCAACTTATTGATTTCTTCCTATTTAAGGTCAACGAGACTTAGAGACTCAGAGTGCTTAGAGATTAGGTCCAGGTGCTCCTGTCGGAGAGAAATCAAGCTAGTGATCTCTTCCCTTAGGGAGACACCCTCGACCTTAAGGAATTTGACTTCCTTTTTCTGAGCCATCAATCTCTTGCGGCATTCCTCGAAGGTGTTGAGCAGAATCTCATACTTTTCGAGGAGCTCAGCTTCTCGGGCAGATGGGCTGTCCTCGAGATCATCATCAGGAGACTCATAGTCAGAGTTAGAGAGGGGGGTACGATCCTTTACCTTCCCAGTGAATGGGGGGCATTCTCCTTCTGAGTCAGAGCGACCCACCAGCCTGAAGTAGGCTTCCTCATCATCACTGGAGTCTGAGGCATCAAGCTCACTCAGTGTCTTTGACTTTTTGGCGATGTAGCTCCTCTCCTTATTTTTATCTCTAGAGGTTCTGTGCTCTTCTCCCTTCCCCTTCTCTCTCTTTCCTTGATGGCAGTCAGCCACGACGTGTCCTGGCTTATTGCACCCAAAACAAATGATGTCAGTATGACGATGTTTGATCGGTTTTGATTCATACCTGTCAGAAGAATAATTCTTCTTCTGGTTTCTAGGGGAGGAGCCGTCTCTCTTTCTTTGATTCCTCATCTTGAGGAACTTCTTATATTCTCGGGTGATGAGGGAGAAGTCTTCTTCAGACAACTCTGAGCCGGAGGAGCATGGCTCGGAGTCTTCCTCCTCATCCTTTTTCCCCGCACGGGATGAAGCCGCACCCTTGCCCTTCCTGGAGTGAATGGCTTTTAGGGCCACAGTCTTTTCCTTGGAAGCGGCTTTCTCTGCTTCTTCTTCTGCTTTCCTCGTGTTCAACTGGAGCTCATAGGACATGAGCTTCCCAAAGAGTATCTGAGGATCAGTTTCTGCTAATCTGCTAAACTCTTGGATGGCGCAGATCTTCGTGTCCCATTCCTTAGTAAGGGACCTAAGGAATTTATCATTAAGTTCACCATCAGTGAACACTCTTCCATATCCCTTGAGAGCATTGATGATCTTGAGGAAATTCTCGAAGGTAACTCCGATATGTTCCTTGGGCCCCTGCCTGAAGGCCTCATATTTCTTGTTTAGGAGGGATCTCCGATCATCCCTCACTTCATTTGTGCCCTCCATCAGAATAATCAGACTGTGCCAGATATCCTTGGCTGTCCTGTAGTTGCAGAAGTTCTGCATCATGGAGTCATCGACTGCGCTGATTAGTATGTTCTGTGCCTTCTTGTCAAGTCCGACCTGCACCATCTCGTCCTTGTCAATTTCAGAAAGCATCTTTGGAACCATTTTGGTAGGATCAATGGTGGAGGCCTTAGTGGGAATATAAGGTCCCTCCTCCACGATCATGAAGAGTCGAGGGTCGACAGCTTCCATGTAAAATCTAATCCTTTCCTTCCAGATAGGAAAGTTTTGCCTGGTGCACACTGGGATCTTTCCTGAGTACTTGAGTCCGTCCATAGTATATATCTGCCTTCTTCTTGACACTAGTGGCAGGAACTTACTCAAGGTGTTAACCTTTTTGATGAGTAACCTCCCTCTGATACCACTTGAAAGTCACACTAGTGTCAACTACCTTAATCTATGGGGGGGGGGGAATATGTGTCTTGCACAGTCTTTTAGCGGAATTAATATTATACCTGCACAATTAAACAAAACAACACAACACAAAAATACGCAGGCAGTTATAGTGGTTCTCCGATTTGGGTACGTCCACTTTCCCCCTTCGACCTATCTCCCAACAAGGGATGACTCGGTCACTTCACCAACCGGATTGAAATCCAATCCTCACACTAATGGAAGGAACCCTTCCACCCGAAGGAGTCACCACTCCTCCACCATGGGTTGCACCCAACCCTTACAACGCGGAACCAACGTTCCTTTACAACAAAAGAAAAATTAGAATGTATAAAATACAAACTACTTATGGAGTGCTTGGTGTCCCTCTTTGTTCGATGACGCGTTCTTGAAGAAGACGAAGAGTCCACGACCTTAGCTCTCACTTAGAAGAGGATCTCCCCGAAATCGGCGGCGGCAAGAAGTGCGGCGACAAAGTTTTCGGGATCGGCAGCGGCAAGGTTTGCGGCGGCGAGCTTTGTAGATCCATCCTTCGTAGAAAAGCTTGCATGGTCTACCAAAGATCACACTTGGATCGATCGTCTCAATCGATTCGGAAAGGGAAGGTGTTCCCGATCTACAAACCAAGAGACAAAGGATCTCAAGATAGACACATGAGACGCGTTGCTTGACTAAGCTTCTGTCACCGGGAGATCAAGATGAATCCAAGATCAGCGGCAGTGACTTTCTCCCAAGCGGCGACGGCGGCAGAAATAAATCCGCGATGCTTTAGGTCACGATGGCGGCCCGTTTCTTGTTCTCGGTATTGATTGTTGGTAATGTTCGAAATACAACAGTATTTATACAGTAGGTCATACATTATGACCGTTATGGGCCCTACCAGTAGAAACCCTAAGTACGGTTCAAAACAGCGCGTGTATACTTGGTCCGGTCCAGCGAGCCAACGAAAATCGCCTAAGGCAAATTCGGCGGGAATCATTGGTGATTCTCGACGAATCGGCGAGAATCACTAATGATTCCTGTCGAATTCTACTTGGAAGAATTCTTAGCTGAACAGCAAGCCATCCAGAGAGATTCGGCAAGAATCACAATCCATTCTCGACGAATCGGCGAGAATGCAAAGTCATTCTCGACGATTCGGTGAGAATCACTTAGTGATTCTCGTCGATTCTGCCTTGGCTAAATTCAAGACGGCGTTGAGACAACCTGAAGCATTCGGCGAGAATCGGCTAGTGATTCTCGACGATTCGGCGAGAATCACTTAATGATTCTCGTCGAATCTTAGACGAATTTTCATCTATCTTGCCGTGAGCTGGTCTTTGACCCATCCTTGCTCCTTGTCTGCTCTTGATCTTACTCAGCCCTTGTACTTGAATATAAGTACACTCCAATAGAGAGAGTGCACGTAAGCCAACACACTGATCTGCTCAACGAGGGATTACGTTGCGCAGACCCGTGTATATTGTCCTACTGCACCCTGACATTGGTGTGTACTATGTGTGGAGTAACTGCAAGCACAACTTGAATATAAATGATCAAATACAATGTCAATTCACCTTAGCTAGTTCAGGGGCTTCTTCAAATCAGGTACATTGAGGATACAATACCCAACACGAACCCACTAGAAAGTATGTATGTCTGCAAGAAAGAAACACAAAACTACCTCATAAAACAAAGAACTGATCTCTATAGCACCAGAGACCACCAGCAACTGCACAGCACCACTAACCGTCAGAGCAGCTACTATCCAAAACCTGAGGCATTCAAAGAAGAAAGAATACCTCAGAATCAAAACAAGAAAACTGCACAAAAGTGTCAATCAGGAGATAAGTGAAAGAGGAAAATAAAGATGTAACAGTCACAACTGCCCAAGGCAAGACAAAAAAGGAATTGCACTAGGTGCGAGGAAACAACATCGACCCTACCCAAAAACTAAAATCCTGCAGAGTTTACTAGGCTACAATGAGCCCAAAATGCTGCAATCTATCAAGGAATAAACGTCTAACACCCTAAGCTGTGAGAGATGGTAGTAGCAAAATAAACAACGTGGATCCGGGTTAGAGGAAAACTCAGTCCCCCATCCACCATTTCAAAGCCAACAAAGCTTAAGGGTCTACATGTGAAAGCACTAGGGACCTTCCACCCCCTTGCCCATCCCGTACTTGGAGAAAGATAGAATAAAAGGGTGGCCACGGTTAAATAACACAACACCACCCCATTAAGAGCTTAAAACCACCACTACTAACCACGACCAACGATTCGGCCTTAAGGAAAGAAAAACATAGCCGACAAGGAACCTATGAATCAAGGAATTCACTCGGGAGCGAAAATCAAGGAAAGGGAAAAGTGTTGAAATGACTCAACATGGCTTGGCACTGAGTGGGCCCCACTCACTCAGCGTCTAACCAGACCTTGGCGTTGAGTGAGTTAGCCTCACTCAGCGCCAGAACAACCATGGCGTTGAGTGAGGTTCACTCACTCAACGCCCTCCGCAAGAACAGCTCTGGCGTTGAGTGAGATAGCCTCATTCAACGCCAAAACAGCTATGGTGTTGAGTGAGGTTCACTCACTCAACGCCTCCCACAATAAAATTCTGGCGTTGAGTGAGCTGACCTCACTCAATGCAAAAACAACTATGGCGTTGAGTGAGGTTCACTCACTTAACGCCCTGGCATTTAACTGCAAACAGGGACTGTGGCGTTGAGTAAGCTAGCCTCACTCAATTCCAAAACAGCAATGGCGTTGAGTGAGGTTCACTCACTCAACGCCCTGCCACTTAGCCGCAAAAGAAGACTGCGGCGTTGAGTGAGTCTACCTCACTCAACGCCAAAACAGCAATGACGTTGAGTGAGGTCGACTCACTCAATGCCAGAGGACCTGGCAGTAAAGAAGGGTTATGGCGTTGAGTGAGTCTACCTCACTCAACGCTAAAGCAGAAATGGCATTGAGTGAGGTTCACTCACTCAACGCCACAAAACTTGGCCGCAAATATGCCTATGGTGTTGAGTGAGTTCACCTAACTCAACGCCAAAACCGAAACGGCGTTGAGTGAGGTCGACTCACTCAACGCCAAAGTACTTAGCCTCAGAAAAGGCTGTGGCATTGAGTGAGCCCACCTCACTCAATGCCAAAGTACTTGGCCGCACAAAGAGCTACGACGTTGATTGAGTTCACCTCACTCAACGCCAAAAACCGAAATGGCGTTGAGTGAGGTCGACTCACTCAATGCAAAAGTACTTAGCCTCAGAAAAGGCTACGACGTTGAGTGAGCCCACCTCACTCAACGCCAAAGTACTTGGCCTCACAGAAAACCGTGGCGTTGAGTGAGTTCACCTCACTCAACGTCAAAATGGAAATGGCATTGAGTGAGGTCGACTCACTCAATGCCAAAGTACTTAGCCGCTAGCATGGGGTGCGGCGTTGAGTGAGTCCACCTCACTCAACTCCTTTGTACATTGCCAAATAATATACACCTGACTTCTGCTGTGGAGTTGAGTGTGTGCACCACACTCAATGCCAAAACAGCAATGGCTTTGAGTGTGTGCACCATACTCAACGCCGAAACCAGAGAGCTCCAAACTTGGATCCTACAAGATCATACAGCAGGTACCCCCCCCCCACTCTCTCTCCCTCGGCTCCACCCCCAAAGCATCAAACTAGACTTTAATCTGAAGTCTAAATAGCGGAAATACGCCAGTGGGTTGAGCACAAATGGCACAAGGAGAGGGGCTCATAAGGGGAAACTAAAACCCTAATTTAGCAAAGTAAAAGAGCAAGATTGCTTCTAACCTAGGGCTAACCGGGTAGCTAAGAGGGGGAAGATCAAAACAGCAAGTGAAAGAACCACTTGCCTCGATTTCCGACGAAGCTTGTTTGGATTTCCCTTATCATCACACGGCACAAGCAGCAGCAATACCCTAATAGCAAAAATCCCGAACTTTAATGGCGTAAAAGGGCCAAAACAAGAATTTCGGGCCTCCTATAAACTCCACGAAAATCAAATCTCTTATCGTAGAAAAATAGATCTGAGTGAGAGCAATCCAAATCCGCCTTCGGAATCGAATTCCATCCACAAATACTCCCAAAATCGACATCTGAAGGGTAGCAGGTCGGCGAATTCTCCGCTGCTTTTTCGCGAATAGGAGAGGCGAGTTCGGTCTCGGGAAGAAGAAGAAGAGTGGGCCCGCCATCTACTGATTAAGGCTTTAAAATAAAAAAACACGCCTATTCGGCCCTAACCGCTGCCAAAACTCTGGTTCACTTAAGCTAAGAAATTTCTAATTTGCTTTTACTAATAGCACACCCAAAACAACTCGAAAACCGAACTACCTCGGAATTCGACGAAATTCGCACCGTAGATAAATACCCATGCTACGAACACAACGGAGAAGTAGAAATTAACTTTCGACGAACAAAACTCGAGTTATACCCACCCGAAGTCAAAAAACAAGCTTCCCTCGAGAGGCCACACCAGGTCACCCAAAATGACCCGGCTTGTTAAGGAGATCTTGCCAATAGACTACAAAATATGCCACTCAGTTCTGAGGAGTTAAGACCACACTCCACAGATGACACAAGCCAAGAAAATGCGTCGACGTAACGCCAAATGGGAATTAAATAATCGCAGAAAAATCTGGGGCGTTACAGTCACTCCCCCTAAAAGAAAGTTTCATCCCGAAACTTTACGCACAGAACTTCTACTATAGATGGAAAAGTAACAAATAGGAGTTACAAGAAAGGAAATATGCCGATCAAATCAGGGAAACAGGTGAGGGTGAGCCTTCCTCATAGCCAACTCTAGCTCTCAAGTCGCGCTCTCCAAATCCTGATTCTTCCATAGAACTTTCATCATCGGGATGGACTTCCTTCGCAGCACCCGTTCTTGAGTATCCAAAATGCGGACCGGCACTTCAACAAAAGAGAGATTAGGCTCCAACTGGGGCACAACATGAAAGACCTGCCCACTGCTGCGCACACACTTCCGCAATTGGCTTACATGGAATACATTATGAACAATTGGGAAGCTTGCTGGCAAATCTAACCTGTAAGCTGACACGCCAATCCCCTCCATAATATTAAATGGCCCACATACCTCGGGTCCAATTTCCGATTCTTACCGAATCTCTTAACACCCACCATCGGGGAAACCTTAAGAAACACAAGGTCCCCTACAAAAAACTCCAAGGCAGACCTACGCCGGTTGGCGTTCTTCTCGTATCTCTCCTGAGCAATATGAAGCTTTTCTCGGATAAGCTTCACTGCGACTTCCATATCCTCAAGTTCATCCGTACCCAACAAGGGTCTCTCACCTGCCTCAGCCCAAAACAGGGGAGTTCTGCAGCGCCTCCCATACAAAGCTTCAAACGGAGCCATTTGCAAACTTTCTTGATAAATGTTGTTGTATGCAAACTCTATAAGTCGTAACCGCTTATCCCACGCTCCACTGTGGTCTAAAATGTAGTATCTGATCATATCCTCAACTATATGGTTCACCCGCTCTATCTGCCCATTGGTCTGTGGGTGGTAAGCAGTAGAATACCTCAGGTCAGTACCCATACCCTCCTGCAGACTCTGCCAAAAACGAGAAGTAAACCGGGAGTCTCAATCATAAATGATGCTAACAGGCACGCCGTTAAATTTGATGACCTCATTCAAGTACAACTCTGCTATCTTCTTCATCAGGTAATCAATCTTATATGGCACGAAGTGAGCACACTTCGTCAGTCTATCCACTATAACCCAAACAAAATCAAATCCCCTTGGAGATTTCGGTAAGCCCGTGATGAAGTCCATAGAAATGCTTTCCCACTTCCAAGTCGGGATCTCTAACAAAGTCAACTTGCCACCAGGCCTTCCGTGATCGGCCTTCACACGCTTGCAAGTGTGGCACTCAGCAACAAATCGGGCTATATAACTTTTCCTGTCATACCACCAGGCAATTTGCTTCAAATCACGATACATCTTTATAGATCTTGGATGCTAGACAACACTGGATTCATGAGCCTCTCTGAATATCATACCCCTGATGTCTCCTACAGCGGGGATGCAAAATCTGCCACGGTACTTCAAAGTACCCGCATCATCGATAGTAAAATTTTGCAACTCCCCCTTATCAGTCCTGGAGTATAAGTGTAGAAGATCCGGATCATCCTTCTGGTGCAACCTAGTAAGAGAAATCCAAGACGGCTCTGCCACTGCCAAATTGCTCTGCATGCCACAACATCCCACTGAGATATCCATCAATAAGAACTCTTCCACTAAACGATCGGCGGAGAGATTAAATATCTTCCCCGTCTTCCGACTCAGAGCCTCGGCCACCACGTTGGCCTTGTATGGATGATACTGGATATCTAGATCATAATCGGCCACATACTCTAGCCACCGCCGTTGGCACAGATTCAACACCTTCTGCGTGAACACGTACTTCAGGCTTTTATGATCCGTGAAGATCTTGCACTGAGCCCCATAAAGTAGATGCCTCTACAGCTTCAACGCATAAATCACCGCTGCAAACTCAAGGTCATGCGTAGGATATTTCTTCTCATGAGTCTTCAATTGCCTTGACCCATAGGCAATCACTTTTCCAACATGCATCAACACACAACCCAGAACAACATGCGAAGCATCCACGTACACATAATAATCCACACACTCAGCAGGTAGGGTATGAACGACAGCAGTGCACAATCTGTTCTTTAGCTCCAGGATGGCTTCTTCACACTTCTCGCTCCAAACAAAGGCCGCGTTCTTCTCAGTCAACTTGGTCAAAGGTGCAGCTAGGGTAGAGAAACCCTCCACGAACCTCCTGTAGTAGCCGGCCAACCCTAGAAAGCTCCTGATCTCCTTGGGCGTGCTCGACCTACTCCAATCCATCACCGCTGCAATCTTTTCTTGGTCGACCGAGATCCCATCCTTGTCCACCACGTGGCCTAGAAACGAGACCTGAGGCAACCAAAATTCGCACTTGCTTAGCTTGACGAATAACTTGTGATTCCTCAACTATGTTAGAACCAAGCGCAGATGCTGCTCATGCTCCACAGTGCTGCGAGAATAAACCAACACGTCATCGATGAAGACAACAACGAGCTTGTCTAGGAAATCCTTGAACATCACTACAACAAACTGCACCTGTTGTAAGGACTGAAATATAACTAAAACACAGTTTGTTACTAATAGCTATATTTAGTAACGAATTTTTTCTGTTGTTACCAAAAAGTACTTTGTGTAACGAATATTTTATAATTTGTTACAATAAAAATTAATTTGTTACTATAAATATAAGTATTTGTAACAACATTAATGTTACGTTACAAATAGTAATTTTTTCTCACAATATGTTTGGCCATTTTTAGTCCCACACCGCCAGTTAAAACATCAATTTTGGGTTTATATAGCCAATTCCACAATGAATTTTTGAAATATGCTGGGCTCGTGGGCTCGCGGGCAGGTGCGCCGGCGGGCGGCGGCCGGCGGCGGGCGGCGGCCGGCCGGCCGGCGGGCGGCGGCGGGCAGCGTCGGTGGGCGGCGGCCGGCCGGCCGGCGGCGGCGGCCGGCCGGCCGGCGGCGGCGGCCGGCCGGCCGCGGCGGCGGCCGGCCGGCCGGCGGCGGCGGCGGCCGGCCGGCCGGCGGCGGCGGCGGCCGGCCGGCGGCGGCGGCCGGCCGGCCGGCGGCGGCGGCCGGCCGCCGCCGGCCGGCGGCGGAATCTTTTTTACTATTGTAGCTAATTTATTGTAACGACACACATATATTCGTTACAAGAAGTATTAGCGTCGAGCTTTAGAGGACGACCGTTACATAAAGTTTTTTTCGTTACCAAAGAGTTTTTGTAACGATTTTTGATACTTATTGTAACGATTTAGGTCCTTACTATAAGTGCAATTTGTTATAGTGTGTACACTCGGTTCATCATATCCATGAAAGCTGATGGTGCGTTGGTCAGACCAAACGACATCACCAAGAACTCAAAATGTCCATGCCTCGATCTAAACGCAGTCCGTGGAATATCTGCCTCACGGATCCTGAGTTGATGATAGCCAGAACGAAGATCGATCTTGGAGAACACCGTGCTACTGGTCAAATAAGTCATCGATCCTCGATAGAGGGTACCTGTTCTTAATAGTGACTTTGTTCAAATCCCTGTAGTCGACGCAAAGTCGCATCGACCCATCTTTCTTCTTTACAAACAAAATAGGAGCACCCCAAGGCGACGAACTCATCCTGATAAATCCTTTTGCAAACAACTCATCCAACTTGACTCGCAACTCCTCTAACTCACGAGGGGCCATCCGGTACGGCGCCTTAGCAATAGGACGCGTACCCGGTTCCAAATCAATCACAAATTCAACATCCCAATCGGGAGGAAGACTAGGAAGATAATCAGGAAACACATCAGTGAAACTGCGAACAACGAGAATCTCCTCTAAGCGCAGTATACTAACAGCAATCCTAACCACCGAGACTAAACAAGCAAAACAACCAGAAGGAAACAACTTTTGAGCACATACCGCAGAAAAGAAAGGAGAATCTTGGCACGGATCAACATACACGCTTCTCGGCTGACCATTGTCCTTGATGAAGTCCAAGCGCTTCCCTTGGCACTGAATGACCGCATCATACTTAGACAGCCAGTCCATGCCCAGAATAACATTGAAGACCTCCAGATCAATCATCTTCAATTCTGCCTTCGCAAGAAAGTCTCCCAACAAAACAGGGCAATCTAGCATGCCCAAATCTGATAACACAGATTCACCAGAGGGGAACTTGACACGGAAGGTATCCCGAACTCGATCTAGAGTCAACCGATGTCGCTCCACAAAGGCTCTAGCCACAAACGAGTGGGTAGCGCTGGAGTCAAATAGAACACGCGCCCAGCAGTTCTTCACCTTAAATTTCCCTATAGGAGTATATATAATAAAGAAACTACCAAAACAAAACTGCATTCATTCTAGTAAAACAAGAATAAGACCTTCGGGTTGGAAAAAAAACAACTAACCTGAGATGACCTGAGTCGAAGCTTGAGCCTCCTCGGAAGAGATCATGTTCAGCTTTCCCTTGCCCTTATCCACACGCTGAGGTGGAGGTAGTGCCTGAAGTGGAACTGCATGAAGAGCAGGCTGGACCTAAGGACACATAGTCTTGATGTGACACTTCTGCCCACACTGATAGCAGACTTTATCCTTGGACTAGCACTGGGCAGCATCATGCCCGGGTCGCTTGCAGACAGAACTAGAGACATCCCTCCTAGGAGAACCCTGAATCGCATTAACCTGCTCCTTCTTCTGAGTTGCTTCCTTCTTGAAACACCTCTCAACAGGGTGGCCTGACCAGCCACAGAAGCTGCAAACCACCTTGCTCTTCTTACCCGAAGCAACACCGGGTACCTGGGGTTTCTTCTCCTCCACAGACTTCCTCTTGTCCTTCCTCATTTGTTGGCCCCTGCTCTTTGCGGCCTCAATAGCCTCCACCTTCAGAGAAGCCTCCACTACCCCCACATAAGTCTCTGATCCATAAGCATTGGTCAACTGCTGTACCTCACTTCTCAAGCCACCAAGAAACCGCTTGACTCGATCAGCCTCAACACTCACCAAACCAGGAGCAAACCGGCTTAACTTGTTGAATTCTATCTCATACTCACCGACCGTGAGTTACCTTTGCTTCAGGTGGAGGAAGTCGTTCATAAGGCGGTCACGCTCGACCGAAGGCAAGAACTTCCTCAGAAGCATTTCCTTGAATACTTCCTAAGAACAACCAGCTACCAAGCTCTCCTTTTCTCTAAGCCACCAACTCTTAGCCAAACCTTTAAGCTGATAGGCGGCTATCATCACCCTTTGATCATCTGCAATACCGGAGTACGAGAACATCTTTTCCATGGAGATCAGCCAATCGTCTATGACCATGGAATCTGCCTTCCCATCATAAGTAGGAGGGCTAAGTATCTGAAACTGAGAGATAAATTCCATTTCTGCTGGCACCACCACTGGAGGTCTCAGGGGTGAAGGAGGAGGAGGAACAGCTAACCCCCCTGCAGGGCCTTGTGCTCCCTGAGTTTGTCCTGCCACCACAGCCACAAGAGACTGGATCTGGGCTCGCACCTCCACCAACTGCCTGCTCAAGGAATCGCTACTTTGCCACAAGCTCTCGATCACTGCATCATTCTGCGCTCCAGATGACTCACCCTAAGACAGGGGAGTCGATCTAGTTGAAGGATGTCTTGCAATCATAAAATCATAACAACACTAGTCAGATCCTAGTACAACAGTTACAACTATCTACAAGTACAGACAATACATACATAAATATGAACTTAAAGCTGCTAAACTTGCTCTGGGAGTTTATCTTTTTACAAAAATTGATGTTATGCCCTAACCTAGGATGGTTAACCACCACCATACTAACTCCTGTGCCTAGATCGGGAATGCATGACTTTATATTAATTTTGACTCAAAAATTATGGGTGTACATATGTCATCCTGCCAGTCTTTAGCTTGGCACGTTGTGCTTATACAATGTTATGCTATGCATGTTTGTGCTATGCATTCTAAAAAAAGGTCCTAATGCATGATATGAGCGACATACACATGAAAATATTATGCATCCCATACTACATAACTTCCTCATGCAACGAAAAAGAAAATGAGCTAGTCGCAGCCATGTGGTGAGGTTATGCATCCCATACTACATAACCCTCACATGTTGCCCCTATGGTGGATCCATATACGAATACATATTATGCATCCCATACTACATAATATGCCCCGTATACTTCATGTTATGCTATGAGTGTAGTGTTCGTGCTTTTGCCAAGACGTGCTGATCACATATCGGTGTGTGAATGACATGATGCTTAACTACTAATGCAATCAAAAGGGAAGGTTGCCCGACTAACTTGTCAAGAAACCTCCCTCTGATACCAACTGTCACAACCCGTATTTTCTCCGAGGAAAAGGACTATCATAGTAAGATAAAACACGTGTCATGATGCCACGTCGAACAGGGGATAACTGCTGACCCTCAGGCAAAACCATCTACTTAACTCTATGAAAATTCATAAGTTTAATGATTAGGAAAATCAGTTATATTTTTAAAGGCCGCATCCCTCGGCTCGGTGGATCACCTAGTCCACAATTTAAAACTATACTTAAACGCTGCGGAAAATACTTTATTCAGGTTTGACTCCCTAAGAGAGTGCATAAGTTCCCCTAGAGGACAACTTATACTTTGCAAGACCCTACATTTAATTTATACTCTATATATATAAAAAACGATCTTTTTAAGTTGTTTGGAAAATAGTGTTTGAGTTTTATAAAACATGTTGATCTTGTGATATACTTATAATAATAATTTTAGTTTTAAAAGTAACTAGCATCCTAGCATAAATCATCCCCAGAGCAAGTAGACTATATCCAGAAAAAGTTGCAGCAAATAGTGACATATTTAGTATCAAGGTAAAACTACTAGTGGCGCCAACAAACTGACACGAACCCACTGACAAGTATGTATGTCTGTAAGAAAGAAACACAAAACTACCTCACAAAACAAAGAACTGATCTCTATAGCACCAGAGACAAACAGCAACTGCACAGCACCACTAACCGTCAGAGCAGCTACAATCAAGAACCTGAGGCATTCAATGAAGAAAGAATACCTCAGCAAGCAAAACAAGAAAACTGCATGAAAGTATCAATCAGGAGATAAGTGAAAGAGGAAAACAATTCAGTAACAGTCACAACTGCCCAAGGCAAGACAAAAAAAGGAATTGCACTAGGTGCGAGGAAATAACATCGACCCTGCCAAAAAACTAAAATCCTGCAGAGTTTACTAGGCTAGCATGAGCCCAAAATGCTGCAATCTATCAAGGAAGAAACGTCTAACACCCTAAGGTGTGAGAGATGGTTGTAGCAAAATAAACAACGTGGATCCGGGTTGGAGGCAAACTCAGTCCCCTATTCACCATTTCCAAGCCAACAAAGCCCAAAGGACTACATGTGAAAGCATTAGGGACCTTCCACCCCCTTGCCCAGCCCGTAACTGGAGCAAGACAGAAGAAAAGGGTGGCCACGGCTAAATTACACAACACCACCCCCCATTAAGAGCTTTAAACCACCACTAGTAAAACGACCCACGATTCGGCCTTTAGGAAAGAAAAATATAGCCGACAAGGAACCTCAAAATCAAGGAATTCACTCGGGAGCGAAAATTAAGGTAAGGGAAAAGTGTTGAAATGACTCAACACGGCTTGGCGCTGAGTGGGCCCCACTCACTCAGTGCCTAACCAGACCTTGGCGTTGAGTGAATTAGCCTCACTCAGCGCCAGAACAACCATGGCGTTGAGTGAGGTTCACTCACTCAACACCCTCCGCAAGAACAGCCCTGGCGTTGAGTTAGCTAGCCTCATTAAACGCCAAAACAGCTATGGCATTGAGTGAGGTTCACTCACTCAACGCCTCAAGCAAGAAAATTCTGGCATTGATTGAGCTGACCTCAATAAACGCCAGAACAGCTATGCGTTGAGTGAGGTTCACTCACTGAACGCCCTGGCACTTAACTGCAAACAGGGACTGTGGCGTTGAGTGAGCTAGCCTCACTCAATGCCAAAAAAGCAATGACGTTGAGTGAGGTTCACTCACTCAACGCCCTGCCACTTAGCCGTAAAAGAAGACTGCGGCGTTGAGTGAGTCCACCTCACTCAATGCCAAAATAGCAATGGCGTTGAGTGAGGTCGACTCACTCAACGCCAGAGGAACTGGCCGCAAAGAAGGTCTGTGGCGTTGAGTGAGTCTACCTCACTCAACGCCAAAGCAAAAATGGCATTGAGTGAGGTTCACTCCTTCAACGCCACAGGACTTGGCCGCAAACATTCCTACGACATTTAGTGAGTTCACCTCACTCAATGCCAAAATCAAAATGGCGTTGAGTGAGATCGACTCACTCAACGCCAAAGTACTTAGCCTCAGAAAAGGCTGTGGCATTGAGTGAGCCCACCTCACTCAATGCCAAAGTACTTGGCCGCACAGAGAGCTACGGCATTGAGTGAGTTCACCTCACTCCACGCCAAAAACCGAAATGGCGTTGAGTGAGGTTGACTCACTCAACTCCAAAGTACTTAGCCTAAGAAAAGATGCGGCGTTGAGTGAGCCCACCTCACTCAACGCCAAAGTACTTGGCCTCACAAAAAACCGCGACGTTGAGTGAGTTCACCTCACTCAACGCCAAAACGGAAATGGCATTGAGTGAGGTCGACTCACTCAACGCCAAAGTACTTAGCCGCTAGCTGGGGCTGTGGCGTTGAGTGAGTCCACCTCACTAAACGCCTTAGTACTTAGCCAAATAATATAAACCTGACTTTTGCTGTGGCGTTGAGTGTGTGCACCACACTCAACGCCAAAACAACAATGTCTTTGAGTGTGTGCACCACACTCAACGCCGAAACCAGAGAGCTCCAAACATGGCTCCTACCATATCATACAACAGGTACCCCCCTCCCCCACTCTCTCTCTCCCTCGGCTCCACCCGCAAAGCATCAAACCATACTTTAATCTGGAGTCTAAATGGCGGAAATACGCCAGTTGGTTGAGCACAAACGGTACAAGGAGATGGGCTCATAAGGGGAAACTAAAACCCTAATTTAGCAAAGTAAAAGAGCAAGCTTGGCTTCTAACCTAGGGCAAACCGGGTAGCTAAGAGAGGGAAGATCAAAATAGCAAGTGCAAGAACCACTTGCCTCAATTTCCGACGAAGCTTGGTCGGCTTTCCCTTATCTTCACACGGCACCAGCAGCAGCAACACCCTAACAGCAAAAATCCCGAACTTTAATAGCGGAAAAAGGGCCAATACTAGAATTTCGGGCCTCCTAAAAACTCCACGAAAATCAAATCTCTTACCATAGAAAAATAGATCTGAGTGAGAGCAATCCAAATCCGCCTTTGGAATCGAATTCCGTCCACAAACACTCCCAAAATCAACGTCTGAAGGGTAGCAGGTCGGCGGTTTCTCCGCTGCTTTTCCGCATACAGGAGAGGCGATTTCGGTCTTGGGAAGAAGAAGAAGAGTGGGCCCGCCATCTACTAATTAAGGATTTAAAATAAAAAGACACGCCTATTCGGCCCTAACCACTGCCTAAACTGCCGGTTCACTTAAGCTAAGAAATTTCTAATTTGCTTTTACTAATAGCACACCCAAAACAACTCGAAAACCGAACTACCTCGGAATTCGACGAAATTCGCACCATAGCTAAATACCCATGCTACGAACACAACGACGAAGTCGAAATTAACTTTCGATGAACAAAACTTGAGTTATACCCACCCGAAGTCAAAACACAAGCATCCCCTGAGAGGCCACACCAGATCACCCAAAACGACCCGGCTTGCTAGGGAGATCTTGCCAATAGACTACAAAATAGGCCACTCTGTTCTGAGGAGTTAAGACCACACTCCACAGATGACACAAGCCAAGAAAACACGTCGACGTAACGCCAAACAGGAATTAAATAATCGCAAAAAAATCGGGGGCGTTACACCCGCTCAAGGGACACAAGGATCTGGTCAATCAAGGATGCTAGAAGCATTACAGAAATCTCCATAGAAACTCTTCTAGGGAAGCTCAAATCTTTCAAGCACCTGATAAAGACTAGGGAAGCAAAGAAGAAGGCTTCTACTACAGTCAAAAAAGAGCAAAATATTGCATTCAAGGCTATAGAAGAAACAGTAGCTCCTACTACTAATGAAGAATTCTTGAGTCTCTTAGCAAAGAGATTTTATAAGATGGGCAAAAGAGACTTCAGGAAGAAGTCATCCAGACCAGAAGATAAGCCCAGGTATGAAAAAACACCAACTAAAAAAGTTGTTTGTTTTGGTTGCAGGAAACCTGGACACTACATCTCTGAGTGTCCAGAGAATCAGAAGAAGGAGAAAAGAAAAGATAAGGACTCCAGAAAACAGAAGTATAGCAAGCCTTCCTCAAGCAAACATAAGAGGAAAGAGAAATGCTTTGTAGCAGAAACTTGGAGTGATACAGAAGAGGATTCCTCATCCTCTAGCTCCAGTGATGAAGATGAAGGGGAAGCAAAGGCAAAGGAAGTTTGCCTAATGGCAATTGGTTCTTCCAACATTCATTCAAAAGAAGACTCATCAGATGATGAAGAACCACTCTCTGAAGTGGACCAGGTACTCTCATCTTGTGATTTCAATTCAGAAGATTTCTTACTTGATTTTAAAACTATGTGTATAGATTTAATTAGTTCAAAAAAATAAATCAAACAACTTAGAGTGATATTAAATGATCAAAGTAATCTAGTTACAGAGAACAATCAACTAAAATATTATATTACACTTGCTAATGAACAAATAATCAAATTAAAAATTGAATTAGCTGAGGCAAGGCAACTTGAAGAATCCCTTAATGGGAGAAGCCTCAAGCTGATGGACATTACAAGCACTGTTAATGCTAGACTCACTGGCAAGCTGGGCTTGGGTGCTTCATCAAGCCAACCCCCACAGGTTCAGAAAAATATACAAAGGACTCCTGCAAATTTCATATCTGAAAAGGGTAAAGAACTAATCTATGAAAACCCCCAACTACAAATAAAAACAAACCTAACAAACAGAAAAATAGAAACAAACAAAATAAAAACAAAAATAAAGTTCAGCCACTTTTGTCGAACTCAGATCGACAAAAAGTGAACAGATCGTCGAACCCAGATCGATGATCTATGAAAGAAAATATTTACTGTAATCAATCATCTTACTGCGATTGATGATTTATGTATGGATCATCGAGCAGAGATCGACGAACATGGGGCATAGAGAATGAATACTATCCATCTCTGAGCAGAGATCGATGATCCCATCCCATGTCGTCGAACTCAGATCAATGATCTCACTTTCAATCATCGAAGCCAATAAGAACTAATAAAACTTCTAATCCTGACAGAAATTCTAGCTTTAACAAAAACTCTAATCAGAAAAGGGAAACAGTTAATCGTTTCATACATTGGGAAATTCCACCTAGGAGATATCATCCACTAGGATATCAATCTCATCCAGCTAGTTCTATTATTTCAAGTTTTTCTTATTAAGAAAATAAAGGACCCAAGGTAACCTGGGTCAAGAATAACTAACCTTTTAATTGTTGTAGGTAAAGAGATGTCCATCATATAACCAACAATGGTATCTAGACAGTTGGTGCCCAAAGCACATGACATGATGGAAGGACAACTTATCAGTCTACAAGTCAAAGCTAGGACCAAAAGTAATTTTTGGTGACTCCAACTGTGGCCAGACTGAAGGCTACGGAGAAGTCAAAATAGGAGCTGTCACATTCAGTAAGGTAGCATATATAAGTTGACTGAAACATAAATTGATCTCCATCAGTCAACTTTGTGATAAAGGATTTCAGGTATCATTCAATCAGTCTTCTTGCATTATTTCTTCAGCTGACAGCATAGTTGTTTTAATTGGTTCTAGAGTAGTTAACATTTATATTGTTAACTTTAACTCAGCCATAAATGAAACTTTTTATTTAACCAATCTAGTAATCAGAATGACCTATGGCATAGGAGGTTAGGACATGTAAATTTAAAATGCATTGCTAGGCTATCAAAGGATAACCTTGTAAGAGGATTGTCTTCTTACCCCTATAAGAAGGAAAGCCTGTACAGAGCTTGTCAACTAGGAAAGCAAACTAAAAATAGTTTCAAATCCATTAATAATAGTGACTCACCTAGGATTTTTTATTTTCTTCACATGGATCTCTTTGGACCCATTTCTATACAAAGCCTAGGAGGGAAGTCTTACACCTTGGTTATTGTAGATGAATTCTCCAGGTTCACTTGGGTGTTCTTCTTGAAAAACAAGTCAGCTAACTTCAAGGTTTGTATAGATTTTCTCAAGTGCATACATATTGAGTTCTCAAGTTGCATTGATCAGAAGTGATCATGGTACTGAGTTTGAGTCTCTTCTTATGCAAGATTTCTGTGAGAATGAAGGTTTCAGGCAATGTTTTTCTGCTCCTAGAACTCGTCAACAAAATGGGGTAGCGGAAAGGAATAATAGAACCCTGATTGAAGCTGCAGGTACATTACTTGCTGATACATACTTGACCCTTTCCTTTTGGGCAGAGGCAGTGAGCACAGCTAACTATTTCTTGAATAGAAGCTTAATACACAAGCTTAAGGCTAAGACCCCCTATGAGCTACTCAAAGGGAAGAAACCTAAAGTATACTATTTTAGAGTATTTGGTTGTGTCTGTTACATACATATTAAGAACAAAAAATACACTAGAAAGTTTGAATCCAAGTCTAAAATGAGAATTTTTCTAAGATACTCCCAAGTAAGCAAGGCTTATAGGGTTTATAATAAATCAACTTTGAAAATTGAAGAGTCTGTACATGTATCTTTTGATGAAGCTTACATGTTTTATAAGGAGAAGAATGCTTCTACCAGTCAGACTTTGTAGGTACCCACCTTGTGTGAGAAGTTGGAGAATGTGACCCTCACCACTGAGGCTGTCACACATCCTTCTCCACAGGTTGTTGATAGCAGTGATGAAGAGGACAATGTTCAAACAGAAGAAGTTCCAACATAAGTCTTGATTCCACAAGAGGAATCAGTCCCTAAAGATGTTGAACAACCAACTCCTCCTACTGATTTAGTCACACTTATAGATCATCATGTATCTCATGTGATTGGAGACATATCAGCAGGTGTGCAGACTAGGCATCAACTCCACTAGGATCTAATCCATCTCTGCTTCATTTCACAAGTTAAACCTCATTCCATTCAAGATGCTGAGCAAGATCCCCACTGGATCCTTACAATGTAAGAGGAGTTCAACCAATTTGAGAGATGTAGAGTTTGGGAATTGGTCCCAAGATAAAAGAATTACCCAGTCAATAGAACAAAATGGGTGTTCAAAAAAAGTTAGATGCACAAGGAGCAATTATAAAGAACAAGGCTAGGCTTGTTGCTCAAGGTTATAGGCAGGAAGAAGGCATCGATTATGATCAAACCTTTGCACCAGTGACAAGGTTAGAGGCAATCAGAATTTTCTTGGCCTATGCTGCATCTCAAAAATTCAAAGTCTATCAGATGGATGTTAAAAGTGCCTTTCTAAATGGAGAACTCAAAGAAGAGGTGTATGT
Source organism: Platanthera zijinensis (assembly GCA_039513925.1). Lineage (NCBI taxonomy): Eukaryota > Viridiplantae > Streptophyta > Magnoliopsida > Asparagales > Orchidaceae > Platanthera > Platanthera zijinensis. The sequence continues at coordinate 183,883,146 of CM077087.1, forward strand.
TGAACAACCACCAGGTTTTATTTCTCCAACTCAACCCTCTTTTGTTTATAGATTGCATAAAGCTCTCTATGGACCCAAGCAAGCTCCAAGAGCTTGGTATGATACCCTAGCTAGCTTCTTGTTAGAGCATAAGTTTTCTAGAGGCATGGTAGATAAGAATTTGTTTTTCAAGCATCATCATGATAAAATACTGTTAGTACAAATATATGTAGATGACATAATATTTGGATCTACAGATCTCAAACTGTGCAAGTGGTTTTCCAACCTTATGCATTCTAAGTTTGAGATGAGTAGTATGGGTTACTTCCTTGGTCTCCAAGTGAAGCAGGCCCTTGATGGCATTTTCCTATCCCAATCTAAGTATGCTAAAGAGCTGATCAAAAGGTTTGGGATGGCTGATGCCTCAGCTAAGAAAACACCCATGGCTACAAATGATGTGATTGATTTTGATGAGCATGGGAAACTAGTTGATCAGAAATTGTGTAGGGCCATTGTTGGGTCCCTTATATATCTCACAGCAAGTAGGCCTGATATAATATTTTCTACATGTCTTTGTGCTAGGTTTCAGGTGAACCCTAAAGAATCTCACCTAGTTTTATTAAAAAGAATTTTGAGATATATAGAGAGTTGCCAAAATCTTGGACTCTTGTATCCTACTGAGTCAGAATTTGAGTTGACTGGATACTCAGATGCTGATTTTGCTGGATGTAGAGTAGACAGGAAGAGTACCTCTGGAACATGCCAGTTCCTTGGTGCTAGATTTGTCTCCTGGTTTTGTAAAAAGCATACATCTATGTCTACATCAACAGCAGAAGCTGAATATATAATAGCTGGCAATTGTTGTTCCCAGATGCTATGGATACAAAATCAACTCCTGGATTATGGATACAACTTAAATAATTCAACTATATTTTGTGATAGTACTAGTGCTATTTCTATAGAACAGAATCAAGTCCATCATTCTAGGACAAAGCATATAGATGTAAGGCATCAATTCATTAGGGAGTGTGTGGACAAAAAGAAAATTAACCTCACCTTCATCCCTACTGATTTGCAAAGGTAAGATAATTTTACCAAACCCTTGGATGAAAAGAAACATATATTCTTTATGAATCAGCTAGGTATGATTAATGGAGATGAGATTATTTTACTTTCTATCTGAGATCGACGATTTGTTGACAGATTGTCGAACAGAGAGCGATAATCTGCTAGCGTCTTGTGAAGTTGATTTTCGAACTTAGATCGACGATCACTTCTTAGTGAAATAATTGTCGTCGAATGGAGATTGACGATTTTTTGTTCAGAGAATTCATCATCGATCTGAGATCGATGATTTATTCCTTCTCTTCAATCTGCAGTTATCGAGCTCATTCTATATTAAAATATTTCGCAAACCACGGATTTGAAGTCATTTTTTATTAGTTTATTCGCCCGACTAATTCTGTCTCTTCGTTTTCTTAAACCTTATAATCTAGGGTTTAGACAGAAATAGTCTCGCGCTTTTTATTTCCCTTCTGCACTTTATCTTTGTTTTCTTTGCAGGAACTCTCAAATGGCAATCACAGCGCCGATTCTGTCAAGCATGAAGTTCGATTCTGGCTTCGACATTGATCTTGAATCATTCAAGCACTATGTCCAGATTTTCCATGATGTGTTGAAGTTGTTTGATGAGCCAAGGTTACAGAAGTTGATGACAATAAGGATGAAGTTGCCAGTGACAGAAATTATGGAATGGGCTTATACATCATCATCCCCAGATGGACAGTCGTTTGTTGGAACCATTTCTTAACAGGCAGTAAGTCTAACCCCTGTCATTCTTACTGAGATTTTTTGTTTCGTTAATGGTGAAGATGATATTGAAATGGATAAGGAAGAGTTTTCTTCCATGCTTACCAGAATGGGTCTTGCTGATGCAAACCATAGCAAGCTTCTAAAGAAGAACTTATCGCCTCAATAAAAGTGCTTGGCAGATATTCTGGGAAAAGGGTCACTTGGGAAGCACACTGCCCATGATAACACTTCCAGGCATCAGTTTCTTTTGATGAGTGCCTTAGTAAATCAAAAGGCAGTGAATTGGGCTGCAATTTTGTTTGAGTTGATAAAGAAGAAAACAAATAAGAGAGACATCTCTCTTGGAAGACTTCTAGGGATTTTTCTCACTGAAAAATGCCCTAAATTGTTGAAATCCCCAAAATTCTTAATTAATGCTTCCAAGAGGCTGACCCGAACTCTTTTTGGAAAGTGGGAGAGGACCATCTCCAGGCCCTCCAGGGCTCCCTCCTCCCAAAGGGTATCTGAGGACACAAGGACTGTTTCAGTCGCTCCTCACCCTAGGGAAGATGAACCAGAGATTCATCCTCCTCCACCTCCATCTCCAGCTAGACCACTGATGCTAAAGATCACGGCAGTGAACCGGTCTCACAAGTAATATAAAATGGGCGAGTTTTCCCAAGTATCGATCTCTCAAGGAACACAGTAAGGTGGAGTTAATATTGAGAAGGACTTGAGATTAAAGTCCTTAGGTCGTAGGTAACGAAATGGGGTGTTTTGATGGTTGTGATAAAAGAAAGTAAAACTCTAACAACTACTCTTATGCAACGCTGCTATGCGATGCTTCGCCAAGCGGGATGGAAGTCTTGTCGGGCCGCTATGCACCGAATCGCTAGGCGGATGGGCGAGTAGGCTTGTGGAATGAGGGTCGAGATCACCTCTTCGCAACGCAGGCCACTAGCAATTGCTAGTGCGGCAAGGGTGGATGGTCGTGAATGGAATATGGAGCACCTCAAGCAAATATAACGAAAAACAAAATCACATAGATATGATTTAATACAAGCATTTTACAAACAACACATACTTCATCAAATACAAAGAGATTTACTAAGGTAACAATAACAAGAGGAGAAAAGGTGTGCGAAATCGACCGGATCCGAAGTCTTGCCAAGGGTTTACGGTTGGAATCGTCGGTTTGTCAATCCGCGTCTAAGCTCGGTCCTCAAGTACTTCCAGGGTAGAGGAGGCTGCCACTCACTCCCAATGGACCCGTCTTCTTCGTGTCACGAGCCAGTGGAGGATGGCACAACTTCTCCTAGCTTGAGGGAGAAAGCTAGGTGAAAACTCCACTTGAAGCACAAGGATAAAGGATGAGGCTGAGAGGATGCTCTGACTTTGATTTGGCGGTGAAAGCTTGACCGGAGCCCATCCTTACGGTGGAGGATGAAGGGAAATGGCGGAACCCTTCGTTAGAGATGAAAAACGGCAGAAGAAATCGATCAATCCAATTAGGGCGAGACCTGCGCTATTTATAGAAAGCAGATTTGAAAAATGCGCACGATCACGGGCGCACGACCAGTGATCGTGTGCACTATGGCCAGTGATTATGCGTATTGGCATGGCAAAATAAAGAGAAAAACTTGGGTACTACACACGAGCAATGGCGCACGACCGGTGGTCGTGCGCACTATGTCCAATGGTCGTGCGATTTCCCTAGACAGAACTCCAGGAAAAGAGGAATCAATGCACATGACAAGTGGCGCACGACCGGTGGTCGTGCACACTATATCTAGTGGTCGTGCGATAATCTCAGGCAGAATCTGGAAATCAGGATACCAGTGAGCATGATAATCGGTGCACGACCAGTGATCGTGCGCAATAGATCCGATGATCGTGCGTAGGATTCCTGCTTCCAAACATCCCAAGAACACGCACACGACCCCTAAACCCATCACCGATGTTTGCAGAAATTCCAGATAAGCATGAAAAGGAGTAGAAGCAATAAATGTACAAAAAATATACACAACCACGGGTTAAAAGTGCACTTCCTATGACAATAAGGATATTATGAAATATAAACGATAATGAACTAAAAGTGAAGTGCAAGCATAAGAAAACAAGCCCAGAAGAGTCCGAAAATCACTATAAAAGTAGGACTCATCACACCCCCAGACTTAACTGTTTGCGCATCCTGAGCAAACAAAATCTAAGCAGATAGAGAAAGTTACTAACTAACAAAGAAATTGAAAAATAGAGTACCATGCGAAGTTGCATGCTCGTGTGAGTAAAAATACAATAGAGAAAATTTCTAAGTATGCAAAATAGTTATATTTTTCACAATGCATATCAAAATTTTATTACTACTCAAAAGTAGAATCACGATGAATCATTCGGTCACGCGTAGGAAGAAAGTAGGTCGGCCACTAAGGTGAGCTTTGCCAACGATCGGGGCTCAGGATCACCTCCAAAGGAATCCACCAATGTCGGGGACCATACGCTTGCTCGTTCACACTCTCTCCACGGCACTAGTTCGACTTAAGCGCGAATCTGTAGGACTTTAGGATTAGAGATGGGGCTTGGGTTATGGTGAGGTAAACAATGATAAACAGGGAGGCTAAACACCTAACCCAAATGAGCTATCCTAAAACAAAATAATCCAACCGCTAACCATAATACAAATGAGTACGCTACACCCCCAAACTTAACTTTTAACATATGGGTGTGCGCACCGCCTACTCCTCATACAATCACATCTCCAAAAAGATTTTCAATAAAACTTTTTCTTCTTCTTCTTTCTTTACAAATATTTTTCTTTTTTTTTCTTTTTCATCATTTTCTTTTTCATCTCAGCAAATATAGACTTCGGAGCACTTCCACATATTCACAAATAATATCACCACATCACATACCAAAATGATAATTAAACACTAAAGCTCGACTTTGGTGTACGACAAGGATCAGCTATGATGCTTTGGTGAATGAAGGTGGAGCTGAATCAAAAGAAGGGTAGGCATAACGGGACTTAGCGAGTATAAGACGTTAGGAATGGGTACAAAGCTCAACCGAGCCAAGACGATGGCCTACATCAAACTCATGCTAGACTAACCATATAACCATGCTTCGAGAGTTGCGTTGGGGCAAGTTCTTAGCCACCGAGAAAGATAATCCTTCCTCCTGACTCGAGCAAAACTAGTCTAGTGATGGTTACACACATCCCTACACTACCGTTTGATTCACACCTGATTCACAAACTTTTGAGTAGAATAAAAAAAATTACGCAAATAGAGAAATATAAAACTATAAGCATACAAAAAAATTAAATCTACTCGGATTTCTACACGAAACAAGAGCAGTTGACTAGGAGCACAACAAGGTCAACATTTTACTCTGTCTCACAATCCTAAGCCAGCACCATAATTTTCCGAAATCTAACAAAGACACGAGTTTAACTCGCGGCACGCTAACAACTAAGCACACGCTCATGTGGGTGCAGTGGTGTGCGATGCAATAAACTAAACCAAATAATACTGCAAATGCTTCTAGTATGCACATAAAATGTGCATGTGCAAAAGGTAACAAGTAATAGCTCTCCCCAGACTTAAACTAAACAATACATCATATGATAAAGAAATTAAAATCAGAATGAGCTAAGGGAAGAGGTTACCCAATGCTCAGCTAGTGAGCATACCAGAAGACACATGAAAAGTAGAAGCAGGTCCGTAATACGAAGATTCACAACCCCGCTAATGCGTAGTTTCCATGAATACCTGCAGGGGTGTGCTCCGCAAAAACAAAAGAAAAATATACAAAAAAAATACTAAAACAAAAAAGAGACATGAAAAATAAAATGCCGAAAATATAAGATAACTACTGGGGTTACTCTAATCCCAGCACGACTTATTACATTCTATACAGTTCTAGTTAATGGGCCTATGAAAGTAAAAATGCACAGGTAATTGTTCCATTATCCGTTGCAGTAGCGGGTACCGATACGGAGATAAAACAGTTATCCCTCTGCCTAAATAACTGTACTTGCTCCTCACAGGCAGAGGAAATAGGAAGTAAGATGAGGAGGAGCACTGGCCCTCGCTCATCTCACCACAAAATAGATCCTCGCCTAGCAAGGTATCGTTCACCATAAGTTTGCTGGGGGCGAAGGTGACGACAGGGGCTTCCACTGTGAAGGAGGTAGGAACCTCCTCACACACGAGGATGCACTTGTCAATAGACTGAGCACAAGGCTCAACGTCAACCTGACTTACCCGTGGTGATTCAACCTACATAGGATTGGATAAAAGGAGGGTCAAGAAATAAAAGAGACGAAGAACATAAAGAAATTATCAAGGGAGTGATCCCGGTCTCACTCCCAGCAGGATCCAAGCAATGATCACTGTCGGCATCATATGAGTCATGACTTGGGGAATTCGAGAGCTGGAGATCCTCTATGGTGGTTTGGATCTCCTCATCTAACAAGGAAGCGGAAACTTCCTTATCAGAAAGGATCTCCTCATAAACACACCTCGGTGCGTCACCATGTTCCAAGACGTAATACTCTCCATTGATGAGAATAATGTCCTCATCACACCATGATGCAAACTCAGACTCCAAATCACCATCAGGCATAACATCATCGACCGGCTCACTAAAAAGAGGAGTAGAAGATTCTTGCAAAGAAGGCAGAGGAACAACAACATCAGAGAAAATATGTGCAGGTTCCTCCGGGGGTGAATTAATAAGAGGGGAAGAGGGAATGGGGAGAGACAGCGCTACAATGTCGTTGCACTGATAAGTAGAAAGTCCGATGGGCATATCCGCAACAATCCCCCATAGACAAGGTGGTGTTGCAAATATATCATCAGAAGTAGAAGAATCAGCCATTTGAGAGGGTGATAGAGTGAATCAGATACCCGGTTCATCATCCTCCTCCAACTGGCATTGAAATTCTGCGCAATCTTTCAACACGTAGTCGGTGCTACGACAACACAAACATCATTTTCCATTACTCCTCGGTCAAGGTGGGACCAGAGAGGAATAAGAAAAAGGTGAATGCGTAGAAGAGGAGTGACCATAAGACCTGGGTTGGGTGTATGAAGTACCATAGGAAGACAGTGCTCCATACACAGAACCATGAGAATTATGCTCCCAATCTTCAGTGGGGCACTCATCACTACTATGCATATAATCCCCGCAGCATCGGCAACGGATATTCTTAAAAGAATACATGGTGCAAGCACAAAAGAATTCACCAACGGAAATATTCTAAGCAAAAATTAACTACACATAAGCAGATAAAAAAATGAATGTCTGCTGCTGGAATATCAAAACGAGAAAAGGAAAAAAAAAAGTAAGCGTCAAAATTTAAAAGCTAAAGCAAAAAAATAAACTTGAAATGTACAAATAGAAAAGGGCTTCTATCTCCTATCTCTCTCTCCAAAAACTCAAATGACTGTGTTCCCCGGCAACGGTGCCAAAAACTTGATGCAAAAGATCACGGCAGTGAAGCGGTCCCACAAGTAATATAAAATGGGCGAGTTTTCCCAAGTATCGATTTCTTAAGAAACACAGTAAGGTGGAGTTAATATCGAGGAAGACTAAAGATTGAAGTCCTTAGGTTTGAGGTACAGAAATGGGGAGTTTTTATGGCTGCGATAAAAGAAAGTAAAACTCTAACAACTACTCCTATGCAACACCGCTATACGATGCTTCGCTAGGCGGGATGGAAGACTAGTCGGTCCGCTATTCACCGAATCACTAGGCGGATGGGCGAGTAGGCTTGCAGAATGAGGGTCGAGAGCACCTCTTTGCAACGCACGCCACTAGCAATTGCTAGTGCGGCAAGGGTGGATGGTGGTGAATGGAATATGGCGCACCTCAAGCAAATATAATGAAATACAAAATCACATAGACATGATTTAATACAAGTGTTTTACCAACTACACATACTTCATCAAATACAAAGAGATTTACTAAGCTAACAATAACAAGAGGAGAAAAGGTGTGCGAAATCGACCGGATCTGATGTCTTGCTAAGGGTTCACGGTTGGAATCGTCGGGTTGTCAATCCACATCCAAGCTCGGTCCTCAACTGCTTCCGGGGTAGAGAAGGCTTTCACTCACTCCCAATGGACCCATCTTCTTCATGCCACGAGCCGGTGGAGGATGGCACAACTTCTACTAGCTTGATGGAGAAAGCTAGGTCAAAACTTTGCTTGAAGCACAAGGAAGAAGGAGGAGGCCGAGAGGATGCTCCGGCTTCGATTTGGCAGTGAAATCTTGCCCGGAGCTCCTCCCTACGGTGGAGGATGAAGGGAAATGGCAGAACCCTTCGTCGGAGACAAAAAATGGTGGAAGAAATCGATCGATCCAATTAGGGAGAGACCTGCGCTATTTATAGAAAGCAAATTTGAACAATGCGCACGATCACAGGCGCACGACCAGTGGTCGTGCGCACTATAGCCAGTGATCGTGCGTATTGGCATGATAGAATAAGAAGAAGAACTGGGGTACTGCTCACGAGCAATGGCGCACGACTGGTGGTCGTGCGCACTATGTCCAATGTTCACGCGATTACCCAAGACAGAACTCCAGGAAAAGAGGAATCAATGCACACGACCAGTGGCCCACGACCGGTGGTCGTGCGCACTATGTCTAGTTGTCGTGCGATTATCCCAGGCAGAATCTGGAAATCAGGATACTAGTGCGCACGATCATCGGCGCACGACTAGTGGCCGTGCGCAATAGATCCGATGATCGTGCACAGTATTCCTGCTTCTAAACATCCCCGAAACACGCACACGACCCCTAAACCCATCATCGATGTGTGCAGAAATTCCAAATAAGCATGAAAGGAGTACAAGCAATAATAGTACAAAAAATATACACAACCATGGGCCAAAAATGCACTTCCTATGACAATAAGGATAAGATAAAATATAAACGATAATGAACTAAAAGTGAAGTGCAAACATAAGAAAACAAGCCCAGATGAGTCCGAAAATCACTATATAAATTGGACTCATCAACCACCTTCTCCACAGCAACATCAACCAACTCCACCTCCAAGCCCTCCTCCATCTCCTCCTCCAGTATCTCCACCACCAACTTATCTAGAGGAGATCCCTTCCACTACCATTTCTATCCAAACCTCACCCACCTTTGATCTTAACATTCCTTCACCAACTCCATCTCATTCTCCTTCTCCACCTCATTTACCATCTCATGAACGTTCCCCCCATCCAGAACCCATGGATATCCCTGAATCAGCCATTCCCCCTACCACTTCCACCATCTGTACATCATGCAGACAATCCACTTCTTCTCTACCATCCTTATCTTCTGACCCATCTAATCTCATTTCTCTTCTGACCCCTACCATCAAAACTATTGTAGAGGATGCCATTGCACCTCTCCTAGCTTCCATCAATTCCATTATTGCCACTATATCTGACCCTTCTTCATCTAGGGGCCTGGAAGCAGACATTATTGCTACCAGGGAGGGGGAAATGTCCAGTGAAGAAGTTCCGCCTCCTCCAACAGTTGCAGCAGTAGAGGCAGCTATAGTTTTGTCAGTTGTAGATACAGTTTTGATAGATGAAGAGCTTGAGACATTTTTGACCAATGATCTTTTTGACTCTTTGGAAGTAGAGGTTCTTTCTATTGGACATACTATCCATCCTTCAGGGGAATTGTCTGCTATCCTAGATCTTTTTGATCTTTATTTTAGCTCAATTCTTTCATTTGTTACACCTCAGTTTTGTACAGATATTTTGTGTTGTACTGCTCCAGTGAGCACAGATATTTTACAACAGTTTCTCTAGAGCTTTTCAGCTCCAATGCCTGAGCTTTCTGCAGATCAAGAGGTTGAGCTTATCAGCATGGCTGAGGTTTAGATTACAGAGCCTAAGGCTTTCTCTCCTCCAACTTATGTCTGTTATACTTCTCCAATCCCAGACTTGGATGAAGTTATAGTTGCTGATATAGCTGAAGAACTTTCAATTTCAGTTCCAAAAGAAGTAATTGCAGAGATTAATGCTAAGTATGATAATCACCAAGGATCTTCTGATTAAGATCAAGTTGGGGATTCAGATTCAGATGATAGTAAAAAGAATAAAATGTCCAAGAAGAGGAAAGCTCCAGTGAAGGAAGTGCCAAAGTCTAATCATCATGATGGCATCCCTTACTTTATCAGGCACAACATTACTCTCACTCCAACAACTCATCCCTGGATGAAATTTTCTAAGAATGAGTTGAAGGCTCAAAAGAAAAGGAGAAAGACTGGTTCCTATCCTGTCAAAGTTTTCAGGAAGGATCAACCTCCTCCTCCTCCTCCTTCAGCAGGTGCTATTAGCAATGTTGTCTTCTAAAATTGTTGCCTCCTCCCAGCAGTAGAGATCTTATACCCCTTAATCTTATAGTAGACCATCCAGGTCTTACTCTAGGGGTTATTTAAGAGGGAGAGGTAGACAACATGATCAGGCTGACAAAGATGACAGTTCAGATTTCAGCAAGAAATTCAAAATTCCTGGAAAGTTCTATGAGTCAGAACTCCTCCTAACCTTCATGACAATCAGTCCCATAAATTAGCAACAGAAAAAAAGTTTCAAGAACAACCAATTAAGTACAGGAAGAATCAGAAGATTTCTCTTGATTCAGAAGTTGATACATCACAGTATGAACCTGAGCTAGATCCAAATTTTACGATGGCTAGGTTTCATGAACTGATTGCTCTCTCCAAGACGAATAAAGCTAGAGAAGAAGGAGCTGACCCTTCTCAATTTTCAATAATGTCTAAATACAGGGAGAAAGAGCTTGAAAAATTTGTTGTAGATAAGAATATTTTTGATGTTAATGCTTACATGCAGGTACACCCTGAGGTAGTTGTTCCCAGAGCAGCATCTCTAAAGGTTCTTGGTGAAGCTGACTTAAAGATATCAAGACAGTAAACAGCAGATCCTAAAAGAAAATTTGAATTTTCTAAGCCAGCTCCTGACAAGTCTTAGAACTCTTTCATTTAGTGTTTATATCTCTTTCTGTAAATATCTGTTGAATTCCTTCTATATTCATGATAAATATGTTTGCTTAGATTTTCTATTATATTCCCTTTTTATTTTGTTTAGTGACCTCACCCAAATAGGGGGAGATTGTTGAAAACCTTGTTTGGATTTGGGCTAGGTTCACTAATATAGGCCTAATCAGACCCACATTGTATTGTTAGGTTCTTGTCTAGTGTCTTAGGTATCAGTTAAGTCAACAACTCAGTAAGACAAGATCAAGACATCAGAGACTTAGAAGACAGTAGAGACTGAACAACGCTGAAATTGACTAAGTGAAAAGAGCTCGACGATCTTTGTACTGCATTCGATGATCTCATAGTTAATCTCTTAATGCTGAGATCGACGATTGCTGAACTTAGTTCGATGATCTATGATCTACTTTCAGGATTGAGATCGTCGATCAACCATTTCAGTTCGACGATCTTAAAGCCCAATTTGGAAAGCAGAATTTCAGTTCAATGATCACAGGGCTCAGCTCAATGATAGAGGATGTTTTAGTTCGACGATAACAGGCAGATCAACCATTATTCTTTGCAGTTATTTTTTTCCTTTATTGACTTAATATTTTATTGCTTATATGACTCTGAGTAATTGATGCATATATTCTCTGACTATAGCCGTTCCTTGGCTAGCATTAATTACTGGTATTCACAGAGTTATTATACAGCTATTCATGGGACAGTTATGGAAATGAATTTAATTCCCTTATAGCCATTACACAAGTTCCCATGATTCTGGCAGTCAATCAAGGTGTGCCAGTTCGAATTTAGATTGGATTATTCAAAGGAATGAGATACAGTGAATCAACAGAAACAATACAGAGACACATAGTAGAGACAGAAAAAAGGGAGATTGATATTCACACAGAGAACACAAGACAGAAAAAGAAGAACAGTTTTCAGTTCTTCACACAAGTGTTCTTCCAGGAAGCAATAAGAGACATTCATCACAATCAGTCTAAGCTTTCTGAAAATCAAGACCTATACCCTGAGCAAAGCTTTGGATTCCTGAACCATTCAAGATCACATGACAAGCCTTGACATCATCATGATCACTCTCAAGTATTCTCTCATTTGTTTGAGAACAGAGAAGACAACTCAACTTTTACTTTCCCCCACTATATACAGGGTTCTTACTCCCTTCAAAAGAAATTCTTGGTCGTGAGGTCTCCTGATCAAAAGACTTCAGTGGTTTTCCGTCACTTGATCAAAAGCCAGAAGGGTTGCAATATCTCCTTAGAAATAGGTATTATTTTGTGGCAGTCACCTGATCAAAAACCTGTGAGTGATTCCTACTAGGGTGGTAGAAGAGTGGATGTACCCAGATTTGGGGAACCACAAAAAATTTCTTCTGTCGCCTGGTTGCTCATTTTCTTCCTACTATTGCTGATTGCTCTGATAATTAGAATAGCTTGCCTATTTTCTTTTATTTATTTATTATTGGTATCACTTATATTTTAACTCTAATATAAAAGTAAAAACAACCAAAAAGTTTTAATACTCTATTCACCCCCCCCTTTAGAGTAGATCTGAATAACCTATTTCTTTCAATTGGTATCAGAGGATTATCAATTGCCTTAAGTCATTTCTTTCACCCCCTCAATTGGAGAATCTTCATTTCTTTAAAGGACCATCCTATCTGCATAATGCCAAATAGTTTACAAATAGATGAGGAGAAACTAAAGCTATACTATGTTGGATCCCTTATTTTGATTTGGGCAAGGTTCACTAATTAGGATGAGTTTGACCAATATTGTATAGTCAGGGCCAAGCCTATGAGTCCTAGAGTTTAGGCTAGTCTTTAGGTTCAACCTTCATGGACCAGCCAGCAGAGGACTTCAGTAGACTCAGACTTAGAATTATTCAGATTTCCAATTTATCAGTTCGAAATTCTTCGAACGCAGCTCGACGATCGTCGATCTCAGATCGAAAAACTCAAAAATCATTCTCTGAGTTGAGCTCGATGATATTCGAGCTCAGGTCGACGATCTCTTCATTCAGACAGATTCTCAGCTCGACGAACTTAAAGTGCAGAATTGGCAAGTTATTTTTAGTATGTAGTTCGCAGAGCTCAGGTTGATGAACAGGAATTCTCAGGTCAACAAATGAGAAACTCAAGCAGACAAAATCTGTTCAGAGGTCGACGAATTTTGTCCCGAGCCAGACTTAGAAGTTTTCCTTACTTCTGTCCCTTATTTATTATATTATTTAGCAGTAATTTCCTAAGTAATTAATGCTTATATTATCCTGAATATAGCCGTTATTGGCAGCATTAATTATTGTCTTCATCAGGGTAATTACTTGCTTATTTTATTGGGACAGTTGGGAAAACTCATTTAAAGTAAATATTCCAGTCGTTTCATTCTCCAGATTAGTCAGCATTTAATGCCTGGATTTCAAATTTCAAAGGTGAATTTTGACTAGAAAATATAAAAGAGATTTTCTCTTTTTAGACGGAAATAATCCTGCATGCATACATAGACTAGACAGTACTGAGAATACAGAGAAGAGACATAGAAAAAACATACAAAACCCTTTCCCTGTGAAAAAACATTTAATTTTCCCTTGTTATTTCTTTAGACTGAAGAAGAACAACCATCAATATCAAGAATCTTCTCCTACTTCAACTCCAGGAATATTCAAGGACAACAACTTTAATCAGTCAGAAAGTTCCTGGATCTTTCAAGACAAGGATGAAGACCTAAACCCTGAGCAAGGCTCCAAGCTTTTAGAACCACTCTATATTTCAGAAGGAGTTTTGACACTAGCAATCCATAAGACTTCTCTGTTGTATAGAGAAAAGAGAAGACATCATCACCTCTCTCACCTCCTATAAAAGGGTTTATTAACTCCCTTCAAAAGTTTATTCTTGGTTATTGGGCACCTGATCAAAGCCTAAAGGGTGGTGATATCTCCCTGGAAATAGATCTTGTGGTGGCAGTCACCTGATCAAAAACCTAATAGTCGATTCCTACCAGGGTAGTAGAATAGTGTATATACCTAGTTTGGGAACAACTATAAAATTCTTGTGTTATCTGTGTGTGATTATTTTCTTTCTTGTTCTTGCTGTGCTGTGATAGATTAGCTTAGCCTGTTTTCATTTCCTTTCTTTATTATTATTGGTATCACTTATTTTGCTTTGATAAATTTAAAAACAGCAAAAGTGTTAATTACTCTATTCCCCCCCCCCCCTCAAGAGTAAATCAGGTCTAACCCCTATCTTTTAATTGGTATCAGAGGGGTGTTCCTTTGATTGTACAAGTTTACACTTGAACCAAAAGATCCTTGTTAGATCTGATTTTATTTTCCCTAGTTTTTCTGTTTATTCTATACCATGACACAAAACTGCAAGCACCAGACCTCTAGTCTGCAACTTAAATAAGTTTGCTATCTGGAAGGCAAGAATCAAGTTATACATGAACTCTATTGATGAAGATATTTTCAACTCTATCTTGACTGGACCACCAACTCTAGTGGCTAAAACTACTGTATGTTCCAGCACTCATGTTGTTCCACCACCTGAGTGGATAGATTCTCAAAAGAAGGCCAAAATAATTGATGCCAAGACCATAAATATTCTGGCTCAGACAATATCTGATGACATTTTCCAGAAAGTGGCAGAGTGCACCTTAGCTAAGGCTATCTGGGAATCTCTTAACCAGATGGTTGCTTATTCAGTTGATGAGAGAAAGGATAGGAGATCCAATCTCATTTCTCAATATGAAAACTTAAAGAAAGAAGAGTCAGAGTCTGTCAATGATATGTACAACAGACTAAGCTCAATCATCAATGAGCTAAAGACTCTAGACAAGTACATAACTCTCACAGAAGTCAATGACCAAAATCCTCATGTGCTTCCCCAGCTCATGGGATTCCAGAATCAGGCCAATCAAGGAATCCAGAAGTCTGAATGAGATTTCCACTAAATCTATTCTTGGAAAGCTCAAGTCTTATGAATAATTGATAAAGACTAGAGAAGCTGCAGAGCAGAAGACTCCTACATCAGCAAGAAAGGAGCAGAACATTGCATTCAAAGCATCTGAAGAATCAGAAGCTCCAACAGCCACTGAAGAATTTCTGAGTCTCTTAGCCAAGAGATTTTACAAGATGGGCAAAAGGGATTTCAGAAGAAAGTAATCTAGGCAAGATGACAAGCAAAGGTATGATAAGACACCAAATAAGAAGTCGTTTGCTTTGGTTACAGGAAGCCTGTACACATCATCTCAGAGTGTCCAGAGAACCAAAAGAAGGAGAGAAGAAGAGAAAAAGAAACCAGGAAGCAGCACTATAGCAAGCCCTCCTCCAGCAAACATAAAAGGAAGGAGAAAGGCTTTGTGGCTGAGACATGGAGTGAAACTGAAGATGAATCTTCATCTTCTAGCTCCAGTGGAGATGAAGAGGAAACAAAGGCAAAAGAAGTGTGTCTGATGGCCATCAATGCATAGGGCAACTGTTTAGAACCAGAAGATGATAAGTTAGAGGGTGAAGACTCTGAATCTGAGGAAGATCAGGTATTGTCTTCCTTTGACTTCAATTCAGATAATTTAAGAACTGAATTCAAATCTTTATGCATTGATTTAATTAATTTTTAAAAAGAGATTAAACAACTAGAGAAAAACTATCAGAATAAGATAATTTCATTTCTGAAAATATCAAATTAAAAGATGAAATAACTCTAGCTAATGAACAGATTATATCATTATAAACTGAATTAGCTGAGGATAGGCAACATGAATAATCACTAAATGGGAGAAGAATCAAGATGATGGACATCACAAGCATAGTGAATGCCAAGCTTAATGGCAAGCTGGGCTTAGGTGCTTTATCAAGCCAACCCCCACTGATTCAGAAAAATATTTTAACAACTCCAATAAAATTTGTTTCAGAAAAGGGTAAAGAGAAGATAGATGATAATAATGTTAAACATACAGAATTAAAATAAAAGAATAAGAAAAAAAAGAAAGAATAAGAAAAAGCCTAACTATAACTATGTTTAGCAGATTTCGTCAAACTCAGATCGACGAAATGTGTACAGTTTGTCGAACTCAAGTCGACGAACTCCGAATGCAAACTTTCATTATAATTATTCTATGAACTGTGATCGACGAAACTAGTATGGTTCATCGACCAGAGATTAACGATATTGGGGCCCAGAAAATGAATACTTTCATTCTCTAAGTGGAGTTCGACGAACTCATCCCCATTAATCGACCTCAGATCAACGAATATACCAGAATTCATCGACCCCAGTTTATTATAACAGAAACTTTAATTCTAACAGAACATTTAATCATCCAGGAAAAAATGTTAATCCATTTAATCAGTGGATAATTCCACCTAGAAGATTTCACCCCTTAGGTTTTAAAAATCAACAATAATACTCATTCATCTCCAGTTTTAATTGTGTGAATAAACAAGGACCGAAGGTAACCTGGGTCAAGAATAGCTAATCTATTTTATTGTAGGTGAAAGACTATCCCACCACAGAGCAACAGTCATATCTGTATAGTGGCTGTTCAAAGCATATGACTAGAAACAAGGACAACTTAATCAACTATAAGTCAAAGCTAGGACCCAAAGAAATATTTGGTGATTCCAATTGTGGCCAGACTAAATGATATGGAAAGGTCAAAATTGGAGCAGTCACCTTCAGGAAGGTTGCTTATGTAAGTGGACTGAAGCACAACCGTATATCCATTAGTCAGTTATGTGATGAAAGGTTTCATGTATCATTTAACAAAACTTCGTATATTATTATTTCAGTAGATAACAAAGTAGTGTAAACTGGTATTAGAGTAGGCAATATCTATGTAGTTAATTTTAAGTCTGCTAAAACTGAAATATGCATATTTAACCAAACTAGTAATAATAATGAACTTTGGCATAGGAGATTAGGTCATGTAAATCTGAAAAACATTGCTAAACTCTCTAGGGACAACCTTATTAGAGGTTTGACTTCTTACCCCTACAAGAAGGAAAGCCTTTGTAGGGCTTGTCAATTAGGCAAGCAAACTAAAAAAAGTTTTAAGTCACTTAATAAAAGTGATTCACCTAGGATTTTGTATTTGCTATACATGGATCTTTTTGGACCCATTGTTGTACAGAGCCTAGGAGGGATGTATTATACCTTAGTTATAATTGATGACTTCTTAAGGTTCACTTGGGTGTTCTTCTTGAGAAACAAGTCAAATAACTTCATGGTTCTTACAGATTTTCTTAAGAGCATAAGGATTGAGTACTCTACTCCAGTTACATTGATCAGAAGTGATCATAGTACTGAGTTTGAGTCTCTTCTCATGCAAGAATTCTATGAGAAGGAATGTATCAGGCACTGTTTCTCTACTCCTAAAACTCCTCAAAAATGTGGTAGCTAAAAGGAAAAATAGAACACTCATTGAAGCTACAGGCATATTACTTGCAGATGCTCACATTCCACTATCCTTTTGGGCATAGCCTGTGAGCACTGTAAACTATGTACTGAATAGAAGCTTGATTCATAATCTTAAGGGAAGGACCCCCTATGAACTACTCAAAGGGAAGAAACCTAAAGTAGATTATTTTAAAGTCTTTGGTTGTGTCTATTACATTCATAACAACAATAAGAAATGCATTAGAAAGTTTGAAGCCAAGGCTGAAATTGGAATTTTTCTTGGATATTCCCAAGTAAGTAAGGCTTATAGGGTATATAATAAATCATCTATGAAAATGGAAGAGTCTATTCATATTTCTTTTGATGAGACTAATATGTTTAATAAAGAGAAGATAGCTTCTACCAGTGAGAATTTTCAGGAAACTCACCTATGTGAGAAGTTGGATGAATTAACTCTCACCAATGAGGCTGTTAAACATCCTTCTCCATATGTTGTTGAAGAAAGTGAAGGTGATGTCACTGAACTCAGTGAAGAGCCAACAACAGCTACAATCCCACCAGAGGAATTATCTCCACAAGTTGTTGCTCAGCCAGCTCCTCTTACTGAGATAGTAACACTTAGAGGTCACCCTTTATCTCAAGTGATTGGAGACATATTAGTGGGTGTGCAGACATGGAATCAACTCCACAAGGACATGATGCTTTCCTACTTCATATCTCAAACAGAGCCTCAATCCATTAAATATGCTGAGCAAGATCCACACTAGATTATTATAATGCAAGAGGAGCTCAACCAGTTTGAGAGATGTAGAGTTTGGGATTTAGTTCCAAGACCCAAAGACTACCCAGTCAGTGGAACTAAATGGGTATTTAGAAACAAACTAGATTCTCAAGGTACTATCATAAGGAACAAATCCAGATTAATTGCTCAAGGCTACAGACAAGAGGAAGGCATAGATTATGACCAAACATTTTCCCATGTTGCAAGGTTAGAATCAATATGGATATTTCTAGCTTATGTAGCCTACAAGAAGTTCAAAGTACACCAAATTGATGTCAAAAGTGCATTCCTAAATGGTGAACTTAAAGAAGAGGTCTATGTGGAACAACCACCAGGTTTTATCTCTTGATCTCATCCATCTTATATTTTCAAATTGCATAAATCTCTCTATGGTCTAAAACAAGTTCCAAGAGCTTGGTATGAAACCTTAGCTAGCTTTCTCTTAGAGCATAAATTTTCTTGGGGCATAGTAGATAGGAATTTATTTATTAAGCATCATCATGATAAAATCTTGTTGGTACAAATATATGTAGATGACATTATATTTTGTTCTACTGATTACAAACTATGCAAAAGGTTCTCTGACCTTATGCATTCTAAGTTTGAAATGAGTAGCATGGGTGAACTCTCATACTTCCTTGGTCTCTAAGTGAAGCAGTTCCATGATGGCATCTTCATATCCCAATCCAAGTATGTTAAGGAGCTGATAAAAAGGTTTGGGATGGCTGATGCTTCAGCTAAGAAAACACCTATGGCTATAAATGTTGTGATTGATTCTTATGAACATAGTAAACCTGTTGATTAGAAATTATATAGGGTAATTGTTGGGTTCCTGTTATAAATCACAGCAAGTAGTCCAGACATTATGTTTGCTACTTGTCTTTGTGCTAGGTTTCAGGTGAACCCTAAAGAATCTCACCTTATTTTCCTAAAAAGAATTTTGAGATATATAAAGAGTTGCACAAATTTAGAACTCTTGTATCAAATTGAGTCAGAGTTTAAGTTGACTGGATACTCAGATGCTAAATTTGCTGGATGTAGAGTGGACAGAAAAAGCACCTCAGGGACATGCCAGTTCCTTGGTGCTAGGCTAGTGTCTTGGTTTTGCTAAGAAGCAATCATCTGTGTTCTCTTCAATAGTAGAAGTTGAGTACATAGCAGCTGGCAGTTGCTATTCACAGATGCTGTGGATTCAAAACCAACTCCTAGATTATGGTTTCAACTTAAATAATTTAACTCTACTTTATGATAATACAAGTGCAATTTCTATTGCACAGAATCCAGTGCATCACAGTAGATCTAAGCATATAGAAATAAGACATCATTTCAATAGAGATTGTGTTGACAAAAAGAAAATTAATCTTATCTACATCTACACTGATTTGCAAAGAGCAGACATCTTCACCAAACCCTCTGATGAGAGGAACCAAATGTTCTTTCTTAATCAGGTAGGTATGATAATGGAGAAGCATTAATTTAATTTCTGTCTGCGGTCAAAGAATTTGTCACAGTTTGACGAACGAAGATCGACGATCTGAGGAAAGTTCTTGAGAAATTTTGTCGACCTGAGATCGACAAACTCTCTTTGTGAAGTATTATTTGTCGACCGGAGAATGACGATATTGCTTTAGAAAATTTTCGTTGACCTGAGAACGACAAAAAGTTTTCCCTTCTTCAGACTGAGATCGACGAGCTCTTTTGCCAATAAAATATTTCGACAACCTCAGATCGAAGAATTTTATTTATTTCGCAGGACGCAACCTGAAGCTTCATATTCTTAAAATCTTATAACAAGGTTTCCTTCGAGCTCCATCCCGCGCTTTCTGTTCCCCAAACAGTTGATCTTTCTGTTTTCTTTTGCAGACAATCAATGGAGATTCCGGCGAGCTCTCTTGCTGCAATGAAATTCGACATGGGATTCGACATCGACTTCGAATCATTCCAGCATTCTAATCAAATTTTCTTGGATATAATGACATTAATTGAAGAACAACATTTAAAGAACTTCATGACAACCAGGATTAAGATTACTGGTACTGAAATTAGAGAATGGGTGTTCACCTCCTCTACTCCAGACGCTGATACGATGACTGGCATAATATCTGGTAATCAAGTTTCTTTAACCCCCGCATTTTTGACTGAGATTTTTGGATTGATTAATGGTGAAGAAGAGTTAGAAATAGATAACTCTGAATATGATGAAATGTTTAATATAATGGTCACACTGGAGAGAACCCTAATAAACTTTTAAAGAAACATTTATCTTCTGAATATAAGTTTTTAGCCGATGTGGTGGGTAAGGTATTGCTGGGCAAGCATACTGCCCATGATTATATCATCATGCAACAGTTTCTAGTAATGTGTGCAGTGGTAAATAAGAAGCAAGTAAACTGGGCTAAGATACTGTTTGATTTGATTATGAAGAAGAACAGTAAGAAGGAAGTGTGTTTTGGAAGGATCCTTGGAATCTTAATACAGGAAAAGGCTGTTGAATCCCTTGTATCACAGACCATATTCATTAATGCCTCCAAAAGGCTAACATGTGCCTTATTTGGATGGTGGGAGAGGACTACCTCAAAGCCATCCAAGGCTTCCACCTCTTCCAGAGCATTTGAGGATACCAGAGCTGTCAGAGCCGATCCCTCACCCCCATAAGATGTCCCCTCCATCAACATCATATCCACTCAGATTCCAACACCTCCAACTCAACAACCTACACCTCCACAAATTTTAATTCCTTCATTAACCCTCCAACAACCATCCGCATCTCCAGATCATATTCCAACACCACTTACAACTTCAGTACATCAAACAACACCAATTCAATCTCCTGAACATCTATAAACACCTGTTCATTCTCTAGAGCATACCACACCACCTCAATCCCCACTTTACCATCATCTTGCTAACATTCCCCTCCATAACCTCTCATCCATTCCATCTTTTGATCTTATAACATCATCTCCAATCAATACTCCATCTCCTCATGATGAGCCAATGCCATACACCATTTCTTTCCCTTCATCATCCATCCTCCATCCTTCTGTATCAACTCAGACACCCTCTGAGTTTATGCAAATGGATTCCCCTTCCATTCCCTCCCTTATGGAACTCATCACTCCACTTCTAAAAAATCTTATAGCAGAGGCCACTAAACCTCTTCTTGAATCTATTTTATCCATATCTTCACTCATCTTTGTTGCCCCCTCTATCCCTTCTTCTGGATGCCTTGCTTCAGAACCCTCTAAAACCAGGCAGGGGGAGATATCCAGTGAAAAAGCCCTAGTCTCCTCTCCTCAAGCAGCTGCACAAGCAGCATTAGTTTTGCAAATAGTTGAGCTAGCAGATGTAGATGCAGATGTAAATATGATTATAGAAGCTGAGATAGTTGATTTTGATATGTTTTGTATAGATTAGCAAGTTAATCTGCCAGAAGTTTTGACGGTTGGTAATTGTTTTGTCAATCCCACAATAGATTTATTTGGGTTATTAAAGTCTTTTTATGCATATATATTATCTTCAAAAAGTCTTCCAAGAGCAATCCATGGCCATAGTATGTTATACTTCACCAATAAGTCCTGAAGTTGTTAATCAACTAAAGGAAAGTTTTGCTGCTCAAATGATTTGGGAACCATCAGATGTTACAACTAATAAAGCTGAGCCAAGCTCTTCTGGTCTAACCTATATCTTGGATGAAAGTCCAATTCCCAATTTGGATGATTTGATTACTGAGGATGTGGCACAAGTACTTAGAAATATTAAGAATGCTCCTGATATGGATGCTATAGAAATTGAGGTTGTACAACCAGTATCTCTTAAGAAAGAACAATCTTAGATGATTGAAGAGATTGATGATATGCATGACAATCCTCTTAGTTCTTCTAATGAAGACAATGATGATAAAAATTCTGATGAATCTGATGATCCAAAAGCCAAGAAGAAGATTGCTAAGAAAAGGAAAGATGTTCCAAAGGCTGCTACTAAACCAAATCCTACACATGATACTCCATACTACATTTTGCAAAAGATTAGTCCATACCCTGGGATGCCACAGTGGATGTGGTTATCAAATAATGAGCAAAAATAAAGGAAGAAGAGAAGAAGGTATAGGTCTCCTCCTAAGAACTTCAGAAAGAACCTCCTCCTCCTCCTTCTCCTTCTGTTGGGGCCTCTGGAAGTGCTTCTCTCTGATCAGCACTAGTTACTAAAACTTATTAGAGACACTCTAAGCCTAGATCTCATGGCAGCAGTCAGCAACAATCCTCTCAGAGCAATCCTCCTCATGTTACCGATAAGAAAGGTACTTCAGCATCTACTGATGATTCAAAGAAGGACTCTAGTCCAATAAGGCCAGAATCTCCACCTATCCCATTTGTAGATCCAGAACAGGAAGCAACTTCAAAAAAAGGCCAGGTTTCAAGAGCTGGTTGGACTTTCCATGATCAACAAATCTAAAGCTAAAGGAAAAGATCCATCTCAATACTCAACAATGTCAGCATATAGAAAAGAAGAACTCAAGAGGTATGCTAAAGCTAATAAATTTTTCAATGTAGATGATTATATGAGTTTACATCCAGAAGCAGTAGTGCCAAGAGCCACCTTATGCAATATAATTGGAGCATCATACATGACAATGTCAAAGAGAGAAGCTGCAAATCCAAACAGATAAATTATTTTCAAACATCCTTCTGATAAATCTGAGAAAGAGAAGTATAAAAAGAACAAGTGACTGTTTTTGTTTTATTTTTTCTGAACTCTATTTATGAATCATGAAGCACTTGTGTAAATATCTGCTAGATGTTTTTATTTCTCCAGATATATGTTTTTATGCTTTAAGATTGTTTTCTTTTATTTGTATTAGTGACCTCACCCAAATAGGGAGAGATTGTTGGATACCTAATTTGGATTTGGGGTAGGTTAACTAATTAGGATGAGTTTGACCCACGTTGTATAGCCAGGGTCAAGTCTATGAGTCCTAGAGTTTAGGCTAGTCTTTAAGTTTAACCTTCATGGACCAGCCAGAAGAGGACTTCAGTAGACTCAGACTAAGAAGTATTCAGAGTTCAAAATTATCAGTTCGAAATTCTTCGAACTCAGCCCAACGATCATCGATCTCAGATTGACAAACTCAGAAATCTTTCTCTTAGTTGAGCTCGACGATATTCGAGCTCAGGTCGATGATCTCTTCATTCAAATAGATTCTCAGCTCGACGAACTTAGAGCGCAGAATTGGCAAGTTATTTTCAGTATGTAGTTCGCAGAGCTCAGGTCGACGAATAGGAAATCTCAGGTTGATTAACGAGGAACTCCAATCGACAAAATCTATTCAGAGGTCGACGAATTCTTTCCCGAGCCATACTTAGAAGTTTTCCTTACTTCTGTCCCTTATTTATTATATTATTTAACAGAAATTTCCTGAGTAATTTATTCTTATATTCTCCTAAATATAACCGTTTTTGGCAGCATTAATTATGGTCTTCATCAGGATAATTACTTGCTTATTTTATTGGTACAGTTGGGGAAACTCATTTAAAGCAAATATTCAAGCCGTTTTATCCTCCAGATTAGTCAGCATTTAATGTCTGGATTTCTAATTTCAAAGGAGAATTTTGATAGCAAAATATAAAAGAGGTTTTCTCTTTTCAGACGGAAATAATCCTGCATGCATACACAGACTAGACAGTATTAAGAATACAGAGAAGAGACACATAACAACCACATACAGAACTCTTTCTCTGTGAAGAAAACATTCTATTTTCCCTTGTTCTTTTTGAAGACTGAAGAAGAACAACCATCAATATTAAGAGTCTTCTTCTACTTTAACTCTAGGAATATTCAAGGACAACAACTTTAATCAGTCATAAAGTTCTTGGATCTTTCAAGACAAGGCTAAGACCTACACCCTAAGCAAGGCTCCAAGCTTTTTTAACCACTCTACATTTCAGAAGGAGTCTTGACACTAGAAATCCACAAGTCTTCTCTGTTGTATAGAGAAAAGAGAAGACATCATCACCTCTCTCACCTCCTGTAAAATGGTTTATTAACTCCCTTCAAAAGTTTATTCTTGGTTTTTGGGCACCTAATCAAAAGATTAAAGGGTTGTGAGATCTCCCTCGAAATAGATCTTGTGGTTGCAATCACCTGATCAAAAACCTGATAGTGGATTCCTACCTGGGTGGTAGAAGAGTGGATGTACGCAGTTCGGGGAACCACTATAAAATTCTTATGTTGTCTGTGTGTGATCATTTTCTTTCTTGTTCTTGTTGTACTGTGAAAGATTATGTTGGTACCCTAGTTTTGATTTGAGTTTAGTCCTCTCCTTTGTGCCCCTTGACCCAAGAAATATCTATGGTCAATGGTTAGTAGTCTAGCTGTAGAGTCCTCACTTTTCCAGATTGAGAATTTGGTTAAGTAGTTTTTCGTTCGACTATAGTCGAACGCCGCTCGACTATCGTCTATCGGCTGATCGATGATCGTCTATCAGTTGGTCGACGCTCTGTCTGCGTTGATAGTTCGACTATCTGTTGATAGGTCGACTATCTGCTTGGCGTTGTAGTTCGACTATCTGTCCTAATAGTTCAACTATCTGATAGTTCGACTATCTGTTGATAGATCGACTATCTGGTCTGTTTTGATAGGTCGACTATCTGTTGATAGGTCGACTATCGGTTTTCTGAGGTAGGTCGACTATCTGCTTGATAGGTCGACTATCTCTGTGTGCTTGATAGTTCGACTATCTGTCCAAGATAGATCGACTATCTGATAGTTCGACTATCTTTTCTGGTAGTTCGACTATCTGCTGTGATAGTTCGACTATCTCCTTTGATAGTTCGACTATCTGGATCGTTTGACTATCTGCCCGATAGTTCGACGATCTCCGTGCGTCGGTCGACGATCTCCGAAGGTCGTTCGACGCTTTCTGTCTGCCTTTATATTTTGTATTTATTTATTATATTTAATTAATTAATACATTAATCTGGCATATCTTTTTAAGCTGTATGATAAAATTACCAGGCAATATTTGCTCTATTCTTTTTGCCTGAGTCAAATCTTTTTAGATAAAGTTGTTTGTCTTATTAGCTGACATTATAAATTACTTTATCCGCTGTCAGCCCTTTATAGCCGTTAGACTGAAAAGTCTTCTTTTTGCTATAAAGAGTATTTTTCTGATGTGACTTTATTTAGTCGTTCTGTTATTTGATTTGAGCCTGCAGCTTCTTAGAAAAAGGTTTATTCCTTTTATAGAATGTTTTGCTGCAGAGTTTGTTGTGTTTTCTTGATATTTATAGCCCAGGTCTCAAGGCTCAGAAGAAGACAAATTATTCAAATTGAAGAGAGCCGTTGCTTGCTGATGTTATATAAAGGACCCTTTGAAGAAGGATTCAAGCTAGCTAATAGCTAACCAGTTGTTCATTCAAGCTTTCAAGCCTTCATCAAGAAAAAGCTTTCTGCTCTCAGCAATTTCCATCTAACTGAGAAGTGTTAAGATCTTCCACTCTTCTTCACCTGAGTTCTCCTGCTTTCAGGAAGTCCAAACTCAGAGATCTTTTGAAGAAGAAGAAGAAGATAGCTGCTTGAAGATCTTCATTTTATTATTTATTTTCTTCCTGTAGCTTTTTTTCCTTCAGAACTTTCTGAAGAGTTTTCTGCACTGAAGCAAGACTTCACCTGAACATCTTTGAGCCAGGGGGAGCCTTGATTCTTTAGAGCATTCTAGCTCAGTGCAAGTTTTTGTGCTTCTCTAATCTTTGTAAAATAGAGAAGACATCTTAACCTTCTTCCCCCTCCTGTACAGGGTTATTACTCCCTTCAAAAGTATCCCTTGGTGGCAAGGCACCTGATCAAAAACCTGTGCTTGGTTTTTAGACACCTGATCAAAAGTCTAAAGGGTTTCTGGATCTACCTGAAGCATATCCTGTTGGTGGCAGGGCACCTGATCAAAAACCTGAGTGGATTCCTACCGTATGGGTAGAAGAGTGGACGTACCCAAGTTGTTTGGGGAACCACTATAAATTTCCTTGTGTCGTCTGGATTCCATTGTATAATTCCTACATTGTGGCTGTGATTAGAGATAACTAGGATTGCTAGTTGCTGATTAGGTTTTCCAAGTCTTAACTGTAATTACAGTTAGCTTGAGTTTGCACACATCTCTTGTGTTAGGCTATAGGGTTAACTTTATATCTATAATCTTTTCATTCCGCACTTCACTCCAAGGGAGTTGGGTAGACTATTAAGTTTTGTATGTGCAAAATTTGATAACTCTATTCACCCCCCCCCTCTAGAGTAGTATCTATCCCTTCACTTTCAATTGGTATCAGAGGGAGGTTGACTGACTGAATAGGCTAACACCTAAGTCACAAGATCCTGATAGATACCAAGAGCTTATAGATATTCACTATCATGGCCCAGTCCAAGGATTATTCTAGCACCAGACCTCCAGCATGCAACTTAGCTAAGTTTGGCATCTGGAAGGCAAGGATTAAATTATATATGAACTCTATTGATGAAAGCATCTTTGCTTCTATTTTGTCAGGTCCCCCAAGAGCACCTGCTGCTGCTTCTGCCTCATCATCTGATATGAGTGCAGTGCCTCCTCCAGATTACAATGATGAATACAAGAAGGCCAAAATAGCAGATGCCAAGGCAATGAACATACTGGCTCAGACAATGTCTGATGAGGTGTTCCAGAAGGTGGCTGACTGCTCCTCAGCAAAGGCCATGTGGGATACACTGAACCAGATTGTAGCTGGTTCAGCTGATGAAAGGAAGGACAGAAGGTCCAACCTGATCTCACAGTATGAGAACTTCAAGAAAACTGATGCTGAATCAGTTGAAGCCATGTACACCAGGCTCAGCTCAATCATCAATGAGCTGAGGACCCTGGACAAGGACATATCATTGACAGAGGTCAATGATAAGATTCTTATGTGCTTCCCTAGCACATGGGATCTAAGAATCTGGCCCATCAAGGAAGCCAGAAGTACTAATGAGATCTCAACTGAAGCTCTCCTCGGCAAGCTCAAGTCTTTTGAGCAAGTGCTGGATAATAAAAATAGAAGTCAAATACACACATAAGCATATATGTCCAAATATAACAAATATAAAAGCTATATCTAGCTTCTAAACTATCAGAGTACGAGTTGTCTTTCCCAAAAGGGCTAAAATAAGAGTCACTCTATGACTCACATCTGTCACTGACTGTAGCGACGACACCGTCCCTTCAGGCCCTGTCGTACTTGCCTGACTGTCCTTCTGCATTACCTATTGCTGCTCCGCCTATGGGGTTTCCTCCTAAAAAAGAAAGACGTAGCAACCGTTAGTCATAAAGACTAAGTGGGTTCACATCCACTCCCCCAGCGAATCCTTGGCACCGGGCAGAGAAATAGACGAAGGCACAATATATATAGTATGTAAGCATAAGTACAAGCATGTGGTAAAGACTGAATATCATCATGTATGTAAAGCAGCTTAATAAGTGAATAACATTTTATTCTAGCAATTCTACCATCTACAGCAGCATAAGTTTATATAAAGCTACAACAGAAAGTAACTCAACTTATATGAATACCCATACAAACATATAAGTTGAGGATCGCTTAGCAGTAAGAAACTCATCATATAGGAGTGCCCATAAAAACTTATACGATGAGGATCTTGTGTATGCAATGAAGTGTAATGACATGTATGCAATGCAATGACTCACCCATGATCATGCACATGCAATCGCTATGTCGACATAGACTTGTAGTTCCCACTATTAGAGTAGGTAGCTAACCTCTCAAGCATCATCCGCCGTGGCCAAA